>CP141140.1:47832703-48470056 GCA_035235625.1 Saururus chinensis
ATATAGTAGGAAGATAAGAACCCTCTAACTAGCGAGAAAGAACATCCGCAGCTTGGTTCTCACGCTCCTTCCGATAAACCAATTCATAATCATATCCCAGAAGTTTTGAGACCCATCTCTGCTGAGAAGGAGAGGCCACTCTCTGATCGAGGAAGTAACGCAAGCTGTGATGATCAGTCCGAATAAGAAATTTCCGCCCAAAGAGATAAGGTCTCCACTTCGTCACAGCATGAACAATGGCTAACATCTCCAACTCATAGGTGGATAACTGGGCAGTACGTCCGGATATTGCCTTAGAGAAATAAGCAATAGGTCTTCCCTCCTGCATCAGTACTGCCCCCAATCCATGAGAAGAGGCATCACTGTCAATTACAAATGGGTGGGAGAAATCCGGTAGTGCTAGTACCGGTGGGGAACACATGGCTTGCTTTAGTGCTGCAAAAGAGGATTGTGCTTCAGAGGTCCAATGAAAAGCGCCCTTTTTTAGGAGAGCAGTGAGGGGAGCGGCTATGGTTCCATACCCCTTGATAAAACGCCTGTAATAACCTGTCAAGCCCAAAAACCCCCGTAGTGCCCGAACATTCTTTGGAGTTGGCCATTGGAGAATAGCTTCAATCTTGGAAGGATCTGTAGACACCCCTGCAGCTGAAATGACATGCCCCAAATAATCAATCTGCGGTAACCCGAAAGCACACTTGGATTTTTTTAGAAAGAGAGCCTGACGAAGCAGGGTAGAGAATACTTCACGTATATGCTGCAGATGGTCCGACCACGAGCGACTATAAATCAAAATGTCGTCAAAAAACACCAATACAAATCGCCTCAGATAAGGTCGGAAAATATCATTCATCAAGCTCTGGAAAGTGGAAGGTGCATTAGAGAGACCAAAGGGCATGACCATAAACTCATAATGGCCATCATGTGTACGGAAAGCTGTCTTATGTATATTGGGTGGGTGCATCCGAATCTGGTGGTACCCTGAACGAAGATCTAGCTTAGTAAAGACAGTCGCCCCAGCTAGTTCATCAAGCAACTCTTCGATCACGGGGATGGGGTACTTGTCCTTAACAGTAATAGCATTCAGGGCCCGATAATCCACGCAAAAGCGCCATGAACCATCCTTTTTGCTGACAAGCAATACGGGAGAAGAGTACTGGCTGGTGCTGGGTCGAATAAGCCCTGAAGTAAGCATGTCTTGGACTAGCTGCTCAATCTCATCTTTTTGCAACTGAGGGTACCGGTAGGGACGAACATTAGCTGGTGGGCAGCCTGGCTGAATATAAATCCGATGATCATGCTTACGAGTCGGTGGTAAAACTGTGAGTGCCTGAAAGAGGTGGTCATACTCAGCTAGGAGAGAGCCCAAATCTGCTGGAAGAATTGTGGACTCAGGGGCCAGTTCAGTGCATAACTGCAAAAGAAGTCCTTTGGCCGCAAATTTAGCGAAAGAATTGATAGGCTGAACTGAATGGAGTGTACCTGGCTGCTGGCCACATAACTGAATTTGCTCATTCTCATACAGAAAATCCATGTGCAGTTGTTTAAAATCCCAAGTAATCGGTCCCAGTTCTTGGAGCCACTGTACGCCCAACACAATATCTGCTCCCTTGGTAGGCAGCAAGAACAAGTCTATAGGAAACATATGACCGTGGATCAGCAAGGGGATAGAAAGACATACTCCACTACTCTGCAAATACCTACCATCTCCGATCAGTACATCAAAGGAAGAAGAGGGCTGAATCATACACCCTAACATGCGAGCCACTCTGTCATTGATGAAATTATGCGTACTACCGCTGTCAATAAGGATGGAGACGGTTTGCTGTTTGATAGACCCAGCCAGGCGAAAGGTGCGGGGTTCATAAGAGCCATCAAATGCATGCATAGAGATTTCCGGCACACTCTCTACCTCATCAAATGCTGAACAATCACCTATATCCTGTCCCTCTTCCATTATTAAAACTGAGCCTGGCCGCTTGCACTTGTGTCCCAGAACAAACTTTTCATCGCAATTAAAGCAAAGTCCACGGGAACGACGATCCTCCATTTGAGCCGGGGTAAGGCGCTTGACCTGGCTCGGTGTGGAGGCGGGGTGAGCCGGGAGGGGGCGGTTCACTAGCAGGGCCCGATTACCCCTTCGCATGCGCTGAAGTCGCTCCTCTTGAATGCGGGCAAGACGGATAGCTTGGCGAAAGCTGGCTGGCTCAAACTGTCTTACCTCAGCCTGAATGTCCTCTCGCAGTCCACTGATAAATTTAGAGAGAAGGGCTGATGCCGTCCATTCCACTCTGGTTGCCAGTCTAGCAAAATCAGTTTGATATGCTCTGATAGAAGACGATTGTCGGAGATTGTGCAAACGAGAGTCAAAATCCTCATATTCGTTGGGCCCAAAACAAGCACATAATTCAGCTACTAAATAATCCCAAGAGATAATGCCCTCTTGTTGTTCGAGCTGCTGTAGCCATACTAGAGCATCCCCCTTAAGGTGGAAGGACGCTAACAGCACACGCTGGTCGGGTCAAGTGCCTTGATAGGTGAAAAATCGCTCAGCTCGGGAAACCCACTCATGCGGGTTATCTTCTCCAGAATATTCAGGAAAATTTAGATGAACTGTGCTTGCCTTAGGTGTAGGTCCATAGGTTCCCTCCTCTGCTACTTCCTCTGAATATACGTCATTGTCATGCCACTGAGGAATTGGGGCGGGTTCATTGCCCAACACAGATGCAAACGGGACGCGGCTTGGTCCTGCTGAAGGGGCTGGCATACGCACATCATTGGTGAATGTCTGTGGATAGGGGCTGTGTGCAGGTCGACTTGATCCTTGGGGAAACAGAGTTGCAGATGGGCGCTGTAGAATGCCCTTGCCATGGGGTCGTGCTGCTGCCATTGGGGGAAAGGCTACCGGATGAGGAGCAGGCGCTGACCCTGTTGTGAACGCGACCAGGCAAGTGGCCTGTTCCTTGCGTATTTGGTCCAGGGTTGCTTGCTGGCGATCTGCAGACGAACGAAGATCTGCCTTTAATTCCTGGAGGAATATTCGTTGGGCCTCCATGGTTTGAACCTGAAGCGACGAGAGCGCCCCCAGAATTTGGTCCCAGCCGCTGGGCGATTGGCCTGTTCCAGCGGGTGAATTGGGTGCGGCGGCCTGAGGTATTTCCGCCGCCATCTCTGGAAACGGGCTGACGCCAGAGTGTGGAGCGGTGGCGGAAGAGGACTGGGAGGCGGCGACTTGCTGGGTCGAGATCATTACTGGTTCCGCCCCAGTGTTATCTTGGCCGGCGGGTTGGGTTCTTCTTTCGTAGACTCTTCCGTTGGCCATGGACAGAAAATCCAAGGAAGGTCAGGCTCCGATACCAATTGTTATGAACCAACCAGAGATCTAACAGAGATTTATTGAGGATTTAGGAAAGAGTAACAGAGATTGGGGTAGAGGCGTTGAGGGAAGAGAAAAGGGACGCACTTGCAGTTGCAGGTGTGATCCTGAATAGGAAGAAGAGTTGGGAGAGAGAAACGACAGAGAGAAGAAAAGTACTAATCTTTCATTAATTCTGAATTACACGCTAAAGCCTATTTAAGGCTGACCTAAGCAATCAAGCTACATAGAAAAAGTGAACTAGCTACATAGATTAGAACTAACTAATAACTGATTAAAAACAAAGCCACGTGCACCTAACATCACTATGTATGTGCACGTTATCATAACTACCTAACTAATATCTAACTACGGCAAAACATAACATTCTAACTCTGCAGGACATAACAAGTTGTACCTTTTCCCCCATCAATAGACCCCATTTCTTATTCCTTAGTATTGGAAATTTAGACTTTTATCATTGACTACTTAAGGATTCAACAAGTGTACTCTCAATTATAACTTCTTCTACCATTAAGAATTGATTATGCATCAATATTCAATAATTAGCTCAAATTATGCCTCAAGGGGCTCATTGAATCCTCCTTGAGCATTAACTAAATTATTTGCAAAAAGCACAATTCATTAACCACAATATGTATGGTACAATTTTATACTCCTAATCAACATTTAGGCACATGTTGGCCTAAAATTTCCTCAAACATATTTCTTGCAAGTCTCCATAACTGTCGTCCATTCACTTGTCACTAACAATTGTGATGTGATCATCATATACACTAGGGTTTTCATGCACCATAGTTTCAAGCTTACAGTTCACTTCAGGTAACAATGCCTCATCATGCATGTTTTCATGTATGAAGTTGTGCATGATAAAACATGCATTAATGATTCTAATTTTTTTCATAGGATAAAAGCTTGTAGTTCTAGCATGATCCATCTCTTCTTCAATAAGCTAAAAACTCTTTCGATCATATTTCCCACCAAAGAATAACAGAGGTTAAATAGTTCATTGTAATTTACGGGCATGTTCCCCCTCCACTCATTTTGATGGTATTGAGTCCCTCTATAAGGAGCTAAAAATCTATATAACCTACATCCACAAGATAGTAATTTAGATTTATAGAATTTTTATTTTTCAATAGTGAATTGGAAGAACGAATGTATGACATTTTGTATAGACATACCATTTGGCACCTACAGAGAATTGTGTCTATGTGGACTCTTGTATCGAAAGCATATCCATCCCAACTGAGCAATATAAAAGTAAAATTCAAGTTTGGATCACATGCGGCTAACATATTTGTAGAAATATCACCTTTTCAATTTAGATATTTTGGATGGTCTGCAATAGCATTATAGTGAAATTGATAAACATTTAGACCAATTCATAATTAAGAATAAAAAATAAACAAACATTTACTAAGAGTGCCAACAACAAATTATGAGTACCTCAAACCATCTTCACTTTTAAAACTCTCATTCATTGAGGTTCTTTCTTCTATCTTTATCATGTGTTTGCTTAACCATAGTATGCCATTCGTCACAGTATGTAATTGTCTACTAATTATCTCACCTGATCATCAAAAGCATGTCTTAAGCATACTATTCTTAAGATTATGTATAAAGATATACAAAATAGTTGCTAAAATCTTTTCAATCATAACCCATCTAGTAGCTACTAACCCACCTTTGCTCCGTAAAAGCAAGCATAAATGTGTGAATCCTATTTTTGTCACACTTAATTGTTTGATAACATGTAGATTCATTATCATTACACAATATTTGTAACCACCATCTTCTTCCAACAGCATTACTATTTTGTACTTCTCTAATCCTAGGCTTCCGAAGATGTAACATAAGTACTAAAAAATGTAGTTAGCACCACATTGAAGTCTAATTTTTTGATGGTTGCATTGCAAAGACCTATGCAACTCAGCATTTGCCATTTTAAACTATAAGAAAAACGTAAATGTTAAAACTTGCACATTTTTTCAAACCAAAGTTTGTGTGAGCTATGAAGAACTTAATTTAAAAAATAATATCATAAGACATAGACAACTACAATTGAATAGACATATCAATGGGGATTTAAGTAAAGGCCGAGCCAAGAATCATTTATATTTACATGAAGCATATATTCCGCACGGGATATATGCAATTCCCTATAGCAAACATCAGAAAAGAACAGAAATTCTATGAAATGAATTTTGGATTCGAATGAATTATGAAACACAATAAGTAAATCCTTTGTATGTAAAATGACTCGAAAGTGTGAAGAAATGATCAAAAGGGCCGTATTTTCCATTCTGCTTGCAGTTTTTTATTTGCTATTGTCTCATGCCTATATACCTGCTTTCTATCTCTAGCATTTGATCCCTAGGTTGATTGATTTACTACTCCCTTCTTGGAACCCACTTGGAAATGTACTCAAAAATAAAAGAGACGGTATTCCTTTAACTATTGTGTAAAAGGGACTCGCCTATTCTTCCTGAATGACTGTTACATTCGTGGGTTGGGGAAGTTTGTTTTATGCAAATGCAAGAGACGGAGCCCACTTACAGGTTTCTAACTTGTTGCTGATAATTAGCTAATGCTTATCTTGCAGTCCATTCTGCATTGACATCCAATAGAAGACTACTCGTTTTCTGTTGTTGAAATAAGTTTAAGAATACATATTTTTCTGTTGTAATAATTGTTTAGAACATATTGCTGCAATTGAGCATAGCTCTGTTTTCGATTTAATGGCATAGGGACTCCTGACTTGGCACTATTCACCTGGCACATGGGACTCAATTGACAGAACAAACAATAATAGAGAGGCATCGAATTACACATAACAATGACATCATGTACAATATGCATACCAAACAATAATAGACAGACCTTGACTTACAAATGAGGGAGACGAGACAGAAGCAAGACTTGGCTAAACATGAGAGACGAAGAAATATCAGTGTAAGAAGCATGGAACTTACAGATGGTAATGATGATGGAAGAAACAGAAGTCAAAACCTTGTGGTTGAGATTTAGATAGAACGAGGGGGGCTTGTGATTTGTACTTATCTTATTTCCCGTTATAAGATTTAGAGCAAATCTCACTCCAAACTAGGTTGCCAAATATAGAATTTAGACCAAACCCCATGATTTTTAAGATTATGTGGCCTAAATCCAGGCTGCCAAACGCACCTTTAATAAGTTAATAAAGGTCGAGGTCATAATTGAAGTTGTGGAAGACTAACTAATAGGGTGTTGAATGTTTAGGACACACTCCACCAAGAAGCAGAGGTCCTAAGTTTAAACCCCCACTCTATCGGACACCTAAAATTTACCTAATTCATATAATAAGTGAATCTTGTACGTGCCTGTCAGGATTGGCAACACAATATAGTGCCTTAAGAGGCAAGTTACCCTATCCCTTCTAGTTGGGTCCTAAGGACTCAAACACCCCATAATAATAAAATAAATAAATAAATAAATTTGTATAAAATATTTTTCAATGAACTCATTCACGGCTATTTTGGAGTGGATTAATCAAAGTTGACAAATATCCATCAGGATGGAAATCACAATGCTCCGTGAAGAATTAAGATCCAGAAGTGCAAAGGCCAGCGAATGGATCACTTAAAAATTAGCTGCAAGGGCAATTCACGGGCTGTTAAAAAGTTGGGTTCAGAATGAACTCTTCAACGTTGGAATTCTGGTCATAATTTCCAAGGAACAGTCGTAGGGCTAGCCAGTAAAAGAGAAACAGGAAATCTCTGAAGGAAGAAATACTTCGGAGATTTAAGTGGCTATTAAAATATCAATGCAGTCAAACCACCTGGTACTATATATTACATGTGATCACGTGTACTTTTATTGTCTTTGCGTAGAAATGATTAGATCAAAACAATTATCCTCGAATTCACTCTAAATACAGACCACAACCTATAACGTAGATTCACCGTCAGATCTTCGGCCCACAAAAATTCACAGGCAGATGCTGGCATAATTGACAGTATAAATCCTCTTCATGCAATAACAACTTAATACTTTATTGAATATTCTGATGAAGATTGATTGCTAGTATAAAATAACAACAAAAAGCTGCTGCTATATTGAATCCGAACAAGCAGATCTTAAACATTATACAACTACAAAGCTTTAATTATTGATAAAATTTTCTGGGCAATCTTATCGTCAACCAAGGACCATTTACAACAAAATTGAATAACAAAATTGCCTTCACTGTCTTTCTGGAGTCGATACGGACAATTGTCATTTGGACACAAGCGAACTTGAAATGACTCCACCTCAAGGTGATCAGAATAATCCTTAATAGTTTTAAAATCATGTCTCAGTTTGAAAAACAATGTCTTCAGCCAAGAGTACTTACTAGGTAATTCCATACGATTTTCCATTTCTTCAGTCTTGAAACCATCAGTAGAGACACCAAGGCAATAAGCTAATTGAACTCTATGTCCTTCCACACCTAAGGATGAGTAAAGTTCATGCTCATGAACTACCTTGGCCCTTTTAGACTTCTCCATAACTAAGATCCCTTCAGCGACCCTTTCTTCTAACAGTAACTGTGGAGATTGTATGTTACTGACATTAGAACTCAAATCGTAAGTTTGTTCCAGATACTCAATTGCGCATTTAGGAGTTTCAATTAAGTTTTTCTGGATAAATGCTTTGGAGGCATCCACTTTCACTGTTTGGGTCACAGGAACTAGGACAGTCTCGTTGTTGGCAGGATAATAGCACTGAATTCCCAGTTCGGACTGGATTCTTCCTTGCAGTAATGCCATCTTAGGCTTCTCCCCATGCACAAGTATCACATGTTTTGGAGTAAGAAATCGGATCAAATCCATAATTCCTTTCGCATCTGTGTGTGGACTAAAAGACAGCTGATGAATCTGCCAAACACATTAGTTTAGTAAGCGAAGGATAATAGTGGCTGACTCAAAAATCATGTGCATCAATTTGAAAGAGGTCTTTCTTTTATAAAAACAACTGTATTTGTATCTTGCTCATCAACATTAACATTGCTCTTCCAGGATATATGTCTGCGTGAGAACTATTAAAGCAGAGAAACTATCTGATCTCCCTCAATTTTGCCAACTCTACATCCTATGTTTGGAATAATGACAGATGTGAAGATAATTCAAAAGACGCTCTTTATTTTACAGAAAATACTTTGTTATGACCAAATTCATCTTAAGCCAGGTCGATAAAGGTAGTCAAGCTAGATATTGTATTCACCCAACTTACATCCTGGACAATAAACACGAGACAACCCCTAGGCACTAAATTTAAGGTGAGTGGATTCCAACTGGCACTCCAGCAGATAATACAGCTTTTGTCGAGCTAGTTTGGATCTTTCACGGTTGTGGGAGAGGTCCAAGGATCGAATCATATTGGCACACAGTGTGCAAGGGTGAGTGAGTCTTGCCTATCAAAAAAAACAGAGCTGCAGAAACAGCATGCCCACTTGCATCTAAATACAAAAAGTTCGTACCCATTTAGAACTGATTCCCAATATCTTCATCATGTGTGCAAAGTGTAAGCACAGAGGAATTTCAAATTTCGATTCTTAAAAGAAAAAAAGAGGAAATTACGATTAAAGTAAAACATAATATAAATGGAAAATAACTATACAATCATCCACAGTAATATGCCATTGTTTGCTTTAAAAGGAAAACAGCAAATAAAATAAATCATGAGAACCTGGCAGCGAACATCAATCTTTGTGCCTTTATCCAAGTCAATTCTGGTGGGCTTTCCTGACATTAACTTGTGTCCAATTGTCCCTGCCACACAGTAGCTGCTAAGGGATATATGTTAATCACAAAAAAGAAGCAGAAGATCACATTAAGTTTCTAACAATAAGCATCGGTTGAAAGAAGCAAATAATTCATAAATCAAGCAATTTAAGGATTCATATTAACAAATTCAAAAAATTAGTAGAACCTTGATTTCGTTGGCTTGTGCTGCCAAATGTATGCTTTGAGGTTCAAGCAAAAAAGAAAGAAATAATGAAAGAGGCTCACATCTATAGATAAATGACGAAGGTTAACTGTGCCCTTTCAATGGCCAAATGCATTACATTTTGTTGTATAATGTGATCAAAGAACTTTTAAGGGAAAAAAAACAAGAGAAAATAGACTACAAGCAAGGTTTTCAGCCTTGGGATCTAGTCTCGGTTCTCAGTCAGTCACAGAAATTTTCTTAAGGAAAAGATCGTGTCATATCGGATTCATTGTCAACACCGCCGGCGTTGCATCCAATGTAGTAGTCTTCAAGGGGCAGCGACTGTGGCCTCCGGTGGCCCAGCAAGGTCTTCTGCAAAAGCACCCAGCATTAATGTAACCCTAAATGCTCCCTTGTTCGTCGGGGAAGAAGATGAAGTGCGCACCTCGCTTTTCCTAATTTGCTTGGTTTGTGTTTCTTGGTTGGGGTTCAGACTTTCAATGAAAAATATAATTAAATAAGGGAAAAGTTAGACCGCGCTTGGGCTCACGTGTGTTTGCGTGAGCCTGGGCGTAGTGAGCCATCGGATCTCATGTTACTTTGGGCATAAATGCCCTGTGACTAACATGAGCCATTGGATATAAATCAAACAGCTCACAGAGCCCTGGTTCACACAAACGCATGTGAACCCGGGCACATCTAAACAGGACTCATTAAATAAAGGTCTACTTTGGTTTGGCCCAACTATTCGATTTGGTCTAGTTCCCACCACAGTAGGTTTTGGTCTTCTTTACTTGATGCCCTAAGTGATAGGAAAAAGGTTCCTTTTTTACAATAGTGGGTGCCCTAAATAATCGATCCTAGGCTGCTGGGGAACGCAAAAAAGTCAATCAAGGCCCAAAAGAAGGTACTGTCTCCAGGCAGATTCAAGGGGAAAATAGTGTATTGGAAAATTCTCGCCAATGGATTTATCTTGTATCTTAGATCTATAAGAGTTGGTTTACGTAATCAAAATGTGCTTGAAGACATTTTGAAGCATCAAGATGTTGAACATTCAAAGGATTTCAACAAAATCAAGCTACATGTGAAGATATATGAAGATGGTTTCAAATAGCACATGTGATCCATGACACACCTCAAACAAAAGGGTAATTCCATCTTCTAACACAGTATCGATCCATGAAGCTAGAAAAAGTCAAAATTAAGTTTGAAACACAACTTAATTTGTCTATTGGTCAATCGATAACCGGTAACATCAGGCCGATCGATCGCCTAATCAATCTACTTGCTGCGGAGTTTTTTAAAATATGTCAATTTTGATTCCAACTTTGCCCTAATCTTGTACTATAACTTACCCTACCTATAAATAGAGGTGTTTGCCAAAAACTCTAGGATGAGGCATGTTTTGCTATAGAAAAGCCACAATTTGATCTAGAGAGTCTAATTATCGAAAAGTGATTGTTGTAATTCTCTAGTAGAGATTTGAATATGACAAGCTGCTTTGAAGATTGACAACCATTTTGGGTGAAAATTTGACACGAAGAATGCGCAATTAAGGTATATTGGCTTGGCGAGAAGTAAAGTGCATCTTCAGTAAATTGAAAGATTATACTAAGGTGACTTGTACATTGAAGTGTATCTTAAGTAGTTCAAGAGGCATTAAGAGTGACGATCAAAGGGTTTTAGTAAGTGATGAGGAAATCAAGGAGATTTGGAGAGGGCATTTCAAGCATTTATTAAATAAAGATTATGGTGGTGGTCTTAATTTTGAGTCTAGTCCTGTAAAGGATATAACCTATTTTAAGAGATTTACAATAGAGGAAGAAGTTGCCTTAAAGAAGATGACGAAAGGTAAAGCATTAGGACATGATGGAATTCCTATTGAAGTATGGAAACATCTTGGGGGTGTTGGCTTAACTTGGTTGACTAAGTTGTTCAACAAAAGTTGGAAGTCAAAAAGGATGCACAAGAAGTGGAGGAGAAGCACCCTTATACTTCTATATAAAAATAAAGGGGATATCCAAAGTTTTACAAACTATAAGGGGATAAAACTTATAAGTCAAACTATGAAGTTATGTGATGTAGCAAGAATGAATAGAAACCAGAATCACAGCAACTAACAACTAGAGGAGCAAATTCGAAATAGAATCAAGAAAATGAGAGGAAGAAGAGGACTAATTTCTATTAATTCTTCAAACAAGCAGAGATTTACAAGCTTGACTCTACAAGCCAAAATACCTCCAAATCCATGAAGGTTATGAAAAGAGAAAATAGAAGAACTAAATCCATAGTTCGAAGTAGAGAAATTTATGGAAGAAAATCATTCAAATTCAATTTGCCCCTTTTCTCTCCTTTTCCCCCTATTTATCCTTTCTGGCCTCTCTGGAATCCTCTTTGAAATAAGAGTTTTTGACAGTCAATTGTAACAAACTCTGAACAAAATAACAAGACTGCCCTTCCCACTCGGCCTAAAAAATCCTCTAAAAGCCTGGACAAAAATGCCCCTATCACCTTTTTGCCAGAAACAACTGTTCATGTTGTGACACAGGACTAATTACACTAATCAGAGGGCCAAAATACCCTTATGCATCATTATGGGAGAGAGTGGTAGATGGATGCTTGCGAAAAGTAACTGAAAACTAGTTTGGTTTCATGCCAGAGTCTCGAAGAAGGGAATTATAAGAAGATACATCGATATTATTTAAGATATGTACAATGAGGTAATAACTAGTGTACAGACAATTGGGGAAAAACCAAGTTCTGAGTCACAATAGGTCTACATCAAGAGTTAGCCTTAAGTCTTTATCCTTTTGTTTTAGTTATGCGTGAACTAACTACACATGTAAAAGATAGGATACCTTGGTTCTTGCTTTTTGCATATGTAGTTTTACTTGACGAGGCTATAGCAGAGTTAAATGTCAAACTAGAATTATGGAGGGAAGCTCCAGAACCAAAAGGTTTTAAAATAAGCAAGACTAAGATGAAGTATATGAAATAACTTTAAGAAACGTAGAACAATAGGTAGAATTTTAGTTGAAATAGATAGGCAAGAAGTGCCAAGATGTGAGCAATTCTGATATTTAGGCTCCATTATCTATAGAGGGAGATATCGATAGTGATGTGGTACAAAGGATAATGCAAGCTGGGTAAAATAGAGGGCAACATAAGGACTTTTGTGTGATAGGTGCATCCCAAATAGGCTTAAAGTAAGTTAAATAGATAAATTGCATGTAGCTTAAATAAGGATGTTAAGGTGGATGTGTAGAATAATCTGAAAAGATAAGATTAGAAATTAGTATATATGCAAAAACTTAGGGAAAGCACCTTTAGGGGAGAAGCTCAAGGAGTGAAGGTTAAATTGATATGGGCATGTATAAATAAGATCGATGGATGCCCCGGTAAGAAGGTTAGAAGGGATTTATATAAATGATGCCGAAAGTGGGAGATGGAGACCAAAGAGAAAAAATGATATGACTATGCTATCTCTTACGAAAAAGTTGGTTCAAAATAGGCTAAAATATAGGCGTAAGATCTATGTTACTGAACCTAAATTGTTGGGAAAAGGCGCTACTTAATGATGATAATGATTATGATTATGTACTAAGGTGACTTGTATTGACTTTCATGCATAGTGGATTTCAAAAGGCTAAATGAGGTCCCTTGCATTTCCCGGATAGGTTTTCCACATATTGTTCCTTATGTGATTATCAATTTATGCACTCGAGATGGTTGTTAATCAGGGTTGTTTTAATCTGCTGCATGATGTGATGCATTATGCGCCACAAACTTTCAATAGGAATGTTTCTATCTTCTTCTCTTCCTTTTTTTCTTCCTATCTTCCTCCTTTTTCTTCGTCTCCCTTCATGTTCTTGTAGAGATCTCACAAAGATGTTGATGAAATCTCAGATTTTTGGAAGACCAAGACTAAAAACCTATGCTACAAGGACGTTCTAGCAACTTGTCATAAGCAAAAAAGTATTTCGTCTTCTCACTGCAGCTCATACCCACAGCTCCTAATTGGGAGGGCACTACATCTCACACAAGCAACTTGATGTAATTTGAGTCTTATCTGGCGTCAAATATAAATTAGGAATGGGGTTAGTTACAGCTGATTCTAAAAGCTGCCAAAGAGTCCTAATTAATTGTCAAATAATTACATCCATATCAGCAATTTACTCAACATAATTAACTTCAATTGGGTCAATACGACTTCAACCAGAAATTGGCTCTGATTAATGTAATCATTTTTTCAACACCCCAAATCCTATTTTATCTCCTGATTTTTCATTTAAAGAGTTTGACGGCAGTGATCTACCCTTCATTCAAAATCAGACCCATCTGTGAGCACCTCAAATGCCATCTGTACCGATCTAATTAGCTACCTACAACTCGAATTTGAAACAACAACCACAGTCCATTAACAGATAACTATTTAGTGAAGCCTCTTACTACAAAGTGATGGTAAATTCTACTTTTATTACAGATTTTAATATTATACCATTCTTGTCTACATTTCTGACTGCTGACCCTTAAAAGTGGTAAAAGAGTATTTTCTTGTTAATTTTGTCAAGTCTTTACTGTTGTATTTCTACTTATAGAGGGTAGTTTAGTCTTTCAATACTATATTTTATTTCTGATTAGTCAGCCCATCACTTAAGGGCATATTAGTCTTTTTTCTGTAATTGGTTGACCTCATTTCTCAGTACGATACTTTCTTCAATGATATATAACTCCATCTTCTCCTTCCTCAAAACCCTAGTTCCATCAAAAAGCATGTGCTTAATTACTTGTTACTAAATTTACTTAACTTACTTTGATAAATTACACATAAAATGGAGATAGTTAATACACAATTCCATCCATTTGTGGTACTTTAAAACAAAAAAGCAAAGAGCCATAAATATATCTTAGTTATATTGCATGACACATCAATATCTTATTTTTACTTCATTTTTAAAATTTAAACTGACTCATGTTAACTCGTACAGATAACTCCAGAACACCAAATTTGACAATAGTAACATTAACACTAATCAGTTGTATATCAAAGTACCCTGGAAGAGTAACAAGATTTATTTCTGATGGAGCCCATTGCTTGAATACTTCAAGGGAGAAACCACCACTTATCATTCCAGGTGTAGCAAATAGAACGCATGGCCCAGGTGAATTTATTAGAGAACGATCAAAAGTACAAACTGCAATACCAAATACACTTGACTAAAAAAAGGCTCATTAAGCAAAACAAAAACATTTATGAGCTTCAATGCCTTTCCAGGCTTTCTATAGTTTTCCACAGTTAATTAATTTATGTAATCCAAGTAAATGGAGTAAGGATAAGCCATGTGGTTAATTTCCCCAGAGAAATACCATGCTTGAAGTCAAATGTGTTGCGTGTTGCATATGTATCTTTGACCTTTTGACTGGTCCACCCTATAAGCATTTTGTAATACATATTTGCTTGGATCGTCAAACCTGAAATTCGCAACAAAATAGGTGACACGAAGCCGTAAACATAGTCAACTCTTGCAGATAAATTATGTGCTACAGTTCAAAACTGAGTTTGACTATGCAAAAATTAGGACACTGTTTTCACAGTGGTGTAGAGACAGGAGAAGAAGAACCTTAAATTGGATTCAACTGGGATTCAAGCTGGTTCCAAGGATAGTAAAACAAGGTTCAGGTTGAATTTCAAGGTGCACATTGGCAGGACAGTGGAAAACAAGAGCAAGACAAGAATGAAGAGAAGACTAAATCAAGTGAGAAGTAAAAGAGAGGAAAAAGTGATTGAAGATATAATAAACTTGGAACCAAGTTCAGTTTCAAAATAAAGTAGACTTGAGAAGAGGGAGATAGAGAAGTGGAGAACAAGAGAGAGAGGACAAGAGAGGAGAAAACCTGATCAATCAGGAAGATGAAATGGACAAATTAAAAGCAATAAAGTAGTACTTGAAGCAAAAGCTTGCATGACTCATAATTTCATAAACTATACATCATTCTACTTGTCAATGCAATAAGTGTTACAAAATGGACACCCATGTTTCCTAATTGAAGCAAACTAACAATAAAAGTAAAACTTCTAATTGATTGCCTACCATTCCCACTATTCAATATTACTTCTATTGACCTAGAACCTAACTTTATAATAAAAGATGACTTCATTGCTTTAGCCTCTATGCATAAAGCATACTGTAACAGTTGAAACTACAGAACTACCCTTCTGCTCATATTTTGCTGTAATGCCAGAGTACTCAACATCTACATTTCTAGAATATCACATGGTAAGACTTTGTATTTTGATCAGAATGCATAAAAACATGCATAACTACAAGTTGCTTTGCATTAAGAATATAAAAAATTATAAATAAAAAATGAAAAATTTTATTTATCTATATATAGCATGTTCATCAATTAGAAAAATAATACTCTCTATCCTATATTAATTGTCTGGATTTGAAATAAAAATTGTTCCATTTTAAAATGGTATTTTTTGCTCCAAAATTGTGAGAGAGCTTACAAGCTTCCTATTCGAAAAAAATATACTACAAGAAATAGACTTCGAAAAGCAGTTATAGCCTCCGGTTTTGTGAAATAAAGAAAAAGGATATAAAGTTGCACCAAAATGAGTAAGCCACAAATCCTCAAGTGATCCTCTAGATGTAAGACACATTTCATGATTAGATGTGACCACCCGTGCATGATATGGAGGGTACAAAAAGCCACTACTGTCAGATCAGGACACTTTTCATGGGACAGAGGGAGTACATACATAGCTTACTAAAGAAAAATAAAGGAAAAATCAAAATTCTTACTTAACAATGAATGGCATTTAATGATAAAAAATGTAGAATGACTTGCCTCAACTTACCAGCAGAAAAGTAAATTGGAACTTTAAGGTTCATGCGTTCCCAGTAATCATCTAATAGTATACAGAGCTCCTGTTTTATGCAATAACAACAAGGTATAAGTTTAATGCAGCAAAGCATATCAAGTGCCAACCAGGGGCAAAGATTAAGTCGATATCTATATCTATAGCTAAAACTATACTATACTAAAAGTAAAATGGGTGGCAGGAGATTTTTTGTTTAGGATTTATTTTTATCCATGTATTTTAATATTAATTAATTAAGGATAAAAAAGTAATTAGTCATTAAGGTGGATTGAATCCATTGTTCAACTGTTGACAGAATCATAGTTTAAACCAATGGCTGAAGAGACGTCCAATGGGTTCTAACACCCTTTTAGGATAAGCAATATCTTTTAAATTGTTGGGGGAGAGTGGGGGGAGGGAAGTTTTTTTTCATTATGAATTAGTTTTACCCTTGTATTTTAACAATAATGTAAATTAATTAAGGATAAAAAGCAGTTAGTTATTAAGGTGGATTGAATCTGTTGTTCAATTGCCGACAGAATCATAGTTTGAACCACTGGCTGAAGAGACATTCAATGGGTTAACTGCCATCTAGGGTCCACAATATTTACATTGAATACTTGAAGGAATCATAGTTAAAACCAATGGCTGAAGAGAACATTACTTACATGTAACTGCCTTTTAGGGTCTCCAATATTTACATTACATAATCATAGTTAAAAACAATGGCTGAAGATTCACAAGCTTCTAGGTCCTTACCATTGATAGGATAGTGTACTGATGTTCGAGTTTTAGTGGAAATGAGAAACACCACAACAATTATTCGAATAAACTAGGAAATATCATTCCTAAAAAAAATAGGACTCAATGTCCTAATTAATATATAAACGAAGAGGGAGCTTTGATTAAGAAGACAACTTTGGAGCAAACTGACATTGCAGATTTCAGGAGGTTGAATTTTTCTGGAATTCTTTATTCATTTTGTTTTCTTTTTTGCCCATTTTGCTTGCTTGGCAAGTATATAGAATTTGTTTATTTTATTGTTTTTCCCAAACACCTTTTTTGTCTCTTGTAGTGAGAAGGTTGGTCTTCACGTGGGTTGTTCACTGCTACTCCTTTAAATATAGTAGCAAGAATGCACACACATTACACGTGTAAATACATATTAATAAGATAAAATACAATGCTCCCTCCGTCCAATATTAATAGATACATATAAAAAAAATAGTGGTTTTTATTGAATTGTGAAACCCACATCTAAGAGAAGGGAAAATGAGCTTATGATATTTCTTTTGTTAATACACAACTACTTAAATTGAACAAAATGGAGCTATTAACATGAACAAACTGTTTTGTCAAATGGAGCTATTAATGTGAGACGGAGTAAATTAGAAATAAAATATATATTGAACAAAGGTCACCCTTGCTACCTATAGTTACAATACATTGCTTCAAGGATCACAATGATCATTAGTTATACGCACAAGCTCTATATTAACCCATATACACATATAGTAGGCAATTGAGAATCCAAATCTCATAGTCTAAATATTATATTATAGGTCCACGAAGACAACGGTATTGAAGGACTTTGTGCAGTGGTGCACGTTATTATTCAGGAGCAATTTGGCAGTGAGTCGTATTTGATACAGCTCTTTGGGGTTTTTCCAAGAGCGTTAAAAATACGCAAATCCGACTATGTATAATATACGCAAAAATATAAAAAAACTATTCTTTAGAAGTATGTTATATAATGGGCCTACAAAAAAGTTTGACAAAACATAATCATATGGGATCTCATTTTAGAGAGATCTTTGAAAACTTTCTAACAATACCAAGAACGCATATATTCGAGTTTGAGAGTGCAAGATATAATATTATAAAGTTAAAATTAGCATAACCTAAAAAATAGGGATTAATTCTAATGTAGCAAATAAATGAAGAACATAAATGGAGCAACAGGAACCAAATAGAACAGAGAATCCAAACTGAAAACACAGAAATGGAGAAAGAATAGTGTTTCTATTTAATTTTCTTGAAGAACAGAGAGTTGCAACTTCAATCCAAAAGCCAAAGGCCTTCAAATCTATGAAGGATACATAAGATTAAATCCAAAATCCTAGCTCAACTCCATGAGTAGAGAAGAAATTTCTGGAAAGAAATTACATTTAAATTCGAAATCCCCTTTTTTCCTTTCTCTTTCTGATGCATAGGGGAATTTTAGTCCTTTCAGCATGTCACAGATTAGTCACAGATTAATATAATTGAATTCTGTTTCACAACATGTCCAAGCGTTTAATCCTTCATAAGGTTGATAGGGGCATTTCTGTCCAGGCATTAGTGAACATTTAGTCCGGGCCAATGGGAAGGGTAATCTTGTCTTTTTGCTCAGAGTTTGTTATACCAGAGAGGCCAGAGAGGATAAGTAGTGGGGGACAGATTGAATTTGAATGTATTTTTCTTCCAAAATTTTACTTGTTGCTTGTGGATTTGAGCTTCGAACTGTGGATTTGCTATGATCTACAGTTACTTTATTAGTTGTTATAATAAGTGCACGTAGGCATCCATGTTAGTGTGCACGTTGTTGCTTTAAATCAGTTCTTAGTCAATTTAGTTAGTAGTTAGTTTTAGCCTATGTAGTTAGATGGTTGTTTCTATGTAGCCTAATGGCCGTCAGCCTTAATTAAGCGGATTCGTTGTAATTAGGTTTAGGCAAAAATTAATCAACTCTTTTCCCTTCCTTCACTCGACTCGTCTTCCTCTCTGAATTTCAGACCTTCTCTTCCTAGGTGAGATCGCACTTGCAATCTGCAAGTGTGCCTCATCCCTTCTTCTCAACTCTTCTCTTCCCTCTCCCAATCTCTTCTCCAATTCTCATAACAGTTCGTAGGGTCATAACAAATTGGTATCGGAGCTCTCCTTCCTTGGCCCTTTTTTTCCATGGCAAACGGAAGAGTTTACGAGCGAAGAAACCAACCTGTCGGCCAAGAGAACATCAGGGTGAACCAAACCGCAGCTGCCAGTCCCCTGCTGACGCCACTCCGCACCCTATCGCCCGTCTGTTCCCAGACATGGCGGTGGAAATATCTCAGGCCGCCGCTGCCCATTCACTGGCCGGAGCAGGCCAGTCGCCCAATGGCTGGGACCAAATTTTGGGCGTGCTATCGTCTCTTCAGGTTCAAACCATGGAGGCACAACGGCTGTTTCTCTGGGAGTTAAAGGCAGATCTTCGGTCATCTACGGATCGCCAGCAAACAACCTTGGACCAAATACGCAAGGATCAGGCCACTTGTTTGGTCGCATTCACAGCAGGGTCGGCGCCTACTCCTCCGGTCGCATTCCCTTCGTCGGCAGCAGCCCATCCCCATGGCAAGGGAATTCTCCAGCAACCATCTGCGACCCTCTTTCCCCAAGGATCTGGTCGACCTGCACCCAGCCCATTCCCCCAGACATTCACCAAAGATGTGCATATGCCGGCCCCTTCAGCTGGGCCAAGTTGCGCCCTGTCTGCATCCGTAATGGGCAATGAGCCAACCCCAATTCCTCAACGGCATGATAATGACATCTATTCAGATGAAGTAGCAGAGGAGGGAACCTATGGACCTACCCCTAAGGCAAGCACTGTTCGTCTCAATTTTCCATAATATTCTGGTGAAGACAACCCAAATGAGTGGGTTTCACGAGCTGAGTGGTTTTTCACCTACCAAGGCACCCGACCAGATCAGCGTGTGCTTCTAGCGTCCTTCCACCTTAAGGGGGATGCACTAGTATGGTTCCAGCAGCTTGAATAGCAAGAGGGCATAATAACATGGGATTATCTAGTGGAAAAATTATGTGCTTGCTTTGGGCCCAACGAGTATGAGGATTTTGACTCCTGTTTGCACAACCTCCGACAAACTTCCTCTATCCAAACATATCAAACCGATTTTGCCAGACTGGCCACCCATGTGGAATGGACGGCATCAGCCCTACTTTCCAAGTTTATCAGCGGGTTGCAAGAGGATATTCAGGCTGAAGTACGACAGTTTGAACCAGCCAACCTTCGCCAAGCTATCTGCCTTGCCCGCATTTAGGAGGAGCGACTTCAGCGCTTGCGAAGGGGTAACCGTGTCTTACCAGGGAACCGACCTCCTCCGGCTAACCCCGCATCTGCACTGAGCCCTGTCAGGAGCCTTACACCTGTGCTAATGGAGGACCGTCATTCTCGGGGTCTTTGTTTTAATTGTGATGAGAAATTTGTGCCAGGGCACAAAGAGGGGCTGCTTGTAGGAAACAATTCTGAGTACGACGAGCCAGAAAATGTACCCGAGATCTCTATGCATGCGTTTGATGGATCTTATGAGCCCCACACCTTCCGAGTGAAGGGCTTTATAAAACAGCAAGTGGTCTCCTTATTGATAGCGATAGCACACATAATTTCATTAATGATAAGGTGGCACGAAGATTGGGATGTACTATTCAGCCCTCTACCTCCTTCGATGTGCTCATTGGCGACGGGAAATATCTACAGAGAAATGGGGTATGTCTTTCCATTTTTTAATTGATTCAAGGACATTTATTCCATCTAGATCCATTTCTGCTGCCGACCAAGAGGGCCAATATTATGTTGGGAGTTCAATGGCTCCAAGATCTTGGCCCCATTACGTGGGATTTTAAGCAGTTGCATATGCACTTCATTTATAGTGATGCACAAATTCAGCTCAAAGGGCAGCCACCAGGTACACTCCATTCAGCTCAGTCCGTAAGTACTCTTTTTAAATTTGCTGCAAAGGGATTTTTATTACATTTGTGCACTGAACCGCCCCCTCAGCCTGGAAGTATTCCTGCAGATTTGGACTCCCTATTGGTCGAATATGATAGTATTTTCCAGGCACCCTCAACTTTACCCCAGGCCAACAGCACAATCACAGAATCCATATCCAGCCAGGATGTGCCCCAGCTAATGTTTGTCCCTATCGGTACCCTCAAGTGCATAAAGATGAGATTGAGCAGTTGGTACAGGAAATGCTCTCTTAAAGACTCATCCGACCTAGCACCAATCAGTACTCTTCTCTAGTTCTTGTTCGCAAGAAAGATGGGTCATGGCATTTCTGTGGATTATCGTGCCTTGAATGCCATTACAATTAAGGATAAATATCCTATTCTAGTGATCGAAGAGTTATTAGATGAATTGGCCGGGGCGACGGTTTTCACTAAGCTGGATATGCGCTCAGGGTACCACCAAATTCGGATGCACCCACCTGACATCCATAAGACAGCTTTCAAAACACATGACGGCCATTATGAATTTATGGTCATGCCCTTTGGGTTATCGAATGCCCCGTCTACTTTTCAGAGTTTGATGAATGATATATTCCGGCCTTATCTGTGACAATTTGTTTTTAGTATTCTTTGATGATATCCTGATTTATAGTCGCTCTAGGCCAGAACAAATGCAACACATCCGGATGGTCTTCTCTACACTATTTGGCCAAGGTTTGTTCCTCAAAAAATCAAAGTGTGCTTTTGGCTTACCGCAGGTGGATTATTTAGGCCATGTTATCTCAGCTTCACAGGTATCCACGGATCCTTCCAAAATTGCGGCTATTCTCAATTGGCCCATTCCTACTATTCGAGCCCTCCGGGGTTTATTGGGCTTGACCGGATATTACAGGAGCTTTATTCAGGGATATAATGCATTGGCCGCCCCACTCACTACTCTCCTAAAAAAGGGGGCCTTCCATTGGACTTCAGAAGAGCATACCTCTTTTGATGCTATGAAGCTAGCCATGTCCTCACCCCCCGTGCTTGCTCTTCTGGATTTCTCCCAACCATTTGTCATTGATAGTGATGCCTCCTCACAGGGATTGGGAGCGGTGCTTATGCAGAATGGCCGACCCATCGCTTACTTCTCTAAGGCAATCTCCGAATGTACAGCTCAGTTATTCACTTATGAGTTAGAGATGCTAGCCATTGTTCATGCAGTTTCGAAGTGGCAACCTTATCTATTGGGGCAGAAATTCCTTATCCGGACATATCACCATAGCCTTCGTTATTGTTTGGATCAGAGGGTGGCCTCTCCTTCTCAACAGCATTGGGTTTCTAAACTTTTGGGATATGATTATGACTTGGTCTATAGAAAAGGGAGTGACAATCAGGCTGCAAATGCACTATCACGCCAGTCCGAGGGTACTTGCCTGTCTACCATATCCATACCGACTTTCCCATTCATGGCAGAATTGCAGCAAGCTTATCAGCAAGACCCAGCGGCATCTTCCATCATTGTTAAGTTGCGTGCTGATCCATTAGGCTCACCGCCTTTCATTCTACAGGGTGATATGCTTCTTCGGCAAGATCGCTTATGGATTCCTGCAATTTATCAGCTCCAGCAACAGCTTTTCCATTATTTTCACTCCTCCCCCATTGCTGGACATGAGGGCCAATTCAGAACTTATAAGCAGGTTTCTCAGAGCTGTTATTGGAAGGGTCTCAAGAAAGTTATCCATGATTTTGTTGCTTCTTGTGACGTATGTCAGCGATCTAGGACACTCACTTCGTCCCCCGCTGGGTTACTTCAGCCACTGTCTATTCAAGAGCACATTTGGAAAGATATTTTTATGGACTTCATTGAGGGATTGCCGCTAGTCCAAGGTAAAAGTGCCCTTTTCGTTGTCATCGATTGATTGTCTAAATATGCACACTTTTCGCCCATGGGACATCCATACACCGCTGGCCACGTAGCAAAGGTTTTTGTTCGGGACATTGCTCGACTCCATGGCATGCCACGCTCTATTGTCTCTGACCGTGATCCAGTGTTCTTGCCCAAGTTCTGAAATAGTTTCTTTGAGTTGCAGGGTACTTAAATATGAGTACAGCCTATCACCCTCAGACAGACAGCCAAACGGAGGTCCTTAATTGCTGCCTTGAGCAGTATTTGCGTTGTTTTGCAGGCGATCAACCCTGCAGGTGGCTCTCGCTACTTCCTTCAGAGTGGTCGTATAACACCGCTTATCACACGTCCCTTGGAATGACCCCCTTCCAGGTGATTTATGGGCGGCCTCCGCCCACCCTTCTCTCCTATGTGCCACACTGTTCAGATGTGGGAGCAGTTGACCAGTCATTGCAGGAGCGCGATGAAGTCTTACGATCTCTCAAAAGCAATTTGAAGGCAGCTCAAAATAGAATAAAACAAGTTTGACTGTTCTCATACTGACAGAGAGTTCATCGTTGGTGATTGGGTCTATGTGCGTTTTCAGCCATCCATCCAGCCATCACAAGTTGCTGCCCCATTTTTATGGACCCTATTTAATTGTGGAAAAGGTGGGCAAGGTGGCTTATAAGCTTCAACTTCCTCTACGGCTCGCATTCACCCTGTTTCTCGCCTTCGTCGGTTCCCGGGTTATCCTTCTGAGATAACACCATTACTTCCACCGCCTGCTACACCATCAGCTGTTGAACCGACTTTTACTCCTATCTCTATTGAGTCGACTAGGTTGGTTATTGAAGTCTTGGTTGCATGGCAGGACCGACCTTTAGAAGACGCCACTTGGATACTGGAAGAGGACTTTCTCAGCCAATACCCTAATTGGACACCTTGAGGACAAGTCGTTTTTCATGGGTGGAGGGATGTTATGATCTACAGTTACTTTATTAGTTGTTATAATAAGTGCACGTAGACATCCATGTTAGTGTGCACGTTGTTGCTTTAAATCAGTTATTAGTCAGTTTAGTTAGTAGTTAGTTTTAGCCTATGTAGTTAGATGGTTGTTTCTATGTAGCCTGATGGTCGTCAGCCTTAATTAGGCTGATTCATTGTAATCAGGTTTAGGCAAAAATTAATCAACTCTTTTCCCTTCCTTTGCTCGACTCTTCTTCCTCTCTGATTTTCTGACCTCTTCCTAGGTGAGATCGCACTTGCAGATCATCCCTTCTTCTCGACTCTTTCTTCTCTTCCCTCTCCCAATCTCTTCTCCAATTCTCATAACAGTTCGGAGGGTCATAACAGGATTCAGTTCTTCTATTTTCTCTTTGTAACTTTCATGGATTTCAAGGCAAATTGGCTTGTGGATTCAAGCATATAACGCCTATTTGTTCATAAGATTAATAGAAATCAGTCATCTTCCTCTCATTATCATGTTTACAGTTCAAGTATAAATCTTGTTGGCTGTGTGTTGCTGTGATATTGTTTTCTGTCAATCTTCACTGCATCAATTGGCGCCACCTGTAGGAAATACAGAGGGTCTTCCATGGGTGCTCCACCTCCCATGGAAGCATCTTCGCTACATTCGATTGTGGAGTTACTGCAGCAACAAGCCCAAATGCAGCAACAGATGCAGTCACAACTCCAACAACTCCTTCAGCAAATGAAGCACCTCATGCTGCTTCTTCCTACACCGCCACCAGTTGCTGGGACATCTTTTGGGCGTGTGGCTAGTGGCAGAAGTGGACAGAAGATTTCCACAGGCTTGGAACACTACTCGCGTTGAAAAGGGAGCTCTACTGCTGCGGCCAAATGCACCACCCCAAGGGTCAGGCTATCAGGCCTATCGCTGATGAAATCTCATACCAGCCCAGGAGCAGTTGATGGAACACCAGCCAGGGAGTCCTGCACTTGGCAGAAGAGCAGATGGGTTTCTGCTAGGAGAAAGACCGCAGTTGGGTGGCTTGTATGGGAGAGACCCACCTTCCTGCAACAGATTCCAGTTGGAGTACATCTGAATCATCGAGCTCGAGTAGGACGAACTATGCTCCAACAAGATGAATCCAGTGACGATGAAGAACCATATCTGCTGACTGGAGGTAATGACAGCCTATATTCACTTCAAACCTAAGCTGGAACTTCCTAATTTCAAGGGTCAAATGAGCATTGAAGAATTCATAAACTGGTTGTTTGAAGTAGAGAATTACTTTGAAGTGATGGAAGTGCCAGATGAGGTGAAGGTGAAGTTGGTTTCCTGTAAATTAAAGCAGGGAGCCGCAGCTTGGTGGAATCAGTTGCAAACCAACCAATTGCAGCTTGGAAAACACCCTCTTTGATCCTGGCCATGTATGAAGCAGTTGTTGAAGAAATCCCCGCCCATTAACTATAAGCAAATGTTGTTTAAGCAGTATCATGACTGCCGGCAAAGAAAATGGGACTGTTTCAGACTATATTTGAAGTTTCCTTTGCAGAAAAAGTTGGCCAGCCACTCCCTTAACTCTCTTTTCGAAGCTACTCAAATTGCCCTTAGGCATGAGAGTCTTGCTGAGAGGAGGCATATTTTAAGGAATATAAGTGAATGAGGGTCTAACTACAAGTAGTAAATGAAGACTCTCATAAATTTTGTAAGAATGAAGCTGCTCGGAATCCTTATAGAGCTGCTGCCCCAACTTCCAAACCTGGATCCACTCAAGCCACAAGCTCCAATTTCATTATTTGCTACAAGCATAGACAGCCGGGACATACCTCAAGTGGACGCCCCTTCAAAAATTTGGCCCTACCACCGCTGTGATCACAACACAAGATGCTATAGATGCTGAAGTTGTAGAGACAGCTAAGGAGGAACTTGTAGAAAGGGTATATAGAGATGAAGATGTGCACATTGAAGAGCAAGCTAAATTAGTACTGCTGAGAAAAATCTTGGTTTCCACTAAACAAATTGAAGATTCATAAAGGAACTAGTTGTTCACCACCACCGGGACTATACAAGACAAGGTATGTAAGGTATTTATCGATGAATTACTGAGAATTTTATAGCCAAATCAATAAATCAATCGTTCAGCAGCTTAATCTTCCCACCGAGAAGCATCCTAAACCTTACTCCCTGGGGTGGATCAAGGAGATAGGGGGAGTCAAAGTAGAAGAGTAATGTAAGGTCCATTTTTCATTGGAAAGCACTATTCAGCTAACATTGTTTGTGATGGTATAGAGATGAATGCATGTCATCTTCTATGAGGGAGACCATGGCAATTTGATGTCTAAACCACAAATGATGGAAGGGAGAATACCTATTCATTCAAGCAACAAGGGGTCAAAGTTATTCTCATGCCTATCAAGTCAACCCTTCTTAAT
Source organism: Saururus chinensis (assembly GCA_035235625.1). NCBI lineage: Eukaryota > Viridiplantae > Streptophyta > Magnoliopsida > Piperales > Saururaceae > Saururus > Saururus chinensis. The sequence goes on from CP141140.1 coordinate 47,858,927, forward strand.
AGATGCCAAGAAAAGCTAAACTCTGCTAATCCACCCAAAGATTTGGCAGAAATCCAGCAAAGGCCACTATTGATGACTAAAAACTGCAAAGACCTAACCACAACTTAAGTTGTGTATCTATTGGTCAACAAGGCTGAAGAAAAGGTGTAGAAAATTGAGATTCAGAGTCACCCACAGTAGGTTCAACCCCTCTTAGAGGGGTATAAACAGCTGGTCACTGAAGAACTCCTTTTGGAGGTGCCTCCCATGAGGGAAATTCAGCATCAAAAGACCTAATTTCAGGTTCTAGCCTCCCACACTTGCCTCACTATCACATGAGCCCAGCTGAGCATGTCGAATTTCAAAGGCAAGTAGAGGATCTATTGGCAAAAGGATTGATTAAGGAGACCCTCAATCAATGCGCAATTCCAGCCTTGTCAGTGCCCAAAAAGGATGGGAGTTGGAGGATGTGTGTGGATAACCGGGCTATTAACAAAACTACTATCAAGTATAAGTTTCCATTACCTAGGTTTACCGGTGTTACCATTTTCTCCAAGATTGATCTTTGAAGCGGATATCACCAAATCAGGTTGAGACCCAAGAATGACTAAAAAACAGCTTTCAACACAAGAGAAGGCCTATATAAATGGCTAGTGATGCCTTTTGGTTTATCTAATACGCCTAGCACCTTCATGAGGCTCATGACTCAAGTGTTGAAACCATTTTTGGGTAAATCAGTTGTAGTCTTTTTTTATGACAATGGCATATAGAAAGGGTGAGGAACAACATGCACAACAGCTAGCCGAAGTTTTTGAAGTGCTCCAACATTCTTTGTACATAAATCTATAAAAATGCTCTTCACCAACCAGCTGGTGTTTTTCAGGTATGTGGTCAATTCCAAAGGTATTCAAATGAACCAAAGCAAGATAGAGACCATACAAAATTGGCCCACACCAAAATCAACAAGTGAGATGCACAGTTTTTATGGTTTGGCCACCTTTTACTACCGATTTATCAAGCATTTCAGCACCATAATATGCCCTTTAACTGTGTATGAAAAAAGACCCCTTTGTGTAGTCCCAAGGAGCTCAAGATAGCTTTGAACAGCTAAAAGAAAGACTCACTCAAGCTCCGGTACTTGCCTTTCCTGATTTTAACAAGATATTTAAAGTTGAAGGTGATGCATTTAGAGTGGGCATAGGGGCTGTCTTAACACAAGAAGGAAGGTCAATCTCCTATTCTAGTGCAAAGTTAAGTGACGTAAGGAGGAAATGGTGAGCCTACAAGCTGGAATTATTTGCCTTGATCCAAGCTTTGAAACATTAGAGACATTACTTTGTGTTTAAAGGGTTTGTCTTGCACACGAACCATGATTCCTTGAGGCATTTGCAAAATCAAACAAAGGTGGACAGGTTGTTTGCTAGGTGGATATGTGAGCTACAAGATTATACATTTGTTATCAAGCATAGGTCCGACACAATGAACAAGGCAGTTGATGCCTTGAGTCGAAGGGTGGCCCTTCTCACTACCTTGAAGACTAAAAACATGGGTTTTGACTACTTAAAAGAGCTCCACCCCGATGAAAAAGAACTGAGAGACATTTAGGGGTTGTGCTCTCAAAGCAACCAGCTGGTCCAAGACTATTATCTTGTGGAAGGTTACTTATACAAAGGTAATCAGTTGAGTATTCCCTCTTCCTCTATTCGCCATTAGCTTATTAAGGAATTGCACGGTGGACTAGCTGGATACTTTGGCAAAGATAAAACTATTGCACTTCTCAAAGAAATGTACTATTGGCCAACTCTCTCAATGGATGTTCAATAGTTTATTCAACAAAGTTATACATGTGAACAAGCCAAGGGAACCTCACAAAATATTGAATTCTATACCCCTTTACCTATTCCCCATTGTATTTTGCCCTTGGGTTCCTAGGACTCAAAAGAGGGCGGATTTCATCTTTGTGGTGGTGGATAGGTTCTCGAAGATGGCTCATTTTGTGCCATGTAAAAATGCATCTAATGCCTCACATGTGGCTGCTCTATTCTTCAAAGAAATAGTGAGAATTCATGGGTTGCTAAAGTCAATCACATCGGATTGGGACAGCAAGTTTTCATGTCACTTTTGGCAGTCAATAGGGAAGAGATTGGGTACTTTTTTATAATTTAGCAGCATTTTCCACCCCCAAAGTGATGGCCAAACTGAAGTGGTCAACAGAACTTTGGGAAACCTACTAAAGGGCCTCACGGGTGATGTTCCTAAGCAATGGGACTTGGTTCTTTCACAAGCTCAATTTGCCTTTAACTCCACAACCCTACAGGTCCACCGGCAAGGCACCTTTTAAAATCCTATATGGGTTCCTTCCCCGCCACACATTGAATTTAATTCAGCTACTTAAACAATTGGCTGAACCAAGCACAACTTATAAAACTATTCAAGACCTGATTTCAGTCTATCAAACAGTCCTGCAACACTTACTTGATGCCACAGCTCAATACAAGGCTTCAGCTAATAAAAAGAGAAGGCCAAAAATGTTTCAAGTGGGAGACTATGTTATGGTTTTCCTACAAAATGTCCTACTGGCCACCACAACAAGCTCACACCAATGAAAGTAGGCCCATTCCAAATTTTACAATACATCAATGACAATGCCTATGTGGTCGACCTCATTACAACATATCCAAGACAATCTGTGTCACAGATCTTTCCACTTATTTTGGTCCTATCCCTCTGGCAACTGCTAGCACACAAGCCTTCTTGCTCAAGGACAAGCTTCTTTTGGGAGGGACTAATGCAGAGGGGTATTTTAGTCCTTTCAGCTTGTCACAAATGTCACAGATTAATATAATTGAATTCTGTTTCACATCATATCCAACTATTTATTCCTTCATAAGGTTTATAGGGGCATTTCTGTCCAGGCCTTTAGTGAACCTTTAGCCAGGGCCATTGGGAAGGGTAATCTTGTCTTTTTGCTCAGAGTTTGTTACACTGTCACAGACCGTTATTCCAAAGAGGCCAGAGAGGATAAGTAATGGGGGGAAAGGGGAGAAAAGGGGACAGATTGAATTTGAATGTATTTTTCTTCCAAAAATTTCCTTGTTGCTCATGGATTTGAGCTTCGAACTGTGGATTCAGTTCTATTTTCTCTTTGTGGATTCAAGCTTATAACGCTCTATTTGTTAAGAAGATTAATAGAAATCAGTCATCTTCCTCTCATTTTCCTATTTACATTTCAAGTATAAATCTTGTTGGTTGTGTGTTGCTGTAATATTGTTTTCTGTCAATCTTCACTTCATCACCTTCCCACTACTTATCCTCGTAACTAACTGATTCTTACACCCTTTAACTAACTGGTAATTAGATTACAAATATACCCTTCCCATTACAAATATCTAACATGCCTTTTAAAGGCTTAAGAAACAATTACCCCTATTGACCCTTAACCAAAAAATAGTGTTATTATGCTGAGAATAACTAAACCGTCTTTAAGCTGAGCTAGTTGTGCAAAAGACCAAAGTACCCCTCTACATCAAATTCTAATATCTTCGGTTTTCTGGGGATTAGGATAGATCAAATAGGTGTAAAAAAGGGATTAATAGGATAAAATATGGGTCAATAATGGCAAAATTTGAAAGTTTTGTAATACACCGATTTGCTTTATATTATAGTATGATTACTTTCATAGGAGAAAATCTTGAACATGTTGATCTTCACTCTTTAAAATATAATATTGTTTGAGGAAAATTTTGACTAGAAGGTTTGAGTTTAAATTTCACAATGACCAAAACATACGTAGGCCAATAAAAGCAAATGGTTTTCACATAAACTACAGTTTCTATTTCTATTCCACAACTATAGAATAAATCACTTGCAGCTAGTGTACACAAGTACGCAAGACTGATGTAGGACAAACCTCAGCACTGCCGTTTTCCTGAGACATTTTAGCGAATAGCTTGCAGCAATTCATTTAAAGAACAAGGGCGGAAAGGGAATTATACTTGGGAGTCATTCTGTTATGACTTATAACTAATTGTTAGAAAGGGTAGTTTGGTCAAAGCAGTATGACATGACTTGTGGCAGTCTAAAAGTTAGGGACATTTCAGTAATTAGGCACTACAGAAAATAAAAGCAGTTAGTTAGATAAGTGGGCCCACTCCGTCAATCTCAGCTCAACAGCTCTCCTCCATTACCTCTTTCATCTGCAGAATAGTATAAATTGTACAACTCATGGAATTGAGTTCCTGAGTACTGTGGATTTAGTACTGCACCTGTAATTCCTGTGGATTCAAGAATATAGCTTATTTGAGTCTTGTAAACCATTTCTACTTGTATTTTCAATTTTCAAAATTCAAATTCTACATTAGATTTATTTCAGTTCGATTCGACATTGCTGTGTTGTTTCTGATCCTGGTTGCATCAAAGTGGTATCAAAGCCTGCTTAGCCATCGCAACACAGAAGACAACAGTCTCCAACAGCTGTTGGCACAGATGTTGCAGTCTCAACAGAAAATGTTGCAGTCTCAGCAGCAGACTCAAGTTCAAATTCAGCAAGTGATAACTCAAGTCCAGCAGCTCACCTTGCATCAAGAAAAGCATCCATCACCACTACAAGTATATGGGAGGCAAAGGCAAGTTCAAATTCCACCAAATCAGGCCATTCCGCAATTTCAGGATCTACATCCAAAATTTCAGGAAGCTGTCAATTTGCAAAATCCTGCAACCGCTACGCAAGGGCTTCACTCAGGGGACTCTAGTGATGAAGATCAAGCTGCTCCACGTCCAGGAAACCATAGATTCGATGCCCAAAACCATTATCCATTTCAGCCAAAATTAGAACTGCCTAGTTTTACTGGTTCTATGCAGGTTGAAGCTTTCCTGGATTAGGAATATCAGGTGGAAATCTATTTAGACTGCATGGAAGTTCCTAATGACATGAAGGTGTTATGTCCCTGTGTGTGACTGAGATCCGGGGTGAGAAGTGAGGAAGAAGGTGACAGGAGGGAGAGGTTGATGCGCAGGTGACAAGAGGGAAAGGTTGATGCGCACTTGCTGGTTGCAAGTGCGATCTATCCAGAGAAGTGAAAGACAGAAATTCAGAGGAGAAGAGTCGAACAGAGAGAGAGAGACAAACAGTGGAAGGGAAAATATTAATTAATTCTTCATAAACCTAATTACAACGAGTTAGCCTACTTAAGGCCAATGCCCAACAGGCTACATAGAACATCCATCTCACTACATAGGATAAAACTAGCTATTAACTAAACTAACTAATAACTGAATTAAAGCAACAACGTGCACACTAACATGGGTGCCTATGTGCACTTATTATCATAACTACTAAAGTAACTAATGTAACTGCAGATCATAACAGAAGGTGAAGCTGGTTGCTTGCACACTGAAGAGTGGTGCCTCAGCATGGTGGAATCGCGTGCCAACTAGAATGATGAAACAAGGAAAACATCCAATCAACAACTTTCCTAGAACCAAGAATTTACTCAATATATTTCTACCTGTGAACTTCAAACAATTACTGTTTCACCAGTTCCAAGAATGCAAAAATGGGAGTAAATCGTGCAGAATTTCAAAATTTGGTGCCTAGGAATGACATTACAGAATCTAAGCAGAAGTTAATATCCAGATTTATTTCTGGACTGAAACCTCGGATCTTGAAAAAGGTGCCTTTACATCCTGTGTTTACTCCAACAGATGTCATTCAAATGGCAAGTAGAGTGGAATTACAAGTGGACAAATTTGGAGGTAAACATTTCAATTCAGGCAAAAACACTTTGGCAGTACCCAGCAGGAGAGGTTTAAGCTGCAGGTTGACAACTCACATACAGTAAGGAAAGGTAGACCTAAGCAAGGAAGACATCAGCCTAAAGGAAATGCAACAGCTTCTTCTTCCAAGTCAAATCCCAATTCATTTCTAACTTCCTCTACCGTATGTAACAAGTGTCAAGCACCTGGATGGACACATTTCCAGCCAGTGTCCTTTAAGGAAGGCTGATAAAACTAATCTTGTAGTCACTAATATTTCAACAGAAGATCAAGCTACTACTGATGAAGAAAATGAGGCTGAAACTGAAGAGATTGGAGGAGATGAAGGTTTAACCTTTGAAGAACATCCCCTCTCTATGGTAGTGAGGAAACTTATGTTGACTCCTAAGCATTCTACAACCGGCCAAAGAACTACAAGAACTGTCAAAGAGAGGATTTGAAAAGTTATAATTGATAGGGGTAGTAGTGAGAATATTGTTGCAAAAGATGTGGTAGACAAGCTGCAATTAAAAGTGGAGAAGGCACCCTCATCTATTTTCTATTGGCTGGATAAAGGATGTAGGAGAGTCTAAGGTTGTTGAGAGGTGCAAGGTGTCGTTCTCCATGAGCAAACATTATAAAGCTGAGATTTAGTGTGAAGTTGTAGATATGTCAGCCTGCCACCTACACCTAAGAAGACTTTGACAATATACAGTGAACTCAATTCATAAAGGTAAGGAGAATACATACTCCTTCATTCATTATGGTGTGAAGATTGTGTTGCTTCCAGGAAGTGGAGAGTCCAGCTCAACTCATGACAAAACGAAAGGTGCTGCCACCATGTTGGTGCGCAACCTCCAACCTAAGCTGAAGAATGAAGCTGAAGTTACATTAATGGTTCTCACATTGCTTTGATTTTCTTCCCGTAGGCTATAAAACATCATGGCATTCCTAAATCCATTACATTTGACAGGGACAGCAGGTTTATGGAGCATCATTTTGGCACACTATATGGAATAGATTGGGCACACAACTCAAGTTCAGCACCACTCACCATCCTCAAACGGATGGTCAGACTAAAGTAGTCAATAGAACTTTGGGTAATCTGCTGAGAACTCTTTCCGGAAACAAGACAATACAATGGGATCTGATTCCAGCTCAAGCTAAATTTGCATACAATTCGAGTGTCAATAGAACTAGCAATAAGACACCATTTGAGATTTTTATGGGAGAAATCCTACTAGCCCCTTTGACTTGCCACTACCTCCCAAAAACCCTGAAGACAACATGCAAGCCTACAACACCAAGTCAAAGCTGGCTGCCATTCATCAGGAAGTCAGCAACGATATTCATGAATCTAATCTAAAGTACAAAGAGTTGGCTGACAAGAAAAGGAGAAGAAAAGTGTTTGCTGAAGGGTATTGGTGTATTTGAGCAAGGAAAGACAACCTGCTGGCAGCTATAATAAACTCAAGCAAAGTTTGGACCATTCAAAATCCTCCAAAGGTCAATGACAATGCATACACTGTGGATCTACCAGTCAACTTGTCTATCTCCAGAACTTTTAATGTACCTATATGAGTATCATGATCCTACAGCATTACCTCAATTGTTTAACTCGTGGTCGAGTTCTTCTGAGGAGAAAACAGATGTAAGAAAAACCTTAGCACTGATGTGTTGCTGAGACATTTGGCACTCAGCTTGCAGCTATTCATTTAAAGTACAAGAGCAGAAAGGGAATTATACTTGGAGTCATTCTGTTATAACTTGTAACACATTGTTAGTAAGGGTAGTTTGGTCAGAGCAGTATGACATGACTTGTAGCAGTCTAATAAGTCAGGGACATTTCAGGAATTAGACACCACAGAAAATCAACAGCAGATAGTTAGTTAGAGAAGTGGGCCCACTCCATCAATCTCCTCACAGCAGCTCTCCTCCAGCACATCAACTTCCAGAACCTTCTACATCAGCAGAGTAGTATAAATAGGATGAAGACACTCATTTTAGCAGTTTTTTATTCCTCTTTTCAAATTTAAACCTGTGTGTTCATCATCACAGCTTTGCTGTTGTAGAACTCATGCAATTGAGTTCCGGAGTACTGTGGATTCAAAACTGCATCTGTAATTCCTGTGGATTCAGGAATAGCTCATTTGAGCTTAGTAACCCATTTCTACTTGTGTTTTCAAATTTCGAAATTCAAATTCTAGATTGGTTTTAGTTCAGTTCGATTATACATTTTATGTTGTTTTTCATCCCGGTTGCATCAAAGACAGTCTCATTATTATCCTGGTGCTCTTCTCCTCCTCCTCCTTTCTTCTACACTTTCCAGCTTCTTTGTTTTTATTTACATACATTAAAAAAAATGTGTATGATATTCTTCTTTGTATAATGCTAATCATATTACATGGGCATCATTAAGAGTGAAATGGCTCATACCCAACCACAAAGCATGACACTAACTCAAAATATTTAGGATAGTATAATGGGCACAATAGTAGTAACAGATAATTATCGCCGAATGAACCTGATCTAAATTTTTAATAACAGACACCACAAATCAACAAACCACCTCTAAATCACCATTCTTAACTAAGGAAAAAAAAGAGAGACAATTAAAAGTATTTACAAACCTGTGCTCTTCCTAAAGCAAATGTTGGAATTAGCACTTTTCCACCCCCAGCGACACATTTATGAACCTGAAAATTATGTTGTTTAACGGATGTTAAACATAAGTAAATCGGAAGGTAAACAATCCATGATCTTTTATATTTTACGATAAAAAATATATCAAAAACATAAAATCCAGAAAATATGATAATATTTTAGTAAAACCTGATAGGATATTTGTCATGCACATACAGCTTTTAAGAATTCCCTCTCGCGAGCATATTTTGAATCTCGTACAGTTGTTGCATATGTTGATCTGCAGAATAATTCCCATTAGTCCAACATTCAAAAAAGGAACAATATTATAGGACGATAAAAGCCAAAGTTATGAGTTAATTAAATATTCAAGCAAAAGAAGGAAAGCAGAACAGTAAATACATCTCTCTTTTGAGAAAAGATACTATACTATTTCATAAATTTAATTCTGATAAGAACTTAATTCATAATTTTATCTCAACTAAAAAGCAATTTAAAAATTATTTCTGCTCTAACAAATCAGAGTGAGAAGTTCCATATTGCTAGTATGCAAAAAACATCCGAGATTCTCCTCTAGAATGGTTTCATTTACCAAAAAATTCAAAAATCAAGTTTGAGCTTTGATAATTGCGGTATTCCAGATTCAAAACCATGGACATGCATATATACCTGTCTTCTAGTATAATAACACCAGTTACTAAACTGTATACCAACTTTGAGCTCCAATATAAATCTGCACCCTTTCTCAAAGTGGCTACACTTATGTCCATCATTACCTATGTTACACTATACAGTATCCCCGTATAAGGGACCAAATTAATTAAGGATTATTGTAGTGGATACTGACAAGCGTTTCATTAGTGTAAACTACAAAGCTTTTCACCATACTTTTGTTTAATAAGTAAACGCACAAACAGCCATCTGGAATACAAAGGGCAAGTGAAGCCAAATTGACTTCTCTTGACATGTTATGAATCATGGAACTTAAAACCAGCATATGTGTCCACCAAGTTCAGCCCAGTTTGCACTTTGGACCTCACTAATATAATCCCTCCAACTTCAGCATAAAAACAAGATCACTCACACAATTGAAATTAAATGCATTCAGTAGAAATTTGTAGGCACTCAATCAGAGAGCAATCTCCAATCCCCACCATGGTTTGCAAAGATCTAGCCAAAATCTCTCTTCTCGATAAGGGTCAAAGAAAATAGTGCAGGAAATTGTCTCCTTTCTTCAAAGTTCCAAATCTTGCCAAGATCTCAGCGAAAGCCATCTACCAATGTCTTAATTTTCTAAATCTCATAGAGATCTCTACAAATCTAGTGCAATCTCATTTCTGTTTAGTAAAAAAACATTAGAATCATTGTGCTTTCACCATTATTTTGACATGAATATCTTGCTATGAGAATATATTCATGTGAGAATGTGGAATTATTGATGTAGGAATCATTTGTATTATTATTCATCTGCAAATTATCTTGAATCTCTTTTTATTTTCCATATTATTTTAAAGAAGTGCACAATTAGTGTTGATAAGTTTTAAGCATATTTACACATCAATTTTGTGTATGAGATTAGAATTTTCTCATTGACATCGTTTTTCCAATCTCTTTGAGATCTCTACGAAATCTTGCAAAATCTATTATCCTCGGCTGACCAAAGACCGAAACCGATGTAAACCTTAATCTCCACAATCAATGTGCAAAAAGACAGCATGCGGCACAGGCCCTAATGGGTACCCAGATACACCCCAGCATCTCTCATTCTTGTAACAAACAAATATGAGAAAACTCCAGATGCAAAAAGTTGTCTTCATCATAACCATCCACTATTTATCCCATTTTATGTGGGTATGCTACATAAATACTGCTCCACAATTCAGACATATCGTAGACAAATTCCACATCCAATATATCACAAAGTCTTTTCTCACTAGTTCCTTTAAAATCATATTGGGCTGTCCACCTTTTCTTTGACGGGCCTCTACTCGTCATAACATGGTTGAACCAGCTAAATCAGCCTTCTCTCAATTTACCACAAATACTACCCATAAGTCCCCCACTGTAGTGATTATTTATAATACAATCCCTAATAATTTTGCCACGCACTTCATCATAACATTCCCATCTCATCTTATCCATATATTTTTGTTGCTGAACATCATTCACCATACAACATTGGAACTCTCACCGTTGTCCTACATAAATTACCTTTTAATTTGTTAGGAATGTGCCATCACAAAGTACTCATTGAAGTTAGGTGCCAAAAAATAAGTACCTTTGAAGTTGCTTCCACTTCTACCCACCAACCTATGAGTAGCATCTTCGTCTATTTCTTAGTTTCCATTGATTATTTAATTAATATATCTAAACTGATCACACCTAGGGTTTTCTTCTCAAAAAAGAACCTATTTCAGTAACCTTAGTATCAAAATTGCATTCCATGTAGTCAATCTTAGTTCTACTAATCCTAAAACACTTATTCTCATTTGCTTCATGTAAGGGAATAGTATGTTTTGTATTGGCTAATTCTATAACAAAAGCACTAGTTATGTGTACTTAAAGGTAAATCTATTTTGTAACTTAAAATTCTTAGGGTTGTCTAAGTGATCAAAATCAGTAATTTAGCTTAAATATTAAAGATTCAGAGAAATCAAAGTCAACTCAAGCCCTTGTGAAGGTTTCACCTAAAGTGCTTAAAATCAAGGGTATATATACTCTTAAATATCTTTCTGAGTTTTATTCTATTTTTTCTTGATCCCATTGAAGCTATCCATGAAGTCAAAATTAACTTTCAAACACAAGTTAATTTTCAACATGTTGATCGATCCACCCTTAGTCTAAGCCAGTTCCAATAACTTTGATCGATCAATCTTCTGTTCTCGGTTAAAATCTCTTCCAATCAATCGCCCTTCAGAAAATTCCAGATTTAGTCCAATTTGATTCCTGATTGGGCAGAATTTCTTTTTGAACCTCTTTGCACTATAAATAGTAGTGTTCCATGATAACCTAAGAGAGGGGAGTCTTTCACATTGCCTGGGAGCCCTAGAATCAAATCTAGAGAGCTTCTATCTATAATCTTTTCTATGATGATTCTCTCATTGATTCAAGTGATTGATTATTGATTTTTATCAAACTTAATTCATCAATTCACCTGTGAAATCATACATTATTTGTTGAGAATTGATTATGAGAGTGAGTCTAAACCCTAGATCAAAAAACCACTGGTGAATGAATAGAAGACAATGAATGCACCATGGAGTTTGGTATTGCATGAAGCTGGAATCTAGGTCATCAAGTAGAGTCATTGGATTGTGATTGCACTGGGAAGATGAAACTTGTTCTCAAAACTCTATTCTATAGTGCGATGGGTTTTCTGCACTAAATTGGTGTGTTTGTTTTGTTTGTGCTAGATGGTTTAAATGGTTTGATTATCTTAATAAAGGGCTTAATTAATTGTGGATGTTTGTTAATGATATTAAGTTTTTACAAAGCACTAGTTCATTAAATTGGTTACTTGGGTTTTCACGTAGCAAAACACACTTGAAGTGATGTTTGGTGCGCATGCTCAAAACCCTCACTTCCCACCAAAGCAACTACATATTATTTCAATTCTTTGATGCATTACTATTATATCATAAAAAGTATACACCAAGAAACTTATTAAATATAACTGTTAATTTTATATGGGCTCCATCCTTGATGCATAAAAAAATTTATAGAAAATGTACATGCTAATGAATTGTTTAGTAACAATAACCCAGTAAAAACTAAGATACAGTTGCACAATTGTTTTATACATTTTATAATGTAAAAGTATTGAATTATGAGAAAGAGAGCAAAATCTGAATTAAGAGCTCTACTCAAAAAGGGTATTACTCATACTCTGTAATTAGCAGGTCTAATTGCAAACGATCAATTTGAGCTGCCCCAAGATGTCGATCAGGTGTCATATTGTAATCCCCAGTGTACAACATAGTACTCTCTCCAGACTTTGCATAAAACATTGCTGCCCCAATAACCTTGAAATTGAATTTACATGCAGAAGATGTCATATAATATAACTTTACAACTAATCAGAAAAATGTTTTCATACTCTAAGAGCTTCCCTAAGATATAACAGTATTTAAAACATAAAAACTCCTTGCTTTTCATAAACCATGTCGGATGAACTGTCTGAGCAATGGTTCATCTCCTAGCTGAAAATGAACTAAAAATGTAGAATCGAAAGCATAAAATTACAGCATCTAGACCAACAATATAAGCATACTATGTAGAGGATTAGTTGAATGAGAATATGGAATGTCATATTTGTGAATTATCAACAAGTGCTTTGTAATCACAGCGCAACAAGTATAAAATGTATATATTTCCACTCCAAGTAAGATCATTTTTCCAATCCTAAAATATCAGCCAAGATCGGTTTTGAACTATATACTATATTTTCTCAAGAAATCCACTGACCATGACATAATTAGACTCCCCTTTTTAACATATCGCTGCCATCATTTGTGGCCTACCTAACAAATGTCAACACCACAAACAACCAACTTCAAGAAGCATAATGAACAATGAGATGAAGCTCACCATTAATATCATCGACATAAGCCTTTCCCATGGAAAGGCTAGTTTCATGAGATGAATGACACAGGACAAATATTAACATGGTCGCTTCCTTGTCAAAATAACCAAATTGCTTTGTGTACACTTCGTAATCAGCCTTGAGGCTGCAAATCACCTAAAGAATTGCTAATCCTTCTCTACTTTTTTGTTCCTTGATTTGTTTAGCTATCCGAAACTAATGCACATATATTGTCCATGGCTTTTCATCAGCAAGAACAAGTAATCAGGTGCAATCATGCCTTAGGCCAGCCCCACTTATTAGAATCCTTATTGCACTTCTCATATTAGTTTATTATTTTTATGTTGTCTTTTATTTATGGTTGGATTTAATTAAGATTGAGGATAAGGTCTAATTAGCGTTCATTTGGAGAAGGTTTGATAGCCTATTAATGTAGCTCTACAAACTCCCCTCTTATGGAACTGAGAAATTAGTCAATTAGTTCATTTTAATTATTTCCTGCCAAGCTCTCTCTTTCTCCCTTTTTCATACATTTCTGCCATGGATGCTCTGGTAGATCCGATCACCTACAACATCAGTATCAGAGCATTGGTGTGCAGGTCATCTTGAGGCATACAGGGTTGAAGTTGTCTTGGGGAACCCTAGGTGGCCCATGTGACAGAACGTGTCGTGCTGCTGCTGAAGTGGAGGTAGCCAATTCATCTTGCGAGGGCCCAAAGTGATCCCATGGAGGTAGGCAGCTGGGGTGTCCAATTTCTTGGAGACATTGACAACCTAAGTTCAGGTCTCTGTGAAGTCGGTCGGAGATGGTGTTGTGCAAGTGAAGTCCGCAGACTCGGAATTTTTTGCCTTCACCATTGTTGTGTAAGGGTCCAAGAAGGAAGAGGCTCTGATCCCGTGTTGCAGACCAGCCTAAATCTACAATGGCTTCAGCATAGGGGAAAAGGGGAGATAGAGAGAGGAAGGCAGAAAGGTAGCTAAACTAGGCAATTAAATATTAACTTCTCAATTTCATGTTCTACATAGTACATAAGAGACATATTAAGTAGGCATCAAAGCCTTTTCCAAATAGAATAAAAGTTCGGACTAAGAAATCAAATCATCCTAGGAACCCACTACTAATTGACATGGACTTAAATTGAACCATAACTAAACTAGGCAAGCAATAAAGTCCCACATAATTAAGACTAATCAATCCCTGGGACAACATCTGCCTCCTTCAAAAGAAGGTAGAAATCAGCAATGATGGTGATACCTGAGCATATAATGTTGCACCTTAGTAAACTCCTAGGCAACATAGTTCAACACCATCACCAACCATAACATTGAATGGATGCAACATGAAATTTTCAGCCGTAACTCACATGCGACCACCTCGTTAATGAAGGAATAGGTACTCCATGTGTCAAGCAACACAAGCACTCTTAGCTCCATCTGACCATGGGCCCGCATGGTATAGAATGCATTGACACCTTGATGTGCATTTAAAGATATCAACCAATGGATGTCATTGACCAGCATAGCCAAGTCCTCATCAAACTCAAACCACTGGTCCCACGTCTTCCTCAAAAACGAACATTTGCCAACTCTTCCAACGACGTCCAACAGTATATTTCTCATCATCGTTATAGCAACACCCCTTGGGAGTATCTAGCATTCATCACCAAATGGTGATGCCATCTTCTAATCTTCTTGCCCGCCCACATCTAGATGCTTTGGTAATGGTAATGGTAATGGTAATGGCGAACACGAGAGAGCAAGCCGAATTGCCCGCACCATCTCATCCAAAATAGAATAGGAAGTATGAGTGAGGTAATGGTAAAAGCCCTTGTAGGGCGCAATTTTCTGTGTGGATTTCGGCATCAAAAGTGCAGTGAAAATGAAAGAAGTGTCAAGCCGAGAGACCCACTCTTCCAACATCCTCACCTTTGAACATCAAAAAGGTAAGGCAGACCCCTCCATGTGGAAGTAGGCCAAATCAATTTTTTCGATTCAGGTGTGCAGTGGAAACGAAAGAAGCATCATTCCCACAAGACCCACTCTTCAGACATCACCTTTGAAGTGGAAAGGTACGGTGAACTGGTCAAGCCTCGATATACCTCTCACCATCACAAGGTTGACGCCACGTCCGTCTGCCTCAATACTAGAATCAGCCACTTGGGAGCTAGGGCTCCAAACAACAGAAAGACAGTTTTAATGAAAGCCCAACTTGGATCCAAAAACTGCAGCGTGAAAACCCACCTGCACACCCTTGCTTATCCAGACTTGCAAACTACTCAACTGGATCCACTAGTTATGGGGTCTTTAATGGCACCCTTGTCTAGAGCCACCTAACCGCCATTTTGCATGGCCAGCAACCCCAGTTGCCCTTCCTTAGCGCAACTGCATGCAATTGCTTCTTACTAGTCCGGTAGTCCCCTCCACCCTTGCCGCCAAGGGCTCTATTGCAACAACTTCCACACCAAGCCCCCCCCTTTAGTGACATTATGATTTACAAGAATTGTACGATCCCTTCCATGATGACTATAGGCATAATCGTTGTCACTCCAAGGGACATGGCTGGCGATTTGGCAATCAGCCCCAGGACAGGACTGACAAAAGGCATATCCAAGCTCTCCTAGCCCACCTCACCTTTCTTATATTCAAGGATGATGAACGGGAGTGGATCTTATTATTCATTTGATTCCATTGCAGGTCTAATCATTCATTTGATTCCATTGCACCACCGACACTGAAGGGATTGATGTGTGGCTTTGTCCCACATGGAGAGTCACACTCTATGATGGCTTGACCGTACCTCACTCACAATTCATAGGCTACTTGGGATGAGATGGAGAGGGCTTTGATTGTTCACTTTGGACCATCCACTTGTAAAAACTTCAACAATTGGTCTCTCATGTCTGCCAAAAGACTACTTGTCAATGAATACACAGACAACTTTGAGAAATTGGCAACTTGAGTTTGTCACAAGCCCAAAGATAATTTGGTCAGCACATGTTTTAAAGGCCAGAATGATGACATAGCTAACAAGGTGAAAGTTATCAAGCCTCATACCTTAATAGAGACATTCATGATGCCCGCGCTTGTGAGGATCAATGGTGTGCACTTCAACATTTGCAGTCATCATCCTCTTTATACCTGCCTATGTCTACCAAGCCTACCACTACAGTTCCAGTCAACAAGCTTTCTTAGGAAGAGATGGATGTCCAACACTCCATGAAGCTCTGCTATAATTGTGACAAGAAAATGCTCGTAGACATCGTCGCAAGAGTATTCACACATAAATTACCAAGGAGCTTGAGGGACTGGTGATCGAGTTTGATGCAGACATGGCTTTGTTTGTCAATGATCTCCCTACATGCACATCAGGGCATTAATGCTCCATATACCATGTAGATCAATGATCAAATAGAGCGGCAAGTGTTTGTGTTGGTCAACATTGTGGCACCCTGGCGTGGATACCATGCCCTACATCACACCCATTCCTTCACTAATAAGGTGGTTGCACATGAGCTAAGACTGAAAATAACAAATTCCCTCCAATGTTAGAATTGGTGATGGTGCCAAATTGCTCTGCATGGCCATTTGTTGTGGTGCAACATTATATTATCAAGGTGTCACCATCACTGTTGATATCTAACCTCCCAAAGGGGGCAGATGTGGGGTACCCTAGAAAAGGTAGAATGGGTCTTTGAACACATGCAGCCCTCCCACTTGACAGGGCAATTTGTCATCTTAGCGCTCAACCTCCAGAGAAGCTGCACATTATTATGCAGCCTTGATAACAAGGTTAGGCTGAAGCATTGGTGGAGGGTCATGACATGCCTTAGGCCTGACCCATTTAATAGAATGCTTAGTGGGCTTTTTATAATGTAGTCTTTTGTTTATGGTTGGATTTGATTAGGAATTGATTAAGGCTTTAGATTGGATTTGATTGAGGATAAAATCCAATAAGAATTTATTTGGAGAAGGCATGATAGCCTATTTAATGTAGCTCTATGTGCTCCCCTGTTATTGAATTGAGAAATTATTATCAGTTACTGTTAATTATTTCTTCCCACTCTTTCTATCACCCCTTTCCCTATGTTTCTGCCATTGATGCTCTTCTAGATCCAGTGAAGTACAACATCAGGTCACCATTTAGATCATGCATGAGGAGTGTTCTGCAGCTTCAACATAATTAAGCATCCTTGGAAGATTCTATAGTTGATAATGTGCTTACTGTTTTTCATTAAAATCCATTTTCCTCAGCAGGACTGCCCATCTCATAAAACCATCTGAATGTTTTAATCAACACTTCGATATCTGGATCCAATCAAATGCTTGGGCAGGTCAGCCTGAGAACAGAAATGGTGACATTCTGTATATAATACATTATTCCTGATCAAAAAAAGAGCTGGTTTAATGACAACTGTTTGAACAGGCATTGTAACCCTTATGGACTGCTGTTAACCCCTCAGTCCCAACTGCCCTAGTTTGCACACCTGGATTGAGTTGTCAATTTGTTCTCTGTTTATGAAAATTTGAACTGACTGACGATCTGGTACTAATTATATGGGGAAGAATATAAAAGAATGAAGTAAAGAAAAAGGAAATGGATCCGGAAATTCATCACAGGAGGTTTTTTGCCAAGAGTGGGATTTTGATCAATTTAATATATAAGACAGAGAAGCACCAAAATCTCCAGAAAGGATTGCCAAGCAGTATATAGCTAATTTTCTAGTTTCAATCTGCCAGATAGTCCGAACTCCTTGCCCAATTTAGCCTTTTCTATGATTTTGTAAAGGCCATCATAACTTCATAAGAAACTCAGTTTTTCTAACTACTTTTTAAGTCTGATTTGTCATTAAACTCAGCAGCTAGAGTTGATCTAATTCTTGTAGAAATTAGAGTCATATTTTAGTGGAATTGCCTAGTTTATGAGTTAGTTAGCACTGTTATAAAAAGGTCCTTTGTCAGTTATATATTCTAGTTCTGATAAAAAAAATCATGAAATTCGCTCATTTAATACTTTTTTTAATTACTGTTCTATCCATTGTTGTGAAAGGTAAGGTGAGGCAAGGGATTTCACTTTGAAATGGTGAGGCATATTACTCAGCGCATGAGGCCTAAGCCCCATATTCTTGACATTTCAAGAATAAACAATGCATGATAGTCAAAATATTTATATTCAAATTATTATTTAAAAATTGGCACCTAATTGCACTGAGGCTCTAGAAAGTCATCCAAATGGACTAGAATATTTTTGAGCACTTTGCTTGATGAGGCAAACACATTTGGTTATATGCCTATACTAATCATTTTGAGCTACTTTTTCAAATATTGGTGCTATCTTCGTTAAAATCTCTCTATTGCTCTTACTTCGAAATTTCACATGTGACTAGTTGGTTTCTCTTTTTGTACAGTTTAGAGCAACAATCTAAGTTCCTTTAAGTGTTGCATAAAACTCCAATGTCATGCTACAAGTAAACAGCCAAGGGTCTGTTTGGATTAGTGAAAAGCGAAGAAAAGGAAATGAATCTTCTTAAAATTCCCCAGTGGAGTTTTCATTGTTTGGTGTTATAGTAAAAATTGAGAAAAAATGGATAAAAAATTGACCCAAAAACTTTCCACCCATCAACCCATGAATTTTGGGAGAAAATCAGCGTATTAAAGACTTAGGTCTTGCCATTACAGCTACTACCACCACCTTCACTACCGCCGTTGCCACCATTGCTGTTGCTGCTACCACCACTATCACCGTTGTTGTCACCACTACTACCACCATCACCACTGCCATCACCAACCCCGCTACCACTACTGTCATCAACTCAACACTACCACCAATGCTACAGCCACAACCGCTATTACCACCACCACCATCACCACCTTTGCAACCGTCACCACCGTCACCACTATCACCACCACAACCACAGCCACAGCCACAACTATATCCATCACCACCAACCTGCCGCCACCACCGCGGCCACTACCACCACTGCCACCACCCCCACTGCCATCGCTGCTGCCGCCACCACCGCCGCTGCCACTACCACTACCGCCGCCGTTATCACCACCACCGTCGTCATCGCCACTGCCACTACCACTACCAATGTCGTCGCCACCATCGTCGCTGCCACAACTACTACTACCACCACCATCACCACTACTATTACCGCCACCGCCACCACGACTGTTACTATTAATTTTCTCTAACATCATTTGTGTAACCAAACAGTAAAAATTTTTAAGAATCTCCTAGTTTCTCTTTCACCTGGATTCACTTTCTCTTTCTTTTTCTCTTTTTCTTTTCATTTCTCCCGGTTTCCACCAATCCAAATAGACCCTAAGAGTTCGAGAGAAAATACACAAGCCTAGCACTACCCATCAACAACAGAACCTACAATACTGATCTCAGGCGTTTATAGTTTAGATGACACTTCAAGAAAAGGAATCCCATGTTGAACATACAGCTTTAGAGTCCATAGTTAATATACATAATCATATATTTCACAAACAAGCACAACTCACATGTTAGGCACTAATTTCTTCAACAATCATTGTGCATAAGTGTAATGGAAAGAGAAAAGAAATGATATGGCAGAATAAGTCTTACATGCCCTGCATAATAAGCACGAATTTGAAGCTCAACATCAACTTGCACAGTCTGCTTTAAGTCAACAGCTACAACTGACATGAACAGATGACAAGATTACTTACAAGAAATAATTCTACTGAAAATCCAAAAGCATTAAACCATATATGAAACCACTGGATCTGACATGGAGTGGGAATTCTTTCCCAGAATACTAATAATCCCATATTAGGTTCAATTGCCCTTCACCTTAAGAAGACAATTGATTTAGTTACAAGATATAGTTTTTACTTTAGAAGGTAAAATTGTAATAAATATTGCCATACCAGAACAGTGACAAAACCATCGTCATTGAAATAACCAATGTTTGGAAAGCCTACCCTTTTCCCTTTTATGTACAAGCCAAAAGAATGAGAATTTAAATAACAATCCCAACAACTAGAGTGATCTCAGAATGCTCACAACATCCATAATGCATTTGGCACGCCCATAATCGCATCTACAAGAATATATTCCATGAGGCAAAACATAATATACTTGTGAGGCATGGAAAGATTTACATACAAAACCCCCCTTCAATGTGAAGCGAAAATCATGGGATTTCGGTCTAGTCAATCTTCCACTATCATTTAATACATTAGAATCGCTAGAGGTAACAACCATTAATACCAAAACTCAATTCTTAGCTTTCAAGCTTTTTCACCATTATGGGATACAAGAAAAATAAGAAGAGGTTACAACCAAATAGAACTTTCTTGAATATCTTTTCTTGAAGTGGATGAGCGTGGCTTCAAATGGCTTCAAAAGCCTTCTTATTTCATATCTACTCCCTTCTTCTCTTCTAAAACGTAATTAGAGCAATAACCTGCGAACGGGAAGCATGGAAATTGAAAGAGGTCGGGAAAGGAATAGGGCATAGGAAGGGAAGAGGGATAGAACTCTTTGACTCTGCACTAAGAGGATTATGCCAGAGTCTGCACCAAACGGAGATAAACTTACAGAGCCCGCACCATGGTTCGCAATATCAGAGATATATCTGTATTTGTCAACTGATTGAAACAAGATATGGGGCAAGATTATATTTTTTTTATGTATGCAAAATCTGAGATATATCTCAAATATTGGCAATATATATGAGATTATTGATCATGTTTTCTACTTGATAAATGTAATTTATGTTGGTATAATGAATTCACATGGTGTTATGATGGCTTTAGATTAATATTAGAATTTTTAGATGTTAATGTATGCTTAGATTAACCAAATACTTGTAAAAACATTTTTCGGTCGCCAATACTTTATTCTCTCCAATATATCCTATCATTAAGTCACCAATAAAAGATAATGTGAACCATGGCCCATACTGGAAAGCATGGTCAGTCAGCACTGAACACAGGCAGAATTCATTTTAGAAGAAGCACATGTTAATAAAACTCCAAAGCATTGATTATTTTCATTAACAAACTTTCTACCTTGAAAGGGCTTGTATGAAAGGAGAGCATTGACTTTGATGAAATATTCTCACCCATGGTGAAGATGTCATCCATTCAAATCTTATGATTGGTAGCAAGTGTGGACTGAAAGGTTGAAGGACCAAAAAAAAGTGGTCTTATTTTCATGTATATAAAGTGTACTTTAAATGAATTTACCTGGATACTCTCGCCCATGTTTGTTTTATACTTAATTCCTAATTTTTGGGTAAATGATCTAAATGATATTATCAAATTAATAATGAAAAAAGAATATTTGATGAAAAGCTTGATTGGCATGTCTATCAGTAGAAGTCATACATACATTAATGGAAGAAATGGCTTCTCCAACCTTTTCAACCTAGCATTATCTCTACTCATTTCCTAAGGAAATGAACTTATTTTGATTTACAAACATGTTCGAGGAGACTCAGGGCTCCTCAGAGGCAATAGCAGATGCAGGCAAGGTTCTGCAATGACTCAAATTGATCACTTCAGCACTGCAGCCTAAAGGATTAAAGGAATAAGATGGTCGATTTAGCAAATTGAGATGTGGGTAATATTTCTCATTACTAGGCTTGATCGCTATAGTGGGTTTGGACTGGTTGATGAGAAAAGGTAAGGGAGGGATTCTCATGGGGCAAAAATGGATGAAAGAGAACAATTAGTATTGTTGTAAAAGAGCAATAAAGTAAAGTTTGAGACATTTGAAGGTCTGGTTTAATATAAAAATCTATGATTATGATTGTGACAGCAACTATGGTGGGGGATTCAAGAACATATGTGAGTTTGGTTAATAAGATTTAGTGATGGGTGACGTGGAGTGAAGATACTTACTAGATTTGAAGACATTGACGAAAACTGATTGTACAGGAAGATTGGGCTGAAGAAGGAGAGGAGTTGCAGGAAAGAGGAGAAAAGGTCAGTGAAGAAAGGAAGAAGTGGATGAAGCCAAACGTAATCCAAAGAGAGTGCTTGGAGCAACTAACAAACTTACTCAAAGAAACAAAAAGAAAAAAAATTACATTCGTTGGGATCTAGGTTGTTACAATTAAACAGACTCCAAGGGTTGCAAATAAGGTAATTGCTGATTGTTACAAGACTCTCTAATTAACTTCTACAATACTTATTGTGCACGTGCACTTGATTCATCACTTGTCTTTATTCCAGTACACTAAACTATTACTTCTGTTTATTTCAGTACATTAGGCTAGTTTCCCTTATGTCAGTGGCCGAGTGGCATTGTTATTTAATTGTGAACTTGTGATAGGCACACTAGTGGACCACGAGATAACCAGGCCTACTAGCAACACGACTCCCAATGTGGGAGGGCGCGACTCCCCATAAAGGGTCATCTCCCTCCTTGGTTCGGCATGCTTGAATATTAGTTTTACTCTTTTGTTATTTTACTACTTCTTCCTCTCTTCACTGCGTAGAACTCCTTGTGCCGATTGTGCCCACATCGGGCACATCATAAAGTTTTTTTCTTAGCATAACTCAATACAACAAATAGACTCTAAATAAAAATATATTCCTAAGTGTAGTTAGAGAAATGTCCCCTTCTGGCTGAAGTAGGGCATAGGAAGGTGAAGTGAATCTTCAAATATATTTGACGTTCCACAAAGGCATGTGTTGTCACCCTAAATTAGATTTAGATTCCTGTTTTAGTCTGATATCTAATAGTTAAACTCCTTTATTTAGAATTGGAATAAGGATTGTTTCCTTGTCCCATTCGAATTAATTTAAATTTTCTCTATATATTTTGTAATCCAGAGAAGATTAGGCATTCAGAAATCAAATTCAGAAGTTAGAATATTTTTAATTTGTCTCTCAGTTATCCTTCTTCCCCCCTTTCTCCTTAATTATCCCTGTGTAGGCACCCTGGCCTACATCAGCATGCTTAATACTTTTGGAGGTGGTAAGGATTTGTTAGAAGAATATGCACATGTGGAGATGGATAAGACTTGAGTCAAGGAAATCTACTTCCCGTTACATATTCAGCTTTGTTGACGGAGCCATCTCATAGAATTATAAATTGCAACAATGTGTTGCATTGTCCAGTGTGAAGACTGAGTACACCGTCATAATCAAAGCTTGCAACAAATTGTCATGAGTGAAGAGATTCCTAAGTGAGCTAGGTATAAAATAAAACGTGTTGTCCATGATGACGGTAAAAATTGCATCCATGTCAGCATGAGTTCAAGTACTCTCTCTGGATCCAAACACATCAATATGAAATAACATACATAGGGCGCGTGCTGAAAAAAAGCTCTTGGAGCTAAAGTAGATCCATACGGATAAAATGCTTAGCATATGATGACAAAAGGATGCGCCTGAGAAGAAGTATTAGTCATATAGAGGTTCAGCCAGAGTGGACGGTACTTGGCATGCTGTAGAGTGGAGGCCCAACTCATGATTCAAGAAGGGGAAGATATGTTGGGTCCATACTTATGTGGAGCACATATCTCAAGTATAGGGAGCCTACACCATATAGGTTTGTTATCTCCTTCCTAGTAATTCAAATGACTCATACTTTCCAAAATTGAAGGGTCTGTTTTTGTAAAAAGTCAAAAGTTTTTAAAAAATATGATCAGCTTTCAAGTCAGTGGTGCTTGTTAAAAACAAAATTGAAGCCTTTTTGCAATTGGAAGGAGAGAGCTCTTTTGGAAGAGAAGAAGACGCAAAAAAAGAAAGAGGGTCATTTTCTTCAGCTAAAGAACTTAGAAGAAATTCAAGAAGGATTCTGTTCGTGGTAACCCTTTTCTATTTTACCTTGTTTTCCATTACTTAGTGAGAAAGCAAGCATACTAAAAAAAGGGTTTTGCTTTGATGGTCTAAGCAATAGAAAATGTAATATCATGATGGATGAGTGTGGAAGATTAATATAACTTAGGTCCCATTTCCCACTTCACAGTGAAGGGCTGTAAACGTAAATCTTATATGTCTCCTAAGTGGTTGATGTTATGCTTCTTATAACACTTGATCTTGAGGAAATTCCACGAGAACATATTTAAATATGCAATCTTTTGGCTGGCACAAATGAGCGAACGAAGAAGGCTTTCCCAACAATTACCTTCTAAAAACCATTTTTATTGTTAATTCAGACTCAAAGATGTCTTTTCCAAAAGCTGAACATTACAAATTCGTCAAGGAAACTTTTCACTCAACTGTCAAGTATATAATGTTATAATAAACTAGGAAAAAAGCATAAAAATTGATAAAGACATCTACAAGAACGATTAATGCAGCCAATACCTTTCTTCATACATTCGGCGATATCATTTGAACTAAAAAGTTCCTCTTCACCCCTCCGATCAACCATCACTTTTCTGTAATCTTCTAACATTAATGGAGCCAAAGCCTTGGTTGGATACTGTACTCAACATATAAAAACACCACATAAATAGGCATATTTCAATTCAAAAGAATATAAATATCAAATTCTTATTCCAATTTAATATAAGATACTGAAGCAGGAAGTCCAATAAGTCTAGCATGTAAATAGCACAATGCCAATCCCATAGCAAAATTGACAAGAACAAGACTACTTAATATTGAAAGCACTCGTGAAACCAAAAAAAATCATGGAAATCATATGAAAGGCTGGACAGAGCATGAGTCTATGAGAAACACATGACGAGAACCAACAGGGTTTCATGGAATGGCCAGGACCACGCCTTAGGAAGCAGACATCCTAATCCCCACTCCATTGGCCACCAACACAGGATAATATCCTGATTTACCCGGTGCGAATGATATGTAGGCCTTGTATGTGCCAAAAGGGGTTTGGCAGCAGGACACGGTGCCCTAAGAGGCCAGTTGCCCAGACACTTAAGACTCGGACACCCCTTATTATAAAAAAATAATGACAATCAATGTAAACATATGCAAGAGTAGTATCTACATAGCTGACCTAGTTAACTGGGATATGATGACGTTGACAACGATGGGGAAGAGAGGAGGAGGAACAAAAGAGCAGCATGGACAAATAAAGCTATCCAAATACTTCCCCATACACGGTGCACCATCAAAGTTAAACTCAGACAGCATAAGAAAAAAAATTACATATATTCTTACTACCAGAATACATAAACAGGTCATAAGTAACCCAGCAAAGAAGCTATAAGGGCGTCCAGTCAAAAATTGGAGAAATGCCCACTAGCCTCAAATCATATTAACAAATTTTGCAAAAAATTGGCGAAATTTTGCTATTTTTCGCAAA
The DNA here is from genome assembly GCA_035235625.1 of Saururus chinensis. Classification (NCBI taxonomy): domain Eukaryota; kingdom Viridiplantae; phylum Streptophyta; class Magnoliopsida; order Piperales; family Saururaceae; genus Saururus; species Saururus chinensis. The sequence continues at coordinate 47,884,150 of CP141140.1, forward strand.
ATGGGCCTGAACCGAAAATTATTTTGAAATTTTGTCCATTTCGCTAATTTTTTGTAATTTCAAAAATTTCACAAAATTTACATTATCTGCAGGTTATTTTCGAGCATTTACATTTTAGGCAGGTAATTTTCTGATTTTAATGTTTTTGGAAGGATAATTTTTCTTTTTTTACGCTCAAGGCAAGATAATTTTAGATATTTTTTAAGGTTTGGGCAATTTATTTTTAAGTTTTTACATTTAAGGCAGTTCTTTTTTGCGTCTCCCTTATTCCTTATAGTTTTTCCTCCACCTCCTTCTTTTCTTCTTTTTACAGTTCGAAGCTTTCACAAAAAATTTCCCAAAACAAAATGAACAGAACCCTAAATGAACCCTCACCAAAACAAACCAAAATGCCGACTTTGTTACTATGGCCTCAATTCCTACATTTAGGCCGATTTGACATCCAGAAACACTTCTGAGGTCAGTATCCACACCAATTTAGTTTTGTAACAGCAAAAAAAATCGGAACCTCCTCTCCCCTCCTGATCCCAGAGGAGACAGAAGAAGTCAACCAACTTTGCTAGAATCCAATTTCCCAGTTATAACAAATAATAGAAACCACTAGAATCAACAAAACATTAAAATTGGTGCTGAAGAACGAGAATAAGAACGTTTATACCGTCATATAGATGGGGCCACGATATCCGCAGACCTCCGTGAAGTAGGGCAGTGCTCCCACATGATCCAAATGGCTGTAAGCATATAAAACTCCCCCGAATTTAAATTTCAAATAGTAGAAAGAAAGTTCAAATAAAAAAGGCATCGAAGAATGAGTTCAAATGAGTGTTTACAAGTGGGTGATGATGATGCAGGTGAGGGCAGAGGTAAAATCTCCAGAGGAGGACGATGGGTCGAGCAGGCGGGAGAAATCAGGGTAGCGACGGTGGTCGAGGTAGCCCATGTGCATGCCGCAGTCGAACATGATCCGCTTCCCGCCGATGGAGACCACCACGCAGCTCTTCCCCACCTCTTGACCCGCACCTTAAGAAAAAGAAAGAGACGAAAATGGGTAATGAACTGTGACGAATGAGAGAGAAATAGAAGCATGAGAGAGACAGAGAGGAGACCAAGGACGAGTGTTTCGATCGCCATTGCTGAGAAGACGGGAGGATGGATGTGTACTCGAATGCATCTGAAGAAACGAGAACCCTACCGAAAACCCGCGCGCGAAAGGTTTACGGTTTGATAGTGCCGCTCGCAGCGTCGTCGCCCGCATGACGCTCGCATTGACGGATCGATCAAAATTTTGTGGAAATTTGGGTAACCACGGTTTAAAGTTTAAACACTCAAAATTCATTAATTACGAGAAAAAGTTTAGGAAAATTTATTTAAATAATAATTAAATAATAATAATTACCGTTTTGGACCACGTAGGCGCCAGCCAAGCAGGCTGGTGCCTGTGTGGCTTTTTTTTTATTTTTTTAGTCCTTTAAAATGACAAAATCGTGTCAAGTCTTTTAAAACGTGACCCAATTTCATCCTTTAGAAGGAAGAAATCAACTTAAACCTGATTTTGTCAACTAAAAAAAAAGCCATGTAGGCGCCAGCTGCTTGGCTGGCGCCTGCGTGGCAAAAAGGAACACCACTTTGGGAAATATTTCCCAAAGTGGTCTAAAACGGTAATTTTTATTATTATTATTTAAATAATTTCCCCAAAAGTTTATATAAAAAATTATTTAAATAATAATTAAAAAATATTTATTGGATCATATTTCTCAAAATGGTGTTAGTTTTTGTCACACAGACACTGTGGTGTTACTTTTATGTTTAAGTTAATTTTGTCATTCTAAACGATGAAATCGATTTAACGATTTATAAGATTTAATTTAATTTTGTCCTTTAGAATGGTAAAATCACCTTAGGGCGATTTCGTCCTTCTAAATGACGAAATTGTCATATATAGTGATTTTGTCCCTTAGAAGGATAAAATCACCTTATATAGTGATTTCGTCCTTTACATAACTTTGCAACTCGAGAATGACATAAGTGGCTTATGTACTAATTTTGTCCTTTTAATGGACAAAATCAAATTAAATTTTTTTTAAAAGACTATTTTAAACTAACTTTAACCCTTGTCCCTGTTCATTCATTCCACATATTTTATGCATAACAAACATAATATTAAAGTTATTTACATCAATTAATAAAAATAAACATAAAATAGAAATATTTATCAAATACACCTTCTGTCTTATTTTAATAGCTCCAATAGAAAAAAATCATATTCTATATTAATTGCTCCATTCCATCCAATTTAAACCTTAAGAGCTCTACGGTGCTTCTCACTATGGAAAAATAACATCGTAAAACAACTCAAAAACATGCTACCATTTTTCATGGGCTTGTCTCTGGATTACCATCTTTGGCCTCACCGTGTACGAGCCGCTCCTCCACCAAACCCTCACCGTGATGCCCTCCAGCTCTGTCTACACCATCTTTGTTGTCGACGATACCATGACCACGCTGGTCCTGCACATCTCATCGTACACCCCCTGGAACTCGTCCAGCACCTACCCCACCACCTCCTCTCTCCTTACCCCCACCACTACCTTCACCAACGCGGCAGCGCCAACACCAGATGGTGGAGCCCACCCCTGGCCGCCGCCTCCCCAAGGGAACTTCCTGCAAGAAAAGGCAATCGGAAGGAACCGCCCCGCTCCCCACTTGGCCGCTCCACTTCCTCCTCTACTGTCAGACTATTGCACTTCCCTCCTCGCCCGCAACATCTCCTCCTCCAGCCCCCCCAACTCCCGCCCCCTCTAGCGCCGCAATTCCCACTCCATCGTTCGCAAGGACAAGCTCCTCTCCCTCCTCTTTGAGAAGCTTTTACCAAAGCCTTCCGCCCACCGTCCCCTCTCTACATTCACTACCCTCTGCCTCCAGGAGATCCTCATCGTCTTGCAGAAAATGAGAGCTCTCATAGACGACCTCTACAATAAAAGCAGGCTTTGGTTGCTCGTCTAGACCGAGTCCATCTCCAACACTTTCCATGAAGATGAGGTCGAGCTATCGACCATTCTCAACATTCTTCTCGTCGCTGATCTCCCTAGCTCTCTCTGAGGACATTAGGGACCAGGTGTTGCTCATGAAGAGCAAGTACTGGAGGCATGTTGACCCCAATGACATGGCCCTCCGATCTAAGGTCCTTGTCATCATTGACGACATCGAGCGCTAGGTTGTTGTGCACGATTGTGCATGCACGATGATCATACTCTCTCTTTTATTATTTTATGGCATTGAACTATTTATTTGTTATTGTAATACTTTATTATCGTACTGTGTTAGTGGCCCGGGATAGCCGACCCACTAACTGGGTTATTTTGTAAGAACCGGACCGGTCTGGTTCAGGTGGTCCTGTTCCCTAGGTGGTCGTCTCCTATATGGGGCGGCCTTTGCTTTTGGTTGGAGTTTATGCAAGTATAGAATTCCAGTTTCTCCCCTTTCTTCATTACTTCTCCCCTTTCCCTGCGTAATTCTCCTAGATATCGATCGTGCTTGCATCAAGCACATCATAGGTCGTCCCCGAACACCGCCGCCTCTCGGATATCTTCCAGCAAGTTAAGCTCCACGGCTCCAGAGCTTGCCAGACATAGATGAAGAACCTAAAGTCTGAGCTGGATGGCCAGGCGATCCCAGACAAACCAATGGCCACCATTGCGACACTCACTGGGCTCGTGCAATATGCCAAATGAGTGCTGTTTGGGGCCTCGACCCCCCGCACACCCCGCAACTCTGACGCTATGGAGCCACCCACAGAGGTTGTCGTCCTACCAAACTCCGGTGCCCAATATAGGTTTTACTTCCATGATTGGAGGGCGAGCTTTGCAGATGGGAAGGATGGCTCGCTGAAGTCGAGGAGGACGTGAGCATGGTTGATGAAGAAGCCATCGTCGGAGAGGCGGTAAAGGGCGAAGAGGGGCTTGGATGACTCCCCATGTACTTGGAGTCGTGGAAGGCTCCCGACCTGGGTTCACAAATCACAGCAGGCAAATAAGCAATAGTGGGCTTGGCAGAGAGATAGGCATCACTTAGTCCTACTGAACACGAAGATGCGGGAGTTTTATTATAGTTATATTTACGTGAGACTTAATATACAATAAAAATTATAAAAATGAGAAATGGAGCTATTAAAATAGGACGGAGGGAGTATATTACATCACATGTTAATAAAATGTTTGTTTAAAAAAAACATATAACAAAGCTAATACACTCAATGTCACAATCTCCTACGTCCTTGACCTCAACCTCGACGGTGTTGTATGAGCTCCTCCTCATGATCTGCCTGCTCCGATTCTAGCTCTTGCTCCGGATGTGGCTCTGGCTCTGGTTCATCATAAGTAATAGATGGCTCAACACGAGCTGGCCGATATCATCTATGATATAAAATCGAATCTGGCTGAGCTACATGTGTAGTGACCGGAAATGATGAATGGGGAGGAGAGCTATGCACTGCTAATGAAGATGGAATATCATGAAATGAATCATCAATAGGATAATGTGTATGAATGTCTGTAATCACCAACTGAAGCAGTGGCAAGCTATGAAAGACATCATCATGATCCCTAAGCATCGATTGACATGATGCTAACAAGTCCTCCCCGATGTATAGGTGTTAATTGCATCAGTTAAATGCCCATGTGTACGTCGCACTAAACGAACCTATAAAAAAATAAATTAAAGATTAGATAACTTATAAATAAGAAATAAGAAAATAATATTATACAATTAACAAAGTTATACTTACCAAAGCTGCCTCAGACACACCCCTAGGCTGATATGACATCTCCTCCACATCATCGTGTGGTAAAATATATCATTGTGTAATCGGTAAATACCATTGCATATATGTGCTACGAACATCTCACGATGTTGTAGTCATCTCCCCATGGATAATAGTGACTCTCCTATCCTCCCATCAAGCGATATATGATACATGATGTGTAGCCCAATCCGTAATATGGCGGCCTTATCAAGTTATGCGATGGACAAACTCGACAATAGAAGGTGGGACCACTTACTCCAGGTTAAACTGGAGCATTACACGATCTGGCACATACATCTCTACAATCTTGTAACATATCAATGACATTCACAATAGCCACACTTCCTGACCATCGGTGCATATAGGAGGTAACGCAGCCAATATTTCCAGTAAATACGACTGCCAAGTAACCTATACAATATATCAAGATAATTAAGTTTAAATAAAATTACATATTTTATAATCATAACAAAAAAAGTTCAACATAAAATAAAATTACTTGATAGGGCCGATGGTGGTCTAACTCCCCTCTATATAATCGAATGACTCCTTGTGGATTTTTTGTTCTCCTTTTCCGAACATTCCACCTTAAGGAGTTAAAATTTAAAAATAAGTCCAGCATAAGTAAATAAAACCTTCCTACAAAAATTTAATTATTAAAAATAAATATCCCCTACCTCGCTCCTAATGGAGCACCCTTGACTAAGTGATGACCCATCTCAATACTTGGTCGACTGATGTGTAAATGCTCCCATGACCATAACTATGTCACAGCATATGATTAAAGTTATTAAAAAAAAGTAAAAAATTATACGTGCAAAAACATATTTAAGTGATGAAATCATTTACCTGAAGAAGGGTCAGACATCCAGCAATCCCAAAAGTCATGGCGTGACATGCTTTCCCCAACTCTTGGTATAGAAATACAAGTGTAGCACTGCCCCATGAATAAGCACCCGCTATGTCGAAGTCTGCAAGGAGGGAGAGATATGCCACGTGTACATGACTGCTTATGGTATTCGCAAATATTATGGCCCCAAGTAAATATAATAAATAAGCCTGTGCATGCTGCTCGATAACTATCTTTGTAGTATCGGCTGGGAGCTCACAAAACTCACCTAAGAGCCATTGAAGGCTAACTCGGCTACCACGCATGGATGTAGCAAAAGGAGCTCTACCAAGGAGTCTAACTAATAAGTCTAAGTGACCTCTTTTTGACATGTCCATCATAGGAAGTCCATTGATGTGAAGTCCTAAGAGAACTGCCACATCCATAAGTGTGATGGTCATCTCTCCATAGGGTAGGTGAAACGTATGTGTCTCCCTCCATCTCTCAATGAGAGCTATCAATAAAGGCCGATTGAGACGGATGTACTATGGATGAATAAAATGTCTAAATCCTGCCCTCCATCTCTCAACGAGAGCTGTCAATAAAGGCCGATTGAGACAGATGTACTATGGATGAATAAAATGTCTAAATCTTGCCCGCTTGATATACGGTAACATATGCTCATCTACAGGCCAATGGTGGAGATATCTAAAATATTCGGTGCACTCAAGGCACCCAGGGTCCTATAATAAATTTTAAAATTTTAACCCAACATAATTTATAATCTTAAAAAGTGAAACAAATTTTAAAAAGAGTTATCATACCTCTCTTCTCCAAATAGAAGCCGACCTATGTGACTCCTACTGTACAAGTACACTGTCATCAATCGGGCCTAGCCCGTAAGAAGGCTCTACATGATCCATATGATCTGTGGAGAATTAAGAGCATATCATCAATCATTAGGAACATAGAATCATACCTAAAATAGAGAATAAATAAAAGATTGATTATATATTTACCAATCAACGAGAGGGTTTCTACATGATTTACTATTATGCCCACTTTGTTTACACCTCCTGCATTTATATCCTCCTCTACCATCTCTCTCCATAGTTCTATGGTCCATTGTATTCCTAATGCGAATAGACCGTGGGTGACCAGGTTGCCTTATTGCTCTTAAGGGTATAACACAAAAGGTATATCCCTCTCCCAATAATCCCAGCAACGAGGAGAATAAAATTCTGCCAAGTACACATTTTTATAAGTGGAAGATATGTAAAACAATGATGCTTGTATCAGCTCCCAATGATTTGCCCACACGGCAATAAGGTGCGAGCAAGGATAATAATAAACTTGAGGGATGTTGCATGTACAAGTATGCATCGCCGCATTTACTACAACCATCTGACCACGAATTGACATCACTTCGTACTGACCGCTGTTGATCCTATTAACTATATACTCCCCAATTTTTCTTGTTTGTTCTCTAATTATCGCTTCCACTCGGGGAGTATATGGGGTGGCCATGGTAGATGTAATAGAATATTGTTTCACAAAAAATTTTATGACCCAATAAAAAATAGTTGACACTAAATCCTACATGGGTAATCCTCGGGCCCCCTTCAAGATGTTATTTAAACTTTTTGCTATATTTCTAGTCGTCATGCCAAATCTCCTAAAATTATCGTAAGAGACCACTGTGTAGGATGCAATTCTCCTCCTAAAAGGAGATGTTCTGCCCTAGGACTCTCCTGACCAATCAAGTCCATTTTAGCATCAAACTTTTCTACTGTAAGTGCACAAGTTGCTGCCCCAATCAAGTCCGTCAATGTATCATTTTTAAACTCCTTAAAATTTGCTTTTATGTGACAGATGCAATAACGATGGTGGTACATAGGCTCCGGAAGAACCTCTGGCATGGCCTTTTGAAGCCCCTTATGTCGATTTGAAATGACAACGATGTTTGTCATGCCCATCAGTACATGATCCCTTAGTTCCATTAAGAACTATTTCTAATTCTCTCTATCTTCTTCTCTGACAAGCCCGAATGCTAGAGGAAATAACCCATTGTTTCCATTTATAGCCGTTGTAGCCATAAGAGCACCAAGATACCTGCCATACAAGTGAGTGGCATCAACACCAATCACAGGGATGCAATGTCGAAACCCCGCTATAGACGGCCCAAATGCCCAAAACAACTGCTTAAATCTCCTACACATGCCAACATTTGCACGAGGTACTTCATCATCCTCTAAGCAGTAGTGGGTGTCAGGAATCACTTCTTGCACTACCTTGAGGTACATTGGCAACAATTTATATGATTCCACCCAATCCCCATAAATAGCCTTGATCGCCAAATTCCTTGCTGCCCATGCTTTTTTATAAGATATGTCAACATGAAACTTCTCCTTCATTCTTTAAATAATATCCCTTGGTATAAATAAATGAAATAAAGAATTAATTGAACCGGGTCCAGTTCAAGGGGGTATGTGTTAAAAAAAATAGAAAAATTACCAATTGACCTTAAGAGGGAGACGACTGTCCTGACTAAATTCCAGGTCAGGGGAAAAATAAAAAAAGTATGTGAAATGACTGTTTTACCCCTAGTAGTTAAGTTATCGTGTGATATTCACTTACCTGACTTAGGGGCTCCCGTTCAATGGACTATGAGTGATCTTAAAAACTCAAAAAATTCTCAGTGAGATATTAATGGGTATCCTAAATATAGGCTAAACCACTTAGTGAGAAAAATTCCCAGTGAGTGGTTAATTGACCATTTTGTCCGTAGGGTTTATCGTAAACTGTTAAGTCCACCTGGGTCAGTTCAAGGGGTTCACGACTTCGTCACATGCCAGGAAAATTGCACAGAGTCCATGAAGTCAAGTAGTACCCTTAAGTTCAATTTTGGACCCAATGGATGTTAGTAATGCTTTAAACCAAATGACAGAAATACCCCTTTGAGAGGACTGCTTGCGTAGGGTGCGAATGGAAGCACGAGTCAGTTTGAGATAGGAGCCTTGTGGGATGTCAATGACTTAAAATCAATATAAGGGCAGTGAAAAGACCAAAATGACCCAAGGGAGGGTATCATACCCTAGGTGGTAGAATTGCCCTAATGCGCTTAAGGGCAGTATATTCCCTTTCCGCTGAAACGGATAACCTAGTTAACCAAGAGTTAAGGTACCCTAGAATGACGTTTAATGGCTTCAAAAAGAAAGGGTGCAACCAATAAGTGACACGAGGACCTTAACAAGTCACAGTGTCAAAGGAAAATAGAGGGAAAACCTTAATTTTTAGGGTTTAAGGCAGCATATTACATGTGTCTGCAACCCTGTACATCAATCAACTAGAGTATTAAATACATAACTCGTGCGATATGTTAGAGTTATCTAGATTATCAGGCTTGAATTTGCTGAGCCCTAGCCCTGCAAATGAGTGCAATGGGCCTTTATTTATTATTTATGCACTTGTATGACTGCATGTTATTTTATGTTAATTATTTTGATGCATAATTTATTATTGATGCATTAATCAGTAACTTAAGGTTAACAAAGACTAATAAGAGATATTGGTTTAAGGTTAACGAAGACTAATAAGAGATATTGGTTGTCTTTCGATTTAGGGGAGAACACATAATTAAGATAAAGACTAAAATACCCTCCTTAGGGTTGGGACCAGTTCATGGAGTGAAAGGGACCCTAACATAAAATTTTACTTTAGTTAATGAACCGAGAGTGGTTATAGGAGTTCACTTGAGTCTCAAGGAGACTATTAGGATTTGGGTTGTTCTCTGAGTCATAGCTCAGTGGATGAGCTATTTGTTGGGTTGATTCACAAGGTGAAGAGGATCCAAGTGGTTGGACAAATACTTGACTGGATGAAAATAATATACTCTAATTTTCAGAAGTTTGGGGGAGTCAATGGTCATAAAGAGCTGAGGCTTCTATGGATAAATTAGTAATATTTTAAAAGACTTTTTCTCTCGAGTTGGGGAATGGTGGAGATTGCAACACGCTTCTTCATCGCCACGATGGTTTTGGTATTGACCAGTGGGTCTTTACTGCAGGTCTCCCGCAGCTCTTCCCAGGACTATATAGTACATATGAAAAGCAAAGTTGTATGAGCATCATGGAAGGCTTGTGCTTCTCGCCAATATGTGTCCACGAACACAATTGGGATCCTCTTCTCCAGATTCATGGCAGGCTATTGAGAGCCATGAAGATTTTGGTCAAGCTTTTGTTAAACAGTCTACTCTAATGTTGGAGTCTTTTGTCTAGAGATTTCTCGAGGGGCGAGTATTCTCCGAATGAATACACATTGATAGTATTAATTATTGAACAAGGGTCGTGAGATAATTAATAGCATTATTTGATATTACTTGTTAATTAGACAAATGAAATGATTAAAGGAATTGCATAAAATGTAGGTTGTTTGAAAATACTTAAGCATTGCATGTGTGATGTTATGCTTCTTAGGATAGTGTAGTTTTAGGCAGAACTACGTCTAGATCCGATCTTGTTGGAAACATTAAAGATGTTGTCTGATGAGTATGTAGGCTACTAACATCGGGTGATGTTGGCCCGATCCAAAAAATATTAATTAAATCTTTTGCCCCTTTGGAAGCTCTTATCCTGAAGGCAGAAAGGTTCAATTGTTGTTGTTGTGGTTGTTTCAGTTTGGTTGGTTACAAATTCTCTAGGCGATGACAAGTGAGACCAGGAGGTGAGCACAAGATGAAGTTTTTCGTGTTTGCAACTCTGATACGTAAGCATATCTTTAGCATTAGGGTCAACTTGTGATTTATTTTTAGACGGATGACGGACTTGTACTTAAATGGATAGGCTATTCTTTGTGGAATTTTCATACGTGTAATAATGTCATATGATTTGATATTCGTATTTGTGAACCATAGTTATCATGACTTGGAAATTCAATCGAATGGTTTGTTTTATATTTAAGAAAAGAAAAAAAAATTCTCGTGACTTATCGTTTGTGCTATTTTAAAAGGCTTTTAAAAATCCGAGTCGTGACAGCCGCGAAGGCTGCCAAAGCCAGGGCCGCCACGGTCAGGGCCAAGGCCAGTGTGGCTCCCTTCCTACCATTGTTCTGGTGACCGGAGAATCAAATTAATGTTACATAATTACGTGAACAATATATGTAGAAATCACTATTAACATAATTTTTAATAAAATTAGCTAACTAATTCCCTACTAATCTCAACTCGAAATCCTACCTTAATGACCGAGTTGTTGTTGATCCACCACTGTTGGAGCCTTGCTTGTGTCTGGCCAAAAAATTTCAATGACGGCTCCTCCTCCTTCCCTTAACAGTCAAAATATAACCCCCTTCTATTAGCCCTAATTAGCCTTCTTATAAGCATGAGGATTAGGGTTCCTAATCCCCTTAGGTGTTGGGCTAAATAGTCTACTTGGGCCTATTTTTTTTTAATTTCCATCACCATAAATAATCAGGCCCGTAAAGTGACTTAAAAGGCCAATTTACGCATCCAATTTGGGTAAACGGGTCTAGTGTGCTATAGTCACCTTCAAACCGTCATATCTCCCTCATCTAAACTTTGATTTGCACATTCTAGGTAGCGTTTCAAAGCTTTTTCTGTCTACTTTGTATCCTTAAATGTTCTAGCACCAATTCCAACTGATGTTCAAGTTATTCTCATGAGAAGTTTAAGGGTCTAACACCTTAATTTCCACATGGTCGACTTCGGGAATTTAGAAAATTCCCGGATGTTACACTACCTAGGGAGTAAAGCTAGAACTTGGTCATAATACTCCCACACCTCTTGGTTTCCTTGAGTATTTTTATAGAATTTTTTTAACATTTTTACCACCGTGAACTGAACCTGGTTCACTTCTACTATTTTCTTTTATATATTTTTTAACCTCGGATGAGTCTGCAATTCCAACCCAGAATGGGCCGAACCCGGATACCCGCCTGCGGGTCGTCTTCCCCGTGGAGATGACTGCAGGGCTGCGGGTGGCACTTGGATTGAATCCAGCCGCCGCCAGTAGGGCTCTCCAATTTGGGTAAACAGCCCCTACGTGTTATAATCAACTTCAAAAGATTGTATCTCTCTCATTCGAACTCCGATTCGCACATTTTTGGTGTCGTTTTGAAGCATTGAATAAGTTATTCATATGAGAATGTCAAGGGGTCCAACACCCTAATTTCCCATGGTCAACTTCAGGAATTTAGAGAATTCCTGGACGTTATAGCGGCCGTGGATTTGGCTGCTGTTGTGCAGTCTGCCGGTTCATCGCATAAGAAAAAAATAGTAGAGGATTTCAGCTCTCGGCAATGCGGAGGCAGCCAGGGGCGGGTTGTGGAGCCTGGGCCTCCAGAACAGCTAGATGACGGTAATTCGGTTAGTCCCAAGATGTTTCCCAGCCATGGTGGCTCACCATCACACCGATGAGTTGATTGAAAAAAAGGGTCCCCTTTCTGCCCCGGCTAGCCACCGGGGCAGGGCGTGTCATAAACGCCATGAGGCGGCGATCCAATTTCTCCTAGCCCTAGCTACACCGCGGCGGCCTGGGGTGGCACCACTAGAGGCTAGTCGGAATCTAGCCGGCTATGAAGAGGATGACCCTCATAGCGGGTCATCAGGTTCAACATGGGGCCAGGCCGGGTGATCCGAATCGTCCGACCCTTTTTTTTTAAAAGGAAATAAAAGAAGGGTTGAACCGGGTCCGTTTCATTAGGATAAAAATGTCAAAAAAATTAATCGTGGACCCTGAGAGGGGTGGGAGTATTCTAGCCAAGCTTCAGCTTAGGAAAAAATCTTAGAGACTATGAAATGACCCTTTTACCCTGATAGTTAAATTATCGTATAATATTAACTTAGCCAAGCTCGAGGCTCTGGTTCAGGGGCCTATGAGTAAAAAAATTAAAGAAATTTTCAATAAGATCTTAATGTGTGCCCTGAGTATAGACTAAACCACATAGTGAGGAAAAATCCCATTGAGTGGGTAATTGACCCTTTTGTCCTTAGGGTTTATGGTAAACCATTAAGCAAACCTGGGTCAGTTCAAGGGGTTCATGACCCCATCACATGCCAGGAAAATTACACCGAGTACATGAAGCCAAGTAGTAACCTTGAGCCTAATTATGGACATATTGGTTGTCAATAAGGCTTTAAACAAAATAATAGAAATACCCCTTTGAGTGGGCCCGCTCACATTCGTGTGAATGGAAGCGTGGGTCAGTTTGAGAGTGGAGCCTTCTGAGAGGTCAATGACTTAAAATAAATAAAAGGGTAGTGAGATGACCAAATGACCGAAGGGAGAGTACCATACCCTAGGTGGTAAAATTACCCTAATGCCCTTATAGGCATTATGTTCCCATTTTTACCAAAATTATTAACCTAACTACCAAGCATTAGGGTACGCTATAGTGATGTTAAATAGCTTCGAAAGGAAAGGTTGTGACCAATAAGTGACACGAAGACCTTGTCAGGTCATAGTGTCATGGGGAACAAGGAGAAGAATTCTAACTCTTAGGGTTTAAGGCAGCGTATTACATGTGTGCGCAACCCAATGCATCGATCAACTAGATTATTATATACATAACTCGTGCGATGCATTAGAGTTAATTACACACTCATGCTTGAATTTGCTGGACCCTGGACCTACAAATGAGTGAAACAGGCCTTCAATTATTATTATGTACTTGTATGTCTGCATGTTATTTATGTTGATTATTCTAATGTATGCTTTTATTATTGTTGCGTTAAGTTAAATCGGTAACTTATGGTTAATGGAGAACATCTAATGAAGATATCATGGAGTGAACAGGACCCCGGCATAGAATTAACCTTGGTTAATGAACTGAGGGTGGTTATGAGATGTTCTTTGAGACAACTCAGTTGATGAGCTATTTATTTGGCCAATTCACGATGTTAAAATGACCCAAATGGTTGGGCGAATACTTAACTTGATGAAAATAATTGAGTCTTTGTTTCATATGTTGGGGGAATCAATGGTCATAACGACCTGAGACTTCTAATTATACATTCATAATGTCTTAGAAGACATTTTCTCCCTGAGTTGGGATGGTGGAGATTGTGATACGCTTTCTACACTGCTACGACAGTTTGGGTATTGGCCAGAGAGGTCTCTACCGCAGATCTTCCGGAGAGTTGGGTATTGGCCAAAGAGGTTTCCACCGTGGGTTTCCTACTGGTATTCTGAGGACCATATAGTATGTACGAAAACAGAGTTGTATAAGCATCATGGAAGGCTTGTGCTTCTTGCCAATTTGTGTCCATGAGCACAGTTGGGATCCTCTTCTCTAGATTCGTGGCAGGCTATTGAGAGCCGTGGGGATTTGGATCAAGTTGTTGTTAAGTAATCTACTCCAATGTTGTAATCTTTTGTCTGGAGATTTCTTGAGAGTCGAGTTATCTATGAGTGAATACATATTTGATAGTATTAATTATTGAACAAGGGTTGTGAGATAATCAATAACATTGTTTAATAATGCTTGTTTATTAGACAAGTGGAACGATTAAATGACTTGCAAAAAATATAGGTCGAAAATATTTAAGCATTGCATGTGTGATGATATATATGCTTCTTAGGATAGTATAGTTTCTAGGCAAAACTATGTCTTGATCCGATCTTGTTGGAAACATTGGAGATGTTGTTTGATGAGTACGTAGGCAACTAACATCGGGTGATGTTGGCTGAATCCGAAAAACATTAATAAAACCTTTTATCCTTTGGAAGCTCTTCTCCTAAGGGCAGAGAGGTTCCATTGTTGTTGGGGTGATTGTTTGGTTTTGTTGGTTGAGGTTCTCGAGGCGACAACAAGTGAGACTGACATTGACCAGTAGAGGATGAAGTTTCTTCGTTTCTGCAACTCCAGTACGTAAGTGTATTATTAGCGTGAGAGTCAACTTAGTTATTTATTTTCAGGTAGATGATGAACTTGTACTTCGATGGATGAACTATTCTTATTGAATTTTGAGACGTGTAATAATATTATACAGTTTGATATTCGTATTTGTGAACTCCAGTTATCATGACCTGGATATTTAATTAAATGGTTCATTTTACCCTTAAGAAAAAGAAAACATTTCTTGTGATTTACTGTTCGTGCTATTTAGAAATGCTTTTAAAAATCCGGGTTGTGACATGTAGGGCTTGGGCCAAAAGAACGGTTGGATTTCGATTAAATTCCAAAAACAGTTCATATGTACAATACTACACATATATGTACTATACACGACATGTTATATCCCCTGTTACAATTCAATATACCAAACTAGCACTTCTACATAGGACAATTTTGGTTTAATTTAATTTTAATGTTTACTTTTTTTTGCTGTGGGCCTGAAACCCGACCCACTGGGCCTAGCCCAGTGGCCCAATTTTGGGTCGGGTCAGTGGTTGATGACCTTAGGCCGGGTCTGAGGACGTCTTCAACTTCCCCATGGTTTTTTTTCAAAAGTACAGAGGAAGGGAATGGGGACGGCGGCCCAGCGGAGATCTCCTGAAGGAAGTGGATGTTGCCGGAAGACCAGGAGACGCGGCCACGGCGAGCCATTCGTGGCTCCCATGGCCGACTCCACCGATTCCTGACGATAGTCAAATGCAACCAAAAATTCGGAGGTCTGGTGCAGCAACACTCACGGTGGCGCATGGTCGGATGGTGGTGGGTCCCGTACCCCCCTCCCCAATCCCGTTCCACATAGGCTGGTGGAGGTGGCAACAACAAACTGCCACCTTTCTGCAGCAGCACCAGTTTTCTCTCAAATCCTCTGGTGCTGTAGTAACTTTGCCCACACTGTGAGCTTCCGATCGTGGTGACTGGCGGCGAGCAGTACACAAAAGGGAATCAAGGCGGTAAGAATCCCCTCTTCCCTACCCTGAGTATGGACCGCCATTCAACACCCACTAGCCAAAACAGAACAAGCGGTCAAAAAAGCTTCCCTTTGTGTGTGTGTTTGTTTACTGTTTCCCCTTTCGGTGACTGAGCATTTGGCTGGAAGGAATAGTGGATTGCCCAGTGAAATAGGGTCATGACATTCTAGTGTAGAGGGGCCGCCCGATGGCTGGCCGGCGGTAGTCAACCAGAATTAAAAGGAAAATTTTTGCAAATTCACTTTTTTAAAAAATTACACAAATAGTGATCTCCGCACTTAACTAATCAACTAATTACAGGAACATTGCTGATATTTCTATTTAGTATAAAAACAGTAAGGTGCAGATTTCAATAATCATACAATCTACATATTAATTATTCAATAAACAATCACTAATCTCAACTCGAAACTAAGACAACAAACCTACCTCAAACGCTGGTTTGCTATTGATCCACAATCGCCGAAGCTCCACCTTCGACCGCCTTTTTCCACCCAATAACCTCTAATTTTTCTAATGCAGAGTTAGGGTTGTAATTAGGGGAGTACCCAAATAAATATAGAGAGGTAATAAGGGTTTAATTGGGTAAGGACTAAACCAAGTAGGATAGGGATTCCTAAGTGCTTCGTCCACCACTTAAGTGGGCATGCAATGAGCCCTGCAGATCTTTCTGCACAACCCAAAAATTGTCCTGCATACCCCAAATTCTGTAAATTCCGCAAAACACAAAAAAAGGAAAAAATTAGGAAAAATCTTGAAAAATACCTAAAATTTCCTGGACATTCTAGGGGGTATGCTAGATGTGGAGCAACTGGAGATGATGAACATGGAGGAGAGCCGAGTGCTACTAATGAAGATGGAATATCAGGGAATGAATCGTGCCTTGGTTGTGTCTTAAATGCTTCGTAGGTAGGATAATGTCCATGAATGTCTGTAATAACTAACTGAAGTAGTGGCAAGCTACGAAGTACATCCTCATGCTACCTGATCATGAACTAACATGATGCTAATAAGATCTCAGCCAAAGTATAGGTGTTAATTGCGTCAGTCAAATGTGCATGTGTTCATCACACTAAACCAAGCAATAAAAAAATTAAACTAAGTCATATAAATAATAAATGAGAAATAAGAAAATATTATTATGTAATTAATTAAGATATACTTACCAAAGTTGCCTCAAATGTACCACTAGGCTTATATGTCATCTCCTCTACAACATCACATAGTAAAATATATCAACACATAATGGGTAAATACCATTGTATATACGGGCTACGAACATCTCACAATGTTGTAGCCATCTCCCCTCAGATAATAGTAGCTCTCCTATTATCTCATCGAGCGATATAAGATGCATGATGCAGTGCCCAATTGGTAATATGGCGGCCTTGTCGAGTAATCCGATGGAAAAACTCTACAGCACGAGGAGGGACCTCTTGCTCCAAGTTAAATTGGAGCATCACATGATCTGGCACGTACAGCTTGACAATCTTAAAACAGATTAGCGGCGTTCGAGAGAGCCACACATCTCTTCCCTCGGTACAATGAGGAGGTAAATCAGCCAACACCTCAGGCGAGTATGACTCCCAATTGTCTTACACAATTTATAAGCATAGTTAAGTTTTAATGACCTTACATAGCTTATAATCATTGTATGAAATGTGATAATGAAATTACATGATAAGGCCATTTGTGGTCTAACTCTCCTCTTTACAAGCGTAGGACTCCTTGTGGATTTTTGGTTTTTCTCCTACAAACATTCCACCTTAAGGAGTCAAATTTAAAACATAAGTTTAGCACAACCAAATAAAACTATGCTAAAAAATAAGTATAAAAAATACCCTACCTGGCTCATAATGGAGCACCCTCAACCACGTCACCCATCTCAATAGTTGGTCAGCCGACATGTAAATGTTCCCACGACCATAGCTGTGTCACAAAATACTATAAAAGTTATTAAAAAATGCGAAGTAATTATGCGTGTAAAAAATATTAACTTCAACGAATACATTTACCTGAAGAAGGGTCAGATAGCCTGCAATCCCTGATGTCATGGTCTGACATGCTTTCCCTAACTCTCAGTATAAAAATGCAAGAGTGGCACTTCCCCATGCATTAGTGCCCACCATGTTGAAATCCACAAGGAGGGAGAGATATGCAACATGAACATGGTTACTCATGTTATTCACAAATATCGTAGCCCCAAGTAAGCTTGTGCATGCTGCTTGATCACTATCTCCATGGCATCTGTTGGGAGCGCATGAAACTCACCTAAGAGCCATCTAAGGCTCACTCAGTTACCACACATCATTGATGGAGGAGGAGCTCTACCAAGGACTTTGACTAATAAATCCAAATCTCCTCCTCCTATCGTGCCTGCCACCACCTCTCCATCGATGCAAAGTCCTAGAAGAACTGCCACATCCATAAGAGTGATGGACATCTCCCCATAAGGTAGGTGAAATATCTGTGTGTCTCTCTCCTCCTTCTCTCAACAAGAGATGTCAGCAAAGGCCTATCGAGACGAATGTATTGTATATGAATAAAATGTCCAAATCCTGCTCGCTCGATGTGCAATAGAATATGCTCATCTATGGGCCACTGTCGGAGATATCTAAAATGTTCGGTGCACTCAAGGCAACCGGAGTCCTATAATAAATTTAAATATTATAAGCCAACATAACATGTAGTCTAAAAATTAAATAAAATTAATGAACAGTTAAAATACTTCTCCTCGCCAAATAGAAGCCGACCTATGCAACTCTTGTTGGACAAGTACCGTGTCATCAATGGGGCCTAGCCCATAAAAAGGCTCCATATGATATGTAGAGAATTAAGAATATGTGGAACATATAGTCATATATAAAATAGAGAGTAAATAAAAGTCACAATCTAATTGTATGTTTACCAATCAACTAGAAGGTTTCTACATCTTTTACTATTATGCCCAAATTGTTTGCACCTCCCACATTTATACCCTTCTCTACCATCTCTCTCCATGGTCACATGGTCCATTGTATTCCAAATGCGGACATATCATGGGCGACCGGGTTATCTTGTTGCTTTTGGAGGTAATCATACATAAGGCATATCTCTTTCCCAAAACTCTTGACCACAAGGAGAGTAGAATTGTGTGGAGTATGCATTTCTATAAGTGGTCAATGTGTAACAAAGTCCTGCCTATATAGGCTCCTGCTGCTTTCCCCAAACAGCAAGAAGGTGCGAGCAAGAATATAAATAGACTTGAGGGGAATTGCATGTACAAGTATGACGAACCACATTCACCACAATCCTCCTTTCATGCATGGGCATCACTTCGTACTTGTTGCAGCTAATCCTGTTAATTATGTACTCCCCAATTTTACTTGTTTGTTCTCTGATTAACCCTTCCACTTTGGGAGTATATGGGGTGACCTTGGCATCCGAAGCACAAGATTGTTTCATGAAGAATTTCACTACCTTAAAATAAAAATAGCTAACACTAAAGCCTGCATGGGTAATCCTCGTGCCCCCTTCAAGACACTATTTAAACTTTTCATCATATTTGTAGTCGTCATGCCAAATCTTCTAAAACCATCATGAGCAAAAGACCACTATTCAGGATGCAATCCTTCTCCTAAGAGGAGCTATTTTGCGGTGGGACTTTCCATACCAAATAAGTCCATTTTTTGTGCCAAATGCAGTAACGATGGTAGAAGAATGGCGGGGGAAGAATCTTAGGCACGACCTTCTAAAGCCCCTTACGTTGATCTGAAATGATTGCGACATTTGTCATATCCATAAGTACATTATCCCTCAATTCACTTAAGAACTATTTCCAATTATCATAATCTTCCTTTGCTACTATCCTGAATGTTAGAGGAAATCGCCCATTGTTCCCGTCTGTAGCCGTTGTAGCCATAAGAGCTCCTGGATACCTGCTGTACAATTAAGTGGCATTCACACCAATCACCAGGATGCAATGTCAAAACCCCACTATAGGTGGCCCAAATGCCCAAAACATCAGCTTAAATCTCCGATATGGGCCATCATCTACACTAGTTACTTCATCAAACTCCAACTTGTAGTAGGTACCGGGATTAAGGTACATTGGAAATAATTTGTGTGATTCAGCCCAATCCTCCTAAGGTCAGTCTCTATTTGGAGAGGAGAGGTATTTTCACTTAACATGATTTTGATTTCATTTGAGATGAAATGGTACTTTAGTTTATAATATTTTAGTTTATTATAGGACCCCAGGTGCCTCGAGTGCACTAAGCATTTCACAGCCTAAGACATTGGAAGGTAGATGAGTGTATTCTTCGATATTAGAGCGAGCTCGATTTGGACACTTCATCTACTTATATTGCCTTAGGCTAGATAGGCCTTTGATCACAGCTTTCGTTGAGAGATGGCGGAGGGAGACGCAGACATTCCACTTGCCTATGGGTCCATCTCCTTATAGGATGTAGCTGCACTCCTTGGACTTTGCATAGATGGTCTTGTAGTGATAGGCACGACAGTAGGGCAGGATGTACCATAAATTTACTAGCTAGACTCCTTGGCAGAGTACCTCCACCTTCAGTATTATGTGGTGGTTGAGTGAGCCTTAGATGTTATTGTGTAAGTTTTTGTCATGCCCGAGGTTTTTCCCTACATTTACCATAAAATTTTCCTAAAATTTTGTTTCAAAATACATACTTAAATCAAAGGAAAACATAAAATTTCAGAAGTGTGAAAATGATTTTCATAAATTAATTTATCTTACAACAAACCAACATTCTCAGGCGTGACCTAAAATGAAAACATACAAATAAAACCTGCCATGGCCATGGGCTTAAAAAAAATAAATACCTCACATGCATCTCTGAGTACAAGTTCTTTAAAATAAATTGTACATACATACATACAAAAGTCTAGTAAAATAAGACATTTACTCCCACCTTAATCAAAACATGAGATCGTGGCACCAAAATCCTTATAATCTCACTACGACTCCGCTACACTTACGGTTGAGGAAGAACTGTCCACCATAGAAAATAGTCCTCTCCAAAAAGCTATTGATCAACTTGCGAAAGCCTCTAGATGAAGGGGCTAAAAAATAGGGTAAGTGAGTATTTTCATACTCAGTAGGAAAATACCTAGTATGAAAAACAAGTCAATGAACTTTGTAAGTTCATACATGTCACGACCTAGATTTTTAAAAGCCTTTTTAAGTAGCATGAATGATAAGTCACGATAAATTTATTCTTCTTCTTAAATACAAATCAAATCAATCGACTAAATATCTAGGTCGTGATAACTAGGGTTTACAAATACAAATATCAAAACATATGATATTATTACATGTCTCAAAATTCAATAAGAACAGCTCATCCATCTAAGTACAAGTTCATCATCTGTCTGAAAATAAATAACTAAGTTGACTCTCACACCAAAGATATTCTTACGTACCAAAATTGCAAGAACGAAGAAACTTCATCCTCTACGTGTCAATCTTGGTCTTACTTGTAGTCGCATGGATAACCTACAACCAACCAAACCGAATAACCACAACAACAATGGAGCCTCTCCACCCTTAAGATAAAAGCTTCCAAAGAACAGAAGGTTTTATTAATGTTTTTTAGATCAGGCCAACATCACCTGATGTTAGTTGCCTACGTACTCACCAGACAACATCTCCAATGTTTCCAACAAGATAGGATCAAGATGTAGTTTTGCCTAGAAACTACACTATCCTAAAAAGCATATATAGCATCACACATGCAATGCTTAAGTATTTTTAAACTACATTTTATGCAAATCCTTTAATCGTTCCACTTGTCTAATTAAACAAGCAATATCAAACAATGTTATTAATTATCTCACAACTCTTCTTCAATAATTAATACTATCAAATTTGTATACACACATAGATAACTCGACTCTTGAAGAAATCCCCAAATATATGATTCCAACATTGAAGTAGACTGCTTAACAGCAGCTTGACCCAAATCCCAAAGGCTGTCTATAGCTTGCCACATTGGAGAAGAGGATCCCAACTGTGCTCATGGACACAGATTGGCGAGAAGCACAAGCCTTCCATGATGCTCATACAACTTCACTTTTTGTACGTACTATATGGTCCTAGGAAGACCTGCGGGTGACCTGCTGTAAAGACCCTCTGGTCCATACCCAAACCATCATGGCAATGAAGAAGTGTATCACAATCTCTACTATTCCCCAACTAAGGGAGAAAATGTCTTCTAAGACATTACTAATGTATCCATAGAAGTCTCAAATCCTTATCACCATTGACTCCCCCAAACATACAAAACTTAAACTAGATTATTATCATCTAGTCAAGTATTCACACGACCATTTGGGGCCTCTTCACCTTGTGAATCAGCCCAATAAATAGGTCATCCAGTGGGCTATGACTGAAAGAACATCCCATAACCTCCCTCAGTTCATCAACCAAGGTTAAATTGTATGTCAGGGCCCCGTTCACTCCATGAATCAGTCCCAAACCCTATTGAGGGTATTTTAGTCTTTATCTTGGCAAGTTGTTTTGCCCCCAATCCAACGACAGCTAATACCTCTTGATTAATCTTTATTAATCTCAAGTTATAAATTAACACATCAATAATAAAAACATGCATCCGAATAATTGACATAAAGAACATGCAGTCATACAAGTGCATAAATAATAAACGGAGGGCCATTGCACTCATTTCAAGCCCAAGAGTGTAAACAACTCTAACACATCACGCGAGTTACGTATATAATACTCTAGTTACTTGATGTACTTGGTTGCAGACACGTGTAATTCACTACCTTAAACCCTAAGAATTATGCTTATTCCCTTTGTTTCTCGTGACACGTGACCTGACGAGGTCTTCATGTCACTTAATGGTCACACCCCTTCCTTTGAAGCCATTTAACGTCATTTTAGGGTACCCTAACACTTAGTTATCTAAGTTATACATTTTGGCAAAATTGAATATAGTCCCCTATGGGCATTAGGGTAATTTTACTACCTAAGGTATGATAACCACCCTTGGTTCATTCTAGCCATCTACTGCCCCTCTATTGATTTTGAGTCATTGCCCCCTCCCAAGGCTGCACTCTCAAATCGACTCGTGCTTCCATTCACACGAATATAGGCAGTCCGCTCAAAGGAGTATTTCTGCCATTTGGTTTAAGGCCTTATTGACATCCAATGGGTCTAAAATTTGACTCAAGTATACTAATTGACTTCATGGACTTGGTGTAATTTTCCTGGCTTGTGACAGGGTCTTAAACCCCTTGAACCAACCCAGGTTTGCCTAATGGTCCACCCTAAACCCTAGGAACAAAACGGTCAATTATCCACTAACTGGGATTTTTCCTCGCTATTCAGTTTGGTCTATATTTAGGTTACACATTAAGATCTTATTGGAAATTTATCCAATTCTTAAATCCACTCATAGGCCCTTAAACTGGAGCCCCTAGATTGGGTAATTGAATATCGCACGGTAATTTGACAATAAGGGCTAAAAGGGTTATTTTGTAGTCTCTGGGATTTTTACCATGTCTGGAACTTGGTGAGAACACTCCAACCCCTCTCTAGATACATGATCAATTTTCTAGAATTTATTTGACTCTTTTAGCCTTATGAACTAGACCCGATTCACTCCTTTTTTTTTACATCAGACCCAAACCGAGTCTTAGAAAATAAGGTTCAGGTCGATGACCCGCAATGCGGGTCATCTTCCCTATGTCTGACCAAAGGCAAAAACACCTCTAGAGGCACCACCCTGGCCACCATGGTGGGGCGGTGGGCTGGGCTCCACCAGATCACCGCCTGGTAGCGATCCTGTTGGGCCTAGGCTTGCTACATCTCAGTGGTCGGCTAGTGGCAAAAAAATGCCTCTTTTTATCTAATCCGTTGGAGAAGCTGCGATAGTAGGCCGCCATGATCGGCCGATGGGCTAGGCTTGACAGTATTGTCGTCATCTGGCGATTCCAGCCACCCAGGTCCCTCCAATCGGGAGCTGCGTTGCAACAGTGTTCTCTTCCTTTTTTTCTCTACGACAATCCGACGGCCTGCACAGCGGCAGCTGAATGTATTGCCGTCAAGGTCACTAGTGCCTGGGCTGATGCAGTCAGAGATAGGGCTGATACAGTGCCTATCCTATGATGGATCTTGTGACTAGAAATCAAATTACTGTTCATGTAAATTAAGTGAATAGTATTTTGCAAAAATCACTATTTCCATTAAAATTTGTGAACAAAATCTCACCTAACCTCGATTTGAAATCCTACCACAATGGCCAAGTTGTCGTCAATTCACTACCGTCAAAGCCTCACAGGAACCTCGCCGGAAAATTCCCTTGACGGCTCCTCCTTCCCTTCACGGTCCCAAAAACTAACCCCCTAAGAGCCCTAATTATCTATTTGAGCGTAGAGATTAGGAACCCTAATCCCTCTAGGAGTTGGGCCAAAACTCCCCCAATTAGGCCACTTAATTAGGCCCTCATAATATAATTTCGAAATACTATTTAATCAGGCCCATGTAGCAACTTAAACGGCCAATTTACATGTCCAATTCGGGTAAACAGGTCTAGCGCGTTATATCCAACTTCGAACAGTCGTATCTCCCTCATCCAAACTCCGATTTGCGCATTCTTGGTGGCGTTTCGAAGCTCTTTCTGTCCACTTTCCATCTATGTAGGTTTCAGCCACCATCTAACTGTTGATTAAGTTATTACCAAGAGAATTTTATGAGGTCTAACACCCTAATTTCCTCGTGGTCGTCTTCGGGAATTAAGAAAATTCCTTGACTTTACAATACATAGATGCATTCATGAAACTACACATGAAGTAAGCAAGATATAAAACATAAATACAAACTCACACATAATCATCATACCATCTAAACTTACACTTCCTCTTATGACAAACTCGTACAACACTCTGAATCAGAGTCTTACCAACTTACTCATACCATCGTACACTTACACATACACTTACACCATACACATACTTACGACCTTAATCGTACGACGGTACTCATACAATCTTACTCTTACTCATATATGTACTCTTACCGTCTTCCTTAGAAGGTCACACTTAACCTTACTCTAAATCTTATACATACTGCCTACTCAAAATCTGATACTTAAAACTTACTCTTATTGTCATACACATAGTACCGACAACTGAAGCTCATTACAATTAATAACTCTAGCGTCGGAAAGGAAGGGAATGCCACTAGGGTATCACCTTAACCTTCGGGGAGCAACTAGACACCATGGACTTTTCAGAAGGCAAGACACACCTATGCTCATGGGGCATAGGATCAAACAGGTAAGAGCGGATCTATGAGACTACTTACCTGAGCATGCAAATGCCCACATTGTGGTGCCATATAGTGCCAACTAAGGGCGAAAAACATATGGTGCCACTCTTGGGCAAGAATCTTACAATACCACTCTTGGGCGGAACATATAGTGCCATCTGTAGGCAGAAATACATACAGTGCCCACGAAGGGCAGAAACTTACAACACTCTCAATAAAGAATCATACGTCTAGGCTGAATTACAACACCAAGACTAAATCTCGCAGGTTAACACCATGGCTAAACCAGGAAGGATGCTCAGTCAATTACTTATCGACTAGCTCAAACATGGAACTTAATTTGTCAAAACCCTTAGTCTCAACTCACAACGTTATCGAATTAGGATTACTTTCCATTCAAGTTTGTATTATGTTACTTATGCATGTATAATTATGTTCAGAACAACTTCCGTCTTACATTCTTCAACCAATAAAACTAGAACTGCGCCCGTTCTGAAGCTCTAATACACAAAAGTAACATTCTTTACTTAGCTCATCACCCACACATACACTTACAGTCCTACAAATCTTTGTATAGGCTTTCTTAAACTTGAATTCCTTACTAACACTCTTGCCATCATATACTTACAGCCTTACATCTTACACCATCCGCCTTAAAACTGAAACGTCTTACTCAAACTCCTCAAATGAAACCCTTTAGACCTAAGCCCGTCATCAAACCCTTACAAATTTCTTACTCATTATTTTTTGCTACGATTCATATTACATACATTATGTAGGTACAATTATGTTGACCACTCTCACTAATTCACAATCCCCCATGGACGTTAAGAACCTTGAATCTTCCAAATCGTTACATCGCTTAGGTCTTCTACTCCTTGCTCCAACGTACCACCTAACTCAATCCAAGCCAATTCTTCCATCTCATCAAATCTAGGGTTGTAAATGAGCCAAGCTAGCTCGTGAGCAAACTCGGCTCGGTTAGGCTCAGCTCGAGTTAAACTCGACTCGAATCAGGCTTGACTCAAACTCGATTCGAGCTCGAATAAGTTCGAGCCGAGTTTGAGCTGACCCCTGCTCGACTTGGCTCGGTTCGGCTCGAATAAAACTCGAACTCGATGCTACTGACTCGACCTCGAGCTCGAACTTGAATATAATTTTAAAATTATATATAAATAATGTATATATATATGTATATTTTATATAAACATAATTGTTAATTTAAATACATATTTATAACATACTCCCTCTATTCTTAGATTAATAGCTCTATTTGATTAGTTCATTTTGAAAATTTTAATTGAGTTATTAATCTAAGACGAATGAAATATATAAAATGACATATAATCACATATTTATTTACTAATACTATGTATCGTATTGATATATGAGACCCGTTTATATGAGTCAAGGCTCACGCACGACTATGTGAGTATAGATGTCATACATCATCATATTACGATATAAGAACACACATAACTAGGGAGGTAGATTAGTTTATGTCTTCTTGCGCATTTGGATCTCGATCTTGCCTAAATAATTTTTTACATCTTTTTTAGTGATTATATGTGCATAAAGAGAGAAAAATAATAATGTTGCATTTTTTAGCATATGTAACTAAAACTTATTTGTCATAGTTTTCTTCTTTCATAGTGACTATAATCAAATATTCACGATGTAGTCATAATACTTGTTAAAGTATATTAATTAATATTTAATACTAAAAGTATATTAGTATATGTGATACTTCATATACTTTATATATATATATTATTTTTATTTTTTTAATTCGAGCCTAGTTCGAGCCAAGGCTTATGATTCACTTATTCAAGTTCAAGCTCGAGCTCGAGCCAAGCTTTGGATTTCTAAATCGAGCCGAGCTCGAGCTGAAAGGTTCAAGTTTATTTGAGCTTCGAGCCGAGCTTCAGCAGTTCGAGCTCGAGCCGAAACAGCCTAATACTTGGCTCAGCTCGGCTCGTTAACACCCCTAATCAAATCCAACATTTTCCTATCAATCTTACATCTTTCCTCGTCTAACATACGATCACAGTTTCCATGTCACCCATGAAGTACCCCCTCAAAAAACTTACAACCACACATACTCGTTGTAACATCCCTGATTTTTTTGTAATTTTTTGCTATTTTTTACAATTTTCTGCTATTTTGTGTTCGTATTTTTTACAAAGAAATTTAACACTTTGGCATATCCATATTTTTAATTGATCTTGATATTCGTAACCATAAGAGTCGAGAGTGGTGTTTAATCGTAGGTCATGGGCCTTGACGCATCACAAGTATTTTTCAGTGTGAAAATAGGATGAGAAGCGGGAGAACAGAAACGGGAAGAAAGAAGAAATGAAAAAAGAAAAAAATATAAAACAAAGCGGATCGAGCGCAAAGAGAGCGACTGCGAGGGAACAGTGGAAAGCATTGTTCCCTTCCTTCTATGAAGCCAGAGGCAACGCCACTGTTGGCCACCAGCTTCCGCCCTCCCGGCCTAGCCCTTTCGGCCGCCACCATCCCTCTCCTCTCTCTTTCCTGTTTCGACCCGGTGACCCCCTTTCAAGATTTTTTGCCCAATCAGCCACTATCACTGGCTGCATGGCCTCTAGCTTGCCGCCATAGCTCTGCCCTGGCCATGACCACCTCCAGCCACTGCCGTCCTAGCCTCCTCGCCCCTACTTTGCCCCCGTGAGGTAAAATCCCACTGCCACCTATTTTCTTTTTCTTCAGAGTGTGTTGCGGCCGGTGGCTGTGCCGCCAAGGGCCGACCACTACGACTGGCCTTTGGCCCTCCCCCAACTCGGCAACAGCAAGGTTTCTGCCTTGGCTGCCGCCCTGGCCACTACCTTCCTAAGCTCTCTACCCTACTCCAATTGGGACCAAAAAATTTCCCTTTTTCCTTGATTTGTCTATCATTTATTTTCGATGTCAACCGCCAAATGGTTGGCCTTCGGCCTACTGCAAACAAGTGACAGCAAGGACTCCTCTGGCTGAATAGACGGCCTAAATTGGTGTTTCTTCTCCGATCCCCTCCTCTGCCAAATTCTGATCTAGTCAAAATGGCTTCTATAATTTTCTATCGTTATTTTCACTATTGGCTTCCTGTGCCACAAAAAACCATGCTCCTTTTCCTGGCAACGTCTATTCTCGACCGCCAAATGTCGAATGACATTGCACCGATTTCCATATGACTTCTCACGATCCAACGACTACTGGGTTGCGGCCATCTCCTAGGTTTGGCCCCGGGCCCTGTTCGGCCATCTATGTCCTGGCGATGCATGTCTGCCGCCCCAACTCGACACATTATTGACCTCCACTAAACCCTTATATTTATCGCACACCCTGTTCCAACTAAGGGCCAACCCATCTAGCTTGACATTCTGCGGACTTCAGCCATATGTCCAACCGACGTGGGCTTTGCCCTGGCCCAGTGACATCAAGGGCCAACAATTTTGGCCCGATTATACCTCTGCACCCCCACTTTTGTTATGTACGACCCAGAAACCTATGGGAAAGAGTTTCCGAATTCCGATTCTTCCAAGGGGAAGTAATGTTCCTAGCCATTAGACTCAGCCCATCAAAGGCTTGATCGATGTCATCCCCATATCCTCCATCGTAAGTCATGCTTGATGCACTACCATCCGTACGATGATTTGGTTGTGGGTAGCATTTAGAAATGTCGCTGCCTTTGTCAGCCACTCTCTTCAATGCTTAATGCTCTCATGTTTGTTTAGGGAACCATTGTTGGCAAACCTCACCCCTTTTGTGACCGACCACCCTAACCCCTTAAAAGACCACTTTTGTATTAGGGTTTGGTCATGACAACACGTGCTTATTGTGTTCGACAGTCGATCTTGCCTAGGAGTGGTTGTATCAGGCTTCCACGAGCATGAGAAGCTTCAGGACTATAACGCCCAAGATTTTTCATCCCTTTTTCTTAAAACTCATATAAATTTTTTTATACGATAAATCGGAGTCAAAATGACAAAATCAAAACCTGTATAAACAATTTATAATTTAAAACATCATACGGTTAAACATCGTACCACCAAATCAAATATTCTCAGGCATTACTCGAAAACAAACGTACAACTAAATTACCATGATCTTGGATTTTTAAATACAAATAACTCCGAGGCGCCCCCGAGTACAAGTCCCATAAACAGTCTACAATCTAATCCAAATTAAAATGGCACCAACCATACTCTTCTTGAGTCAAAAATACTTGAGTCGAGAGGGAAACAATCCACCGTAGAAACGAGCGTCCATCTCCAGGAGCTCACCAACACAACCTGCAAAAACCTCCCGAACGACAGGGCTAAAAGAAGTAGGGTGAGTATTTTCAGACTCAGTAGGAAAATACCCAGTAGCGGAAATCCCAAACGGTGAACTCAATAAGTTCATAATTACATGCATCATGCAACCCAAACATGAAACAGTCAACAAATAACAATCGTATACATAGGCATAAAAACATGCATGGCACACCATCAAATCAAACTTACACAAACACCCTTAATCAGGGTCTTACAACTTACTCGTACCATCAAAGACATATTCATACAACTTACACGTACTTGTACGATCTTACTCGTACAATCTTACACTTACAATCCTTATCAGGATCACATACCTACGATCATGCTCAGAATCGTACACTTACCATCTTACTCAGAAGCTTACACTTACATTCTTACTCATAATCATCATCTTACAATCGTACTCATACTCACACAACTTACACGTACTTGTATGACCTTAATCGTACAACCATACGCTTACACATAAACATATTCTTTCATCTTCCTTAGGAGCTTACACTTACACTTACTCTAGATCTTACATGTATAACTTACTCAGAATCTGAAGCATACAACATACTTTCACTATCGTACACATACTACCGACAACTGAAGCTCATTACAATTAACAAGCTCCAACGTCGGAAAGGAAGGGAATGCCACAAGGGCATCACCTTAACCTTTGGGGAGCAACTAGATGCCATGGACTCTTTCTGAAGGCAAGGCACACCTATGCTCATGGGGCACAGGATCAAACAGGTAAGAGTAGATCCATGATACTACTTACCTGAGCGCACAAATACCCACTCTCTGGGGTCATACAGTGCCAACAAGGGCCATACAGTGCTAACTAAGGGCGGAAAACATACAGTGCCACTCTAGGGCAGTAATCTTACAATGCCACTCTTGGGCTGAACATACAGTGCCATCTAGGCAAAAACATACATAGCCCACGAAGGGCGGAAACTTATAGCACTCTCAATAGAGCATCAAACGTCTGGGCTTAATACAACACACATACCAAGTCAAAGCATACATCGCTCTCAATAGAGCATCAGGCGTCTAGTGCACAATATAGCACACAGACAACATCCCGCAGGAATAACCACCATGGCAAGACACAAGAAATGCCCAGCCGATTCATTATTGGCTAGCACAAACACAGAACTTAATCCGTCGAACCCTCAGGTCTCAAACTCACAACACTATTATTAGTTTTCTCATAATTCAAGTTTGAATTAAGTATATTATGCGGTACAATTATGTCACACAAACTCAGTCCTCGACTCATCAAATTGAAGCTAAGCCCGATCCGAACCCTAGTTCGTCGGGGCAACAGACTTCACTTACCCGTCCAAGTCACACATAACTCACCGTACACAAATCCTTATGTATGCATACATCCTCTAACATCCACCTTACGATCACACATCTTACTTACATCGTCAAACTGAGCTCCTCAAAGCAGATCCCCGTTATCATCCTCTTACTTAATTCCTAGCTTATTATACTTACTTTTTACTTCATAATATGTACGTTATGCTTGTACAATTATGCACGCTCTGACTGTCTAATAAACCCTCATAAGGCTCCAAGCCTAAATCTTCTTACTTACCGAACCCTTGACTCACGCTCCAAACCGATCCGCTCCATTCCTCGCCTGTCACACTTACATTTGTTGTCTTCTGTCATACGCTTACACATCCATATACACATACAAATCCTCACCAAACACTTTGCCACCTCTTATCGTCCATCGCCCATACCTCTACCCTCACACATAGTCCACATACATAACTTACTCGACATTGCTAGCCATCACTAGCATGTCCAAAAAAACGCATACATAGCGTACTTACAAATTTGCTAGCCATCGCTAGCGCATACATATTCCACATCCATAGAATGTGCATACAGCTCATACATATTAATCATACTTAGCAAACATATTACACATGCATCAACGTACTTACAGTTCATATGCATGCCATATGCATCTAAACATACCATATAATCATGCTTATATGCACATCATAAAATTCCTAGCATGCTACTACTCATTCAAGCATGCTATCATGAATTTACGAGTTCAAAGCTCCCCTACCTCGTAATCATGACGTTTGATGGCGAGCACACGATGGGGCAGCGTCGGTGGCGGAGTCAGTGGTCAAAACCATTGCCCTGCTGAGAGAGTTGTTGTCCCGAGGTTTAGGAAGCGTCGTAACTACACACGGCCAAATGGGGTGTCAAAATCAACATGGCAAAATTCACGATCCACGGCAGCACACTAGGGACGGCCGGGACAAAGATCATGCCAACGAGTGGTAGGTGAGACCAAAATTCAAGGGTGTACTAATTAAAGGTTGGCCGACAGCTGAGAAATACTCGATCAGCCACAAGACGTCGAAATCGCCGTGGACAGCACCTAATGACATCGATTTCACATTTACAATGGCCCACATAAGGATGGAGGGCAGAGGCGACACTAAAGGATGGAGGAGAGGTGAAGGAGGACTCCGATGTCAACTCTAGATGATGGCAGAGCCATCAGACGGTCGGGCGGTGCCAAAGCAGCACCAATACCCTAACCCGCACGCGCGACTACTTGCACACGTGGCCAAAGGGAGGGGAGAGAGGTTTAGACGGTGTCGGCCCAAAACTCGGAAGGGCGGTAGGGCCATCCCCAAGGGTGGTGACCAACAAAGACGGCCTTTGTCGTTGTCGTGTCGAGGTAGGCCGACTAGAGGCCATACGATGTCCGGTGGAGGTAGGACGGTAAGAGGGCAAAACATGGCGCTCTCTATAGTGCAGTCAAACACTTATTATCGGCAGAGGGGGAACCTACCTCATGCTGAAGAAGAGGAGACGCTATAGTGGCCCAAGACGGGTGAAAACCCTGGGGCACAAAGGAGTAGGGATTACTGGCGACTCTGGCCAACTCCATCGTGGCCCTAGTGGCCAGGAGGAGCTATCTCTAGCCAGAGGTGACGGCCAAAGTCAATGGCGACAGGCCGGACAGACAGCACAGTGAGGGACAGAGACCCTGCTTTTCCAAGTGAGAGCACCCGAGCACGGGATGCAGATTTGGTTTTGATAAAGCGGAGGGAACATACGCTCAACAGGGCTCGGAGGGGTGGCCCACTAGTATCACTAGGCCGAGGTAGAGCCGAACAATGGTCCACATGGACATGTCTGACGTCCGGCTAGCAATGGCAATCACAACGTCCAAAACGGACGTAACCCAAAAATAGTGGCTAGGGAGGGGGAGGGGAATAGTGCTAAGGTCAGTGAACCTGAGCTGGGACGGCATCGGGGAGGCGGCCTGGCCATCATTAGGCCGAGGTTGGCCAGCGGCGCTCCTCAAGCTCAGCTAGAACGAAGGGGGGCTTTGGGTGGTTATGGCAAAAATTAGGGCCGAAATGCACTGGTGGAGGAGAGAATGGCAGAGGAGATGGAACTGGGCTAAGTGGGGTGGTCCACCACCTTCGCCAGACTCAGGCAGGGCCAGACGGAGGTCCGATCCGCCATGGATGGCCGCCAGCGGCCACTGTTTCACCAAAAATAGTGCGTCGGCGGAAAATAGGGCAGAAAGGGGATGAGGACGGGGCAACGGAATGGAGGCCCATCGGGCCAGGAGGGATGGCCTCCAGCTATCGCCGGCCCATGGCAGAGCCGTGGCCGGCCGACTGGCCCTTGGCGGCCCACGGCGGCGGCTCAACAAAGAAAACAGTGAGAGAGGGAGAGAGTGCTTACCGGGACGATTCAGGTGGGGGAGCCATCGGATCTGGCCAGGGTGGCGGCCATGCTGTGCCGGCCTAGGGCTGGCCTGACAGAGGCCGGGCGGAGCCCACTGACCATCGCCGGTGCCGTCCACTCACAAATCAGAGAGAGAGCAGAGAGATTGGCGGAACAGGGGAGGAGCACGGGGCGGACGGCAGAGTGGCCGTGGGGCCGGGACGGCGGCCCCCTTGCCCTCGCACGGCCGGGGCAGAGCCGATGGCAGCAGCCTTGCTGCCCACCGGCGGCCGGCAGTGGCTGGGACAGAGAGAAGTCGGAGAAGGGGGGAAATACTATTCCTCCTCCAGAACCATCTGGATCGGGCTCGGCCGAGCTCGAGCCCGTTTCCTCTCTCTTTTTTTTCCAATCGTATCCCCATCACACGTTAACTCATTGTTTATGCGTTATAAGTCCAATACTTGCGCCAAAAGTGCGCCCAACACTCACGTCGAAAGTGCGCAGCGAGGCCCGTGGCCCACGACTAAGCCCTATGGGTAAAAATACAGCAGAAAAATACATAAATGCAAATACGCTGAAACGTCACATTTTCCCGCCAAAAATAACCAAAAAAATAGCAAGAAAATCACAAAAAATCGTAGAAAAATTAGGGACCTTACAGGGACACACCAACAACCTATCCTCCCCTAGGGTTCCCCTTTTACCGCACACGCTTATGCCGTGCGCACAATTTAGGCTAAAGGCACCATCTTTGTGGCATATGACAATTGAATGACACTACCACTAGGCAATATGGCCATTAAAGCCCTCCTCTGTCTCCCTTATGTTTGTGCATATGTAACCAAGTCCTCTACCATGTTGTGAGGCTTTAACAATGCGAAATGTTGCCATTGGATGTGGGCCGTGGTCTATTTTAACGTTTTGTGTCCAACAAAGTGTTTTTAGTTGTTGGCTGACCTCCAATTAGTCACCTCCTATTCTGTGGTCGCTCTTGCCATCCCTAGTGGTAAGACCATGTGTCTAGCCACCCTAGTGTGCCTAGTCTTATGCTTTGAGTTAAATTAGTCTAACCTTATCAAGATTAATTCCCTCGGGACAACAACTCTCTCAATGCAATGTTTTTGGCTGTCGATTCCATCATCGTGTGCTCGGCATCAAATTCACATGGATTACGAGGTACGGGACCTTGAACTCATAATTTCATGATAGCATGCTTTGATTGTGTATTAGCATGCTAGGAACTTGTAACTTAATAATTTGTATGACATATGCTGATTAAATGAGCATTTTTATATATGAATTATGTGTATGCTAACAAAGAATAAGGGTGTGATAGTAAGGAGTTGATTTATTTGGATGTGATTAGAGCATGTGATCAATCTGTGTGGATGATGGGTAAGGGCATGTGCATTGAATGGGATGTTTGTTGAACGGATGATTCATGGCTTTGATGGGGAGATTTCTGGCTAGAGAAGACGTAAGATTGGTGAAGGATGGATTTGATGTGGTTAGGAGACTTGTTTAGATTAAATTGGTTGGTACATTGGAGCGACAAGCAGGAAGCGTAGGGGATATAAGAATTTGAAGACTTAAGATTTGGAGCACCATGAAGATGTCCTTCATAGCTTGCCAGTTCTTTAGTTGGTTATAATAGACATACATGGATATTATCATACCTATGAGGTAGTTCAGACACCGATGAGACTAGTTTCATACACAGATATTTCATTGTCATCCGCAACAACCGTCTCTCTTCCTTTATTTGCATGAGCTTCAACTTCTCATGACAGCACACGTCCATCATCTCCGATAGCCCTAAATCTATACCATCTTCAACTAGTTGAGATGCTGATTATTTCGAGAGTATATACTAGACGATAGCGGGCAACTTGTGTGGATCCCTTCTCATTATCTTCAAAGGTGTGTGTCATGACCCGGATTTTTAAAAGCATTTTTAAATAGCACAAACGGTAAGTAGTGAGATTTTTTTTTCTTTAAATACAAAACAAACCCTTCGATTAAATATCTAGGTCATGATAACTAGGGTTCACAAATACGAATATCAAATCATATGATATTATTTAACGTATGAAAATTCATAAAGACTAGCTCATCCATCTAAGTACAAGTCTGTCACCCGTCTGAAAATAAAAAAATAAGTCGACTCTCATGCTTAAGATACACTTACGTACCGGAGTTGCAGAAATGTGCAAACCTCTTGTACTCGCCTACCTTGGTCTTACTTGTCGTCGCCTAGAGAATCTACAACAAAGCAAACCAAACAACAACCACAACCACAATGGAGCATCTCCGCCTTCAGGAGAAGAGCTTCCAAAGGACAAAAAGTATTATTAATATTTTTTGGATTGGGCCAACATCACCCGATGTTAGTTGCCTACATACCAACAAGATCGGATCCAAATGTAGTTCTACCTAATACTACACTATACTAAGAAGCATAGCATCACACGTGCAATGATTACGTATTTTCAAGCAACCTACATTTTATGCAAGTCCTTTAATTGTTCCACTTGTTCTAATTAAAGAAGCAATATCAATCAATGTTATTAATTATCTCTCAAACCATTGTTCAATAATTAACATCCCCATCTAATCCCAATGACAGACATACTCATTAGATGTCAGCCTAAGTGACAAATGATAACGAAACACCTTGGAATCCACTAGGCCCCTGGAATCCACCAGGAAGTGCCATCTCCCAACCTAGCCTATAAGGACCTGACTGAACTGGAAGTGCATGGCCCACAACTGCACCTAAACAGAAGTGGTCAGAGACGCCAACCAAGCAGGCTGTTAGTGACCCTAATTGTGTGTACACTAAAAGATCATCAATAGATATGTGGTGAGCCCGGCTCACATGGAACTCCCTCCAATGGGAAGGTGCAACTACACGGTCAAATCAGCGGCTCCTCAATAGAGCTAAAACTTAGGAAACCATTCTGAACCCTATCTTGCTCATCTATAAGCCAGGATTCCGAATGACTATCCCAAACCCTATTAATCCCTTCTAGACTAAGGTTTACAACTCGAGACATGCCATCGGTTCATCAACCGAGGCAAATCATCAGGTCAAAGGCTTTGTTCACTGTATGAACTAGTCCCAGACCCCTCTGAGGTATTTTAGTCTTGATCTTGATTAGGTGTTCTCCCTACAAACCAATAACCAATATCTCTTGATTAGTCTTTATTAACCTTACGTTACTGATACAACTTAACGCATAAATAACAAAAGCATGCAACAGATTAAGCAACATAAATAACATGCAAACATACAAGTGCATTAATAATAATGAAGGCCCATTGCACTCATTTGCAGGGCTAGGGCTCAGCGAATTCAAGCCCGAAAGTGTAGATAACTCTAATGCTTCCTGCAAGTTACATATATAACACTCTAGTCGATTGATGTACTTAATTGTAGACACATGTAATACGCAGCATTAAACCTTGAAAATTATGGTTCTTCCCCTTGTTTCCCATGACACTGTGACCTGTCAAGGTCTTCATGTCTTTTACTGGTCACACCCCTTCCTTTTGAAGTCATTTAATGTCATTCTAGGGCACCCTAACACTCGGTTGTTAGGTTATTTGTTTCAGCGGAAATAGAACATATTGCCCCTAAGGGTATTATGGTAATCCCACCACATGGGGAATGCTACCCTCCTTTGGTTCATTTGGTCATCTCACTACCCTTTTATTTATTTTAAGTCATAATTTTTTCAAAAGGCTTCACTCTCAAACTGACCCACGCTTCCATTCACACGAATGTGGGTGGGTCCACTCAAAGGGTATTTTTGTTATTTGGTTTAAGGCTTTAATGACATCCAATGGGTCCAAAATTTAACTCAAGGGTACTACTAGCCTTCATGGACTCTGTGTAATTTTCCTGGCATGTGACGGGGTCGTAAACCCCTTGAACAAACCCAAGTTTAATTAATAGTTTATGATTAAACCTAGGGGTAAAAATGTCCATTTCCCACTCACTGGGATTTTTTCTCACAAAACGGTATGGCCTATAATTTGGTTACCCATTAAACTCTCACTGAGAATTTTCTCAATTTTCAGATCCACTCATATGACCCTAAACCAGAGCCTTGAACTCAGGTACGTTAATATTATACGATAATTAACTAACAAGGGTAAAAAGGTCATTCCACAACCTATGGGATTTTTAACTAAGATGAAACTTTGTCAGAATACTCCCACGCCTCTCAAAGTGCAATAGTAATTTTCTAGGATTTGTTTGACATATTTATCCCCATGAACCGGACCCGGTTCACTCCCTTCTCTGTATATATATTTTTTTAAAACATTAGACCCAAACTGGGTATGGGAAAATGAGGTTCGGGTCGACTACCCGCAACGCGGGTCGTCTTCCCCGAGTCCGGCCAGAGGTGGAATACCTCTGGTGGTGCCGCCCCTAGCCACCATGGTCGGGCAGCGGGCCGGGCTCCTCTAGATCACTGGCAGGCGGCAATCACAAAGGGCTTGGCCCCCGCCGCTCGGTGGTCGGCAAGGGCCAAAGTCGCCCTTTTGTTTTTTTAAAACCGCATTGTTCGGCATGGCGGCTAGCCGTCACAGCCTGGAAGCGTCCCAGAACCGACCGGATTGCCATGATCTGGCAATTCCAGAGGCCCAGGCTCGCCGCCCATCCCCAACCGTCTCCGCCCTTCCCAGAGCCAGATCTCTATCCTTTTTTTACTGTGCAGCAACGGCAGAAGCCGCCACCACCGCCAAGCATCCCCGGCCACCGCGGCCAAGGCCAGGACTGGCACGCCCCTCCAAATATGGGTCCAGCCACTAGCGGTCGGCCGGTGACTAGTCCACAGTCAGAAAATAAACTACACTTAAATTAAATTATGTGAACAGTGATTGCATATATCACTATTTACATAATTTACAAAACGATTTATATTACAATAATGAAATAACTCTAATTTCAACTTAAAATCCTACCTCGAAGGCCGAGTTATCTGTCATGACCCGGATTTTTAAAAGCATTTTTAAGTAGCATGAACGGTAAGTAGCAAGAAAATTTTTTTTTCTTTAAATACAAAACAAACTCTTCGATTAAATATCCAGGTCATGATAACTGGGGTTCACAAATACGAATATCAAATCATACGATATTATTTAACGTCTGAAAATTCATAAAGACCAGCTCATCCATCTAAGTACAAGCCCATCGTCCGTTTGAAAATAAATAATAAGTTGACTCTAATGCTTAATGTACACTTACATACCGGAGTTACAGAAATGTGGAAACCTCTTGTGCACGCCTGCTTTGATCTCACTTGTCCTCGCTTGGAGAATCTGCATCACAGTAAACCACACAACAACCACAACCACAATGGAGCATCTCCACCCACAGGAGAAGAGCTTCCAAAGGACAAAAGGTTTTATTAGTATTTTTCGGATTGGGCCAACATCACCCGATGTTAGTTGCCTACGTACTCATTAGACAACATCTCCAATGTTTCCAACAAGATCGGATCCAGACGTTGTTCTGCCTAGAAACTACTCTATCCTACGAAGCATAGCATCACACATGCAATGCTTAGATATTTTCAACCTACATTTTAGTAAGTCATTTAACCGTTCCACTTGTCTAATTAACAAGCAATATCAAATATTATTATTAATTATCTCACAACTCTTGTGCGACAATTAATACTACCAAATCTGTAACTCAAAGATAACTCGCCCCTCGAGAAATCTCCAAACAAAGGACTCCAACCTTGGAGTCGACTCCTTAACAGCAGCTTGACCCAAATCCCCAGGGCTCTCAATAGCCTGCCACGAATCTAGAGAAGAGGATCCCAACTGTCCTCATGGACACAGATTGGCAAGAAACACAAGCCTTCCATGATGCTCATGTAACTCCGCTTTTCGTACGTACTAAATAGTCCTGGGAAGACCTGCGGGAGACCCTCGGTAAAGACCCTCTAGTCAATACCCAAACCGTCGTGGCGATGAAGATGTATATTGCAATCTCCACCTTCCCAATGCTGGGAGAAAATGTCTCATAAGACATTACTAATATATCCATAGAAGCCTCAGGTCCTTATGACCATTGACTCCCTCAAACATCTGAAACTTAGACTAGATTATGTTCATCCAGTCAAGTAACCACTCAACCATGTGGGTCCTCTTCACCTTGTGAATCGGCCCACTAAATAGCTCATCCACTGAGCTATGACTCAGAGAACATCCCAAAATCACCGTCGGTTCATTAACCAAGGTCAAAATCTATGTCAAGGCCCTGTTCACTCCATGAAATAGTCCCAACTCTAAAGAGGGTATTTTAGTCATTATCTTTATTAGGTGTTCTCCCCTCAAACCAACAGCAACCCATGTCTCCTGATTAATCTTCATTAATCATAAGTTACTGATATGAATCAATGCATCAATATCAAAAGCATGCATCAACATAAATAATCATGCAATCATACAAATATATAAATAATAAACGGAGGCCCATTGCATTCATTATCAAGGCCAGGCTCAGAGAATTCAAGCCCGATATGTAAATTAACATATTCCACGAGTGATGTATATAATGCCCTAGTGGATTTCTGCGTTGTGTTACGGACACGTGCAATACGCTGCCCTAAACCCTAAGAATTAGGGTTTTCCATTGGTTTCCCATGACACTATGACCTGTCAAGGTCTTCGTGTCACCTACCAATCACACCCCTTCCTTTTGAAGTCATTTATAGGGGACCTTAACTCTTGATTCACTAGGTCATCTATTTTGTCAGAAACAGAACATATTGCCCCTAAGGGCATTAGGGTAATTTTACTACCTAAGGTATGATACCCTCCCTTGGGTCATTCTAATCATTTTAATACCCCTCTATTGATTTAAGTCATTGACCTCTCACAAGGCTCCACTCTCAGACCGACTCACACTTCCATTCTCACGAATGTGGGCGGGTCCACTCAAAGGGTATTTCTATCATTTGGTTTAAGGCCTTAATGACATCCAATGGGTCCAAAATTAGGGTCAAGGGTACTACTTGACTTCATAGACTCTGTGTAATTTTCCTGGCATGTGACGTGGTCGTGAACCCCTTGAACCGACCCAGGTTTTGACTAACGATTTACTATAAACCCTAAGGGTAAAATAGTCAATTAACCACTCATTGGTATTTTTCTTCACCAAGATATTTGGTCTATAAATATTTTACCCATTAAAATCTCATTGAGAATTTTTCCAATTTTTAAATAAACTCCTAGGCCCCTGAACTAGGGCCTTGAACTCGGGTAAGTTAATATTATATGATAATTAACCAGTAGGGGTAAAAAGGTTATTTTACAATCTCTGGAATTTTTCCCTTAGCTGAAACTCAGTTAGAATAATCCCAAACTTCTCCAAATACATGAATATTTTTCTAGAATTTATTTGGCACTTTTAGCCCCCTGAACCGGACCCGGTTCGATTCCCCCCTTATCTTTCTTTTTTTTTTTAAAAACCCGACCCGGGCTGGGCCGGTTTGGATTGACGACCCGCAACGCGGGTCATCTTCCCCACGTCCGGCCAGAGGTGAAAATGCCTCTGGCGGTGTCGCCCCTAGCCACCACGGCCGGGCGGCGGGCTGGGGTCCACCGGATCGCCGCCATGCGGCGATCACAATGGACCTAGCCCCCGTCATCGCCCGGTGGCCGGCCGGACCAAAGTCGCCCTCTTTCTCTTTTTTTCTTTTTTTTATTAGAAGGCAAAGCCGCCACGGCAGGCCCCCACGGCCGGGCGGTGGCCAGGCAGTAGCCAGGATCGACCGCGATCGCCTTCATCCGGCGATCCCGGGAACCTTAGTCCCACCTCCGGCCAGATTCTACACCGTGCTGCCGCCACTAGATCTCTTTTTTTTATACTGTGACAACCCGGCGGCAGCCAATCCGCCGCCGCCAAGGCCACCGGATCCAAATCCACTGTAGCTAGGACCGGCATGCCCCTCCCTCAATTGGTCCAGCCACCAGCTGTCGGTCGATGACTGGCCGGCAGTAGCAATTTCAATGAAATTATGTGAACAGTGATTGAAGAAATCACTATTCACATAATTAACAAAAACAATTTTATATTTTAATAATAAACTATCTTTGATATTGATTCAAAATCCTACCTCGCAGGCCAATTTGTCATCGATCCACCCTCGCCAATGCTTCACCGGAGTCTCACCAGAAAATTCTATTGACGGCTCATCTTTTTCCCTTCCAAAAAGCCTCAATTCTCTACTCTGATCAGGCAAAAAGACCCCTAAATTGTGTCTTAAGAAGGCCTTTTATAGGCATGGGATTAGGGCTCCTAATCCCATGAGAAATTAGGCATTAAAAACCCAATTTTGGAATAGTAATTGATGGGGCCCGTATTGCAACTTAAGCGGACAGTTCATACGTTCAATTCGGGTAAACGGGTCTTGCACGATATGTTCAACTTCAGACAGTCGTTTCTCCCTCGTCCAGACTCCGATTCATGCGTTCTTGGTGGCGTTTCGAAGCTCTTTCCGTCTACTTTCCATCCATATATATCAGCCACCAAATCCAAGCATTGATTAATTTATTCCAACAAAAATGTCAAGGGGTTTAGCACCCTAATTTCCACGTGTATGACTTCGGGAATTTAGAAAATTCCCGGATGTTCCATTATCATCAATCCACCGTCACCAACGCTTCATCAGAATTTCGTTGGAAAATTCCTTCCTTTCCATCGCCCTTCAAAAAGCCCTAATTAATTCTTTTTATAAGCATGGGGATTAGGAACCCTAATTCCCCTAGGAGTTTGGGCAAAACCCCCTCCACTAAGCCACTTAATTGGTCCTTAAAAATTAATTTTGGAACTGTTATTAACCGGGCCCACCAAATGACTTAAGCAGTCCAATTGCATGTTTAAATCGGGTAAACGGACCCTATATGATATGTTCAACTTCAAACAGTCGTATCTCCCTCATCCGGACTCTGATTCGCGCGTTCTTGGTGGCGTTTCGAAGATCTTTTTGTCTATTTTCCATCCATATAAGACTTAGCTACCACTTATAACTAATGATTAAGTTATTCCCATGAGAAGATCAAGGGGTCCAACACTCTAATATCTCGTGGTTAACTTCGGGAATTTAGAAAATTCTCGGACGTTACAGTGTGTTTGGATGAGCCATCCATTATCTACAAGGACGACCCAATGGACCAGCTTCATGGCTAAGGGTGTGGTTAGGGTTGAGGCCAAGGTCATAGTAGGGGTAGGAGATGTAGAGCTCATTAAAGCTCTTGTGATGCATTTTTCACATGTATAAAGTGTAAACTTATTTTGTATAACATAATTTTTGGGAACATTTTATCTCATTTACATATAACTGATATTTGTAAATGGTTTCTTCATAGATTTTAATGTTGTATGTGCATTTTTTTTGCACAAGTGTGTTTTATACTAAAACATATTATATGTGGGTTTGTTTTCACAAGGACTTGTTCATGGCTAAATAAATATTTTAAAACTAAATTTTTATTTAAACAAGAAATCGGTGAAAAGAGATTCCAATTGCCTACTTTTCATCATTTAGGACGGGACCTAATTTTCATCCTTTAAAATGACAAAATTCATAATTTATTGCTGAAATTACTAGTCCCGTGGTTAAGTATATGGATTTCGTCCTTTAAAAAGATGATATATATGGAAAATAAGTTTTGTTCTTTTAAAGGACGAAAGATAGTAAAAAATTAAAAAAATTGTTGTGGCATTAGCATGGCAAAAATACCATAATGGGAAATAAGTTTCTCTCTTCACTATTTTGGTTATTATTTTT
The DNA here is from genome assembly GCA_035235625.1 of Saururus chinensis. Taxonomy (NCBI): domain Eukaryota; kingdom Viridiplantae; phylum Streptophyta; class Magnoliopsida; order Piperales; family Saururaceae; genus Saururus; species Saururus chinensis. The sequence continues at coordinate 47,926,816 of CP141140.1, forward strand.
TTAATAATATTTACTTAATTTTTTATTTTTATAATATAGTTATTATAGCTATATTCTAGTTGTTGCTTGGCTTGCATCTTCCCACATTTTATTTTTCATGAAATATCTGTCATATTTACATATATATAATTGATCATGGGTCTACAAGCAGGCTAAATTAGTTGGTGTATAAATTTTTTCACACATTGGAAATGCTGAAATTCAAATAATAAAAAATTTTAAAATTATTACACAAAGCCTACATAATCGATCAGACAAATTCTATTCCACCAAAAAATCATGCATGTCTAACTCATAATATTTTTATGATTTTTAAAGATAAATATATTTTAGGGAAAATATTTAAATAATAATTTTAAAAAATATTTACCAAACCAATCTGCTTTGGGAAATATTTCTCAAAGTGGTGTTGGTTTTTGCCACATAGGCACCAGTCATGTGCTAGCGCCTGCATGGCTTTTTTTTATAAAAGTTTACATGATGAAATCATATTTAAGTTAATTTCATCCTTTTAAAGGACAAAATAACAAATTAAGTTTTCATCCTTTAGAAGGACAAAATTAGCTTACGGCGATTTTGTCCTTATAAAGGACAAAATCATCATACTTCACAGTTCAGCAGCGCGTAGCCGGCTTTTACAGATTTCGTCCTTTAACGAAATCTAATTCAAAATTTTAAAAAAAATTCTTTTAAACTAACTTTAACACCTGTCCCTGTTCATTTATTCAACGCATTATAAAATCATACATTTAATCCACACACATTATACAAGTGCACCTGTCCCTGATCAATCATTCCACACACATTCCATGCATATGTTTAAATTAACATCTACAAAATATCAAACTTATCACATAACATTAAAGTTATCAACATCAACCATCATCTACACAACATAAAAACAAGCATAAGATATAAATGTTTATAAAATATATTACATCACATGTTAATAAAATGTTTAGTTCAAAAGAAACATATGACAAATCTAATACACTCAATGTTACAATCTCCTATGTCCTCGACCTTGACCCCGACGGTGTTGTATGAGTTCCTCCTCATGGTCTGCCTACTCTTCTTGATCCGCCTGCTCTGGCTCTAGCTCTAGCTCTAGCTCCGGCTCTGGATGTGGCTCTGGCTCTGGATGTGGCTTTGGCTTCGGCTCCACATAAGTAATAGATGGCTCAACACAAGCTAGCCGATGTCGTTTATAATATAATATTGGATCTGGCTGAGGATAAGCTACATGTGGAGTGACCAAAAATGATGAACGGTGAGGAGAGCTATGCATTGCTGATGAAGATGGAATATCAGGGAATGAATCATGAATCGGCTATGTCTGAGTGGCCTCTCTGACAGGATAATGTCTATGAACATTCGTAATCACCGACTGAAGTAGTGGCAAGCTACGAAGGACATCATCATGCTCGCTAAGCATCGACTGACATGATGGTAAAAAGTCCTCACTCGAAGTATAGGAGTTAATTGCGTCAGTCAAATGTGCATGCGTACGTTGCACTAAACGAAGCTATAAAAAAAATAAATTAAAAATTAGATAAATAAGAAATAAGAAAATAATATTATATAATTAACAAAGTTATACTTACCAAAGCTGCCTCAGATGCACCCCTAGGTTGATATGTCATCTCTTCTACATCATCGCGCAGTAAAATATGTCATTGTGTGACAAATACCACTATATATATGCGCTACGAACATCTCGTGATGTTGTAGCCATCTCCCCATAGATAACAATGGCTCTTTTATCATCTCATTAAGTGATATATGATGCATGATGTATAGCCCAGTTGGTAATATGGCGGCCCTATTGAGTGATGCGATGGACAAACTCGACGGTAGAAGGTGGGACCACTTGCTCTAGGTTAAACTGGAGCATGACATGATCTGGCACATACATCTCTATAATCTTGTAACAGATTAGTGGCATTTGTGATAGCCACACATCTCGACCGTGGGAGCCTATAGGAGGTAACATAGCCAATACTTTCGGTGAGTACGACTCCCAAATAACCTATACAATATATAAAGATAATTAAGTTTAAATAACATTACATATCTTTTAATCATTGTAAAAAAGTTAATAATAAAATAAAATTACCTGATATGGCTGCTGGTGGTCTAACTCCCCTCTATATAATCGGAGGACTCCTTGTAGATTTTCGGTTTTCCTTTTCTGAACATTCCACCTTAAGGAGTTAAATTTAAAAAATGAGTTCAACATATTTAAATAAAACCTTGCTACAAAATTTTTAAGTGTTAAAAATAAATATACCCTACCTTGCTCCTAATAGAGCACCCTCGACTAAGTGGCCCATCTCAATACTTGGTCGACTGACGTGTAAATGCTCCCACGACCATAGTTGTGTCACAAAATATGATAAAAGTTATTAAAAAAATTAAGGAATTATACGTGCAAAAAAATATTTGAAGTTATGAATTCATTTACTTGAAGAAGGGTAAGACAACCTACAATCCCTGAGGTCATAGTCTGACATGTTTTCCCTAACTCTTAGTATAAAAATGCAAGAGTAGCACTACCCCATGAATAAGCACCTACCATGTCGAAGTCCGCAAGGAGCGAGAGATATGAAACATGTACATGACTACTCGTGGTATCTGCAAATATCGTGGCCCCAAGAAATGTAATAAATAAGCTTGTGCATACTGCTCGATAACTATCTCCGTAGCATCCATTGGGAGCTCACAAAACTCACCGAAGAACCATCGAAGGCTCACTCGGCTACCACGCATCACTGTTGCTGGAGGAGCTCTACCAAGGAGTCTAATTAATAAGTCTAAATGATCTCCTCCTGTTGTGCCCATCACAGGAGGTCCATTGATGCGAAGTCCTAAAAGAATTGCCACATCCATAAGAGTGATGGTCATCTCTCCATAGGGCACGTGAAACATATGTGTCTCCCTCCTCCATCTCTCAATGAGAGCTATTAATAAAGGTCGATCAAGACAGATGTACTATAGATAAATGAAATATCTAAATCCTGCTCGCTCGATATAGGGTAACAATCGCTCATCTAGGGTTAAAGGCGAAAATATTTAAAATATTCGGTGCACTCAAGGCACTTGGGGTCATATAATAAATTTTAAAATTATAACCCTTCGTAATTTATAATCTAAAAAATAAAATAAATTTTATAAAGAGTTATCATACCTCTCCTCGCCAATATAGAAGCTGACCTATGTGACTCCTACTGTACAAGTACTATATCATCAATCGGGCTTGACCCGTAAAAGGCTCCACATGATCCATATGATCTGCAGAGAATTAAGATCATTAGGAACATATAATCATACCTAAAATGGAGAATAAATAAAAAGATCAATTATATGTTTACCAATCAAGAGGTGGGTTTCTACATGATTTACTATTATGCCCACTTTGTTTTCACCTCACGCATTTATACCCTCCTCTACCATCTCTCTCCATAGTCATACGGTCCATTGTATTCCTAATGCGAACAGACCGTGGGTGATGGGGTTGTCTTGTTGTCATCGGAAGGAATAACACATATGGTATACCTCTCTCCCAATACTCTCGTCCATGAGGAGATTAGAATTGTGACGAGTACACATTTTTGTAAGTGGTAGATGTGTAACAAAGTCCTGCTTGTATAGGCACCCACCGCTCTCCCCACATGGCAATAAGATGCGAGCATGGATATAAATAGACCTGAGGGATATTGCATGTACAAGTATGAACCCTCGCATTCACCACAACCTTCTAGCCATGAATTAACATCACTTCATAGTCGTTGTTGTTGATCCTATTAATTATATACTCCCAATTTTTTCTCGTTTGTTCTCTAATTATCCTTTCCACTCTTGGAGTTTATGGGGTGGCCATGGCATATGCAGCAGAAGATCGCTTCACAAAAAAATTTACTACCCGATAAAAGGTAGTTGACACTAGAGCTTGCATGAGTAATCCTCGTGCCCCATTCAAGACGTTATTTAAACTTTCAGCCATATTTATAGTCATCATGCCAAATCTCCTAAAACCATGATGAGCAAGAGACCATTGTGCAGGATGCAATTCTCCTCCTAAGAGGAGATGTTTTACCCTAGGACTCTCTTAACCAATCAAGTCCATTTTAACATCAAACTTTTATGCCATAAGTGCATAAGTTGCTGCCCCAATCAAGTCTATCAATGCACTTCACTACATACTCTGACAAATTTGTGCGTACAATCTTGTATTAGACATGATTTTTAATTGAAAACTCTTGAAAGGTTGTAACAAATGCTTCTTTATTCTCAAAGATGCGCCCAACATATAACTCTTCTTCGTTTTGTTGGTCCATATCCATGGCAGAATTAATTGCCACATCTATCTCCTCATTGGTGATGTGTGCATAGAGTGGCTCCTCGCCATAGTATGACAGCTCTTCATCATCCACATTCATATCATTTGTAGCAATTGCATTGTCTACCGCATCATCCCCCTCATAGGCAACCATCTGTTGAGCGCTTTCTTCACCTTTGACCCATTCTTTGTTCATGTCGGAATCTTCTCCACTTGCTTCGCCAATATTATCTTTACTTTCATTAAACTCATTTCCATCAATATCTTCATCGTGGACATAAGTGCCCCTACAAATGAACATCGCATATGTATGTTGTGGACCAGTGTCCACAACAGCTGGGTAGCCCGGTAATGGGAAGGGAGCGGCACAAGACGAGTGGGAAAGGGGAGAGGGGATGACATGGCCGCCGGATAGGAGGGAGAGGCAGAGGAGAAGAGAAGATAATTAGACACTAATTGATTCATTCCATAATCTCAATTAGGGCGTAGCCCTTACATTTAAATAGGCTAACTAATGGGCTCACTAATAGGCGCCTAAGGCCTAATAACATAATTAAAACAAACCACTAATACCCTAATTAATCTATTGACCTAATTGCTCTTATTACATAATTAAAACCTTAATTACCCTAGCACGTGGCCCCTATAAGGACCCTCATCTCTAAACCGGTTTTGGTTTTCTTTAATTATTGGTTATCGTGAGATTAACGTATTTTCTTATCTTATTCGGTGATTTTGTGAATAAATAGGGTTTGTGATGGTTTTAACCAAAATTAACTTTAGTATTAGTGGTTTTAAGTGATTTTAAACCAAATGTGAATTTTTGAGATTTTTTGGAATTTTCACAATTTTCCCAAAAATTAGGGTTTTGGCAGGACCCCTATGGGCCCCACCGTCGAAAAATTTATTTTTGGGTAAAATGAACTTAGACATCTACCTAAGGTTATACGAAAATTTTCAGAATTTTCCTAGGCTTAATTAGTGCTTAAAGTTGTAAAATATCCATTTTTAGCCTACTTTTCCTATTTACACCCCAAAACTTACCCATGTATACCCCAACCCTTACTATAAAAGGGCAGACCTGAGCTATTTCCATTTTTTGGGAATAGGCTAAGGAGAGAGGACTGGCCTAATCCCCATTTAGGCCCGAATTAGAAGCCGATTAAGGTAAGTTTACCCTAATTAAGCACTAATCCATAACTTTCTTCTTAATCTCTTCCAAATTTACTATTTTCCCCTTGATTCAATTCACTTTTGGGCATTAAAAACTACTAATTTGTGTTTTACTACAAACCCTAACATTCAAAATTTGATTTTTACTACCAACAAGCCCTAGATCTAAGATTTAATTAGGGATTTCTTGGGTAAATCGATTTCTATTAGAGTTTAATTCAAACTCATTGTGTTTTCAAGGATTTCAAGAAGGGTGACTCTTCAATCTGAGCTTAATCAAGTGCTAAGGTAATGGGTCTTCAAAATCTCTGTTTATCCATGGTAAAATTTTTCATTTTTGGCTTATTTCGAAATGGAGTTGCTTGATTTGGTGTGTTAATGGTAAAATTAGAAAATGGAATTATTTAATCCCGATTTCTTAGAGTTTTGCATTATTATGGTATGGTTTGATGTTCTGGAAGTCAAGAAGGACTTTTGATGATGATTAGGGTGTTAGATGTGGATTTGAAGTGTTATCAATAGTGTTTCGGTTTGAATTTGCGAAAGGAAAAAGATGGACTGTTCTGCCTTGTTGGCGTTCGAACGGCCCTTCTGGGCATTCAAACGGCAACATTGCTAGAACGACACTTTTCCAGTTCAACCGATCGAACGGACTGCTAGGCGTTCAAACGGCAAAACTGTAAATTTCAAAATTTTGCGTTTAACCAATCGAATGGCCTGAAGGGTGTTCGAACGGCTACACAGCAGATTGGTTTTCTAATGCATGATGTTTATTTTGATGATTCCACTTTAGCTTGCCAATTTCATATGATGTGGTATGTTTTAAGCTATGCTATGCTACTGGAAAGGCATGCTATTAAGGTTATAGAATTGAGATATATGCTTAGAAATTTGTGGAATGACTTATGTTTTGTGGCATGATGTTGGAATCGTTATCTTGAAATTATGAATGGTTGATTCCCTTTGGTTAAGCATATTTTCAGTAGGACTACAACCTATTATTGGACTGATTTGTCATGATAGATTGTGGTTAGTTGTGTGTGGATGTTGGTGAATGCCACGAGTCAATGATGAAAGGAGTGATGTTATATGCGTTTAGCCTTTATGGTTGAGTTTTGAATTGAGATATGATTTCAACGATTCTTCTTCTATGATTTCTGCTGGAATTCATGTTTAGATAGAAATTCACATGTGTAGTGTGGTAGTGAGTTTAATTTCAAGCATGTTGATATGCATTATATGAAATGCTTCTACTAGTTACACACACATGTGGGGGTTAAATGATGATGTTGAAGCTTGATATTGTGATTATGAATGATGCATTAGGGGCTGATGAGAGCACTTATCATGGATTTGGATTCATGTATGCCTTGCCCACATATGTACCATGCTGCATGCATCATGAAAATGGATTTCTAATTGAGGCTTCATTGTGGTTAATCGAATTTGACCGATTGGATGCAATGTGATGAAATTGTGTGCCGGATTGATCGATCGTGGATTAATTGCAAGTTGATTGGTCCGAAAGGACATATTTTGATTTGAGTTCTTGTGTGGAACGAGTGCACTCCCCGGGTTGAGTCTAATTAAATGGGATTATGTGGGGACGAGTTGTGTACTTGTCTTGCGGATTGTGAGAATGTTATTATGAGTGTCATCTGGACCCTGAGAATCCAGTGTGGTATGCCGTGTGCACCCCGCTACCACGTGTTCTAGGGTTCTCTGTGTGAGAACTCGGGCTCTTCCCTCCGCAGGAGATGTCCCTGGGCGAACACCATTGCTCTAGATTCTATGTGTGAGAATGGGACATCCTTGGCCAGGATCGTCCAGGGCGAGCAACATTAAGGATTGACAACCCCGATCTTTCTTTAATTCTTGTGTAGAATTTTGGATCATGACACGCCTTCGTGGCCTTGTCTATGTTTCTGTCTGTGTGACACCAAAATTGTGATTACTCCTTGATGGAGGTCGTGATGATATAATGCATGATTAAATATGTATGTTAGAGATACATTTATGCAGTTTGATTATGATGTAATGCATGTGGGAATATGTATATTAGAGATACATCCATGCAGATTGTTATGATATAATGCATGTGGGAATATGTATGTTAGAGATACATCCATGCAGGTTGATTATGCACCATGATGCAATATTAGGTGATATGTATGTGTGATCAGAAAATGATGCATCATGTAAATCTTTGATCTGAATGATCTTATTACTATGCTAGCGTATTTTCGATGTTGACAGTGATATTAAAACCATTGCTAAGTTTGTTGAACTCACCCCTCTTTCTTGTGTTTTGATTTGGGGCTGTGTGGTGCGACACGCAGACGGATGGGATCTCCTCTTTGAGGAAAGGTCGGAGATGGCTTGGGTGTAATGATGGAGATCGTTGTGTGACTTATCTTCTTTGGTTTCATGTTTTATGATTAGAACCTTTGTGTAGGGTTCTTTGTTTTGGATTTATGTCACATTTTACAGTTGTGATGCTTATGACTTATTTTGAGCCGGTGTGGGCTTTAATTAACTAAGCTTGTGGGTTTGAGAATTGTTGTTTACTTTGTGATAAACAATACTATTTATTCCCTTTTATTTACTCTTGCTCAAAGGATTGTGCGTACTCCGTATTTCTGTTAATCGCCCGTAGTTAGGGTTAAGTCTTCCGCTAGATCATTTCTCAATTTTCACTTCGTCGCCCCCGTGCGCTTGATCGGCCCCTGGACCGAGTTCGGCTCGGGTCGGGCATCCAGTGGTAGTCCCTAGGACATTCACAGCAATGTATTAAATTTCATATGACTTAACCCCTTCTTTAAAGCCTAAAATTGTTATATTCATTTATGAATATATATTTCACCTTTAATTGGATGGTTCAGCATCAGTATGTCCAACACCTATGTAGGGGTAATGAATGCCCATCGAACTTTGAGTTCCATACCATGCACTGCCTTAAGACATTTGAAAGCTAAATGACTTGTGTGCATGCTATGTGTACCTTTTATATTACACACAAAATTCAAAATTTAACGTCCTATATTTCATTGATAATTATAAGATTCAAATAGGATTCACAACTTAATAAACCTTACCTCCAATTAGGTCCACTTCTATCGTCAATAGGGACAGACGACCTATGACGTTCATTTGAAGCTACTCTCATTAATAAATTTCCTTCTTCTTCATCGTCCACCGGCATTTGCATATGCCTTTCATTGTTTACATTTCTTTCAGAGCTCATGTGTGAACTCTTGTGAGAGCTCCTATGTGAGCTCCTATATGAACTACTTTGTCTTTCACTGGGCACTTAGGCCTCTTTTTTGAGAAATAACTCGAACAAATTATGTGAGGCAAATGGTGAAACATAAAACTCATTGATGCATCATCATTTATACATATTAGTCCCATTCTCGATCTATATATTAGAATATTACATTTTATTATAATTTTCCATCTTCTTCAATCCCACCCAACTTTGCTAGGTACTTGTATTTCAAATTCATCATATGTAGATGGTTTCTTAATTAATAATCCTTCTATACATCTGTCATAGTTAAGTAAAAAATTAACCATTTCTTCTGCCATCTTTATTCACTTAATTCATAAACAATAAATTACATTAATATTGGATTTACCAATTGTCTCAAAATAACTACTTTACTTAACGTGACATGAGATTATCAACTCATCAGTTATAAATATCACCTAAAAAACATATGCAATACCAAACTATAAAATACTAAACTACACATTTCACTCTAATTATCGATCAATCAAAACTCAACAAATTTAACCAATTTTCTATCACAAAGAAAAAGAAAACCCAACAATTATTAACTAAATCACCATTTCAAAGAAATCCCACAAGAACCCAGGCAAATTACAGGAAAAAAATCACATACCTAAGATCTAGCTGATTGAGCCTAGGACTTGCCCAATATATGCCTAACGGTTGAAATTTCCTCCTAAACGTGAGCATCAAAGCTCCTAAATGTTAGAATAAAATAATCTAAATAAAATGTGATAATTGAGGAACATGTAGATATTGGTTAAGCACAATAAAAAAAAAACAAGTTTAACATGCACTATCAAACTATTGTTTCTCTAAACACTTCAAAGAAGAAAGTGGATATTATGGCTCTCTCCAATTAACAAACTAAAGAGTGTGAAACAAAATGGAAACACACATTGATCCAATTGTCTAGACTCCAGACAGGAATGACATTTCAAAAGAACCGTATCAAAGATTAAGATTTAAGGCACAGTCACAATTTCAGATTGTTAGTGCTAACTTAAATTATTATTTTTAACTCTAACACAAATCAATGCAAAAAAGACTTTTTTCTAAAATATACATCATTGGATGAAGGCTATGAGAACGATTACAACAAGAACTAGAAAGATTATACCTTTGACAGATCTAGAAGACGTTTCCCGAAATCAACCAACCCAAGCCTGAAATTGAAATTAGGGCAAAAGACACATATGGAATTAGGGAAAGTGAACTCAAAACACGACAGAGGACGGGATCCGGGAGGGTAAAGGACACCGGAGGACGGGATCTGGGTGGCGGTGCTCAAACACGAAGCACTGTGGTGGGGTGGAAAGGGGAGTGAGCACAAAGCAGACAAGCGTAGGCGTAGGATGAACTAGAGTGGCGTCAGGTCTAAAACAATGCGATTTCATCCTTTTAAAGGACGAAATCATCATCAGCTTGCACAGACCAGAGGTTAAGCTGATTTCGTCCTTCCAACTTAATTTGTTTTAACCCGTTTTTGTCCTTTAAAATGACAAAATCAACTTAAACATGATTTTGTCCACACGTAAACTTTTTTTAAAAAAAGCCACACAGGTGCCAGCGCTTGGCTGGAGCCTATGTGGCAAAAACCAACACCACTTTGGAAAATATTTCCCAAAGTAGGTTAGTTTGGTAAATATTTTATTTAATTATTATTGAAATAATTTTTCCTATATTTTAGCTTATTTTTTATTTTTATGTATAAAATAACAAAAATATCTTATAACATAAAACAATAAGTTAATAATAGGTAAAATGCCTTTTCACATATTTAAAAAAATAGCTTACTTTAAAAACCCTTGCCAAGAGGATTAGGTTCACGAAGAAATCAAAATTTAGGTAAATTCTATTTAAATGGACCTAAAAAGTACTATTTAATCAGAAAAGTCATTTTAAATTAAAATATACATGTTATACGTGTTTAAGGCCATTTTTCACGTCGGAAAAAGCGCTTTTCACAGCCGAAAAGCCTCTTCGCACAAGCTCTAAATTTTGTAGAGCTTTGATTGGATGAGTCCTGGCTCATGGGAACCATCAAGAGCCAACATTACAGGCCCGGCCGTCGGGTCGAGATCTTACAGCAAACAGTACTCAAGGCAGACCCCCCTCCGCCATCACAACTCGATCCAACGGCTCACGATACTCGGGCTTACAATACTAAAATACCCCCAACCACATCCCCTTCCTAACGGTCAAAACTTGCCTCCCCTAAATCTTCCCCACCTTCCCACCCCCCCCATTCGTCACTGGAAAAACCCTAGAATCAAGGAAGGAATCCCAGAAGAAATGATCCAAATCTCCTGAAAATTTTGGTGACCTGTCATCAGCTCGGCAAGCAGAAGGATGGAGGAGGCTTCATCGGCGGCGAATCCGCTGCTCCGGCCGCAGAGCCCTGCGGCGGACCGGGCCGCGCGGCCTCCGGCCTCCCTGGCGGTTCTCCTGGGGAGGGCGACGGGGCGGCGTGGTCCCTCGATGCTGGTGAGAGAGACGGCCGCGCTGCAGCTGGAGGAGCGGCGGGCCGACTGGGGCTACTCGAAGCCGGTGGTGCTGCTGGACATCCTCTGGAACCTGGCCTTCGCGGTGGTGTCCGTGGCGATGATTGCGTCGACAACGGTCGAGCGGCCCAACGAGCCCATCCGGGTGTGGATATGTGGCTATGCAGTGCAGTGCCTGGTGCACGTGGGCCTAGTGTGGACTGAGTACCGGCGCCGAAATTCGCAGAGGAGGCGGAGGGGATTGGAGGATGGTGGTAGCAGGAGCGGGAGGGAGTCGGACTCGGAGCTGAATGATAGCGAGGATGAGGATGGGGAGGGTGGGATTTACGGTTTTGGTGGCCAATCCAGGTGATTTATTCTATTATTATTTTGTTTGTGTAGTTCTTTTTACATATTATTCTTGTTTTCCGGTAAAGTGTTAGAGGTATTGGTAGAGTGGTATGGTTCTAAAAGTTCATCGACTTTCAATTGCACATGTTTATTTGATTTCTTTATAGTTTATAGTTGAGAAGTTCTGCCCTTATATGGGTTAAAGTGAAGAAGGTGGTGTTACCTACTAAAATTTATTTCATTTTTGGAGCAATCGGTTGTTTGCCCCCCCTTTTCTTCAATGAAGTGAATGAATCAATCTGCTCTATCCCATGGTCTATTGAGAGTATGAGAGAGTTACATTTGATTGTATAGAGTTTTAGGTTACAGAGAGCGTACTATTGAGTGCTAACTGATCTTGAATTAAGTCATTTGACTTGATTTGGTATACAAGAAATACAGGCTAGAGTTCCTGAAGCATGCTAAGTACAAGCAAATCTGGGATACTTATTAATAGAGAGTGCACAATAGATGCCTTAAAAATTGAATACGTCATGGTTAATGTATTTTTTCAAGAAATTAGTTGGAAGAGAAGCTATTCGTTTATAATCTCAATCGTCATGTCGTTTATTGAGTATCAATGGTTAAAATTGGAAGAGATTCAGTTTAATTTTTGGACTTCTTTATTTTGCTTCTGTGATGATGGAAATTGTAGTTATTTCATTTTGAGTCGGTGAAGCACCAATTTTTTAACCAAAAGTCGGTAGGACACTTGATATATGAAAAGAGGCTTTTTACAATTGCTTGGTGAAAATGAACTTATGTTGAATAATGTATCCAGAGTAAGTTCATCTATTTTTGAATGGCTACGGAAAACCAATTTCAATAGAGGGAGCTTATTATCCTAATGTATATCTTTTCACAGCATAAGCTATTTTTATGGCATTATGATGGAATGCTGATAAGCGGCTGAATGTCGCGGTGCATTGTGCATTTTGCTTCTATTCTAGTCTATTGTTGGTCTAATTAAGTTTTTAATTTGTTCGGAACTGATGTCAAGTAAGCTTTACTGGTATGGTTATGGTTTTAACGTTTTACTAATCAGTTTCATGTATTGCTATCCCAGATATCTGGCCCTGATAACACATATTCTGCAGTACTATTGAACCTAAAACTCTTTAAGTCGGAACAAAAACTTCTGATATAGATCTTAAACTATTCTCAATAGTTGTACTTAAAATCTGAGGTCCAAGAATATGAAATCAGACAAGTCATTATGGTAGTATGTTTGCAGTTAATGGGAGGTAGTACTGAATGTGCAGTTGATACTGAATGTTGTTACTGGCTATGCCAATCTTATGTTTGAGAACATTGATTTCATTTTTGTGTTTCTTTTCATCTTCTTTTGGTAACAACTCTATAATGTAATAAATTTCATGTCTTCGTTGTTACATCTATTAGTTGATCATTAGTTGGTCATTAATATGAAAATGTTTTTCTGTTAAGTGTTAAATGATTCTTTATGTGCGGCCAGCATTGCCAAGCGATGTGAGACTGTCAATACGATGGCATCATTTCTCTGGTGGATTGTTGGCTTCTATTGGGTAGTTTCTGGTGGAGAAATTCTCATGCAGAACGCTCCTCGCCTTTACTGGTTAGTATTTGCTAATTGCTTAGTCGTAAAATAATGAGATTTAATTGATAGATGCAATTACATGTCGGTAAAATTTTTTCTCTATGATTATATGGAGAAATATCTTTTTCTTAAATTTTCCTGGAAAATTCACCTGGGTTAATCCTCTCATAAATTATTGGAATGCCTGCATTTATAAGATGTGCATTTTATGCACAAGGATTCAAAGTACCAGATTATAACACTTATGTATGAACGATGAAAGAGGCCAAAGAGTGTATCAGCTGCATAATGTGGGGGGAAAAGAGCCACCCTTCAAGTTAATATCAGAATGTTTGTGGTTAATGTCCATAAGCGTGCCAGAGGAATACTAGCTTTGGTAAAATGAAATATGAATTGCTATCTATTTTTTAGGCCTTGGGATATGGATATCCAACTCACTACTCTTCCTAAACTTATCGTAAATGCCATCTGCTTATTTGTTTCCCAACGGTTTGCCCAATATCACATTGTGGGTTCACTTTTCTCCCATTAAATTGGGAAATTAAAAATAATTATTTAGATAAATAAGTACCAAAGTGGATGACAAAGAAAGTTATCTATCAGTGGTGTTTTGACATTCCACACAGGTTCCAGTGTGAAAATTGGCAATTAAGCTTTTTTTTCCCCCAGTTTTTACATTATTTGGTCACTTCAACTAATGAAACCTATATCTTCAATATAGTCATCACTCATATTGATGAAGCTTCAGTAAAGTAGAATTTGTCTTTTCGAGTGACAAATTCCCAACACTTGAAACATTTCCTCCTGAGTGACGAGGGTTACATGGCTTCCGCAAGAGTGTTACACATATTTCATCAGTATGAGCGCCGAAATCAGTTAGGTTTCTTTTTTAATCCGCAATCTATTTACCTGTGAAAACAACCTACTACTTGTGAAGACAATCTATTTGGAATTTAAATCAACATTTAAATGAACAAAATTATAACCAAAAACAATGATCCACATATACAATATTTACAATGTAACACATGTATACTATTTAGAAACTATATCAATATATCTCTAATAAGGATTACCTCCCCCACCCCTAGACTGACCTAGACCCCAACCTCGCCCATGACCAAGAATCTGATTCTTGTGGACAGATGCTCAATCATCCAAACTTGGTATTGAAGATGACAGAGGTAAATGGTCTAAAGGAGTTGCAAATGAAGTCATTTGAGTTGTCCACTGTATCTAGTATCTACCCTCGAGCTTGGAAGCCTCTCAATTTGAGGATGACCAAGTGGATCTAAAGCAACGGGAGGTGATGAACATGGACTATCAGGTGAATCTGAAGCTGGTGCAAATAGAGGTAGTGAGGGGGCTATTGTGGATGAAGATGCATCATTGGTATATGAAACTTGCCTCATTAGTGTCTGAGCTATGATTCGGGACAATGTTTGATATATATGAAAATTATGCATTGAACTCAACAGGAGATGATGAACATGGAGGATCAGGTGAATTTGAAGGGAGTGGAAATAAAGATGGTGAATGGCTACTGTGGATAAAGATGGAATATTAGTATATGAAACTGGCCTCATCGGTGTTTGAGCTGTGATGCAAGACAATGCTTGATATAAATGAAAATTATGCATTGTTCTAACAAGTAACTAAGCAAGTAACTAGCAATGTAGGAAATAAACTAATTCAGTAAATATAATAAAGATATAAACTAGAAAAACCTAAGCAGTTAAGCAAATAACAGGATAATGGTAAAGGTTTGCAGTAGTTGGAAAACTAATTTAGGCTGGGGCAATCACAAGTAGAGACAGTAGATATGTGGCTCAAGATTTATGGGCTTAAAGTTGTGTATATGAGGTCTCTGAGCTAAAGGGTCTAAACGTGTATAGGCCAAGGTTTACTGTGCTTGAAATTTGATGGGTATAGATAGTGATTTACTGGGTTCAAGGGACCAAACACAAAGCAACAATTGATATTATATCAAACAAAACAGGTTAAGTCCAGTGGAGAGGAAAGAGTGCACCTGGACCTGAATTCTCTAAGGAAAGAATCCACCTGGCCTAAAATCGGGTGTCCTCTTCCCATGTGATGTCTGAAACATCACAGGAGAAAAATAATGTCCTTCTCCTTCAAAATCCTCTGAACTGCCCAATTTTACTCCAATGTTTAGAAAGCTAATGCAGGCTTCTGGGCTGTGAACAGTACGTTGAGCAGATGATGGCAGAGACTGACGCCATCACCCTCGATGATTAAAAAAACTCCCATAACATCTCCAACTAGCAGCTTTCAAATTATTTTACAAAAAATTGTGCTTGCTACAGTCGTCTCATAGTAACACAGGCAGTTTGGACAGTGGCAATGAAGATGGGGGAGATGGTGGAAGGTAGAAGGGAGATGGGGTTAGAACCCTTGGAGTCCACCAAGGGGATCTTCTGGAATCCCTCGAGCAGAGGGATCTTAGAGTCCACAGGAAAATACATCAGAGACCTCCAATGGAAGAACTCACATAGCTCTCACAATTTTTCTCAATGCATCAAAACTCCATTAATTAGAACTTAGCCTTTAAATAGGCTTACATAGAGTTTGTAATAGGAAATCAAAACCATACTAAGAATAAACACAACTGACATAAGATTTACCTGAACATAAGATGACCAAATAAAATCCTAACTAAAATTCTAACAAATTAGATATTGGCTGAATATTTACTTTTAAATATAATAAAAATCTAATAAAATAAACCCTATAACTATAATAATATTGTCATTGTGCTCTTTTTGAAGTTGCATGCTCTCAAGGAGATATGAATTGTATGCTTGTATCGACTTGCATGTTTTTAGCAAGCTCTCACGTCAGTCTTAAGAACTTTATCCAAACATGAAACTCTCCATCTCATACAATTAAGATAGCATCAAATATAAAAATATATTTGTCACATAAACATTATGCATGAAATAATAAAATAGACTTTTATGTGAGATATATTTACCAAAGTCGCCTTGGACTCGCCGCTATGCTGATATATCATCTCCTTTGATGCAACAATAGTTACCCGTTGTTGATCCCAACAAGGAATACATATAATGCATGATGTATTGTCCAATCCACATGTTAGTAGCCCTGTCGCGTTACTCAACGAAAGAACCCCATATCTGGAGTAACATACTCTAGTCCAAAT
This sequence comes from Saururus chinensis, assembly GCA_035235625.1. NCBI lineage: Eukaryota > Viridiplantae > Streptophyta > Magnoliopsida > Piperales > Saururaceae > Saururus > Saururus chinensis. Next base: position 47,943,253 of record CP141140.1, read on the forward strand.
TGAAGCATCACACGATTCAGAATGTGCGTCTCCACAATCTCAAAACATGAGTGACATTCTAGATAGCCACACATCCCATTCCAATGTATATAGAGGAGGTAACCTTGCCAATACAGAGAGTATGGCTGCCAAATGACCTACTCAACATTTATGCATATATATTCAAAGATATCACATAATTTATATTCATTACATATTATATAATATAATATAATTATAAGATATGATTGCTAGTGGTTCTATTCTCCTTTGTATAATTGAAGAACTGTGGATTTTCAGTTATTCTCCTAATATTCCACTTAAAAAAGTCAAAATTGATAAATCAATTTAAGACCTTCAATTAAACCATATACAATAAACACTAGTGGTCTCTACTGAATAGGTGGTCATCCCACGTGTAAGTGCTCTCATGACTATAGTTGCGTTACAAAGTATGGGAACAAGATGAGACACCTAGCTATCCACTTGGCAAGCTTTTCCCAACTCTATGTATAAGAAAGCAGGAGTAGCACTATCTAGGCACATGTGCCCGCCACATTAAAATCATTTGATCGGAAGAGATACGTCACATGCATGTGGTTACGGGTGTTGTTAGCAAATATGGTGGCACAAGTAGATGGGGTAAAAGAGTGTGTACATGCTTTTGGATGCTGTGGGGCATCATCTGGGAGTACACAGAATTCATGTGATAACCATCTAAGGCTTACTTGACTACCGTGTATAACACACTAGGTGGAGGTACTCTACCAAGTAGTCCCTCTACTAAAGCAAGCCAATTAACATTAGTTGTCCTGCTGATTATTGCATTGCCATTGATGCGCAATCTAAGCAGTACTACCACATCTTGTAGAGTGATAAGACTTTTTCCCATAAGGCAAGTGAAATGTTTGTGTCTCACTTCACATTTCTCAATGAGTTGTGATCAACAACCTATCTAGCCTCAGATATTGCAATTGAATGAAGTGGCCAAAATCAGTTATCCCAATGTATGACATCAAACAGTCATCAACCTCCCAATGTCATAGGCTCCCCTAGTGCTCGGTGCAATCAATACACCTAAGGGTCCTACAACAAGTTATTACGCTTTTTCACACCATAGAATTACTTAGTAATTGAAAGCAAACTTCTATGAGGTGAAAATGCTTCTCTTCTCCATATAGTGTTTGACCTATGCAAGCTTTGCTCGATGAGGATGGGGCTCATCAATATGTCTTGGCCCGCTATCAATGTCAAACGGTTCTATGAGATCTGCGAGGAAACCGTTAAATAATAAATACAAAATTGTTGCAAATACAACAAGTATTATGTGCTTTCTATTAACATCATCTTGAACTAAGTACCAATCCACGGGAGGGTTAGTGCATTTTCTACAATCGTGCCTAGAATGTTTACATCTCCTACAAGTGTATCATGATTGACCAATAAAGTCTTTTTTTCTTAGTTCATACATAATGTTAATGTGACCAATATATTTTTGTATTTGATGCTAGCTTACTTGTGTGAGATGGACAATTTCACATTTGGTGGAAGTTCTTAACACTTATACTTAACGTGAAAGCTTGCTAATAACATGTGAGTTGATACAATCATATAGTTCCTCTCTTGGAGCGCTTACCACTACTCCATTCTATAGTGACAGACATACATGGACATCATGAAGCAACTTAGACATTGACAAGGCCAGTTTCATATACTGATGCTCTATCTTCATCCACAGTAGCCCACTCACCTCCTTTCTTTGCACCAGCTTCATATTCTCTTGTTGCTCTAGATCCACTTGGCAATCCTCCTCAAGTTGAGAGGCCTTCAAGTGCAACGGTATATACTAGAGGACAGCGGGCAGCTCATGAGGCTTCATTTGCAGCTCCTTTAGACCATTTACCTCATTCATCTTCCATACCATGTTTGGATGATTCAGCGTTTGTCTAGGAGGATCAGATTCTTGGTCAAGGGTTAGGTTGGGGTCCAGGTTAGTGTAGGGGTAGGAGAGATAGACCTCATTAGAGATGTATTAATAGAGATTCTATATTGTATAAATGTGTTACCTTGTAAATGTTGTATAAATGTGGATCATTGTTTGCGGAACATTGTTTTTTGTTACAATTCTGTTCTTTTGAATGTTTATTTAAATTTCAAATAGGTTGCCTTCATAGGTGGAAGGTTGTTTTCATGGGTAAATAGATGGCAGGTTAAAAAAAACAACATAAATGACTTGGTCACTCTAACTGACAAAATATGTGTAACACTGGTTTCGTCAATCAGAGTGACAACATATGTGAAATGCTGATTTCGTCACTAGATTGACGAAATCAATATGAAGCCATGTAACCCTCTTCATACAGGCGGAAATTTTTCTAGTGTTGAAAATTTGCCAATGGAAAAGACGAATTCTATTTTACTGAAGTTTTGTTAGTATGAGTGGCACTTATTCAAGATATGGGTTTTGTCAGTCAAATTGATGAAACTACATAAAAATTGAAAAAAAAAACCGTGCAGGTGCCAATTGCCATGTTGGTGCTACATGGCATGTTAGAACATCACTTTGGTAATTATATATTTAAATTATAACTTTCCCTATAAATTTTCAATTTTAATTGTTAGGAATTGTACGCAAAGCATGGTAGAGTTGATTCCCACGCCTACCACTAGGTACCACCCCTAGTGGTATAGGCAACACACTAATTTATTTCTCCTAATTGAACCATGGTTTGCGATATCTCAGATGTATTTATTTCTTGACCAATACAAGTTACTGGGTGACATTGTATCTTCCCACATATCTCAGATATCTGCAGCAATATCTGTATGAGATATTACCTTTTCAAAATTCCTTTTTTTTTAACCATCCTCCCCTGTCAGTCCCACCACTGCTCCCTTTAGTCATGGGCATCATTGTGGGGCATGTGACTCCATCCTCTATTTTCCCGTGATTCCATCTTCTCCCTCCAATCACATTCTGGCCACATTCTGATGATGGCAATGGATTACTTGGGTGAAAATTCCAGCATCTTTTCCAGCAGTGGTGACCTTCTAGGGAAAAAAATTTTACCCTTTTTTTCTTCTCCAGATTTGTTCTCCAAATTCTGGTGACCTCTCTCTCTCTCTGTTCTTTCTCTCTGACCTCTTAGTTTTAGCTTTTCTTACGTAGAGTTCTTTGGCAATAATGTTGTCCTCTGTAAGATATTTTGTACCATTCTCTTGAATCTTGACCTTCCAGTTCGCACCACAAGGATGTGACCTCATAGTTTATTGCATTCTACGTGTTACTTCGTGCTACTCACCATTTTGGCTTTGGTAGATCGTTCTATGTGCTATGTAGATTTTTTGTCATAAAACCATAGAGTTATTCTCATGTGTTTTTAATTTTCCATTAATGACATTGCAACCTCCAAGAAGTAGTCATCATTAAGCCTAGTACTCCCTCTGTCCCATATTGCCCCATATTAATTGTCCATGTTTGACAAATTGTGATATTTAAGAAAGCAAATTAATTAACCTTTTTACTTCATCTACTAATTACTATGAGAAGGATGGCATGAAGTATGACAATTATGGGACATATTTCAAATCCAGACGATTAATAAAGGACCGAGGGAGTATCACCAAACTTGTTCTTCCTTATTGTTAGTTGTATGTTCTCTCTGTGATGAGTGCAATTTATGTTAGTATAAGTGTTCACCTGGTGTAGTATTGGGGCTATAGATGTTAATATATGCCTTTTTTTGGGACAGATAATATATGCTTTTTTTTGGGACAAAGTTAATATATGCTTAGAATAACAAGACACATGTGAAAACATCAATTTGGGTCACTCATATCGTTTTTCCCAATATCTCCGATATTTCTGATCTTTTGGTCACAATATATCTTTTATAATCAATATTGCAAACTATGTATTGAACTACAAATGTAGTAAGGCAAAAACAAGTCCTCACTGCCGAGTATGGGCTATTGCATGGTAGAACCCTGGCTGTCAGATCAACATCTGACTGGCAAGGTGGAAAGTCATATTGAAGTCATATGTTGATCCGACAGCCAGTTGAAGGAACAGCGGGAAGCCTGCACTAAAAGCTGCAACGTGGGCTATCTGCCCTCATGTATTTGTACCAGTAAAACGATATTTGATCTCTAATGGTGAACCAGTAAAGTAGTAGATATTATGCATCTTCCAGAACTGTAAACTTAGATGGTTAATCTTTCATGAGGGCTGGGGCATGACATTGGTCCTTTTTTTAAACCCTCACAAATTATATGCAAAAATAGAAAGATTGCATTGATTAATGGACCTTTTGGATAGCATGACGGTGGATGTTTTCTTTTCTGCACGAAATTCAAGTACTGAAACCAATTTGGAACTTTTTGAAATAGAACTGAAGGCTGCAAACCTGTTTCATGATCATGACTCTGAATTGCCATAATCTAAGTTCTTCGTATAACCAGTTTATAACTTTGCCACAATGTGACACCAGTTTTTCATTATCAGAGCGGATTATTAGCCAGTTCTACCAGTTACCTTTCACTGCATACCCTAAAAACTGTATTGAACAGGTTTGTCAAGGGACAAAGTCATACCCTCCAGTACATGTTTCATGTTCGCTTCTGTTGTTTTGTATAATTTCATTATAAATACATTCAGATTAAGTAATATATTTGTGTATCATATTTAGTTTACATTAAGTTTTAGGTAATATAGTTGTAAGCATATAACTGATATAGTAATTTAAATACCATGTTCTATAACAGAATGGTTATACTAGTTTGTGATTGCTTTTATCTCAGTTTAACTGGAAACAGTCTAGGAAAACACTGGTTGACACTAAGCAAACAGAATTCTCTGGTTCACTTGGTTGTTCCAGTTTTTTATGTTTGCCAGATTGTCTCTACATGCCTAATTTGGCACACAGACTAAGATTCAGGCTGACAATCTTTTCATCATCGATATAATTCCTGTGAACATAGTGTTGAATGTTAACTCATGGCAAAATTTTGCAGGTTGGCTGTAGTATTTCTTGCATTCGATGTGTTCTTTGCGATCTTCTGTATTGCTTTGGCTTGTGTTATAGGAATTGCTCTCTGTTGTTGCTTGCCGTGCATTATTGCAATTCTTTATGCTGTGGCAGGCCAGGTAATAGTCTCTTTCTTATAAGATTACGAATTTATTGTTTGAAAGATGGCTTAAATTTGTGCTGGTGTATTGACCAGGAAGGTGCAACAGATGCAGACATAAGCATTCTTCCAAGATATAGATATGAACAAAGCCCATCCAATGGGGAAAAGTCTGTGGAAGGTGCAGGAGCTATGATTCCCATAGCAGTGAGTTGTGGAGAATCAGCAGATGCACGTGATCTTCTACCTGAAGATGCGGTAAATTTTTGCTTTAGTATTTGGATAAGTGCATTACATGTAATGTGCAGAGTGAATACTTTTCAACTGTTTTACAAGTAAATATTAAAAAAAAAAAGAGAACAACAAACTGTTTCACAAGTAAATAGATAAAAAAACAGAGAACAACCAGTTTTCCAAGTAAATAGTTAAAAATCTGATAAGAAATTGAAGTTACGAGCTTCTTTCCAAGAGGAACTTTCAAATAGTGGCTTTATTTATTCTTTTTAGAAACTAACGTTTTACTTTGTTGTTTAGTTGTGTAGCATATTGGATTTGTTATTTTAAAAATTTTGAGGTTTATATTGAAGGTTCCTGTAACAACTATTTGTGACTGCCACTTGATATTTTGCACAAAAGTGCCTCTGTGTTCAAACTGTACAGTTCTAATCGAATCCTATCTGGAATACCGGGTATTAACATTCATCCCTGAACTAGGATACTAATATTAAGTGGCTTAATAATAAGCTATCATTTTTTTTCTTTTTTCTTAAGTGAGTTTTAAATATTAAGCTATCATTTTTTTTCTTAAGTTTGGCCAGATGCATAGGCTTAATTTTGTCTGCAAAGTCAACATTTTATTGTCGGCTGGATTTTATTATCTCCTGTAGGGAAGCATAAGCCACATAATTTCATTACTAATCGAAAACAAATGTGGGAAACCTTCATAATTGGAAGAATTCACTTCTTAGCTAGGATCGAAGTTCCTTTTTCCATTACTAATCGAAAACAAATGTGGGAAACCTTCATAATTGGAAGAATTTACATCTTAGCTAGGATCTAAGTTCCTTTTTCCATTATACGGTGGTAATTTTATGGAAGCTAATTAGTAAAGCCCTCAACAGGCTTGGACCAACTTAGTTCAGCTTGGTAAAGGTTTGACTGGATTACGGATTCAGATTGGTTTGTTCTGTAGTTCATGCTAGTATGGAATTCTCGTATTTGTGTTTTGTACTGTATGTATGGTGACCAGTGAATGAACTTTGTACTTCATTGACATATAATCTTTTAATAAATTTGACTACATATTGGTCATGGTGAAGGGTCCTTGAAAAGAAATAAGTGAAAGGGAAATTTATAGAGCATGCCTAATTTTGTTGTATGGTGCAGGAATGTTGTATTTGTCTGACAGTATACGAGGAAGGAGTAGAGCTCCAATCTCTCCCATGTAACCATCATTTTCATGCCCCATGCATTAGCAAATGGCTTCGGATAAATGCAACGTGCCCACTCTGCAAGTACAACATCCTCAAGGGAAGTGATCAGGTCTGAAGCAAAAAAGAAGGCGATGAGTTTGGCTAGTGTATAAATGTATTAGAGCAAAGAAATGTTAGTTACTTGTTTAATCCCCCGATGTATGATAGGCCAATTTCGTTCTTCTGAGAACCCTTGGCCCAATTTATGTACACTAGGTGCCATGAGTTGCCATGAATTGTTTCTCATGGATTTTGTTCTGTAATTGTCTCAGATGGATCGGAAATAGGTAGTGCAGGGTGTCTGATCTGTTAGTACCCGAAGAATTCCGCTTATAACATATTATAATCATACATAATTTATCAAATGTTCAAGATGTTGCTAATATCCTGTATTGTGAACCCAAGACTGGTTTGGCGTATGTGAACAGAGATGGCAGCGAAAACACCTTGCTTACTTGGACCCAATTTTCACATGTTTTTACAGCCTTACCTGCTGGTTAAGCATGCACGGGTGATTAGCCGTGAGTCCCAGACACGAATTAGTAAATATATAAGTTAATTAGTTGCCTGACACAAAAGTATCTGAAACAATTAAGAAATACGTTGATAATAGAGAAGTGACATGGATAAAATTTTAGTCTATACAAGTTATCCATGAATAAAGTACTCTTGATTAACTGTATAACTGATTTATTAATGTGTTTTAGTTTACAAAAGAGTCATTTGATCTTGAATTTTAATAGGTGATCCCTATGAGATGGTCGTCACTTGTATGTATATGAAATACATGTTGATTTCATATTATATATTAAATTTTATATAATAAATGATTATTATGAAAGAGAAAAAGTAGTGTGTATTGGGATATGTGCTTGGTGTGTTGCCCGTTATTATATATCATAATATCAATAATGTGACTCGCATTAAATAAAGGGTGTGCAGATAACTCAAAACCTGCTTGCCCCCCTTGTTCAGCCCCGCTGCTTGATCATGATTAGATAAACATTGGTGTGCGCACCCCCACATGAGTCGAGCGCATATAATTGGGACTGGATGGATACAAAAAAAGAACTAGCATGACATTCATATATAATGACTAGCTCTCAAATTGTGTACAGGTTTGTTCAATGGCAGATTTATGTTGTGGCCTAGGTGGTCAAATGACCACCTTGTCTTTTTGGATTTCTCTTGAACCACCCTTATACCTTTGAGGTAGGGAAGGAGAAAAATTAAAACTCATTTATCGACATTGCTCAAAGAAATCCACTACCACTATAAGGCCCAACCCCCATTCTTCCCATGAAACTTATTTGACCAAATTACAAAACTAAGTTTTAAAAGTTATTTCACTTTTAAACTATTTTGAAACTAGTTACACCCAAGCAAACCACTTAACCTAGTTTAACCTAAACTATTTTAAAAATGATTAAACCCAAATAAATTGGAACTAGAAAGTTGACAACCTTATTCAAGCGCCTCTCTCCTGCTCATGCCGTCCCCAATCCACTCTCACTTTAGTTCACCCTATTTGTCGTCGCATTGAGACCCTATTTAGCTATAAGTCGGAGATAAGAACCTTTTCAACCTTGTGTATTCGGTTGTGAAAAGTAACTTCTACCCTCCTCAAAACCAATAATTTTGCTACAAGGGTCCCCTCCATTGCACTTGGTTTGGCTATTGGTAGCTTAAAGTCATTTTTTATCTTAATGCTAATGCTAGGTAAGTAAAGCATGTGTTAGCTAAAGTACAAACAATACGACAATAGAAGAAAGAGCCTTTCCTAAGCCCAAAGCTACAAAACCCCCAAAAAAAGAGCAAAAACTCCAAAAATAATGATAAAACTAAGGGAAAATTATTAAAATAATAATAATAATAAAAATATTTACCAAAATATGCCACTTTGGGAAATATTTTCCAAAGTGGTGTTCGTTTTTGCCACGTTGACGCCACCAAAGCGGTTAGCGCCAAGTGGCTTTTTTTTTTTTTAAGTTGATTTCGTCGTTTAGAATAACGAAATTGGTTTGAATACGATTTCGTCGTTCTAAATGACGAAACCTTTTATTACTTGACCCGGTTTCGTCGTTCAGAACGACGAAATCAACTTAAGCTGATTTCATCGTTCTGAACGACGAAACTGCCACACTTGGCTAATTTCGGCCGTGGGCCGTGGAACAACACTGATTTCGTCGTTCTAAACGACAAAATCAAATTAAGCTAATTTCGTCGTTCAAAACGATGAAATTAAATTATTTTTTTAAAAAATTACTATTTAAAACTAATTTTATCACTTGTCCCTGTTCATTTATTCAAAACACAGAACACAGATGTATATGCACGACTTCATTCATTCTACCCATAACAAATATCACCATAACAAATATCACTATCACGAATATCACCATAACAAATATAAGTAAAGTAATGTAATATCCCTAATTTTCCCGAGTTTCAAAATTTAAATACGTAGAAATTATGGTGTTTGACCTATTGACATTCTTATTAGAATAACTTTCTCCTTAGATAAAATTTGGGGCTGAAAAATTCTATTAGAAAGTAGACAGAAAGAGCTTCGAAACGCCACCAAGAACGCGTGAATCGGAGTCCGGATGAGGGAGAAACGACCATTTGAAGTTGAATATATCGTGCAGGACCCGTTTACCCGAATTGAACGCGCGAACTGTCTGTTTAAGTTGCGATGTGGGCCTGATCAATTACTATTCCGAAATTGGGTTTTTGAGGCCTAATTTCTCATGGGATTGGGAGCCCTAATCCTATGCCTATAAGAAGAATTAATTAGGGCTAATAGAAGGGAGTTTTTTGGGGGTCTTTGGTTCGATTTGGAGAGCTTTTGGGGGGACGGTGAAGGAGATGAGGGAATTCTCCGGCGAAACTCCGGCAAAGTGTTTGCAGCAGTGGATCGACGACAACTCGGCTATTGAGGTTGGATTTCGAGTCGAGATTTGCATAGATTTGTAAATTAGAAGATAAACCATATTCGTAATTAACATGAATAGTAATATTTGCAATTACTGTTCATATAGTTTTTTTTATAATTATTTATTTACTGTTTATCTGCCGGCTAGTCGCCGGCCGGCCACTGGTCGACCGCTGGCGGCTGGACCCATGGCTGAAACAGAGTGCCGGTGCTGGCCTTTGCCGCGGCGGCCGGGGATGTTTGGCGGCGGCGGCGGCTTCTGCCGCTGCCGCACAGAAAAAAAAAACAGAGAGATTGTCGGCGCTGGCTGAGGTCGTGCCGCCCGTGGCCGCGCCGGTCCAGGCCACGACGGCCCCGGACGCACCGGCTTGGGCCGTGCTGGCTCCGGCCGCGGCAGCATCGCCGCCAGTTAAAAAAAAAAGACAAAAAAGGGGCCAGCTTTTTGGCCGCCGGCCGGGCACCGGACGGCAGCGGGACCGACCCTATCGGTTCCGCCGTGCTCCGGCGTTCTGGGGCCTATGTGCCGCCCAGCCCTCTGCCGCGGAGGTGGCGGCGCCGCCAGAGGCTGAAACGCCTTTGGCCGGACGCGGGGAAGACGACCCGCGTGGCGGGTCGTCGACCGAAACCGACCCGGTCCGGGTCGGGTTTTTTTTTAAAAAAAAAAGGAAAAGAAGAGAGAAGGGAGTGAACCGGGTCCGGTTCAAGGGGCTAAAATTGTCAAATAAATTCTATAAAAATAGTCATGTGTCTGGAGAGGTTTGGGATTATTCTGACCGAGTTTCAGCTTGGGTAAAAATCCCGGAGATAGTAAAATGACCTTTTTACCCCTGGTAGTTAAGTTATCGTGTGAAAATCACTTACCTGATCTAGAGGCTCCGGTTCAAAGGCCTATGAGTTGATCTAAAAAGTATAAAAATTCTCAATGATAGTTTAATATGTAAACTAATTATAGGCTAAACCTATTATTGAGGAAAAATCCCAGTGAGTAGATAATTGACCCTTTTGTCCTTAGGGTTTATAGTAAACCATTAAGCAAACCTGGGTCGGTTCAAGGGGTTCATGACCCCGCTACACGCCAAGAAAATTACACAGAGTCCATGAAGGCTAGTAGTACGCTTGAGTTGAATTTTAGACCCATTGGATATCATTAAGGCCTTAAACCAAATGATAGAACTACCCCTATGCAAACTGGCCCGTATTCGCATGGATGCTATTAACAGGCCAATGTAATACTGAAACATTTTGAGAGGTTAAAGACTTACCCGAGTGCAGAGAGGACTGTATCCAATGTTGAATAATTACTCTAATGCCCTTAGGTGCATTTCGACCAGTTTAATAAAGATTTATTAAGATAACCCAAAGAGGGTTAGGGCACGAGAGCTCGAATGATTCTTATATCATTAATGAATTCTATTATTGATATTATGATATGCTTAGACCTGTGCAGTTCATATGGTTTATGTTGTTCTTTGTTTCAATTTATGATATTGATGTTGTGATAGTAATTTATCACTATCTTTAAATTATTGAAAGAATAATTGTTTGGGGTTTGATAACTTTGGATTGGGCAAGAACACCTAATCAAGATAAAGACTAAAATACCTCAGAGGGGTCTGGGACTAGGTCATACAGTGAACAAAGCCTTTGACCTGACGATTTGCCTTGGTTGATAAACTGATGGCATGTCTCGAGTTGTAAACCTTAGTCTAGAAGGGACTAATAGGGTTTGGGATAGTCATTCGGAATCCTGGCTTATAGATGAGCAAGATAGGGTTCAGAATGGTTTCCTAAGTTTTAGCTCTATTGAGGAGCCGCTGATTTGACCGTGAAGTTGCACCTCCCCGGTGGAGGGAGTTCCTTGTGAGCCGGGCTCACCGCAGATCTATTGAGGATCTTTTAGTGTACACGCAATTAGGGTCGCTAACATCCTGCTTGGTTGGCATCTCTGACCATACATTCGAGGTGCAGTTGTGGGCCATGCCCTTCCACTCCGGTCAGGTCCTTATGGGCTAGGTTGGGAGATGGCACTTCCTGGTGGATTCCAGGGGCCTGGTGGATTCCAGGGTGTTTCTTATCATTTGTCACTTAGGTTGACATCTGATGTGTCTGTCTGTCTTTGGGATTAGACGGGAATATTAATTATCGAACAATGGTTCGAGAAATGATTAATAACATTGATTGATATTGCTTGTTTAATTAGAACAAGTGGAACAATTAAAGGACTTACATAAAATGTAGGTTGCTTAAAAATACTTAAGCATTGCATGGGTGATGCTATGCTTCTTAGTATAGTGTAGTTTTTAGGCAGAACTACGTCTAGATCCGATCTTGTTGGAAACATTGGAGATGTTGTCTGATGAGTACGTAGGCAACTAACATCGGGTGATGTTGGCCCGATCCGAAAAATACTAATAAAACCTTTTGTCCATTGGAAGCTCTTCTCCTGAAGGCGGGGATGCTCCATTGTGGTTGTTGTTTGGTTTGCTTTATTGCAGATTTTCCAGGCGACGACAAGTGAGACCAAGGCAGGCGAGCTCAAGAGGTTTCCGCATTTTTAAAACTCCGATACGTAAGTGTACCTTAAGCGTGAGAGTCAACTTGTTATTTATTTTTAGACGGGTGACAGACTTGTACTTAGATGGATGAGCTGGTCTATGAATTTTCAGATGTTAAATAATATCGTATGATTTGATATTCGTATTTGTGAACCCCAGTTATCATGACCTGGATATTTAATCGAAGGATTTGTTTTGTATTTAAAGAAAAAAAAAATTTACCTACCGTTCGTGCTATTTAAAAATACTTTTAAAAAATCCGGGTCGTGACAAGTACATCATATACGAGTAATAAATATAATACATCACAAGTAATATCATAATCTCCTATGTCCTCGTCCTCACCCTCGTCCTCGACGGTAGTGTACGAGCTCCTCATGATCTACCTCTGGCTGTGGCTCTAGCTCTGACTCCGACTGGGGCTGGAGCTCAGGCTCTGACTGGGGCTGGGGCTCTGGCTCTGGCTGCGACTCCATGTCAGGCTCCTGCTTGGGCTCAGCATAAGTAATAGATGGTACAATACGAGCTGGCCGATGTCGTCTATAATATAAAATCAGATCTGGTTGAGTGACATGTGTAGTGTCTGAAAATGATGAACCTGGAGGAGAGCTATATGCTGCTGATGATGATGGAATATCAGGGCATGAAGAGTGCATCAAATGCGTCAGAGCGGCCTCGTCGACAAGATAATCTCGATGAACATCCGTGATCACCGAATGAAGTAGTGGCAAGCTACGAAAGACATCATTAGACGCTCTAATCACCGACTCACATGCTGCTACTAAGTCCTCGAGCGAAGTACAGGTGACAAGTGCATCACTCAAATACGCATTAGTATGTTGAATCTGACGAAGCTATAAAAAAATAAATTAAATATTAGATAAATAATTAAAATAAAATAAGAAAATAATATATGCCTTAATTAACAAAGTTGTACTTACTAGAGCTGCCTCAGATGCTCCCCTAGGCTGATATGTCATCTCCTCTACATCATCGTGTGGTAAAATATATCGCCGTGTAATCGGTAAATACTAGTGCATATAAGTACTAAGAACATCTCGCAATGTCGTAGCCAGCTCCCCTCTAATAATAGTGGCTCTCCTATCCTCCCATCGAGCAATATACGACGCATGATATATAGCCCAGTCGGTAATATGGCGGCCCTGTCGAGTGATGCGATGGACAAACTCTACAGTAGAAGGTGGGACCCCTTGCTCCATGTTAAACTGGAGCATTACACGATCTGGCACATACATCTCTATAATCTCATAACATATGAGAGGGGTTCGAGAAAGCCACACCTCTCGACCGTCAGTGCAGAGTGGAGGTATCACAGCCAACAAGTCCTCCGAGTACGGCTGCCAAATAATCTATATAATATATAAAGATACGTTAGCTTAAATAACGACAAATTTTTTTAAAATCATTACATAAAAAAGTTCAACACGGTAATAAAATTACCTGTTGATCCTATTAACTATATACTCCCCAATTTTTCTTGTTTGCTCTCTCAATATGGCTTCCACTCTAGGAGTATATGGGGTGGCTATGGCAGAGGCGGCAGAAAATCGTTTAACAAAAAATTTTATGAGCCAATAAAAGATAGCTAATATTAAAGCCTGCATGGGTAACCCTCGTGCCCCCTTCAAGATGCTATTTAAACTTTCAGCCATATTTGTAGTCGTCATGCCAAATGTCATAAAACCACCGTGTGCAAGGGACCACCATACAGGATGCAATTCTCTTCCTAAGAGGAGATGTTTTGCCCTAGGACTCTCTTGACCAATCAAGTCCATTTTAACATCAAACTTTTCTACTGTGAGTGCACAAGCTGCTGCCCCAATCAAGTCCGTCAGTGTATCATTTTTGAACTCCTTAAAATTTGCTTTTATGTGACGGATGCAATAACGATGGTGGTAATTCGGCTCTGGAAAAACTTCAGGCACTGCCTTCTGAAGCCCCTTATGTCGATCTAAAATAATGATGATGTTCGTCATGCCCATCAGTACATGATCCCTCAATTCCATTAGAAACCATTTTCAATTATCTCCGTCTTCCTTCCCGACAAGCCCGAATGCAAGAGGAAATAACCCATTATTTCCATCTGTAGCCGTTGCAGCCATAAGATCACCAGGATATCTGCCATACAAGTGAGTGGCATCAATGTCAATCACAGGGATGCAATGTCGAAACCCAGCTATAGACGGCCCAAACGCCCAAAACAACCGTCTAAATCTCCTACAAGTGCCACCATCTGCACGAGGTACTACATCATCCTCTAAGCGGTAGTAGGTGTCAGGATTGGCTTCTTGCACCGCCCTTAGGTACATTGGCAATAATTTATACGATTCTACCCAATCTCCATAAATGGCCTTGATCGCCATATTCCTTGCTGCCAATGATTTCTTATAAGATATGTCAACATGATACTTCTCCTTCATTCTTTGAATAATATCCCCTGGTGTGAGAGTTAATTCGGCTTGGATAGCGGGCATTATGACCTTCGAAATAAAGGAGGCACTGCACTGCCTATGATTTGTGCTAAGCTGGGCATTCCGACATGTGTGGTCACCTTTGTACGTCTTTAATTTAAAGGACCCACCACCCCTTTTGATTGAGCCATGCACTATCCAAGGGCAAGTGCTATCAATGCACTTCACTGTATACTCCGCCGGATTTGTTCGTACAACCTTGTATTCGACATGATTTTGAATAGAAAACTCCTGCAAGGCTGTAATGAATGCTTCTTTATTCTCAAAGATGCGGCCAACGTATAACTCATCTTCATTTTGTAGGTCCATATCCATTGTAGAATTCACTACCGCATCTATCTCCTCATCTGTGATGTGTGCATAAAGTGGCTCCACTTCAGAGTACGGCGGCTCTTCATCATCTATATTCATATCATTCCCAACAATGGCATTGTCTACCGCATCATCCCCCTCGCCGTCAACCATCTGTTGAGCACTTTCTTCACCTCTAACCCCTTCTACATTCATATCAGAATCTTCTCCACTTACTTCGTCAATATTATCTTCACCTTCATTATCCTTATTTTCATCAATATCTTCACCGTAGACATATCCCCCTACATATAAACATCGCATATGTATTAAATTTTGTAAGCCTAAAAAAGTTGAATTCATTTATAAATATATATTTCACCTCTGATTAGATGGTCCAGCATCGGTATGACCAACATACGTGTAGGGGTAATGAAGGCCCATCGAACTTTGAGTTTCATACCATGCACCGCCTTGAGACATTTGAACGCTAAATGGCTCGTGTGCATGCGTCGTAGACCTTCCATATTACACACAAAATCTCAAAATTTAGCTAAACGTATTTTCATTAAAGAATAATAAGATTGAAAACGTATTAACAACTAAATCAACCCTTACCTCCAAGTAGGTCCACTTCCATCGTAAATAGGGGCAGACGACCTATGACGTTCATTTGAAGCTACTGTCATAAATAAAATTTCTCTCTTCTTCGTCGTCCATCGACACTTGCATATAACTTTCATTGTTCACATTTCTATCCGAGCTCCTTTGTGAGCTTCTATGAGAGCTCCTATGTGAACTACTTCGTCTTTCACTAGTCACTCAGGCCTCTTTTTCGAGAAATAACTTGAAAGAAATTATGTGACGCGAGTGGTGAAACATAAAAGCCATTGATAAATCATCATTTATGTTCATTAGTATCATTCTCGATCCATAGGACGGAAGATTACATTTGATAGTAATTTTCCATCTTCTTCGATCTAACCCAACCTTACTTGCTATGTGCATCTCAAATTCATCAAATGTAGACGGTTTCTTCATTAATAATCCTTCTATGCGTCCGTCGTAGTTAATGAAAAAATTAACCATTTTTTCTGCCATTTCTATTCAATTAATTCATAAATAATAAATTAAATTAATATTAGATTAAGCAAACTAATACTAATATCTACCCTAAGAAATATATTTTCAAAATATATACGCATAGAAACTAATAACTTAACCAAGTATATAAGCATATCATTAATACTTTATATTAATGAGTAAATTTTCTAATTAATAAAATTACACAATTGATGCAATAAAGCATACAATGTCACAAATCATATAAAAACATGTTTAAAAACTCAAATCCTCCTCATTTTCCAAAATTTGAGAGACTTGCCATCTTAAAAAACAAAAAACTCATTAATTAAAAATCCATCTCAATTCAATAATTTTAAACAAAAAAAACACACAAAACGACTTAGAACAATACTTCTAAAACTAGGGCTCAATGATGGGACAATTAAAACTTCAAATTTTTTCAATGTAATATACAAAAGCTAAATTTCTTCAATGTAACATACAAAAGATATATTACAACGATTAAAAAATTAGTAAATAAAAAAAATAGAAGGACACGCACCACTGGACGTGGGCAGCGGCGGGCTGGACGTCGACGGCGAGAATGACAGCGTTCGGACATTGGCAGAAGCGGCACAGCGAAAAGCAGTGATTGGAACGCGACTAGAGGCGAAGCAGAGTCGCGGTTATAACCATGATGATTTTGTCGTTTAGAACGACAAAATCAGTGTTGTTCCCACGCCAGAGCCCAAAATTAGCCAAGTGTGGTAATTTCGTCGTTCAGAACGACGAAATCAGCTTAAGTTGATTTCGTCGTTCTGAACAACGAAACCGGGTTAAGTAATAAAAGGTTTCGTCGTTTAGAATGACGAAATCGTATTCAATGGCGCCAGCTGCTTGGCTGGCGCCTGCGTGGCAAAAACGAACATCACTTTGGAAAATATTTTCCAAAGTGGTATATTTTAGTAAATATTTTTTAAAATTATTATTTTAATAATTTTCCCTAAAACTAAATAGAAAAATAAAGTAGAAAAATAAAGATGCGTCATTAAAATTTGTTTCATCTATGGCCACCATTTTTGTTTAGTGCCCTTTAATTACCAACAACTTCAATTATGTCAATCTTAATTATAGATGTGATTATTTTTGTTGAACTTCAACTAAATTTTCATATTTTACCTGTTATTTTCAAATTTATAGGATTAGAGAGAGAGCTCATTGTTGTGCAATTGTATGATATTTGCTTCTATTGCCAAAAATAACAAATTATTCCATTTCTGTCTAAGAAAATGCATTATTGAATCTAACTAGCTATTTTCAACAAAATAGAATAAATTCTAGTATATATGTTTATGAACAAAAGACATTATTTTATGAATACTAGTTTTTTGACCACCCTATCTTGAAAACCTGGATCCACCACTGGGTTTGTTATATAATTAAAACCTCATTGGCATTCTGTCAACGACCTTAAAGATAACCTAGCCAAATGCTACTCATAGACGGCTTATGCTAAATTTTCCATGAAAACACAAATTCCCTGGATCATCAATGGTACCATTTACAAGTTTGAAAAGTGGCTGGACACAATTTTGCAAGATGGCTTGAGCATGGTGATACACCATAAGGATAACGGGTATAAAGTCATGGTGTATAATGAATCAAGCTACATAATTGGCCTTTCTCCAACAAGGGGTTTTTCCTTCTAATTAAAACTTAAAATTCAGTCAACCTCAACCCAAATAACATCTCCAGATTTGCAATTTTTCACTCTTGATTCTTTTAATTGGATCACTGATCGGGACTTTAGACACCCAAAACATCAATAAAATAAAAACGCCCAAATTGCGAGCAAACAGAATATGGGGTTATGATGGTTTAGCGTTCCCTTGAGAACATTACTTGTTTGTATATGAAAGCATTCTCATCAAGGCTGCGGATAAAAGGATTATATGCTGCAGAATTGGTCGATTCAACTAACTGAACACCAATTGATAGCTGTATTATTATGTATTATAATGCCAGAAATTTCAAAATACTATGAAGTTTCACTAGTAAGATAAACATTCTCTTTAATCTAAAATTTTACATGTCACTAAGTAAAATAAACAATTCTAGTATGATTTCTTTACTTCTACAAAATGAAGTCTGACGTGAGACTGATCAGGAAACATGGCACATAATTTGGCATAAACATCAAAATGATTCATTCTAGTGCACCTCCTTGATTTCCCAAACCTATAATTCGGATGCAGTTTGTCACAAAATGCCATCATAAATCACTTCAGTAACATTTACTCGCGGTCAGTAAACAGCATCAGCAGATATTGTAGATTTGTCATTAGTCAAACTTATGCTGCAGTTAGGCATTCCGCAAATTCCACATGCAAGGAATGGCCTCCCTGTATCACAGTTCAATTAGAAAAAACATAGCAAAAAAACAGACAGAATTGTTGAAGATGAGTTGTAACCTACATGATGATTGTTAAGCCATAAATTATTGCATGCAGATACATTAAAAAAATGAAGCACTAAAGGCAATACAAATTCATTTATTAAAACATCCATAATGCGGGCCTCTTAAGTGAACATTCAGAACTAATTTCTGTGTTAACAATCTGCAGGACACAAATGCTTCTTTAACCTTTTGTGAAATACGCCTCAACTGGATTCCGATGTATGCAGTAGTCGCTCTAGGCAACTGTACTTATTCTGGAGTCACATCCATCCATGAAATTGTCCCATTAACTTTTGTACAGCAAATCATTCCTCATTAAACTACAACCCAACATAGAAAATGTCTCCTCTGCAACCAACACTTGAAACTCCCAGTTCCATTTAAGAAAACACCTTATAAAGTTAAATTCAGTAACAATTGGGACATTTTACTTTTCAATTTCCCAGATTGTAAGCATGCAACAAAGAATGCAACAGTATCTCAAGACCTTACTGCCAGGGAACGTAGTAAAGGTAGATCTCCAAAATGACATCAGAGAGGAATGGAACAAACCTTATAAGCAATAATATGCGCAAGTGGAAGCCCTTGGTATCCGCTGTGTGCAAATAGAGATAAGTCCCCTATCAGATCTAGCACCTTATGACGACAAGGTTCATCACAGAAACGTAATGGAGGGTTTAACCAACCTCTACTAGCACTGCAGAAGAACAAAGCCAGCAGACATGTAACCACTAACATGATTGCTACAAGTGCAGATATTCTAGACTGGATCAACATGTACAGCCTTCGCTTTGCATTGTATATGACCTGGAAAAGTTATATGAAAAGGTTCACAGGAAATCAGGATAAAAGCAACTATTAGATGTAGCTGGTAGTTAGTATCATTTTGACTTAAGCATGGGAATTAGTAGCCACGTACTTGCATTTTTACCAATGCTAATACATGCAGGAAATTTTACCAATCCTCGGGTCAATATTTTTATTTCAACAGAATGGATGTACACAGTGATCTTCTCTAGTAAGTCATCTGCTATAAATGGAAAATAGCAAAATATGTTACAAATATAATTTTCCACATATAACCGACATTTTTGAAACTCAGCTTAGTCATCTGTTTCTATCTCTGCTAAAATGCACTCCACGGTTAGGTACCAAGCATGAGAAGCTACTATATGGTAGAAGCAGTTGTGTTTGCAGAAAAAGGGCTCGTGCAGAGATGCAGCACCATGCAAGCTGGCATGCACTGCAGGGAAAAAAGGCCCCCAAACTCCCTTTTTTATGAGGACCCTCTCTTTTCAGAAAACGTACTTAAGGGTAGTATTAAGCCAAACTGATCTCAAATGTGCCTGTTTCTATACTTTTCACCTTTTACGTAATTACACTAAAATAATGAATTAAAAGTTACAAACTTTCCTTTTAGATATACATATATATATATATATATATATATATATATATATATATATATATATATATATATATATATATATATATATATATATATATATATATATATATATATATATATATATATATATTAGGATATTGATGCAGAGGGCTATTTCAGTCCTCTTTCTACTGTTTAAGTTGATGTCATAATAATGTTTTGTTGTGTACTACTTGGGTCGAAAGGGTATTTCAGGGGAATTTCTGTCCTCGCCTTTTAAGTGATTCCAACTAGTGGATTGAGGGCTATTCTTGTAAATTCTGTCAGTCAGTAATTGTGTCAAAAGCAGTTACATTCCAGGATTATAAATAGTGGGGAAAAGGAAGGAGAGAGAAGAGAACTTTGAATTCAAAATTGTATTCCAGAAATTTCTTTCTGTTTGCTCATGAATTTGAGCCTGAACTGTGGATTCAGTTCAGTTCTTCCTGTAAAACCTTCATGGATTTGAAGGGAGCTTGTGGATTCAAGCTTGTATCTCTTTCTTATTCCAGAAATTAAGGCTTTCATTTCAGTTTTCCTCTTTGAATTGCATCATTTTGGCGCCATCTGTGGGAAAAGCAGAGTCTTCCACAGCTGCTCCACCTCCCACGGAAACTGATTCAATTCAGACTCTCATCGACTTGATATTCAGCAAGCTCAATCGCAGCAGCAAACTCGGATGCAGCTGCAGCAGATCATGCAACAGCTGCAGTGGCTGATGGTGTTACTTCCTCCACAGCATTTGGCGGAAACATCAGCTAGAGCAGAACATTGCGCCATGGCGGAAGCTGACCAATGTCCATTTCTGCCAGGCCTGGAATAGCACTTGCCGAAGTCTGGTGGAGCCCTACGAGTGCGAGCAGGTGGCCCACCTATAAGGTAGCCCATACTAGTGTACCACCGGTGACCACCTCCGAAAAATACGGATCTGCAGCATCTCCACCATCTTGGCCGCACAGAAATTCCTGGCAGACACAAAGAAGCCTTACTGCATGGCAAAATACCTCTGGAAGAATTTCGACAGCTAGGAAGGGTTCCTCTGGGTGGACAACCAGTCCCCATGCAACAAGCTCTAGTTGGACTTCCTGTATATCCTCGATCTACAGTACGCAATACACTGTTCAATCCTAAAGAATCTAGGATGACGACCAACCAGTTCAAGCCAGAGGTAATCACAAATTTTTTTACCAATTCAAGCCAAAATTTCGGTGGACAAGTGAGTATAGACGACTTCCTAGATTGGATTTTCAAAGTAAAAAATTATTTTGAAATCATGGAAATTCTTGATGAGCTGAAAGTTAAAATAGTTTTTTGCAAATTAAAGAAGGGAGTTGCAGCCTGGTGGAACCAAGTGTAGACCAATATTTTAGCAGGGAAAACATCCCTTGAAGTCCTAGCCTAGGATGAAACAGTTGTTGAAAAATCAGTTCCTGCCTATTAATTATGAATAGATGCTATTCAAGCAATACCAAGAATGTAGGCAAGGCAATGGGAATAGTTGCATATTACTTGGAGAATTTTCAAAGGTTTTCAGCCAGGTATAATATTGTTGTATCTGAAGCGCAGAAAATAACCAAATTTACAAGTCACTTAAATTTCAATTTGCAGGAAAAATTAGCAAGCCATTCCTTAAATTCATTTTCGGATGCTACTCAAATTACCGTTAGGCATGAGAGCTTAGTTGAAAAGAGTACAGGAAGAGGTGGTTTCTACACGAAGAACTCAAGTGAGGCTGGGTCTAACTAAAAGCAAAAACAAGTGGTTGTGAAGACACCTCAATGAAATCAACAAAGTTTGAAGCTGCCAGATCTAGCCATAAAACTTCTGCCTTTGTAAGGTTCGGGAATTTTCTAAATACCCAAAGTTGACGGGAAATTAGGGTATTGGACCCCTTATACCTTCTCGTTGGAATAACTTGTTCAATGCTTGGAGTTGGTGGCGGAAACCTATTTGGATGGAAAGTAGACAGAAAGAGCTTCGAAATGCCACCAAGAATGCTTGAATCGGAATTTGGATAAGGGAGATACGACTGTTCGAAGTTAAATATAACACATAGGGCTCGTTTACCTGAATTTGATGCGTAACTCGGCCGTTTAAGTCATTTTACGGGCCTGATTATTTTTGTGACAGAAATTAATAAAAATAAGCCCAATTAGCCCAATTCTAAATGAGATTAGAAAACCCTAATCTTGATGGCTATAAAAAAGTTAATTAGGGCTCTCAGGGGGTTTTGAGCGAAAGAGGATGAACTATCATTTGAATTTTCCGACGAGACTAGCGAGGCTCCGGCGGCAGTGCATTAACGACAACTCAGCCATTGAGGTAGGATTTTGAGTCGAAATTAGTAGATATTTTATTATAAAATTATAAATCATTTTTTATAAATTATATGAATAGTGATTTTTGCATTCACTGTTCACGTAATTTCATTGAACTATTGTTTATTTTCTGACTGCCAGCTAATCATCGGCCGATCGCTGATGGTTGGAACCATTTGCGGGAGGGGCGTGCTGGTCCTGGCTATGGCGGCTTTGGATCCGACGGCCTTGACAACAACGGATTAGTTGCTGCCGAGTTGTCACAAAAATAAAAGAACCTTGCAGCGGCACGGCACAGCCATCGGCCAAAGGATGGACCAGGGTTGCTGGAATTGCCAAAAGATGGCAATCCGGTGAAGCCCAGCCCATCGGTTGGCCGTAACGGCCTGCTGTTGCAACGCCACCACCGGATTCACAAAAAAAAAGGACGGAGAAAGAAAAGGGGGCCTTTTTGGGCCGCTGGCTTGCCACCGGGCGGCGGCGGAACCGATGCCGTTGGTTTCACTGTGTGCTGGTGGTCTGGGAACACCTGGGCCACCCCCTTCGCCGCGGTGCTGGCGGCGCCTCCAGAGGCCCCAGTAGCAGAGAAGACGACCCGCGACAGGGCTCGTTGGCCGCCAGACCGGGTCGGGTTTCCCAACCCAATTCAGTCCGGTCTAATAAATATATATATACTCTACGAACCATCTGGTTCAGTAAGCTAAAGTTGTCAGAAAAATTTAAAAAAAATGACATTACCATGGGTATATGAAGAGTGCCCTACCAAAGTTTTAGACCAGGAAAAAAATCCCAGATTCTCTAAAATGACCTTTTTATTTCTGGTAGTTAAATCATCGTGTGAAAACCATTTACCCGACTTAGGGGTTCCGGTTCAGTGGCCTATGAGTGATCTAAAACATTGGGAAAATTCTCAATGAGAGTTTAATGGGTAAACTAAATATAGGCCAAACCACTTAATGATGAAAATTCCCAATGAGTGGTTAATTAGCCCTTTTGCCTTTAGGGTTTATAGTAAACTGTTAGTCAAAACTTGGGTCAGTTCAAGGAGTTCACGACCTCGACACACGTTAGAAAAATTACACAAGAGTCCATGAAGTCAAATAGTATGTTTGAGTTCAATTTTAGACCCGTCAGATGTCAATAAGGCTTTAAATTATATAACAGAAATACCCATTTGAGTGGACCGCCCACATTTGTGTGAATGGAAGCACAGGTCAGTTTGCGAGTGGAGCCTCTTGAGAGGATTATGATTTAAATAAATAAATGGGCAGTGAGATGACTAAATGACTCAAGGGAGGGTAGCATACCCCAAGTAGTAGAATTACCGTAATGCCCTTAGGGGGTAGTATGTTCTGTATCCGCTGAAACAAATAACCTAGCAAGTAAACGTTAGGGTGCCCTAAAATGACGTTAAATAACTTCAAAAGGAAGGGGTGTGACTAGTAAGAGACACGAAGACCCTTACAGGTCACAGTGTCATGAGAAACAAGGGGAAGAAGCCTAATTCGCAAGGTTTATGGCAGCGTATTATATGTGTATGCAATCGAGTACATTGATCGACTAGAGTATTATATATGTAACTCGCGGGAGGTGTTAGAGTTGTTTACACTTTCGGGCTTGAATTCACTTAGCCCTAGCCCTGCAAATGAGTGCAATGGGCCTCTGTTTATTGTTATGAACTTGAATGACGTAATGTTATTTATGTTGCTTACTTTGGCGCATGCTTTTATTATTTATGTTTGATTTATATCGGTAACTTAAGATTAATGAAGTTTAATCAAGAGACATGGGTTGCCATTGGATTAGGAGAACATTTAATTAAGATAATGACTAAAATACCCTTATTAGGGTGGGCACAGTTGGGATCATCTTCTCCAAATTCGTGGTAGGCTATTGAGAGCCCTGGGGATTTGGGTCAAGTTACTGTTAAGCAGTCTACTCTAAGGTTGGAGTACTATATTTAGAGGTTTCTCAAGGGGCAAGTCATCTCTGAGTTACAAATTTGATAGTGTTAATTATCGAAGGGATGTGAAATAATTAATAACATTATTTGTTATGGCTTGTTAATTAAACAAGTAGAATGATTAAATAACTTACTAAAATATAGGTTGGTTAAAAATACCTAAGCATTGCACGTGTGATGCTATGCTTCTTAGGATAGAATAGTTTCTAGGCAGAACTACGTCTAGATCCGATCTTGTTGGAAACATTGGAGATATCTGATAAGTACAGAGACAACTAACATCGGGTCATGTTGGCCCGATCTGAAAAATATTAATAAATTTTTTTTTCCTTTGGAAGCTCTTCTCCTGAAAGTAGAGAAATTCCATTGCTGTTGGTGTGGTTGTTTCATTTGGTTTGTTGCAGATTCTCTAGGCAACAAGACCAAGACAGAGTGAGCATAAGAAGTTTCTGCATTTCTGCAACTCCGGTACGTTAGTGTACCTTTAGCGTGAGTTAATTTATTATTTATTTTTAGACTAATGACGGACTTGTACGTAGATGGATGAGTGTTGAAATTTTGAGACGTGTAAATATCATATGATTTGATATCCGTATTTGTGAACCCCAGTTATTATGGCCTGGATATTTAATCAAATGATTGGTTTTGTATTCAAGGAAAAAAAAATTTCATTACTTACCTTTCGTACTATTTAAAAATACTTTTAAAAATCCAGGCCGTGATAGCCCCTGCTTCAAAATCCGGTACTATTCATGCTACAAACTCTAATTCAATCATTTCCTACAAGTGTAGATAGTCGGGTCACACCTCAAGTGGCTGTCCCCTCAGAAAAGTAGCCCCTACAACTGCTATCATAACTGTTCAAAATACTTCGGAGGCTGAAATTGCAAAAATTGCTGAAGAACTTGTGGAGAGTATGGAGATGAAGAAGAATGTATTGAGGACCAATTAGAGCTGTTAGTGTTGAGAAAAATGCTGATTTTTGCTAAATGGTATGAAGGTTCACAAAGGAACATCACCATAGGGACAATTAAAGACCATGCGTGCAGAGTCATTATAGATGGTGGAAGTACAAAAAATTTCATACCAAATCAGTGGTTTAGCATTTTAAGATTACCTACCGAGAAACACTTGAAGCCTTATTCCTAAGGGTGGATCAAAGAGGTAGAGTCAAAGAGGAGGTGCGGTGTAAGGTTCCTTTTTCAATCGGAAAAAAATAATGCAGCTGATATTATGTCTGATATAATTGATATGGATGCATGTCAACTCTTACTAGGAAGGCCTTCATAGTTTGATGTTCAAACCATTCATGATGGCAAGGAGAACACTTATTCTTTCAAGCAACATGGGGCTAAGGTCATCTTAATGCCAACTAATTCACTTCCTAGTAAAAGAAGCAAGAATGGACAGAATTCTGCTGCCCCAAGTAAAAGCAGTCAGCCTCAAAATAGAAATTCAGAACAGTCCACTCTTGGTGACTAAAAACTGCAAAGGAAATTGCTGCCACAGATGTGTATTTCCTGGTCAACAAAGATGAAGTATTGCAGAAATCTTATATCAAAAGCCATCCTCAGCAAGTGCAGCCATTATTAAAGAGGTATGAACTAGTTTCAGAAGAGCTGCCCTTGGAGCTGCCTCCCATGAGACACATTTAACATCAAATAGATCTCATTCCTGGGTTCAGCCTAAGCCTTCCTCATATGCTCCACTATAGGATGAGCCCAGCTAAACATGCAAAATTGCAAAGGCAAGTGAAAGATTTATTAAAAAAGGGGCTGATTAAAGAGTCTTAGTCCTTGTGCAATTTTGGCCCTATTGGTGCCAAAGAAATATGGCAGTTGGAGAATATATGTGGACAACAAAGCTATAAACAAAATCAGTATAGGTTTCCAATGACGAGAGTTGAAGATATGTTGGACATGTTAGCTAGAGCCACTGTTTTCTCTAAGATTGAGCTTAGGAGTGGATATCATCAAATAAGATTAAGGTAAGCGATGCAGTTGAAACCAGTCACAAATGACACAGCAGAGAACACAAAAGAAATGGACAAAGAACAGAGCTTTCTATTAATTTCTTGGATTACAGAGCTACAGCTTAAGTCCACAAGCCACTGGTTACAAAAAAGGGAAACAAATTCACAGGTTGAATCCACGACCTTTGCTTAAATCCATGAGCATTATAGAGAAAGAAATAAAATTCTGGATCAACATTTTTCAGCCAAATTCCAATCTCCTTCTGTCTGCCTTCTCTTTTCCTTATTATCCCCTCTTCCCCCCCAACAGACTTTTGACAGTAACAAACTATGAGTTAATGATGCAGTGGTAATTAGAACACAACAAACTTTAGCAACAATCACCCAGAGATTTTCACTCTCAACAATAAGAACAGATAGAATGAAATGGGAGGCAAACGGAGAAATTTCTATTAACTTTCTGGATTACTGATGCAGTTCAATTTCAGAAACAGCAAACACACAGTCGACCCAAACAGAACATACAAAGCCAAACAATAAAACTCTAGAAGATGAAAGAAGACTCGGAGTATTTCAATTCAGATTCCTGGAATTACAGAAGTAGAAAGCTTGAATCCACAAGCTGATTGCTATAAACTAAAAATGGAAAATTACAAGCTAAATCCACAGCTTAGCTAAGCTCAAGAAAAGAAATAAAATTTCTGGAACTTCACCTTTTGCCAATTTTGAATCATCCCCTTCAATCTGCCTTTCTTTCCCTCTTATTCCCTCTTTTCATCCCCAACGGACTTCTTATAACAAACTGTGAATTTGACCAGTCTGCCCCTCCCTTTTCCCCTGCCTAGAGACAGCTTCTAGAAGCTAGACAAGTTTACCCCTGTCAACCTTTGGACAGGTGGGCATACATGTGGCATAACCTGAGAGGGACTCCCAAAAGAAGAGAAGGAAACCCTCCTACATCAATTACAGAACTACAGCTTAATCCACAAGCTGATGAATACAAAATAGGAAAGAAAGATTAAAGATTAATGATTGAATCCACTCAAATCAATGAGCATTACATAGAAAGGAAAAAAAATTTCTGGAACATCATTCTTCATTTCATTTCGAAATCCTGCAATCTACCTCCCTTTTCCTTTCTTATTCCCCTCAACTTCTCTCCCAATGTCTACTGATAGTTTGTTATAACAAACTGTAAATTAAGACCAAACTGCCCCTCCCATTGCCCTTGCCTAAACATATCTTCTAGAAGCTGGATAGATTTGTGCAAGCTGTGACATATGAAGCACTATTCTAAGCTGAGAAACATGGGAAACTAAAGCCCTCTACATCAGTTAAGACCAGATTGCCCCTCTCATTCCCCATTGCCTAGAGACAGCTTTTAGAAGCTGGACAAATTTGCCCCTATCAGCCTTTGGATAGGTAGGCACACACAAGTGGCAAAACATACATAAGAAGGGCTATCCTAAGAAGAGTGGGAGACCCTCTACATCAGTCCCCCCCCCCCCACAAAGAAGCTTGTCCTTGAGCAAGAGAGGTTGTGTGCAAGTAGTCACCGATAGAATTTGACAATAATAAGTAGACAAATTTGAGACATTGAAGGTCTTGAAAATGTTGAAGTGAGCAGGGAGGTCAACCATATATGCATTGTCATTGATGCATTGTAAAATCTGATATGAGCCTATCTTCTGAGGGGTGAGCTTATTGTGTTGGCCCGCTAGGAGCCTTTCTTTCTTAGGAAGACTATAACATGATCCCCCACTTGAAACCTCTTGGGCCTTTACTTCTTGTCTAGTGCAGCCTTGTGCAGGGTTGTGGCATCCACCATATGTTGTCGGACTGTTTGGTGGACTGAAATGAGATCTTGAACAACTTTGAAGATATTGCTTGATTTCCCACTTGTCTAGGCAGTTAAAACAAATCCAATGTATGGCGAGGAAGGAAGCCATATAGATCTAAAATTGTGCTTTGCCGGTGGACTTGTTTCGTATAGAGTTATAGGCAAACTCAGCTCGTGCAAGAACCAAATCCTATTGCTTAGGTGCAGCCCCCGTGAGACTTCTCAACAGATTTCCCAGTCCGATTGGCCACTTTGGTTTGTCCATCACTTTGGAGGTGCAAGTGTTGCTGAATTAAAGAGAAGTACCAAATCTTTTCCAAATAAACCTCCAAAAATGACTTAAAAACTTATTATCCTCAACCAATATAATTGAATTTTAGTAGCCAATGAATTCTCACTATTTCTTTAAAGCATAGGGTAGCCACATGTGACGTATCGGATGCCTTCTTGCAAGGCACAAAGTAAGCCATCTTGGAGAGTCTATTAACCACAATAAAGATAGAATCTACCCTCCCAAGGCATATAGGGAATTGGTAGAGAAGTGTAGAGGCTGATGTTTTGGGAGGCTCCTTTAGTTTGTTGACATGTGTAGCATTGCTAAATAAACTATTGAACATCTCTCGAAAGAGTGGGCCAAAAATACCTTTCTATGAGAAGAGCCATAATCTTGTCTTTGCCAAAGTGTCCTGCAAATCCTCCGCTATGCAATTCCTTAATAAGTTGTTGTCAGATAGAGGGAATACACAACTAGTTACCTTTGTAGAGGCAATCTTCTTTAAGGTGGTAGTCTTGGATCCCGTGTTTACTTGGAGAGCACAACTCCCACATAGCTCTCAACTCTTTGTCTTTAAGATAAAACACCTTTAGACATTCAAAATCCAAATACTCTGTCCTCAAAGTGGTGAGAAGGGCCACTCTCCGACTTAAGGCATCAGCCGCTTTGTTAAATACACTGGATTTATGCTTGATAACAACAATGTAGTCTTGAAATTTACAAATCCACTTTGCAAATAATCTGTTCACTTTTGTTTGGCTTTGTAAATGCCTCAAGGAGTCAAGAGTCATGGTCCGTATATAACACAAACTCCTTGAATACTAGATAGTGCCTCTAATACTTCAAAGCTTGGATCAATGCAAACAATTCCAACTTGTAGACGAACCATTTCCTTTTTGCTTCATTTAACTTTGCATTAAAGTAAGAGATGGGCCCACCTCTAGTCAAAACCGCCCCTATGCCCACTTCGGAAGCATTATATTCAACTTCAAATGTCTTATCAAAATTAGGGAGGGCAAGTACCAGAGCTTGAGTGAGCTTTTGTTTCAGCTGAACAAAGCTTTCTTGGGCAGCTTGAGACCACACAAAGCGGTCATTTTTCTTGCACTCAGCCAAGGGCATGTTATAGTGCTGAAATTCTTGATAAATCGGCGGTAAAAGGTGGCCAAACTATGAAAACTGCGCACCTCACTTGCTGATTTTGGTGTGGGCCAGCTTCAAATAGCTTCTATCTTGCCTTGATCAACTTGAATGCCCTTAAAACTAACTACATAACATAAGCATACCAGTTGGTTGGTGAAAATACACTTTTTGAAATTTATATACAAGGAGTGATGTTGGAGCACCTCAAAGACTTCGGCCAGCTCTTGTGCATGTTGTTCTTCCCCCTTACTATAAAACAAAATGTCATTAAAGTATACCACAACTGATTTGCCCAAGAATGGCTTCAAGACTTTGAGTAATGAGTCTCATGAAAGTACTTAGAGTATTAGATAACCCAAAGGGCATCACTAACCATTTATAGAGACCTCTTGTCTTGAAGGCTGTTTTCCACTCATCTCCGAGCCTCAACCTAATTTGATGGTAGCCACATCTAAGATTAAATTTGGAGAAGATGGTGGCACCGGTCAACATGTCCCATATATCAAGTTTAGGTATTGAGAACCTATACTTGACGGTGATCTTGTTGATAGCTCTACAATCCACAAACATCCGCCAACTTCCATCTTTCTTAGGCACCAATAAGGCGGGAACCACGTATAGACTAAGGCTTTCTTTAATCAACCCCCTTGCTAATAAATCTTCCACTTGTCTTTGCAACTCCACATGCTCACCTCGGCTCATGCGGTAGTGTGGCAAGTGTGGGAGACTAGATCCTAGTAGGAGGCTGCTCCAAAGGAAGATCTTCGGTGACGAGCTGCTTGTATTTTTCCAAGAGGGGCTGAACTTGCTGTGGGTGGCTTTGAACCTCGGATTTCAACTCCTTCAATCTTGTTGACCAAAAGATACACAACTTTAGTAGTACTTAGGTATTTGCAATTTTTAGCCACTAAGAGAGTAGTTTTGGGCAAACTTTTGCTGGTTTGTGGCATTTCTTTGAAGGAATTAGTTGGTTGGGGCCTCTTGACAAGGGTTGGCCTGCTTAACATAAGTATGACCTTGATCCCTTGTTACTTGAAGGCATGTGTTCTCCCTCCCATCATGGGTACTTAGGAATCAAATTGCCATGGTCTCCCCAAAAGAATATGACATGCATCCATCTCTATAACATCACAAACAATGTTAGTGGAATAACGCTTACCAATAGAGAAGAGAACCTTATATTGCTCTTCCACCTTGACTCTTTCAATCTCTTTGACCTACCCTAGAAAATATGGCTTACGATGCCTCTCGGTAGGGAGATTGAGCTGCAGAATGACTGATTTGGAAATAAAGTTCTCGGTGCTACCCCCATCGATAATCACCTAACACTTCTTGCCTTTAATGGACCCAATAGTGGTTAACAACTTGCGCCTTTGTGTGTCCACTTGCCAAGTGGAAATCATAATTCTTCTCAGCACTAGTAACTCCGCTTGCTCTTCCATTTGATCATCTTTATCCCTATATACTCTTTCCACAATTTCCTCTTCAACTCCCCCTTCAATTTCAGCCTCCATGGATGTTTTATTAGTGATCACAGCAGCGATAGAGCCAAATTTCCTAAGTTGGGCAGTCACTTGAGGTGTGTCCCGGCTGCCTACTTTTGTAACAAATGATGGGATTGGAGCTTGAGGCTTGGGCTGGCCCTGATTTTGAAGTTGGGGCTGCAACTTTGTAGGGGCTACGGGTTGCTTCAACTTTGCCTATTTTCTAAGTCGGGTCTCCAATTGCTACTTACTTTTGTTTGTAGTTCAACCCTCCATGTGTGCTTCTTGAGAAGAACCCCTTCTTCCCACACTTCTCTTAACAAGACTCATGCCTAGGGGCAATTTGAGTCGCCTTCGAAAGTGATTTAAGGGAGTGGCTAGCCAGCTTTTCCTGCAAATGAAACTTTAACCCACTTGTGAAACGGGAAATTTTTTGGGCTTCTGACTCAATGATATTGTTCCTCACTAACAACCTTTGGAAGTTCTCCAAATACTCTGAAACAGTCCTATTTCTTTGCCGACAGTCTTGATATTGCTTAAACAACATTTGTTCATAATTGACCAGAAGAAATTTATTCCTCAAGAGTTGCTTCATGCACGACCAAGAACGAAGGAGGTGTTTTCCAAGCTGCAACTAGTTGGTTTGTAGCTGGTTCCACCATGCGGCGGCCCCCTTCAACTTGCAAGACACCAACTTCACCTTTGACCTCATCGGGAACCTCCATTACTTCAAAATAATTTTCCAATTCGTACAACCAATCCAAAAATTCTTCGATGCTCATTTGTCCATTAAAATCGGGTAGTTCAAGCTTGGGTTTGAAGTGGAAATGGCCTCGGTCATTTCCCCCATAGGCTCTATCACGCCCGGCCAGTGGGTAATAATCCTCATCTTCACTGGAGTCATCTTGGGGGGGGCGGAGGTGTCAACCCGCTGGCCCTCTTTGGTTCAGGGGAGGAATAGGGCCCCTCTCCCTTGGTGGTCTTCTGCCCCTGTTCAGCTGTCCTGGTGGTGGCCAAAATCTCCGCCAGCGTGCAGGTCATCCAAGGGCAACCCACCTCTTGGCGGAATGACTGCGGGTCTTCCGCCGTGGGGAACCCCTTCCCCAAACGACCCTTCTTTTGGCTAAAAACCAGGGAGTCTTCTGCCATGGAACCAGCCGCCCATCTGCACCCCGTCGCCTGGCGAAAATCTTCAATGGCGATTTCTGTTCATTGGTCGGTCCGTTGGGAGTTCCGCCCAAGGCTCCTATGCTTGTGGGTGGTTTCGCCGGCAGTAAACTTGGAAGGCCGACCCTTGGGGTGGCGCGTCTGGTTGCAATGGTGGAGCTCCGCCGCCTGGTGAGTGGGGGTTTTGCCCTAGCGGAAAACATCTGTCCAGGTCCGCCACAGGTTGCAGTTCTGGGACATTGGCCACTGCTGGTCCTGATGATGATGAAGCAATTGGAAGTGGGGGCGGGAGCAGCATCAGATGTTGCATCTGTTGAAGTAGTTGTTGGAGCTGATTCTAGGTCTGTTTTCTACTGTTGTTGGACTTGGTTCAGTTGTTGTAGCAGCTCCACTCTGGCTTGCAGAGACGATGATTCAGTAGGAGGTGAAGCAGCCATAGAAAGCTCTCCTTGGTTTCCCACAGATGGTGCCAAAAATGATGCACACAGCAAAATTTTCACAGTAGAACAGAGCTTTCTATTAATTTCCTGGATTACATAGCTACAGCTTGAGTCCACAAGCCACGGTTACAAAAAGGAAAAAAATCACAGGTTTGAATCACTACCTTTGCTCAAATCGATGAGCATTACAGAGAAAGAAATAAAATTCTGGATCAACATTCTTCAGCCAAATTCCAATCTCCTTCTATCGGCCTTCTCTTTTCCTTATTATCCCCTCTTCTCCTCCCAACCGACTTCTAAAGCAAACTGTGAGTTTAGACCAGATTGCCCCTCCCAATTCCCTTTGTCTAGAGGTGGCAAATCATACATAAGAAGGGCTATCCTAAGAAGAGTGGGAGACCCTCTACATCAGTCAGGGGATGAGTGAAAAACTACATTCAAGACAAAATAGCATTTATATGAATAGTTAGTGACACCTTTCAACTAAATCAATGCACCTAGTACTTTCATGAGGCTCATGACTCAAGTTTTGAAGCCAATCTTAGGCAGATTAGTTGTGGTTTATTTTGATGACATATTAGTGTATAGAAAGGGTAAAGAGCAATATTTACATCATCCGGCTGAAGTATTTGAAGTGTTACAACAAAATTCATTATATATAAATATGAAATGCTCCTTTTTCACCTAACAGCCAGTATTCTTAGGTTATATAGTTAGTTCAGAACTGACCCATTCCAAAATCAGCTAGTGATGTGCACAGCTTCCTTCGAATCCACGATGGATTTTTACAGAAACACAGCTATGGCTCAAATCCATGAGCAAAATTCAAAAATTTCGAAATTCAAATTTGACTCCTTCCCCTTCCCTCCACTATTTATAGCCTCTAGGCTGTAACAGTAACTAACTGACTGACAGTAACTAACTGAATTACTGAAAATGACAATAGTACCCTTGTAACTAGCCGAATTACAGACTGACAGAAATAACCTTGTAACTAACTGAATTACAGATTCTGACAGAAATACCCTCTTCAGAAAGTGACAGGAATACCCTTCCTGATCTAATGACTGGATTCACTTAAAAGGGAATAGGACAGACACACTTCTTCCATCTGGATTCACCTAAACACTGTGAGCAGCATGTAAGCAATTAGGAACTGACTAAACTGATAGTAAATTGACTGAATTAGCTTCCTGCATCAGGCTAGATGTCCATGGATTTCATTTTTCTGTGGTATTCTTCCTTTGTCCACCAGCAGATACACTACATCACTCTCAATAATCTCCTTATGTTTCGTAGTCAACAACATGGCAGAATTTAAAGGGATTTGTACTAAAGATAAACTGTCAATAGATTTTTCTGCTTGAAACTTTTCAGATTTACTTTTTTGAATTGAAACCAGAGAAGACATCAAGATGATTTTAATTCCCTGCTCGTTGAAAGAATAAGTGTTCTCCTTGCCATAATGTATTATATGCACATCAAATTGCCAAGGTCGGCCTAATAAGATTTGGCACACTTCCATGTCTATCACATCACACACACTGTCTGCTGCATAATGCTTTCCTATGGAAAAAGGAACCTTACACTATTTCTCCACTTGAATTCCTCCAACTTCCTTAATCCATCCCAATGAATAGGGTTTAAGATACTTCACAGTTGGCAAATTCAACTGTTGTACTACTGATTTAGCAATGATATTTTTTGTACTTCCTCCATCAATGAGAACTTTGCAAATTCTATTCTTGACTGTTCCAGTAGTGACAAACAATTTGTGACTGAGAATGATCTGACTGTTTGGCTGACATTAAGAGCTTCCTTAATACCAAAACTGATTATTGGTCCTCACTGTGATACCCCTCATCCCCAAAAACTTGCTCAGTCATCTCCAACTCAGCAGTTTCCTCACTTTTTAACTTCGGAATTCTGATTGGTAACCATAGCAATTGTAGGGCCAGCTTTCCTTAATGGACAACTACCTAAGGCGTGTCCAGGGTGTTGACATTTGTAACAGATAATGGGATTAGAAGACACAAAGGGTCCAGGCCTGGAAGAAGCAGCAGCAGTTCAATTAAATGGTTTAGAGGTTTCTGCCTTTGAACCTTTCTGTATAGTTTCCTCAGTAACCACTTATCTTGCTTTTGTATTAATTTCTGTTTCTCTTGAAACTCATATAACTGTTTCCTTTTCCAATGATCTCTCTATCAAGCCTTCATGCCTCAAATCTGTTTGAGTAGCCTTTGACAGTGAATTCAATGACTTGACTGGCCAATTTCTCTTGCAGATTGAACTTTAACCCACGGGGTAAATCTAGTAATCCTCTGTGCCTCAGTTTCTACTATGTTGTTTCTAGCTGACAATCTCTGTAACTCTTCTAAATATTCTGCTACTGTTCCATTGCCTTGTCGACATTCCAAATATTGTTTAAACATCCGGTCATAGTTAATAGGAAGAAATTGATTCTTCAACAATTATTTCATTCTTGGCCATGATTTCAATGAATGCTTTCCTAGTTGTAATTTGTTGGTCTACACCTGATTCCACCAACCTACAGCTCTACGTTTTAGTTTATCAGAGACCAATTTGACTTTCAATTCATCTGCAACTTCCATAATTTCAAAGTAATTTTCAACTTCAAAAATCCAATCTAAGAAATCCTCGATACTCATTTGTCCATTGAAATTTGGTAGCTCAAGCTTTGGTTTGAATTGATATAAGTTTCTGTTGATATAAGTTACCTCTAACCACTGGTAATTGTTCTTCTTCCTCCTCACTAGACTCATCATCTTGCAAATGTTGATTTCCAACAGTTGTTCATGGTGCAGGACTGGTCCGCAATTCACCTGTCTTCGGCCAGCATAATGTCCACCATTTTTGTTGTCTTCCGCCAGCTTGGTGCTCTTCCAACCTTTTGCCATAACTTCTGGACGAAAATGTGGTCTTCCACCAAGCTGTTGTTCTACCATCCTTCTGCCATAAGCTTCTGGAAAGTAGTTTACTCAAGTTCCTGGTCTATCAGGAAATGGCGGAAGATCTTCTGGACAAAAATTTGATTGATGCCTTGGTAGATCCGAAATTTGAGGAAGATGGCACCTGTGATATACCTAGAACCCCGACTTTGACAGTTGGGGTTATGTTCACAGCAGAAACGGACGTCCAAACTCCGGCTGTTGCAGTTCCAGAGCCGGCAAAAAGAATCACCGGTCTTCTTCCCTCACAGATTGCAGTTCTGGATTTGGCTATTTTTCTGCAATTTGCGGAGGTGGAATTTGAACTACCAGTTGCTGCATCTGCTGGACGATTTGCTGCAACTGATCTTGTGTTTGTTGTTGCGGCTTCATCTGCCGTTGAATCAAATCGACAATTGCTTGCAGGGAGACTGTTTCTGTGGGAGATGGAGCAGCCATGGAAGATAACTCTGTTTTCTCACAGACTGGCACCAAAATTGATGAAGCTGAGTTTGGAATCAATGGAATTCCTTGAATTTCCAGAGAGAAGATTACAAGTTTGAATCTACAAAGCTAGCCTTTGAATCCATGAAGGAATTACAAAGAAACTGAGCTGAATCCACAGCTCAAGCTCAAATCCATGAGCAATTCTAACAGTAGCTCTCTAGGAGATTTTCAAAATTCAAAATCAACAAACTCGCCCTTTCCTCCACTAGCTATATATAGCCATTGAGTCCTTTTCGTAACTAACTCTGACATATTACAAAAATACCCTTCCCTTGCCACTAACACAATCTACTGGCTAAACTCAAGCCCAATTACAGAAATACTCTTCCTCTTGCTATCTAACAATAAGTTGACCATACTGTAACAGTTCTTACTTAACCAGCCTACATCACAATACCAAGGAGTTTGCAAAAAGTTTGAAAATAGGAGAAGTTGCATAAGGAAAGACAAATGCAATTTTAAAACTTGAACAAAAGAAGTCATGGAAAGGAAAAATCCTTCCATGTGATATTTGTAGCCTTTTCTTGGTTCCTTTTAAAACTTGTAGCTATCTTCTGGCAATTTT
Source organism: Saururus chinensis (assembly GCA_035235625.1). Classification (NCBI taxonomy): domain Eukaryota; kingdom Viridiplantae; phylum Streptophyta; class Magnoliopsida; order Piperales; family Saururaceae; genus Saururus; species Saururus chinensis. Next base: position 47,979,674 of record CP141140.1, read on the forward strand.
AATTTCTTTTCTTTTCTCTACTTGCTTCCAAGTTGCCTCCATTTAATGGAAGGCCTTGAAATTTGGTTAATCACCACTATTCTATTCCAAATTATCAAGAATAGTCTTCATTAATCAATAAAGGGTCATCCTACATAAAAAAATGTTTCTTCTCTATATCCTGCAAGGAAGGATAAATTGATCTCTTCTCTTGACTTGAATAGGGAATTACCAAAATCCACCAACAATATCTTTTTGTGGCTTACTCTAGCTTTGCAACTAAAGTTTTTCACTGGCTAGTGTCACTTTGTGGCTGAACTCGTACTAATCATAGCTAAATTTACTTGGCAACACGTTCTTTTTAATTTCTTTGCAATAAAATTTCAAGCCTTTGTTTCTCTTCCCTGTCTACCCTATTAATAAAAGACAAATAATACAGTCTACAAGATAACAATATCTATGCAAATGACACCTCCAAGGTTTCTCGTTGAGAATAAATCTCGAATTACTTCCCCCCCTCTCTTTCCTTATCACTTCCCATTTAGGTTGGTAGTATTGTTTTTCATTATTTTTGTGTATGATTGTATTATATTTTACAAGTTTTGTTCAGTTATTTATTTAACAATCTATTGTTTACCCTAGTAAATGGACAGGTTCCAATTTGGCGGGATTTTAATATGGTTATATTAGAAAACAATCAATTGGTAAGGCTCCTGACATCTGGAAAGACCGTTGTGATATAATATCAAAGAAGAGAACTGTGAATGAATGAGTCTAGTGATTCCTATTTAGAAAATTTCAAATCAGAAATTATTGATAGATCACTCTAAGCTAGAAGCACATAACCACTTCCTACTCATTATGCATGCCCAATAGTTGAGTAGGTCATGGTCCATTAATTATACAAGTCAATTGTCGTTGTACTAAAGAAATCCGACATTTCCATAATGGATAGGGGTTTTATATTTAAAAAGATCTAGTTTAAAAAAAATAAAAATAGAAAATTTCTTTGGACAAGGTTTGCACCTAGAAGCAGAAAAAATTTCAGCACCAGAGCGCTGCGCAGGTTAAATGAAAATCTGACTGCTTGTGAAAACCTGAGGCAGGCAAAATTATAAAAACTGACTGCCTGATAAAACCCATGTGGCCCAGGGGGGCATGAGTCATGCCCAGGTGCAGACTGACGTGACTCAATTTCTTTTTAAGAACCTTAAAACTCCTCTTTGAATTATGATTAAACTCCACAACCAATATTAAAAAATTATCCATCTTTCTGTCTAGATTTTGATCTCTTTTCATAGACTCACCACAGATTTTCATGATTTGCCTATTTATGCAGTAAAAAACACGTCTTTAATCCTTCTTTGTTGCTATAGCTGGAATTGATAACTCGGATGATAGTATCAAAACAGCAACAGAACATCCAATCCACAGAAAGAAAAAGAGTCTTCATATTGACCAAAGCCAGAAAACAGAAAACGTTAATATATGAATTGTATTAGCTGAAAACAGAACTAACCTGCAAATAATGGCATTTTCTGCTGAACCCCCTTGAATGAGTCCTGTTTTACGCATATTCTCAACCTACAACCTCCAAGCAATAAATAGTGTTATTCCATAGCTCAACAGGATGAAATGTTGCAGAAGAAGAGACATTTTCCATGAAAGAGATGCACATTTAAGGGGCAACCAAGTCCAACAATTGAAGGATCTTTACCACGCACGATCTTTGTAAAAAAACTGACAACCTTTGCCATCTAATATTTAAACGAATTATGCTTGAGAATGAAATTTCATAATCAGTTTATTCTTTTTTCTCTTTCTTTTTCCTTTTTTTAAGAGCTTGTGATAGTTTATTCTTAAATCAAGCAGCTGATCACTTATATGGCACAAGTCATCTCCTAAAGAAGATAATCCATAGTTCATCAACAGCAAAAGTACTAGCCACATAACCAGGTAGCCTATAGGTGTAAAATACGAGGTCTTAAGGCTCAATGAACTGAAGTTGCACGCTTGTGCGCACGGTAAGTGTTATGTATACAAGCTTAGAAATAGTTCCCCAATCTTCAATGACGAAAAATTATACTCCCTCTGTTCCCAAAATTAGTTCATTTTAAAAAAGCAAATAGGAAACTTATTTTGGGGCAGAGGGAGTACATAATTGAACCAGAATCATGGAAAACAAGAAAAACTAATCAAGCATATGGAACAGACATAAAATATACCTCCTCATAAATACAAAAGGTTCTTGAAGGTGCAATTTGCTTCACGTAAACATAAGGATCCAAGGGAAAACAAGAATACCAACAGTGACCAATGGCAGGAACCTATAGCAAATAAATTAGTCTGAAAGTTAAATTACATACAAAAATTATAATAAAAAATTACTTGTAGCAAGTGTCATATGACATGTGCAACTATCTAATCTCTAAATAATTTTACATTTTACATATATGAAGTAATTTATAATGGTGATAGGGTCCCTCCTATTACCAAAAGAGATCCAACAAACTCAACGAGAGACACTTTGGCTTCCATGAATATTACCCTCATGTCTTTTAAATGTACAATAGTGATAAAATACAGAGAATTTCCCATGACAGAAAAGAATTAATGTTAATACAAACAATAGAAAAATATCAATAAAAAATACTCATCTTTATTTGTAGGAAAATCCAAGAATTTTCACACAAAATATAACAATTGCGTCATTGTGCAGCTATATGTCCATGGTGCTACATTTTCTAAGTGTGCTTATATATACGTAATTAGATACATGAGAAATTTAGGAAAAAAATAAGTTCTCTATAAATTTTGTAATATTTCATGCTATAATTATGTGAATTGGTCATGGTAATATTAAATTCGATAGCTGTTTTTTGGTAATTCTGGACCAACTAGGGGTGGCAACTGGCCAGCATGGCCCAAGGAGAGGGAGAGCCCAACCAAGCCTGCTAGGGCTGCTCCTCCCCCCTTTTCTTCAAAAAATAAAAAAACAAAAAAAAATTGGCCGTGGCCAGAATGCCTAGCGGTGGGGTGGGTGGGGGGTGGGGGTGGGGGGGGGGGGGGGGTGGCCATGGCCGTGTTGGGGTGGGCCTATGGGTTGGCCCAAGCCCTGAATGGAGCAGGCCTCCTGTCCTGGGTGCCTGGAAACCCGGTCCGGCCCGCTCCCGCCATGGGCCGGGCCAGGCCCACTAGAGCGGACCTGCAGGCCGCCCACTCTTCTGCCACCCCTACGACCAGCATAAAAAATAGGACATTCAAGATTACCATGAACACACTATCTGTGTAATATTCATAGACCTTCGTTGTGCCCATCCTCCAAGACAAGAATCAAGGTATTGTTGTCTTTGAAGTTGTATTTTAAGGTGCCTTCCAAGTGATACTGTAAGGTCTTTAGGAAATAAACCAGAGACTATCCAACAACCACATTTTTGAAGAGTAAAATGAAGGTGCAATGCAGGTCAAGTCTTTCCCTAACTTGACCCAGGCCAAAATTTATTAGAAACTCAACCAAGTTTTTCAAAGTTGAACCAAATGGAAGGTGAACTCATGAGATCAGTTTGAAAATGGGAAAATTGGACTGAGCTGGAGGTAGTGCAAAATATTGAGGAAAAGTAAGCAAAGTCAAACTCCTGTCTCCATCTCCTCCAGAACTGCACCTTGACAAGTGTCAAATTCACAAGTCAAAACTAACTTCAATTCCATTTCTCAAGTGGCGGAACATGTGAAAGATCCTAAAAGACTCGACTTTAAGTGCCCTACCCAAGAAGTCATCAACTACAATCCTATAGTAGAAGAGCATGTGGAAAGACCTAAATCACTCAGATTCCACGCATGCACTACTCCACTAAAAAGAGTTGACAGCCCAACCAGAAAATGACTATAAACTACTAAAAAGTGAAAGAAAGAACTTCCTTTTGCCCAAAACTACATGAAGATTGCAAAAGTTGCTGCCTCAAAACTGCCATCGAGGATGTTGATTATTGTCCAAAACGAGATATTTGCACTCAGTTGGAGGAAGTTTTCATTGTCCATATAGAGCTTGCTAAAAAACATGAAAAATCCTCATTGAAAAGCATACAACAATGAGGCCTGTCAAATCAATGCTCCAGTTTAGCAATTTAATGTGTACAGTATGCAGAAGAAAAGCTCAGCCAATGAAAGTCAATGCATCTAGTGTGCATAACATATTTAGGAAACAGCCAACAACATAAGTCAGTTACTCTGAATGCATAACAGCTCAAATAATTATGAATAATTTGTAACAAGAAAGAATGATCGTCAAAAGAAAACTGCCAGGTGCCCTCTTTCAAAAAGGGAAAAGAAGACTAAAAGACATTCCCACCTACTTAAGCAGATAAATAACATAACATGACACACAAAAACATGCCATGTACTGTTAAAAAAACATATCTTAAAAATTCAGCTATTCAAGCACGCATTTAGATGATTCGTTCAGAGAGGGAAGCAAAAATTATTAGAAACAAAGATAATTATGGAGTTAAAACATTGAATTTACATGTGGGAAATCAATTCCACAGGTAACTTGGGGCTTAGATGACGGGAAGGCAGCTACAAAAGAATCATTCCTCCAAACATGAACCGGTTCAGCAATTACGGGTGCCATCTTATCCATTTTATTGCCAGAAGAATCTTCTGCTATGCATAAACCGGCTTGTTCAATTGCCTCCACCCATTCACTTGCTGACCCATCAAACAATGGCACCTGCATGTCAATTTGTCAATTAAAAACAGAAAAAGAAAATCTTACGAATAACAGGCACTTTAAATAACAAGGCAAATCATGCTTTTCTCTTACATCCTTGACCTATAGCAAAATTTCCCACAAGTAACAGTTCTTCAAACGTAGCACTTCCTATCCATCAGAACTAACACATTCCAATTTTATTAAAATAACACAATTTTGATGCAATTATTGATAAATTGTAGCTTATTTCTCCAAATAAATTTTATATCTTCCTCATTATATTAGCACAATCATGCACTGTAATATTCACGTCATGCATACCTCAAACATGTCACTGTCTCCTAAAAGCTTAAGCAGTTAGTGTATCAATACTCCCCAGCATATGCAGGCTCACTTAGCTTTTGAATGGGAACACAAACGCAAGGATGTATATAATTATGACAATTCCATAAGTGGTGAATGGAACCAAGGACCTCCTGCTCCAATACCATGTTGGTTAACCACTTCTCCTAAATGCTTAAGCTGTTGGGGAAAGGACTATGTATATCAATAATTACATTATGAGGGATGCTGAATATAGTTATCTACTCATGGTAACAAAGTCAGCAATTCAGTTCATTTTGGTGGGGGGCCACTTCCGGTTCAGTTCGTTTTGTTTTGGGATAGTCCCGAAGTGTAAAATTTCAAGATAGTCTACTCATTGTACCAATTTTGGCTGAATTTTGCCTGAATCTGCAAATCTCATAAGAATTCAAACAAGTGACTGAATTCGAAATTTTGAGGAGATTTGCTGGATTCAGAAAATTCAGCCCCTCAAATTCAAGCAAGGAGCGCGAAAGACCCATGACACATCAATTCGTGGAAGTGGTGCTGCATTCAAATCTAGGAAGAATCCATGAATCTTCCTGCATTTTTTAACCAATATCCCCTAAACTGAAGCTGAAATCATATTATCTAATTTGGGCCCTATAGAAGTCAGTAAGTGTCCTTAAAGTATCAGATAACAATTTGGTTGATTAAAAAATTTAGATTCATTTGAGATTTATCTATTTAACCTCATCAAATTTCAGCCATTGACTTGGGGTTCAAATTTTGACCATGATGAGTGAATCTAACTTACTAAAATGGGACCAAATTTCAAACCCATGATTTGTCAATCATCTTTTATTAAAAAAAGATTGCCAATCATCCTCAGTCCCACAAGCCTTTAGCGATGAGAGCTCCTTCTAGGTATTTAAGATTACGACTTCTGTCAATGTTTTATATCAATTCTTCAAAAGGATTTATAACCAGGCTCCTCCCTGCTGAGGCGGGCGAGCTCCTTCTAGGTATTTAAGAACAAAAAGAAATAAAAAAAAAAAACCCTAACCTCATCTCCCCCGGAGATTTCAATGCGGCAATTATCCACGCCGAGGACCTCAAGCGCCGACAGCAGGTGCTCAACAGTCCTAACTTTAGCCCCGTCGCGTGATAGAGTCGTGCAGAGGCGTGTATTCGAGACGAACTTGGCCGACGCAGGGATCCATCGGCCATCAGCCACGAAGAACCGGCCCTCGCCCGCCGCCGCAGGGAGGAGCCTGGCTGTCGTACGAGCGCCGGAGTGGAGGGCCACCCCCGTCCTAACAATCGCCGTCGCGAGGGTTTGCTGCGGCCTCCCAGTCTGCAAAAAATTGAAAACCCAAATCCAAATTAATCAGAGCACGACAAAAAAAAACAAATTGCAAAATTGGGACAGAAAGGGAAGGAGGGGATTTTACAGGTCGCCAGGAGACGAGGGAAGTGGGGGAGAGATTGGAGAGCGAGCCCTTCCGAACAGCGTTCAATATGCGCGGGAACGACATTCTTGGTTTCTTCTGCGACAATGACGGGCATTCATAAACCCGTTCAGACGCGGGAAGGGGAGGGTTTGTGGGCTCAACGCGAACGAGAGTGAGCAACAGGAACAGTGAATTGTAATCTCCTGATGGGAAAAATTAATTAGGGCTGCTTCTCGGGTCGGGTCAAAGTCGGGTTTTATAGACCCAAGCTGGACCCGACTCTACCTCACCCGAGATAAAAAATAAAAATATTTGAACTTAACTTAATTTGAAATGAGATTTAAAAAACTTAAAAATTAAAATAGGAACCAATTGTATTTTGAGTTGGGTTAGTTCAAATAATTTAATCTAATTTGACCTTATAATGAATTGATTTTATTTATAAAAAATTATAAAAATTTATATAACTAAAGTTAAATATGATTTTATAAGTTAATTAGGAACTTGGGTCGGTTATTGGTTTTTTACATACTAGACCCGACTCGAGATTTACCCGGGTTGTTTTTTCTTAGACCTGACCTGACCCGAGATAGGACCTGACCTGACCCAACCTGGGTCAATTTCGGGTCAGTTCCATTCGTATCAGTTCGGGTCCGGGTTTTTTAAGCAGCCCTAGGAAAAATATTTTCTCCTGGTGAAGTTTCACTAGGACATTAGTGAAGTCATAACCACCAGGACGTCTCTAGTGAAGTAATAAGAGCCAATCATTTCGGTTTGTCGCGTGAGACCACGTGATGTAAGTTAGCATTTGAGAATATTTTCTTTTGCATTTGTGAATGTGTAAGTTAGCATTTGAAAATATTTTCTTTTGCATTTGAGAACTTTTTTTTTTGTAAACATGGCTGGCTATTATAGCTTCACCAGAGATGTCTTTGGTGAAGCTTCACCGGGGGATTACAATTCAAGAATAGTGGGGAATTAATGAAATACTCTATAATTATTGTTTCAAAAAATAATTACCAAACCAAACCATGGTGAGAGAAAAATATTTTAATAATCCGGTATTTTGACATTTAATGACCATTTTGTATGCTCCCTACTTAGTGAGCCTAGAATGCATGGTTGACACAAACATAGGGCTATTCACGTCTACTCATTATTTGCATTACCTTTTGTTTATATCTGCCTTAATATGTATTATACTTTAACAAAGTATGTTTATACTTTTTGTTTGTGTCTGCCCTAATATGTATTGTGCTTTAACTAAGTATGTCAGTTGCATGTACGAATAAAGGTACAAATAGATAGGGATGCTAATGAGCTGAGCCAGCTCATGAAGCAAAGGTGTCTCGACTTGACTCAACTCGAATATGGCTCTACTCGAAGTGGCTAAGCTCAAATTCGACCTCGAACTTGAATATTTTTAAGTTGAGTTCGAGTTACCCTGGCTCGACTCGACTAGAATAAAACTCAAACTCGGCTCGAACTCGAATGAAATTCGTAAATATATTTTATAATATATATATACATGCTGACGCTTTTGTATACATGTGCACAATTATCAATCCAAATTTACATTTATAACATATACATACATATTATATAGGGAAAATTATATAAAAAAATTTATTTACCAAAATAAACCACTTTGGGAAATATTTCCCAAAGTGGTGTTCCTTTTTGCCATGTAGGCGCCAGCCAAGCAGCTGGTGCCTGCGTGGCTTTTTTTATTTATTTTTTAAGTTGATTTTGTCGTTTAGAAGGACGAAATTGGTTTTAAGCCATTTTCGTCCTTCTAAACGACGAAACCGTTTTAACTTGACCCGGTTTTGTCATTCAGAACGACGAAATCAACTTAAGCTGATTTCATCATTCTGAACGACGAAACTTCCACACTTGTTCCATTTCACCCTTCGGTCTCGGCAACAATACTGATTTTGTAGTTCTAAACGACAAAATCACCTTAAGTTGATTTCGTCATTCTGAACGATGAAATCATCGTCATTTTAACACGACTCCACTCCGCCTCTAGACGGATTTCCAGTGAGTGATTTCCAGTGAGTTTTTCAGTCCGCCAAGAAAGCGTTCCGCTCTACCGCCTCCAGGCTTCCGTTGTCCGGCCCGCTGCCAATCTCGCTTCCTCTGGCCCGCCACCGGTCCTGCCTCCTCTTCCCCGCCGCCTTTGCCGTCGGCCCCCATTTTAACCACTCCAATTTCGCACCTATTCCATGGTACCCTAATTTCTCTAATTTTTTTAATAATTGCTTTAAAAGTGTGTTGATTAAAAGTATGTGCTTAAATTAAATATTTGCTGCATGTCTAGAGAATATAGTTTGTGACATTGCATGGTTTGTGACATTAATTCGGTATTTTGGTGTAACGTGTGATTTGGATGGTTTAGTTAAAAATGAGCATATTTTGTTGAGTGGCTTTAGATGCTTTTTTTTACAGCTTATATGGTTTGTGACATTGCATGTATCGCATCATTTGTGTAATTTTATTAATTAGGAAATTGTGTAAATGTTAATATTAGTTTGCTTAATCTATTATTAATTTAATTTATTATTTATGAATTAATTGAATAGAAATGGCAGAAGAATTGGTTAGTTTTTTACTTACCTATGACAGACACACGGAAGGATTATTAATTAAGAAACTGTCGACATATGATGAATTTAAGATGCAAGTAGCAAATAAGGTTGGGTGGGATCGAAGAAGATGGAAAATTACTATCAAATGTAATATTCCGTTGTACGCATTGAGGATGACATTAATATACATAAATGATGATGCATTAATGGGTTTTATGTTTCACCACTCGATTCACGTAATTTCTTTCGAGTTATTTCTCAAAAAAGAGGCCCAAGTGCCTAGTGAAAGGCGAACTAGTTCACATAGAATCTCACATAGGAGCTCACACAGGAGCTCAGATAGAAATGTGAACAATGAAAGACATGCAAATGTCGGTGGACGACGAAGAAGGAAATTTATCTATGACAATAGCTTCAAATGAACGTCATAGGTCGTCTGTCCCTATTTACGATGGAAGTGGACCTAATTGGAGGTAAGGTTAATTTAGTTGTTAATACATTTTGAATCTTATTATCCTTTAATGACAATACATTTAGCTAAATTTTGAGATTTTGTGTGTAATATGGAAGGTCCATGACGCATGCACAAGAGCCATTTAGCGTTCAAATGTCTCAAGGCGGTGCATGGTATGAAACTCAAAGTTCGATGAGCATTCATTTCCCTTACACGTATGTTGGTCATACCGATATTGGACCATCCAATTAAAGGTGAAATATATATTTATAAATAAATATAACTTTTTTAGGCTTATGAAATTTAATACATATGCAATGTTTATATGTGGGGGGGATATGTCCACGGTGAAGATATTGATGAAAATGAGGATAATGAAGGTGAAGATAATATTGACGAAGTAAGTGGAGAAGATTCTGACATGAATGTAGAAGGGGTTAGAGGTGAAGAAAGTGCTCAACAGATAGTTGACGGTGAGGGGGATGATGCAGTAGACAATGCTATTGCTGGGAATGATATGAATGTAGATGATGAAGAGCCGCCGTACTGTGAAGTGGAGCCACTTTATGCACACATCACAGATGAGGAGATAGATGCGGCAGTTAATTCTACAATGAATATGGACCAACAAAATGAAGATGAGTTATATGTTGGCTGCATCTTTGAGAATAAGGAAGCATTTGTTATAGCCTTGCAGGGATATTATTTAAAGAATGAAGGAGAAGTATCATGTTGACATATCTTAAGAAAGCATGGGCAGCAAGGAATATGGGGAATCGTATAAATTGTTGCCAATGTACCTAAGGGCAGTGCAAGAAGCGAATCCTGACACCTACTACCACTTAGAGGTTGATGAAGTACATCGTGCAAATGGTGGCATATGTAGGAGATTTAAGCGATTATTTTTGGGCATTTGGGCCGTCTATAGCAAGGTTTCGACATTGCATCCCCTTGATTGGTGTTGATACCACTCACTTGTATGGCAGATACCCTGGTGCTCTTATGGCTACAATGGCTACATATGGAAATAATGGGTTATTTCCTCTTGCATTTGGGCTTGTCGAGAAGGAAGATGGAGACAATTGGAAATGGTTTCTAATGGAACTGAGGGATCATGTACTGATGGGCATGACGAACATCATCATTATTTCAAATCGACATAGGGGGCTTCAGAAGGCCGTGCCTGAGGTTCTTCCCGAGCCGGATTACCACCATCGTTATTGCATGTCACATAAAAGTAAATTTTAAGGAGTTCAAAAATGATACACTGACGGACTTGATTGGGGCAGCAGCTTGTGCACTTACAATAGAAAAGTTTGATGCTAAAATGGACTTGATTGGTCAAGAGAGTCATAGGGCAAAACATCTCCTCTTAGGAGGAGAATTGCATCCTGCACAGTGGTCCCTTGCCCACAGTGGTTTTATGACATTTGGCATGATGACTACAAATATGGCTGAAAGTTTAAATAGCGTCTTGAAGGGGGCACGAGGTTTACCCATGCAGGCTTTAGTGTCAGCTATCTTTTATCGGCTCATAAAATTTTTTGTTAAACGGTCTTCTGCCGCCTTTGCCATGGCCACCCCGTATACTCCCAGAGTGGAAGCTATATTGAGAGAGCAAACAAGAAAAATTGGGGAGTATATAGTTAATAGGATCAACAGGGGTCAGTATGAAGTGACATCAATTCGTGCCCGAAAGGTTATGGTAAATGTTGTGATGCATACTTGTACATGTAATATCCCTCAGGTTTATAGTTATCCTTTCTTGCACCTTATCGCCGTGTGGGCAAAGTGGCGGGAGCCAATCCAGGCATCACTATATTTCACATCTTCTACTTATAAAAATGTGTACTCCGCAGAATTCTATTCTCCTTGTGGTCGGGAGTATTGGGAGAGGGATATACTTTTTGTATTATACCCTCCGATAACAACAAGGCAACCCGGTCGCCCACGATCTGTTCGTATTAGGAATACAATGGACCGTAGAACAATGAAAAGAGATGGTAGAGGAAGATATAAATGCGGGAGGTGTAAACAAAGTGGGAATAATAGTAAATCATGTAGAAACCCTCCTGTTGATTGGTAAACATATAATCAATCTCTGTATTTATTCTATATTTTTAGTCACGTATGCATGTGTTCCTTTTGATTAATGATATGATCTTAATTTTTCGCAGATAATATGGATCATGTAGAGCCTTGTTACGGGCCAGGATCGAGTGATACTTCCATACTCATACAGTAGGAGTCACATAGGTCTGCTGCTATTTCGAAAGGAGAGGTATGATAATTTTTTTATAAAATTTGTTTCATTTTTTGGACGATATAGTACGCTATGTTAAAATTTTAAAATTTATTATAGGACCCCGGGTGCCTTGAGTGCACCAAACATTTTAAATATCTCCGCCATTGGCCTATAGACGAGCGTATTTTACCTTATATCAAGCGTGCGGGTTTCATCCATTTCATTCATCTACAGTACGTCTATCTAGATCGGCCCCTATTGACAGCTCTTGTTGAGAGATGGAGGAGGGAGACTCCAATGTTTCATTTGTCATATGGAGAGATGTCCATCACGCTCATGGATGTGGTAGTTCTATTAGGACTTTGTATTAATGGACGTCTTGTGACAGGCACGACAGGAGGAGCTCATATAGATATATTAGTTAGACTTCTTGGTAGAGCTCCTCCTACTACAGTGATGCGTGTAGCCGAGTGAGCCTACAATGGCTCTTACAGGAGTTTCGCGAGCTCCCAGCTGATGTTACAGAGATAGTTATCGAGTAGCATGCACGAGCCTATTTATTACATTTACTTGGAGCTACGATATTTGCGGATACCACGAATAGCCACATGCATGTTTTGTATCTCTCCCTCCTTGCCGACTTTGACATGGCTGGTACTTATTCATGGGGCAGTGCTACTCTTGCATTCTTATACCGAGAGTTAGGAAAAGCATGCCAGACCATGACCTCAGGGATTGCGGGCTATCTGACCCTTCTTCAGGTAATTAATTGTGTAACTTTACTTGGTGTTTTAGTCACGTATAATTCTTTAATTGTAATATTTGTTATCACTATTTTCTGACATAGTTATCGTCATGGGAGAACTTACACGTCGGCCGACCAAGTGCTAAGATGGGTCGCTTGGTTGAGGGTGCTCCATTAGGGGCGAGGTAGGTTGTATTTATGTTTACCACATTACTTTTTTAGCAATGTTTTATATGCATATGTTGAACTTATTTTTTTAATTTAACTCCTTAAGGTGGAATGCTCGAAAAAAGAGAACAGAAAATCCACAAGGAGTACTCCGCCTATACAGAGGGGAGTTAGACCACCAACGGCCATACCAGGTAATTTTATTGCCGTGTTGAACTTTTTTATGTAATGATTTTAAAAACTTTTGTCATTATTTAAACTAAATTATCTTTATATATTGTATAGATTATTTGGCAGCCGTACTCAGAGGACATGTTGGCTGCATTACCTCCCCTATGCACGGACGGTCGAGAGGTGTGGCTATCTTGAACTCTGTTAATATGTTACGAGATTATCGAGATGTATGTGCCGGATCATGTAATGCTCCAGTTTAACTTGGAGAAAGGGGTCCCACCTTCTATCGTCGAGTTTGTCCACAGCATCACTCAACAGGGCCGCCATATTACCGACTGGGCTATACATCATGCGTCGTATATTGCTCGATGGGAGGATAGGAGAGCCACTATTATTAGAGGGGAGATGGCTACGACATTGCGAGATGTTCATAGTACTTATATGCAGTGGTATTTACCAATTACACGACAATATATTTTACCGCGCGATGATGTAGAGGAGATGACATATCAGCCTAGGGGAGCGTCTGAGGCAGCTCTAGTAAGTACAACTTTGTTAATTAAGGCATATATTATTTTTTTTATTTTGTTTTAATTATTTATCTAATATTTAATTTATTTTTTTATAGCTTCGTCTAGTTTGATGTATGCATGCGCATTTGAGTGATGCACTTATCACCTGTACTTTCCGTGAGGACTTCTCAGCAGCATGTCAGTCAGTGTTAAATAGTCTGATGATGTCCTTCGTAGCTTGCCACTGCTTCATTCAGTGATCACAGATGTTCATCGAGATTATCCTGTCGACGAGGCCGCTCAAACGCAGCCGATGCACTCTTCATGCCTGATATTCCATCATCATCATCAGTGTATAGCTCTCCTATAGGTTCATCATTTTCTGACACAACACATGCAGCTGAGCCAGATCCGATTTTATATTATAGATGACATTGGCTAGCTCGTGTTGTACCATCTATTACTTATGTTGAGCCCAAGCCCGAGTCACAACCGGAGTTGGAGCCACAACTAGAGCTAGAGGCAGATCATGAGGAGCTCGTACACCACCGTCGAGGACGAGGTCGAGGTCAAGGTCGAGGACATAGGAGATTATGACATTACTTTTTTTATATGTTTATTTTAAACTAAACATTATTTCAACTTGTGATGTAATATATTTGATACTCGTCTATGATGTACTTTAATATTATATTTGTTATGGGTGGAATGAATGAAGTCGTGTATGTATTGTGTATGTTTTGAATGAATGAACAGGGATTGGCGATAAAATTAGTTTCAAATAGTATTTTAAAAAAAAATTACTTTGAGAATGACGAAATCAGTATTGTTGTTGAGACCGAAGGGTGAAATGGGACAAGTGTGGAAGTTTCGTCGCTCAGAACGACGAAATCAGCTTAAGTTAATTTCGTCGTTTTGAACGACGAAACCGGGTCAAGTTAAAACGGTTTCGTTGTTTAGAAGGACGAAAACGACTTAAAACAAATTTCGTCCTTCTAAACGACGAAATCAACTTAAAAAATAAAAAAAAAGCCACGCACGCGCCAGCTGCTTGGTTGGCGCTTGCATGGCAAAAAGGAACACCATTTTGGGAAATATTTCCCAAAGTGGTTTATTTTGGTAAATAATTTTTTTTATTTATATAATTTTCCCTATTATATATTTATATGTTATTATATATTTATATGTATTGAGTATTGGCTTATATTACATATGATATATTTGGGAAATTTATTTAAATAATAATTTAAAAAAACTTATTTGCCAATTCAGACCACTTTGGGAAATATTTCCCAAAATGGTGTTGCTTTTTGCCACGCAACTAGCGCCTGCGTGGCTTTTTTTAAAATTTTTATATGATTTCGTCCTTGCTTGGAAAGGATGAAATCAAGTTTAAGTTGATTTCATCCTTCTAAATGATGAAATCACTACACTTGGCAATTCGGCTGACTAAAGCTGATTTCATCCTTTTATATCATCTTAACCCACTCCCGCTTCTCAGCTCCAGATCACGCTGTGCATTTTCTTTCTCCTGTGCTCGATCCGCCCTGCTGCCATGGTTCGTGTTTGAGCACCACCACCCAGATCCCGTCGGCGTTTTCTTTCAGAAGGTCATTGTAAGGACCCTCATCTTTAAACCAGTTTTGGTTTTCTTTAATTATTGGTTATCGTGAGATTTACATGTTTTCTGATCTTATTCGGTGATTTTGTAAAATAAATAGTGTTTGTAATGGTATTAAACAAAATTAACTTCAACATTAGTGGTTTTAAGTGATTTTTAACCAAATGTGAATTTTTGGAATTTTTTGGAATTTTTACTATTTTCCCAAAAATTAGGGTTTTGGCGGGACCCCTGTGGGCCCCACCGTCAAAAATTTTATTTTTGGGTCAAATGAACCTAGACATATACTTAAGGTCACACAAAAATTTTTAGAATTTTATTAGGCTTAATCAGTGTCTAAATTTGCAAAATACCCACTTTTAGCCTACTTTTCCTATTTACACCCCAAAACTTACCTATGCATACCCCAACCCTTACTATAAAAGGGCAGACCTGAGCCATTTCCATTTTTAGGAATAGGCTAAGGAAGGAGGGTTGGCCTAATCCCCACTTAGGCCCGAATTAGAAGCCGATTAAGGTAAGCTTACTCTAATTAAGCACTAATCCTTGGCTTTCTTCTTAATTTCTTCCAAATCTACCATTTTCCCCTTGATTCAATTCGTTTTTGACCATCAAAATCTACTTATTTGTGTTTTACTACAAACCCTAACATTCAAATTTCAATTTTTACTACCAGCAAGCCCTAGATCTAAGATTTAATTAGGGATTTCTTGGGTAAATCGATTTCTATTAGAGTTAAATTCAAACTCATTGTGTTTTCAAGGATTTCAAGAAGGGTGACTCTTCAATCCGAGCTTAATCAAGTGCTGAGGTAATGGGTCTTCGAAATCTCTGTTTATCCATGGTAAAACTCTTCATTTTTGGCTTATTTCGAATGGAGTTTGCTAGATTTAGTGTGTTAATGGTAAGATTAGAAAATGGAATTATTTAATCCCGATTTCTTAGGGTTTTGCATTATTATGGTATGGTTTGATGTTCTGGAAGTCAAGAAGGACTTTTGATGATGATTAGGGTGTTAGATGTGGATTTGAAGTGTTATCAATGATGTTTCGGTTTGGATTTGTGAAAGGAAGAAGATGATTGTTCTGCCGTGTTGGTGATCGATTGGCCTTGTAGGGCGTTCGATCGGCAACACTGCCAGAATAACACTTTTCCAGTTCAGCCGAACGAACGGCCTGCTAGGCGATCGAACGGCCGAACTGTAAATTTCAAATTTTCACGTTTAACCGATCAAACGGCCTGAAGGGCAATCGATCGGCTACACAGTAAATTGCATGTTGTGCATATGATGTCTATTTTGATGATTCCACTTTAGCTTGCCAATTTTATATGAATGTGGAGTGTTTTGAGCCATGTTAGGATACTAGAAATGCATGCTATTAAGTTTATGGAGTTGAGATATATGCTTAGAGATGGTGGAATGACTTATGTTTTGTGGCATGATGTTGGAATCGTTATCTTGAAATTATGAATGGTTATTTCCCTTTGGTTAAGCATATTTTCAGTAGGACTACAACCTATTGTTGGACTGATTTGTCATGATAGATTGTGGTTAGTGGTGTGTGGATGTTGGTGAATGTCATGACTCAATGATGAAATGAGTGATGTTATATGTGTTTAGCCTTTGTGGTTGAGTTTTGAATTTTGATATGATTTCATCAATTCTTCTTCTATGATTTCCGCTGGAATTCATGTTTAGATAGAAATTCACATGTGTAGTGTGGTAGTGAGTTGATTTTCAAGCATGTTGATATGCATATGAAATGCTTCTACTAGTTACACACACATGTGAGGGTTAAATGATGATGTTGAAGCTTGATATTGTGATTATGAATGATGCATTAGGGGCTGATGAGAGCACTTATCATGGGTTAGGATTTATGTATGCTTTGCCCACGCATGTACCATGCTGCATGCATCATGAAAATGGATTTCCAATTGAGGCTTCATCGTGATTAATCGAATTTGACCGATTGGATGCAATGTGATGAAATTGTGTGCCGGGTTGATCGGTTGTGGATTAATCGCAAGTTGATTGGTCTGAAAGGACATATTTTGATTTGAAGTTCTTGTGTAGAACGAGTGCACTCCCCAAGTTGAGTCTTGTTAAATGGAATGATGTAGGGACGAGTTGTGTACTTGTCTTGCGGATATGTGAGAATATTATTATGTGTGTCATCTGGACCCTGAGAATCCAGTGTGGTATGCCGTGTGCACCCCGCTACCACGTGTTATAGGGTTCTCTGTGTGAGAACTCGGGCTCTTCCCTCCGCAGGAGATGTCCTGGGCGAATACCCCTGCTCTAGATTCTCTGTGTGAGAATGGGACATCCTTGGCTAGGATCGTCCAGGGCGAGCAGTATTAGGGATTGACAACCCCAATTTTTCTTTAAATTCTTGTGTTGAATTTTGGATCATGACACGCCTTCGTGGCCTTGCCTATGCTCCCGTCTATGTGACATTAATGTGTGATTACTCCTTGATGGAGGTTGATTGTGATGATATATGCATGTGGGAATATGTATTTAGAGATACATATATGCAGGTTGATGTTGATGTTATGCATGTGGGAATATATATGTTAGAGATACGTCAATGCAGTTTGATTTGATACTATGCATGTGGGAATATGTATGTTAGAGATACATCCATGCAGGTTGATGTTGATGTTATGCATGTGGGAATATATATGTTAGAGATACATCCATGCAGGTTGATGTTGATGTTATGCATGTGGGAATATGTATGTTAGAGATACATCCATGCAGGTTGATGTTGATATTATGCATGTGGGAATATGTATGTTAGAGATACATCCATGCAGGTTGATGTTGATGTTATGCATGTAAGAATATGTATGTTAGAGATACATCCATGCAGGTTAATTATGCACTATGATGCAGTGTTAGGTGATATGTATATGTGATCAGAAAATGATGCACCATATAATTCGTTGATTTAAATGATTATATCGCTATGCTATCGTATTTTTTGATGTTGTTAGTGATATTAAAACCATTGCTGAGTTTGTTAAACTCACCCCTCTTTGCGTGTTTTGATTTGGGGTTGCGTGGTGCGACATGCAGACGGACAGGATCGCCTCTTCGAGGAAAGGTCGGAGGTGGCTTGGATATGATCGTGGAGTTCTTTGTGTGGTTTATTTTCCTTAGTTATGCTGTTGTTTAGGACCTTTGTGTAGGGTTCTTGTCTTGGATTTATGTCATTTTACTATTGTGATGCTTATGACTTATTTTGAGCCGGTGTGGGCTTTACTTAACTAAGCTTGTGGGTTTGAGATTGTTGTTTACTTTGTGATAAGCAACACCTTTTCTTCCCTTTTTATTTACTCGTGCTCAAAGGATTGTGCGTACTCTGTGCTTCTGTTAATCGCCCGTGGTTAGGGTTAAGTCTTCCGCTAGATCGTTTCTCAATTTTCACTTCGTCGCCCCCACGCGCTTGACCGGCCCTTGGACCGGGTTCGGCTCGGGTCGGGCATCGCCGGGGCGTGACAGTCATCCTCCGCCTCCAGTTCCCGCTGTCCGTCACGCTGCTGTGTTCGCCGGTCATCGGATTTGAGTGCCGCCCCGCCGTCGCTGTGTTGGCCGATCCCATCCTCTGCCCTAATTTTAGTTTAGGGATTCCGGAAATTTCCCTTCCCTAGTTTCAGTTTAGGGATTTGGTTAATTGGAAATTTAGATCTCTTAAAAGTATGATTTTTTGTTATTTTCTAATAAAGTATTTGTGCATTTAGATTTGTTGGCCAATTGTTTGTGTGTTTACTATAATGAGATCTGTTAGCCAATTATTTGTGCATTTAGGGATGTAGCCATATGTCTTTGTCTGAAATTGGACTAAAATTAAACTAGTCGTATGTTAGTAATAATTTAATATTTTTATCAATAGGGTAGATATAATATTTGAAGAAGTGTATGAGAATATTTGTTGTCTTCTTTGGATAAGAGAAGAAATATGTGAAGAAGTGTATGATTATTGCTCGCTGATATATGAGGCAATTTCTTAATCTAATTTTAGCCTCTTAGTGTTGAGACAATTGCTTAATCTAACATTAATTAGTTCATCTAATTTTAGCCTCTTAGTTTTGAGATAATTGTTTAATCTAATATTAATTTAATATATTGTTTATGAATTAAGTGACTAGAGATGGCAGAAGAAATGGTTATATTTTTACTTAACTATGATGGACGCACAGAAGGATTATTAATTAAGAAACCGTCTACATATGATGAATTTGATATCCAAGTAGCTAGTAAGGTTGGGTGAGATCAAAGAGGATGGAAAATCACTATAAAATGTGCTATTCCAACATATGGATTGAATTCGAGACAAATATGTATAAATGATGATGCATCAAAGAGTTTTATGTTTGACCTCTCGCGTCACATACTTTGTTTCGACTTATTTCTCGAAAAAGAGGCCCAAGTGCCTAGTGAAAGGCGAAGTAGTTCACATAGGAACTCTCACAGGAGCTCATAAAGAGCTCTGAAAGAAATGTGAACAATGAAAGGCATATGGAAATGCCGGTGGACGATGAAGAAGAAAGAAATTTATCTATAATAGTAGCTTCAAATGAACATCATAGGTTGTCGGCCCCTATTTACGAAGGAAGTGGACCTAATTGGAAGTAAGGTTTATTAAGTTGTTAATCCTTTTTGAATCTTATAATTACCAATGAAAATTAGGATGTTAAAATTTGAATTTTGTGTGTAATATGGAAGCACACATCGCATACACACGAGCCATTTAGCTTTCAAATGTCTCAAGGTGGTGCATGGTATGGAACTCAAAGTTCGATGAGCATTCATTACCCCTACACAGGTGTTGGTCATATTGATGCTGGACCATCTAATCAAAGGTGAAATATATATTCATAAATAAATATTTTATATTTAGGCATATGAAATTTAATACATATGTGATGTTCATATGTAGGGGTACATATGTCCATGATGAATATATTGATAGAAATGAGGCTAATGAAGGTTAAGATAATATTGGCGAAGCAAGTGGAGAAGATTCTGACATAAATGAAGAAGGGGTTAGAGGTGAAGAAAATGCTCAATAGATGGTTGACGGTAAGGGGGGTGATGCGGTAGACAATGCTATTGCCACAAATGATATGAATGTGAATGATGAAGAGCTATCATACTGTGAAGTGGAGCCACTCTATGCACACATCATAGATGAGGAGATAGATGTCCACTCTATGCCATGGATATGGACCAACAAAATGAAGATGAGTTATATGTTGGCCGCATCTTTGAGAATAAGGAAGTATTTGTTACAGCCTTGAAGGAGTTTTTCATTCAAAATCATGTCAAATACAAGGTTGTACAAACAAATTTGTCAGAGTATACAGTGAAGTGCATTGATAGTACTTGCCCTTGGAGAGTTCATGGCTCAATAAAAAAGGGTAGAGGGTACTTTAAATTGAAGACATACAAAGATGACCACACATGTCAGAATGCCCAGCTTAGCACAGATCATAGACAGTGCAGTGTCTCCTTTATTTAAACGGTTATAATGCCCGCTATCCAAGCCAAATTAACTCTCACACCAGGGGACATTATTTAAAGAATGAAGTAGAAGTATCATGTTGACATATCTTATAAGAAAGCATGGGCAGCAAGGAATATGGGGATTAAAGCTATTTATGGAGATTGGGTTGAATGATATAAATTATTACCAATGTACCTAAGGGTGGTGCAAGAAATGAATCCTGACACATATTACTGCTTAGAGGATGATGAAGTACTTCATGCAGATAGTGGCATATGTAGGACATTTAAGCGGTTGTTTTGGGCATTTGGGCTGTCTATAGCAGGGTTTCAACATTGCATCCCTGTGATTGGTGTTGATGTCACTTACTTGGGCCGTCTATAGCAGGGTTTGTTCACATTCGGAGTACAATGGACCATAGAACTATGGAGAGAGATGCTAGAGGAGGATATAAATGTGAGAAGTGTAAACAAAGTGGGCATAATAGTAAATCATGTAGAAACCCTCCTGTTGATTGGCAAACATATAATCAATCTCTTTATGAGTTTTCTATTTTACATATGATTATATGTTCTAATGATTGATGATATGCTTTTAATTGTCTGTAGATCATGTAGAGCCTTCTTACGGGTAAGGCGCGATTGATGATTCTCTACAACATGAGTCACATAGGTCGGCTGCTATTTGGAGAGGAGATATATGATAACTCTTTTTAAAATTTGTTTCATTTTTTTAGATGCTATAGTATGCTGGGTTATAATTTTTAAATTTATTATAGGGCCCCAGGTACCTTGAGTGTACCGAACATTTTACATATCTATGCCATTGGCTCGTGGATGATCGTATGCTACCCAATATCAAGCGAGCAGGATTTGGGCATTTTATTCATCTATAGTACGTCCATCTCGATTGGCCGTTATTGATAGCTCTTGTTGAGAGATGGAGGAGGGAGACACAGACGTTTCACCTGCCCTATGGAGAGATGTCCATCACTGTCATGGATGTGGCAGTTCTGTTAGGACTTTGCATCGATGGACATGCAGTGACGGGCACAATAGAAGGAGGTCATGTGGACATATTAGTTAGACTCTTTGGTAGAGCTCCTACTACTACAGTGATGCGTAGTAGCTGAATAAGCCTTCAATGGCTTTTACATGAGTTTCATGAGCTCCCAGCCAATGCTATGGAGATAGTTATCGAGCATCTATTACATTTACTTGGAGCCATGATATTTGCGGATACCACGAGTAGCCATGTACAGGTGGCCTATCTCTCCCTCCTTACGGACTTCGACATGGTGGGTGTTTATTCATAGGGCAGTGCTACTATTGCATTTTTATACCGAGAGTTAGGGAAAACATGTCAGGCCATGACCTCGGGGATTGCAGGATGTATGACCATTCTTTAGGTAAATGAATTCATAACTTTAAATATTTTTTTGCATGTATAATTACTTAAATTTATTTAATATTTGTTATTATAATTTTTGACATAGCAATGGTCATGGGAGCATTTACATGTCGGATGACCAAGTGTTGAGATGGGTCACTTAGTCGAGGGTGCACCATTTGGAGCGAGGTAGGCTGTATTTATGTTTAACACCTATTTTTTTAGCAAGGTTTTATGTACATATGCTAAACTCATTTTTTAAATTTAACTCCTTAAGGTGGAATGTTCAGAAAAAGAGAATTGAAAATCCACAAGGAGTCCTCCGATTGTATAGAGGGGAGTTAGACCACCAACGGTCATATCAGGTAATTTCATTGTGTGATGAACTTTTTTTGTAATGATTATAAAAATTTACATTGTTATTTAAACTAAATTATCTTTATATATTGTATAGGTTATTTAGTAGTTGTACTCACCGGAAGTATTGGCTGCGTTACCTCCTCTATGCACCGACGGTCGAGAGCTGTGGCTATCTCGAACTCCACTGATATGTTATGAGATTATAGAGATGTACGTGCTGGATCGTGTAATGCTCCAGTTTAACTTAGAGCAAGGGGTCCCACCTTCTACCGTCGAGTTTGTCCATCGCATCACTCTACATGGCCACCATATTACCGACTAGGCTTTACATCATGCCTCATATATCGCTCGATGGGAGGATAGGAGAGCCACTATTATTAGAGGAGAGATGACTATGACATCGCGAGATGTTCGTAGCACTTATATGCAGTGATATTTACCGATTACATAACGATATATTTTACTGTGTGATGATGTAAAGGAGATGATATATTAGCCTAGGGGAGCGTTTGCGGCAGCTTTGGTAAGTACAACTTTGTTAATTAAGGCACATATTATTTTTATATTTCTTATTAATTATTTATCTAATTTTTAATTTAATTTTTTATAGCTTCGTCTAGTTCGACGTACGCATGCGCATTTGACTAACATAATTAACACCTATACTTCGGGCAAGGTCTTATTAGTAGCATGTTAGTCGGTACTTAGGGAGTCTGATGATGTCATTCGTAACTTGCCACTGCTTCAATCGGTGATTACAGATGTTCATAGAGATTATCATGTCGACGAGGATGCTCAGACATAGCCAATGCACGATTCATTCCCTGATATTCCATCTTTATCAGCAGCGCATACCTCACTTCCCCGTTCATCATTTCTGGTCACTGCACATGTAGTTTAGTCAGATCCGATTTCATATTATAGACGATATTAGCCAGCTCGTGTTGAACCATCTATTACTTATGCTAAGCTAGAGCTGGAGCCAGAGTTGGAGCAGGCAAATCATGAGGAGGAGCTTGTACAACATTGTCGAGGTTGAGGTCGAGGCTGAGGATGTAGGAGATTGTGACATTAACTTTGTTATATGTTTATTTAAAACTAAACATTTTTTCAACATGTGATGTAATATATTTGATAAACATTTCTATTTTATGTATATTTTTATTAGTTGATGTCAATATGCATGAAATGTGTGGAATGAATGAAATTGTGTACGAGTTGAATGAATGAACAAGGACATGTGTTAAAGTTAGTTTAAAATAGTTTTTTAAAAAAATTCTAATTTGATTTCATCCTTTAGAAGGACAAAATCAGTTTGTAAGCCGCATTTTTGGATGTAGATGCCAAGTTACGTGCCTTAAGGCGATTTTGTCCTTTCAAATGACGAAAGTAGATTTTGTCCTTTCAAAGGATGAAAGTAGATTTCATCTTTTAGAAGGACGAAATCAACTTAAACATGATTTTGTCTTTCTAAAGGATGAAATCATATAAATTTTTTTTAAAAAAGGCATGCAGGCGCTAGCTACTTGCTAGCGCATGCTTGGCAAAAGGCAACACCACTTTGAGAAATATTTCCCAAAGTGGTCTAAATCGGTAAATATTTTTTTAATTATTATTTAAATAATTTTCCATATATATTTTTGAGAAGTAAACATTTAAAGACACATTATACACATATGTCCACATGTGATATGTATTGAAATTTAGATATATCATTGAAATAAGATTTAATAATGTATATATATATATATATATATATATTTTGTACAACTGAGTAAAAAATTGGGATATATTGTACTACATATCAAACAAAATGTCAATCATTAGACAATATGTTATGGTATTATTATTTACTATTTTTACATGTCAAATAAACTATGATATATCTTTTCAAATTTTCTATGAAGACTACTCTTGGAATCCTTAGAAGTTTAAATTTTACAATAATTTTATAAAATATTTTTTAGAATTGAGTCATGGAGTCTTTTTTTCTTCATAAAATTAGGGTAATTTATATTTATTTGCGATGGGTCTAAGACAACAAGACATCAAGTTTCATGTTCCCACATACTAAAACTCCACTCGACCTGACTCCTTAGCACCCCTACACATTACACATGATATAAATTATTTGAAAATAAATGTTTTAAAGAGACATAATATACATATATTATATATGAGATATTTTTTAAAATTTATATGTATAATAGAAATAAATAATATACATTCATATATGAGATCTCATATAAACAAATGTAGTTAACCATAAATGCACTAATTTTTTCTTTTTTGGTGGTTATAAGATGACACTTGAAGTAAGAAGTAAATACAAAGATTTAGAAAATTTAGGTTATCAAATAATAAATATATTTTATACAACCAAAGAAGGTTAGAGTATGTAGAAGAGGTTGTGGTGCCACATATACATATAGTATATATGTGCTAATAATAATGACATGGTCATATAAAACTACTAAATATATATAGAAGACTACTAAAGATGTACATGACCTTTTGACCTTCTTAGTAAAATAACTTCCTCCTGAGATAGAAATAGTGGCTGAAACCTATGTGGTTAGAAAGTAGACAAAAAGAACTTCGAAATTCCACCAAAAATGCGCGAATCAGAGTCCGGATGAGGGAGATATGACTGTTCGAAATTGAACATATCGTATAAGGTCCATTTACCCGATTTTAGGTGTATTTAGCCTGTTTAAGTCATCTTGCAGGCCCGGTTAATTAGAGTTCCGAAATTATTTTTTAGAGGCCTAATTAGGGTGCCTAAGTGAGGTGGATTGACTCTACTTCTGGGGGGATTAGGAACCCTAATCTCGATGCTTATAAAAATGATGATTAGAGCACAATTAAGGGGGCTTGACTGATTGGAGGAGAGAAGGTAGTGAAAGTTGAAGCTCCGGCGAGGCTTCAGCAAAGCTCTAACGATAGTGGATCGACAACAAATCAACGATTAAAGTACGATTATT
Organism: Saururus chinensis; assembly: GCA_035235625.1. Classification (NCBI taxonomy): domain Eukaryota; kingdom Viridiplantae; phylum Streptophyta; class Magnoliopsida; order Piperales; family Saururaceae; genus Saururus; species Saururus chinensis. Next base: position 48,004,880 of record CP141140.1, read on the forward strand.
ATCATTGTCTTTGATTGAAGATTAATGAAGAATTTATAGGATGACTTTGGATAAAAATTAGCTTTATGCAATTTGTAAATAATATGAATAGTAATTTCAATTTTGTTTTGTAATTTCTGCTTTATTGTTCCCACTGGCCGGTTGTCGATTGGCCACCAACCGGCTGGTCCTTTCACTCCAGACCCCCACAATGGAGGGCCAAACTCCGGCAAGCAGTAGCCGCCAAGTAGGCCGTCGGGCTGGTGAATAGAAACAAAAAAGGGGCTCTGGCCACGCTGGTCGTGACAATGCCGACCATGGTTGCGCCGGCCTGCGCCGTGCTGACAATGGCTGAGACGGCCCTCTCCGTGATGGCATCAAAAGCCACCGCCGCCTCATAGTTAAAATAAAAAAGAACAAAAAAGGGGCATTTTGGCCGCCGGCCAGCCACCAAACTACAGCGGGACCGACCTTGTTGGTTCCGCCGTGCTCTAGCAATTCGGAGGTTGTGAGCCGCCCACCCCTCCGCTGTAGTGGGGGGCGGTGCCGTCAAAGGCTGAAAGGGCTCTAGCCGGTCACGGGGAAGGCAACCAGCATCGTGGGTCATCTGTGCTCCCCTGACCGGGTCGGTAACCCGACCCAGTTCGGTCTGGCTCTTTTAAAAAAAAACTTACACTCTACCTGAACCTGGTCCGAATCAGTGACTTTGAGTAGTCAGAAAATATTGGAAAAAATTATAAATGACTATGAGAGTATTCCGAGTGTTTTGACCAAGTTTCAGGTCTAGGAAAAATCTCCAAGTATGTGAAATGACTAATTTACCCTTATAAATTGACGCTTAGACTAATAATGATTAGTAACCAGACTTGGGGCTCCGGTTCAAGGGCTTATGAGTAAATTTGAAAATTGAGAAAAATCTCAATGACATTTTAGTGTGTATTAAATTTGGACCAACCACAAGTTAGGGAAAATTCTAATAAATTAATAATTGATTGTTTTACCCCTAGGGTTATGGTAAGATTTTTAATTGAACCAGTGTCGGTTCAAGAGGCTTACAACCCCGTTAAACAACAAGAAAATTACATCGGGTTCACAATGTCATGGTGTACCCCTCACATTAGTTTTGGACCCGTCAAGGTTCAGGGAGGCCCTGAACAAAAAGACAGAAATACCTTACGCAGATCGGCCCGCATTATCATGAATCAAATTAACGGGTCAATGTGATACTAAAACCTTTTGAGAGGTTAACGACTTGCTTGAGAGCAGAGAAGACCTTATCCAATGTTGGATAATTACTTTAATGCCCTTTGGTGCATTATGAACAGTTTTCAATAAAGACTTAATCAGTTAACCTAATGAGGGTTAGGGCACGAGAGCTTGGACATTCTTAATATCATTATCGAACTTGATTCTTGATACTATGATCTACTTGGACCTGTGTGGTTCTGATTGTTTATGTTGTTTATTGTTTCGATATTTGCTATTAATGTTGTGATAGTAACTTATCACTAGCTTAAGATTATTGAAAGATGAACTGATGGGGTAGATACTTTTAGATTGGGTGAGAATACCTAATCAAGATAAAGACTAAAATACCTCAGAGGGGTATGAGACTAGTTCATAGAGTGAACAAAGCCTTCGACCTAATGATTTGCTTTGGTCGATGAATTGATGGTAGTTTCGAGTTTTAAACCCTAGCCTATAAGGGACTAATAGGGTTTGGGATAGTCATTCGGAATCTTGGCTTATAGATGAGCAAGATAGGGTTCAAATTGGTTTCCTGAGTTTTAGCTCTATTAAGGAGCTGCTAATTTGACCGTATAGTTGCACCTCCCCATTGGAGGGAGCTCTGCGTGAGCCGGGCTCACCATAGATCTATTGAGGTTCTTTTAGTGTACACACATTTGGATTAGCTAACATCCTGCTTGGTTGGCTTTTCCTGCCACTTCTGTTTAGGTGCAGTTGTGGGTCATGCCCTTCCACTCTAGTTAGGTCCTTAGTGGGCTAGGAGGGGTTATGGTACTTCCTGGTGGATTCCAGGGGCCTGGTGGATTCCAGGGTGTTTTGTCATGGATGTACCTTTGAGGGTGGTCTATGGTGAGTTATCATTTGTCACTTAGGTTGACATTTGATAAGTCTATCTATCATTGGGATTAGATAGGGAGAGATAATTAATAACATTGTTTGATATTGCTTGTTAATTAGAACAAGTGGAACGATTAAAAGACTTGCATAAAATGTAGGTTGCTTTAAAATACTTAAGCATTGCATGTGTGATGCTATGCTTCTTAGTATAGTCTAGATTTAGGTAGGACTGCGTTTGGATCCTATCTTGTTGGAAACATTGGAGATGTTGTTTGATGAGTACATAGGCAACTAACATCGGGTGATGTTGGCCTGATTTGAAAAACATTAAATTTTACTTTTGTTCTTTTGAAATGCTCCTCCAAGGGGAGGAGATGTTTTGTTGCATGTTTGGTCTTGTTTGCTTGTAGGCTCTTTAGACGGAGACGTTGCGAGATCAGGACGTTGGTGGGCGTTTGAGGCCGACATTGCACTAGTGGGATCTAGTTTCTTGCTTCTGCAATCTTGTAAGATTGTAATTATTGGCGTGAGAGCCAACTTTACTTGGTTGTTTATTTTCGGATAGATGACAGACTTGTACTTAGAGGGTTAACTTGTTGTTTATAAAAAATTAACACGTGTAATAATATCATATGTTTTGATATTCCTATTTGTGAACCCCAGTTATCACAACTTGATATTTAATCGGATGATTGGTTTTGTGTTTAAGAAAGAAAGAAAAATTGTCGTGATTTATCACGTATAATTTAGTTAAAAGGGTTTTGAAAATCCGGGTTGTGATAGTGTGGTCCGCGGCCAATTTTAGAGTCTTGTGGACAACAAAGTATTTTTAACCGTTTGCCAACCTCCAATCAGTCACCCCCCATTATGTGGTTGCTTTTGCCATTTCTTGTGGCACGACTTTGTGTCTGGCTGCCCGAGTGCGCCCAATCTTTTTCTTCATGTGAAATTAGCTCAACCTTGTTGAGATTGATTTTGGAGTCTCTAAAAAATCCTCGGGACAACAACTCTCTCAGTGTGATGCTTTTGGTTGCCTATTCCACCATTGACACTTCCACCGTCATGTGTTCACCATCAAACTCGTGTGGATAACAAGGTTGGGGACCTTAAACTCATAATTTTATGATAGTATGCTTTGATTGTGTAGTAGCATGTTAGGAGTTTGTAACTTAATACTTTGCATTATAAATGTTGATTAAATGAGCATCTTTTTATGTGAACTATGTGTATGCTAGTAAAGGCTAAGGGTATGATAGTAAGTGTTGATTTATTTGTATGTGATTAGAGCATGTGATTAATCTGTGTGGTTGATGGGCATGGGCATGGGCATGCGCATTGGATGGGATGTTTGTCGAATGGATGATTCATGGCTTTGATGGAGAGATTGCTGGCGGCAGAAGATATAAGATTGGCCAAGGATGGATTTGATGTGGTTAGGGGATTGGTTGGATTGAACCGGTTGGTACATTGGAGCGACGAGTAGGAGATGTAGGGGATGCAAGGATTTGAAGACTTAAGATTCAGAGCGCCTTTGGGGGACTATGAGTTAGTAAGAGATAACAACATAATTGTACATGCATAATGTATGAATATGTATTGTAATGTAAGACGTTTTGGTTTTAAGGTGGATGGTGTAAGATGTAAGGCAGTAAGTATATGATGGTAAGAGTGTTAGTATGGAATTTGAGTTTGACAAGTAAGACTATGCAGAGATCTGTAAGACTGTAAGTGTAAGGGCGGGGGATGAGCTAAGTAAAGAATGCTACCTTTGTGGATTAGAGCTTCAGAACAAGCGTAGTTCTAGCTTTATTGGCTAAAGAATGTAAGACAAAAGTAATTCTAAGCGTAATTATACATGCATAAGTTACTTAATATGAACTTGAATTGTAAGTAACCCTAATTTGATAATGTTGTGAGTTGAGATTAGGGGTTTCGATAAATTAAGTTCCGTATTTGAGCCAGTCGATAAGTAATCGACTGAACATCCTTCCTAGTCTAGTCGTGGTGTTATCCTACGGGATTTGGTCTTGATGCTATTTTTTGGCCCAGACGTTTGATGCTCTATTGAAAGCGCTGTAAGTTTTTGCCCTTCATGGGCATTGTATGACTTTTTGCCTACAGATGGCACATAATGTTATGCCAAAGAGTGGCACTATAAGATTCCTGCCCAAGAGTGGCACTATATGATTTTGTCCTTAGTTGGCACTGTATGGACCTATTCTTACCTATTTAATCATGTGCCCCATGATAATAGGTGTGCCTTGCCTTCGGAAAAGTCCATGGCTAGCTTGTTGTGGACGGTTGCCCACAATGGCCTGGCTAATCGGTAACAGGAAGGGAGCAGCACAGGATGGCCAGGAAAGGGGAGAGGGAGCGGCATGGCCGCCGGACAGTAGGGAGAGGCAGAGAGAAAGGGGAGATAATTAGAGAGATAATAATTCATTACATAACTTAATTAGACCGTAGCCCTTACATTTAAATAGAGTAGCTAAGTGGGCTCACTAACAAGCACCTAAGGCCCACTAGCCTAATTAAAAGAAAGCAATAATATCACAATTAACCTAATTACCTAAATACCCGTATTAACCATAACCTAATTAAAACCCTAACTACTAGCATGTGGACCCCAATAATAGGCCCTTAGAATGTTCACAACATTCCACCCTGCTTCCGCATCACCTCGTCCTCGAGGTGACCTAACACTCCAAGCATTGGGCCCACCAAAGCTCCGCTATGAACAGCCAGTTTGGAACCGTGGATGAGACATGCAGAATGATGGAGAGAGTGGGTCACTACTCAAAAGCAGATGTGCAGAAGCCAGTGCGAACATGAGGGAAGTGCAGTGAACTGAACCCAAGGGACAGGCATAGCTGTGGGCGATAGAGATGGAAGATGAAGGAGGCGGTAGGGGAAAGGAATGGCTCGACTTGTTGTGTGCACGACAATGTAGAGTGCATACACAGGTCTCCAACAAGCTAGGAAACCATAGAGCTATAGGGCACCCCAATAGTGCCCATAGAGGGCTTCAGACAGCAGCAAAGTTGGCCCACAGAGGGCATCGGTATGCCCACAGAGGCCATCAAGCAGCATCAAGGTAGAAATACTGAAGACAACAATCAGCATAGGCAGCAGTGGCACAACATCCATGAACATAGGTGAAGTAATGGCCCCAGGTGGCCACCCGAATGCTACAACCAACAGAAGGCCCATCCCATGTATGAAGCTGTCGCTAGTAGATCTGAGTAGGGTTAGACACACGCCAAGCCCATCCAAAAGGATTGCCTTATTGTCGAAAAGCTCCGGACACACACGTACCCCATGAAGTGCAACACTGACACATGCTGGGTAAGTGTCCATCAGACTTAAGAAGGCATGATTGACTTGCTTAGCTCCCTTTTTTGGACCCCCAGTGAAAACAGGGATGATGGCTAAGATTTTCGCCATGGGAAAATGGAAGGCGGATCTCCATCTGGGCGTTACCAGATCGGGATCCAGCAAATCCGGGGTAGGTACCGAAATTCCAACAACACCTAAATCTCCTTCACTGGTGATTCGCAAGAGACTTTGAGGGCGATCAGTGTAAAATCTCCAATTGCTTCCTGTGGAAATCAGACCCACACAGGAAGGAAAATCCTGATTTACCAGGCCATCTCCCGGAAGATCCGGTTCAAGCTTCATCTTCTGGTTCTCAGCTTGCAACACATCTGATCTCCTTCCATGGTGCCCACCGGAGACACCCAGGCGGCCGCCACCTCCGCCCCCGCAGCCAAGCCATAGAAGACCGGTAGCTACTGCTGTGGCAGAGGTGAATGGCCAGTGAAGGCGGTCAAGCAGAAGGCCAGCCGTCCCTTGAACTTTCGGAAGCACCTCCTCGTCCTTCCCAAAAAACTCTTTGTGACCAGCAAGCTCGTCAAGGGAAAGAATTCCGTCAAGTTCCCTGCCATTGGAGCACAGCCAGTCCATGGTGGAAGTCCTTGAGGCCCAAAGCAGGGAAGGGTCGCCTCCCCTGTTCGCGCTAGTGGAACAGGGGCTGTGCTTTGGCTGAACGAGCAGAGGCTGAAGGTGGTGCATAAGAAGCGTGGTGGAACGACATTGCGATGACAACAAACATGGTCAGAACCGGCAAGGCTTGTGGTGGGAGATCTGGGAATGGCGGGGGACGTGCATGTGGTACCCGCCATAGTTTGGCTCTAATACTAATGTTGTGGACGGTTGCCCACAATGGCATGGCTAGCCTGTAACAGGAAGGGAGTGGCGCAGGATGGCCGAGAAAGGGGAGAGGGAGCGGCATGGCCGCTGGACATGAGGGAGAGGCATAGAGAAAGAGGAGATAATTAGAGAGATAATAATTCATTCCATAACTCAATTAGGCCATAGCCCTTACATTTAAATAGAGTAGCTAAGTGGGCTCACTAACAAGGACCTAAGGCCCACTAGCATAATTAAAAGAAAGCAATAATATCACAATTAATCTAATTACCTAAATGCCTGTATTAATTATAACCTAATTAAAACCCTAACTACTAGCACATGGACCCCCACGTGGACCCCAATAATAGGCCCTTAGAACATTCACAACATTATGATGTGCTCGATGCAGGCACGATCGGTACCTTGGAGATTCAAGCTGGGAAAAGGGAGGAAGAAAGGGGAGAGATATCTAAATAGTCAAATTGCATAAACCAGACCAAGGGAGGGGACAACCCTCTTATGGGGAGTTGTGCCCTCCTAACTTGGGAAACATGCCGCTAGTGGGCCCGGCTACCCCGTGGACCACTAGTGCTCCTAACACAGTTTAATAATCAAATACACATGCAAATACTAACCAAATGCAAATAAAAATAGTCTAGTGTGCTGAAATAAAGAGAAAAGAAGCATCAGATGAATGTGCACAACACTCCACCACACTTTCTCTATTCACCTTGTCCTCAAGGTGACCAAGTTGGGTAGCTAGCCATTAACTTATCCTTGGGCATCCATGTAGAATCCTCAAGCGGCAGCCCCTACCAAGAAATCAGAACCTCTGTAATAATGCAACTAGAGCGACAGACCCGACACTTCTCAAGCACCAAAGCAGGAACAGGGTTGAACGGCGGAACCAGGCCCATCAAGGGGTGTCGAGGAACACTCTCAGCCAAGGACTTGTCACCCACAAAGCGGCACAGGCGGGGTACATGAAAGATAGGGTGAACTAAGGAGTCTGGAGGCAAGGCAATGCGGTAAGCCACTGGACCAATACGCACCTCAACAGCATATGGACCATGGAAGCGAGGGGCGAGCTTGGAGTTCTCGGGCTGAAACAAGGATGTCTGGCGATGAGGCAAAACTGACACATAAACCAAGTCACCCACCGCAAACTCTTGATTTGTGTGATGACGATCATAAATCTGCTTCATCCGGTTTTTGGGCTGAAAACAAATTCTCCTTGAACTGATGCAAGACCTCATCTCGTGTTTGGACCATATAGTCCACCTCAGCTATAGATGAGTGATGAGGTACATATGATAACACAATCGGTGGCGGGCAGCCATACAACACCTCAAAAGGGGTGAAGCCAGCTCGAGTATGATAGGTGGTATTATAGGACCACTCCGCCCATGGAAGAAGCTGAAGCCATATGCGGGGCTGCGTCATAGTGAAGTATCAAAGATATTGCTCCAGACAATGATTAACCACCTATGTCTGACCATCCGTATGAGGGTGATAAGCAGTGCTCATATGAAAAGAAGTACCCTGTAAAGTGAAGAACTCCTGCTAAAGCTGAGAAATGAATGGGGATCACGATCATAAATAATAGTACAGGGCATACCGTGGAGTTGGGCCACCTCCCGAACATAAAGCTCAACCACTGTCTTGGTGGTGAAGGGATGTCCCAGCGCACAAAAATGAGCGTATTTGGACAGCCGGTCCACCACAACCATAATCACTTACTTACCTTGCACCACGGGCAAGGCCTCCACAAAGTTCATCGAAACATCCTCTTATACCTTATCTAGAATAGGCAAGGGCTGCAACAAACCGGCGGGAGAAGTCTTGGCGGCCTTAGCCCTCTGACAAACATCACAAGTGGCCACATACTCTTGGACAGCCCAGCAAATACCCTACCACAAGAAGCTCTGGCTAACCCACTTATAGGTGCGAAAAGCCTCTTCATGACTAGCCATGGGAGAGTCATGGAAGTGAGACAGGATGCGGCAGCGAAGGTCAGCTACATTGGGTACCCATAGGCAGTCCTTCCAAAAGAGAAGGGCATCTTGCTTGCGTTGAAGAATCATCAAGATAGGACTGCCGCAACTCATCAATGAATGGACAAGATAAAGTGGAGAAAGCCAAGTAAGAGCCCGGGCAAGGGCTGCGAGAGAGAGTGTCGGCCACGATGTTCTTAGACCCTTTCTTGTACATGACCTTGTAGTCATAGCCAAGTAACTTGCTGAGAGGGAGTGGACACCCTCTGTTCCAAGAAATATTTCAGGGGTTGGTGGTCAATGTGAATCAAGAACTGGCAGCCAAGTAAGTAAGGCCGCCACTTGTCGACCGCGAGGACGATAGCCAACATCTCTTTCTCATACACAGATAGGGACAAAGAGCGGCCAGCCAAGGCCATACTGAAGTAAACAATGGGACGCTCATCCTGCAGAAGAACTGCCCCGAGGCCCATCTCTGAAGAGTCCATCTCTACCACGAAAGGTTGGCCGAAGTCAGGTAAGAGCAGAACTGGGGCTGAGGCCATAGCCTGCTTCAGCCCCTCAAATGCCGCTTGGGCATTCGCATTCCAAGCAAAAGCCCCCGTCTTGAGTAGCTTTGTAAGGGGATGGGCCAACTCTCCATACCGATTGATGAACTACTGATAATAACCTGTATGGCCCAGAAACTGAGTGCCCAAATGCAGGTGGGTGGTGGCTAAGAGAGCATGGCGGCTACCTTGGCCGAATTAGTGGCAACACTGCTCCTTGAAATAATATGACCCAAGTAATCAACCTGCGGGCTGCCAAAGGAACACTTCGAACACTTTAGGAATAAGGAGTTATCTCGCAAAATAGAGAAAACCGACCTAAGATGCGTCAAGTGCTCTGCCCATGACTTGTTGTACACCAAGATGTCATCAAAGAAAACCAATATATAATGGTGTAGGAACGGCCTGAAGAGATTGTTCATGAGGCACTGGAATGTGGAGGGGGCGTTGGTCAACCTGAATGGCATGACGAAGAACTCAAATTGACCATCATGAGTCTGGAAGGCGGTCTTGTGCACATCAGCTGGCTGCACCCGAATCTAATGGAAACCCGAACGAAGGTCGAGTTCACTGAAGATCGTGGCACCCGTCAGCTCATCCAACAACTCCTCAATCACCGGTATGGGGTATTTGTATTTGATAGTGATTGCATTCAAGGCATGGTAGTTGACACAAAACCGCCATGTACTGTCTTTCTTCTGAACCAGCAACACCAGAGATGAGTAGGAACTCGTGCTAGGGCGGATGATCCCAGACTGGAGCATATTAGCCATGAGATGCTCAATCTCTGATTTCTATATATGAGGGTAATAGTAAGGGCGGACATTGGCTCGGGCCGCTCCAGGGATGATGGGAATCTGGTGGCTGTGAGGCCGGATGGGAGGGAGACCCTGCGGCTCTACAAACAAGTCCTGATGGGCTGCTAACAACTCCTAGAGATCTGGAGGCATATCATCCTGAGTCACCTTGATAGTGGCGCGCTATTGCAAGAGGAGCCCTTGGGGGGCAAACCGAAAGAAAGAGCTTGAAGGCTGGGCGGAGAGGAGGGTACCCGGCCTGGAGCCTTCAATCCGAACCCGCTGCCCCTGAAGCTTGAAGTCTATCGCCATGTCTCTAAAGTTCCAGATCACATCCCCAAGCTCCTGAAGCCACTGCACTCCTAGCACCACGTCCGCCCCCTTCGTAGGCAGCAAGAAGAGGTCGGCGACAAATGTGTGGCCTTGAACAAAGAGTGTAACTTGAGCACACACCCCGGTGCTCCTGAGATGTTTTCCATCGCCAATCAGTACGTCAAACGGCTTCGAATCGGAGACAAAATAGCCTAGCCCATGGGTTACCTTGTCATTAATGAAGTTATGGGTAGACTCGCCGTCGATCAGAATAGCCACTTGTTGTCGCTTGAGGTAGCCCTGGACTTGCATCGTGCGTGGAGTGAATGCCTCCGAGAAAGAATGGATAGAAATTTCAGGCAACACGTCATCAGGGGGAAGCAAGTCAGCCCCGCCTACCTCCTCTCCTTCATCATCCACCTCCTCCATGAGAAGGCTGCCCTTGACTGAACAATGGTGCCCCGGAATGAACTTCTCGGCCCAACGAAAACATAGCCCCTTAGACCAGTGTTCTTCCATTTGGACAGGAGTTAGGTGACGAATAATCTGGCCTGCCTGAGCAGGCTTCTGGCCAGAGCGTCTGACTCCTAGGCTGTTGGTTGGCGCGGCAAGGGGGCTGGAGCTGGAAGCATGCCAAGGCAAAGGCCCAAGCTGCCCCCCTCTGCGCTGCCTAGCCAGCTTCTCCTCCTCGATGCGAGCATGGTGCACGACGTCCCTCATGCTGGCACAAGGAAAGTGGCACATCACCTCAGAAATCTTAGGCTTGAGGCCTCGCTTAAACGTGCCCACCAAGGCAGCCACCGGCTAGTCAGGGAGGCGGTTGGCCACATGAACTCCATGTAATAAGCGTGAACAGTGGTGGTTCTGATACCAATGTTGTGGATGGTTGCCCACAATGGCCTAGCTAGCCGGTAACGGGAAGAGAACGATGCAGGATGGCCAAGAAAGGGGATAGGGAGAGGCATAGCCGCCGGACAGGAGGGAGAGGCAGAGAGAAAGGGGAGATAATTAGAGAGATAACAATTCATTCCATAACTCAATTAGGCCATAGTCCTTACATTTAAATAGAGTAGCTAAGTGGGCTCACTAACAAGCACCTAAGGCCTACTAGCATAATTAAAAGAAAGCAATAATATCATAATTAACCTAATTACCTAAATACCTGCATTAACCATAACCTAATTAAAACCCTAACTACTAGCACATGGACCCCCAGTGACACTCCTCTCCTTTTTGACACTGGAGCTTATTAATTGTAATGAGCTTCAGCTGTCGATAGTAGGTGTATGATAATAAGAGTAAGTGGTATGTATCCGTTTTTGAGTAAGTTCTATGTGTGAGATTCAGAGTAAGTGCAAGTGCGAGCTTCTAAGGAAGATGATAAGAATAAACTTATGAGTAAGAGTAAGTTCGTACGAGTAAGGTCGTATAAGTAAGTTCGTACGAGTATGTGTATGTTATAAGTGTAAGTGTACGATTGTATGAGTAAGTTGGTAGGATTCTGATTCAGAGTGTAATTGTAAGAGTTTGTCATAAGAGTAAGTGTAAGCTCAGCTAGTACGATGATTTATGTGTGAGACTGTATTTATGTTTTATATCTTTCTTGCTTCATCTGTGGTTGCATGGATGCATCTATGTATGAACTTACAAAGTTCATTGATTTGTTTCCTCTATTGGGTATTTTCCTACTGAGTATGAAAATACTCACATACCCTATTTTTATAGCCCCTTCGTCTAGAGGCTTTTGCAGGTCGATCAATAGCCTTTTGGACTAAACTATCCCCCATGGTGGACTGTTCTCCCTCGACTTTGAGTACAACAGACTTGGGTGAGGCTATGTGGATTTTGGTGCTACAATCTCACGAATTGATTAAGGTGAGAGTTAAATGTGTTATTTTTCTAGACTTGTGCACATATGTATGATTTAAAATTCAGATTGTTGAAGAACTTGTACTCAGAGATGCCTAGGATATATTTGTTTTTAAAGCCCATGGCCATGGCAGGTTTCACTTTCATGTTTTTATTTTGGGTCATGCTTGAGAATGTTGGTTTGTTGTAAGATGGTTTGATTTATAAAAATTGTTTTCACATGTTTTGAATTTTGTTGTTTCATTTAATTTACATCCGTATTTTGAAATAAAATTTTAGTAAAATTTGAAGGCAAATGTATGGAATAACCTGGGCGTGACATATTATTTAAAATAACATGGGCCAAGCGTACAACTTTAATGACGAGTGATAAAATTATATTTGATAAAAATATATTTAAATGATGAGAACATCATATTTATTTGATGGAATGTTTTACACAAAAGGTGTTGTAGGTGATGTGGTCAAGGAGATTGTTCTTTTTGGCAACGTTACAACCGAGCCAAATTCGAGCTAAGTTATGTGGACACTGTATAATGATTTGAGCTTGAGCACGAGTCAAGTTTCTGATTTCCTTCTTGAGTTGAGCTCAAGCTAGATGATTGACATCTCGATCAAGTTGAGCCAATACCCAAAACTTTGAGTTTGAGCCGAGCTAACCCAAAACTCGACTCAGCTTGGCTCGTTAACACCCCTACAAATAGACATAGACATATATAGTTAAATATTTAAATACCTAAATTTTATCTCAATTCAAATTATTAAGTACATATGGAGGATGTTAAAACTATCTTAATATGTATATAGCATGTTAAGACTATTTTAACATGCTACATAGGCTATGGATCTATATTTTCAAGCTGTCCAATACTTGTATATCATGTTAGGACTATCCTAACATGCTACATAAATACTCAATACATATTTTTAAATTATCAAGTACATATGTAGTGTGTTAGGATGATTCTAATATATTATATAGGTATTAGATTAAATTATTTTTCCTAGTAGTTAGTAATACACTAATATTTAAAGGAGTGTTAGGTAAGGGTGGTGAATGTGGACGTCCACGAACATAGACAAGCCCATTAGAGGAGAGAAAAAAGCTTGGTCCATGTCTATGTTGCCTTAAACACAAAAAATTGTCTTCTCTATATATAAAAATAGATGCGGACACCAACAAACATCCAAACTATAGACGTCCATGAGCACCCTTAGGAGTTGTTGATATTAAAATTGATGACACACATACTACCATATGTTAGCATAATTCGTTGTTACACTAACATATGCACCGTTAATTTTTGAATAGATGGCTCTCATACATTCCTTACGCTGGCTCATTGTTAGTAGAGAACATAGAAAATATTTCCCGCAAAATACTACCCCCGCGCAGGTGCCATGGCAATTGGCGCCTAACTGGCTTTTTTTCTTCTAATCTTTACGTGATTTTGTCATTGCCAATGATGAAATCTTCTTCTCATAATTTCATGCTTTTAAATGACAAAGTATAAAATAATATTTCATATTTTAAAATGATAAAATCACAACATTTACCCTACAATTGACTGTCTTTACATAATTTTGTCTAAGTGAATACACTAATGTTGTCACGTGAATGGATGAAATACAGTTTTATATTATTTTCATTACTCGAAATGACAATATTGCATTGGCCTTTACAATCACAATGAACTATTTCTTTCCCATTTGCTCTTTGCCAAACCTAAACTAGTTGCCCTAAACGACCATCCCGCTGTCAAAACAATCTGCCAACTACCACCGAAGACACCTCTCCTTGGTCATCCCATTATTGGATTTCCCCAATGTGATAGTTTATACTCGCTAAAAAGTTTACCCTGTGTCATTTCTATACTTTCCTATGGTTTTTCAAGTTTATAGCTACTAAATTATCAGTTCATAAGGCTCTAGTAGTAGTAGGTAGCATGGATATTAGCTTAATATTGCATCCCCTCCTCTTCATGTTTTCTTTTTTAAATTTAGCTCAATATTGGATTGATATTTCGTACATTTGGTTTGGATGATCAGTAGAGCAAAAATTGGGACATGGGTCCAATTTGGTTGTATTTTGGAATAGAATTGGATGTTCTGGTTGTTTATGTTGTAGTCATCTAATTGAAAGGTCTTGAAAATTAATTAATTACAACTACTCTATTATAGAAATTACTGAAATCCACCGAACAACTTATTTCGTTGTAGAACTATATCTGGTACTTCAGTTCAATAATCAAAGCTAAAACGACCTTGCACATAAAATATTTGAAATGCTTAAGACTTTATAAGAACTGATAATGGATACTCATTGCCTATTTTAAAGCTTCCAAACCAAAACTCAACTCCACAGTAACTCATATTAAGCTTTCTAAATTGAGAGCCAAACATGTGGGACTTGAAGAGCTCAATGAGCTTAAGCCCAAAGGGAGTAAAGCTGCGATAATGTAGAGCTCTTCTAAGCATCTCATTATACTTCAACTTAATGATTGATAAAGAGGCAAATGTAAACCATAAGGCATCCTTCAATTGTCCTCCAACAAGAGAACTTATCTCTAAGGGTTGAGACTGTTAGTCTTATTTGACTTATGCCCCTTATCAAGTTTAAGTAAACAAGCATCCTTCTCCTTACTACCACTACCTTGAACTCCCGGATAAAATGGAATAAGTTAAGGAGAACCACTACTAAGACTATGATCACCTTTACTAGCACATGATGAGGTTGCCAATCCTTCAACATCTAAACCCAATCAACGCTTCTATAGTTATCGGAGTCTAATGTAACTAAGCACTAGAGCTTCTAAACCATCAATTGTCAGCTCAAATTGCTAAGCTCCAAAATTATATGATCTTGTATTCGAAAATATAGGAACTAAACTTCAAACTCTCAAATTTGAATCTAGCACCTTCATATCAATCCACAAACAATCTAAACTTCAAAACTAACATCAATGACACCCCGTTCCTCTAGAACTCAACCAACTAAGGAAAAATCAAATAGAATTACTATGTATCTGAGAGAGAAACAACAGCTTTCAGATATGATGGAAGGGTGGTCCTGTACATGAACTAGGAGGAAGGACATCTCCTACGTCCGTTTGAAAGAAAGAGCATCTCTCACCAGGTCAGGAGGAACAACATCTCCATTGAAGAACCTCAGCCATAAAATGGATAATCCCCACAACAGACCATCATATTCATCAATTCCTTCCAAATGAACTAGAAACCATTATTTATACCATTTGATTATGGCTTGAAGCGGATACGTGTGAATTTATATTTGGCTATAAAATGAGCGGTTCAGGAGCTGACCATGTATCCCTATGTGCCAACTATTATATTTGGAGGGAAACTTGCAAATGACCATGTGCTATGAGTCACATTAGCTTATAAAATTTAACTACAAATTCCTTATAGTTGAAATACAATGAATTGAGATCCTATAGTGATATCCTGAGCTGATGTATTTAATTAACCTATCAAAATATTTACTAAGTTGTAAGTAGCTTTTAAGGAAATTAACCTAACTATAATCAATTACAAAGTGAGATATTTTGTGAGTTGGTAATTGTGGCATTCTTTTTATTTTTTTCAATAGTGGAATAAAGAAGCATTAAGATAAAATTGGGTAAATGTCTAGTTTGACCTAGCTATATGACCAATGCCCTGTGACCAACTCACATACGACTTCGAACATGATACATGAGAGGGCTCTGATTTGATGTGCAACTGCACTCTTATGTAACATGTTCAGAGTCCTATGTGGGAGGGCCACAGAGCTGGTCAGGGAGACTTGGTCAGAAACATAATTCTGTAAAATTGTGCCTTGTCTGATTTTTGGATCTTGTTCATCATCTTAAGGGGTTGTTTGTATATTGAATTTATATAAGATTTCATTGATTTCAGCCTAATTCTAGCTTGTAGAAGGTGGCTGGAATTAAAATTATGCCCGAAAGTTGATTCCAAGCCATTTTAAACTAGAATCGACCGGAATCACTGAGCACCTCACAAGGTGATTTTGTCGATTCCGGCCCTAGCCCCCTTTTTAAAAATTACAGATTCTGTTATTTTTTAATGGTTACCTCTTATATTAATTTGAGCCTAAAAAAATACTATATAAGTAGGGCCTACTTTAAAAGTTTAAAATTACTTACCCTTGTCAGACCTTGTATGATAGAGCTCAAATTTAGGAGCGTAATATTATCAAGAATATGCATATCTG
The DNA here is from genome assembly GCA_035235625.1 of Saururus chinensis. NCBI lineage: Eukaryota > Viridiplantae > Streptophyta > Magnoliopsida > Piperales > Saururaceae > Saururus > Saururus chinensis. The sequence continues at coordinate 48,020,889 of CP141140.1, forward strand.
AGTTCGGGAAAGAAAGTTATATTAGCTTAAAATTTTAAAATTAGGTTTGACACAACATCCAAATTTATTCTAAACAAATTTCCGCATAATTCACATTCAGCGGTGAATTTTTTAAATTAATTCTAAGAAATTATACTTTCATTTAAAAAAAAAATCTAACACCCAAACTATTGGTACCCATAGGGCCCATTTTAGGGAGAGAAAACAAAACCTTTTGGCCCCATTCTTGATATCCGTTTTCTTACTGTGACGAAGAGAGCTCACCCCTAATGGTTTATTTCATGCTATCTATAAAATTCTGCCTTGTGCACCATTCACCATTGGAGAAAGGAGAAGAAGAGGAAGATAAATGCATCCCGAGAGAGATCTTTCTTATTAGTTATTTGGGTTAAGAGCTGGCTAGATAAATCAATTAGTGATTGTCAGCATTAATAGATTGTAATATCCTTTTGAGAGCAAGCAATATTGACAATAACGCCGTTAAGATGCCGCTGAGCAGTTGTCAAATGTTTGAACATTAGTTCTTAACTTCTTTCGCTTAAATTAGAACTGTGCTCACCTAGGTTCAATTGCTACGGCTTATGGTCAGAGAAGAGGAAGCACCCGGGTCAGGATGCCATAGCAATCGAGGAAGACTTGAGAATCAAGACAATACAAAGAGTACCAAAAAGTAAGCCTTTCCTCTACATTTCTATAATTGTACAGCAGTTTGTTGTAGTCTTGACTGCCATGTACAGATATTTCCAGTCTACCAATAATCCCCACACGAGCACAACCCATTTTCAAAGTGGTGAAATCGGTTGGTGTCTCTGACAACTATATTTCGGTCAGTTATCTTAGAAATGAGCTTGATTGCAGTGTGGCAGTCACCACATATGCGAAGATTCTTGAAGACTCGAATTGTTGCTCTTTCAGGCAATTGAATCAACCCAAGAGCAGTTGCTAATCTTTCACTATGTTGAAGCAAATGATCCTCTTCATGTCCCTTAACATCGCGGAGAACGAAGTTGGTGTCTGGAACATACCCTAATGCCTTCATACGGTCAGAGAGACCGTATAAAGTAGCATATATATTTTCTGATAGTGGATGGGACTGGTCACCTGCATGAAATATGTTGATTTTGCTTTCGATCTCTATCCAGCTGATGCCTGGCTCTTTTGTTAGTCCCTTCGCTTTCATCAATTTCCTAAGTTCATCAGCCTCTTCCAGTCTTCCAGAGGCTGCATAAATGTTGGACAGCAGAACATAATGTCCTGGATTCTCTGGGTCCAATTTAAATAGTTGTTCAGCGGCATATTTTCCCAACTCAACATTCTTGTGGACTCTACAAGCTCCCAAAAGTGCCCCCCATGTCGAAACCTCAGGTTCAATGGGCATCTGCTTTATAACTTCTAGTACTTCGTCAAAGTAGCCTGCACGACCAAGAAGATCAACCATGCAAGTATAATGCTCTGCCTTTGCATTAATTTCATATTCTTCTATCATAGATATAAACATTTCAAGGCCCTCTTCAAGGAGGCCCGTATGGCTACAAGCAGAAAGAACTGAAAGGAATGTGACATCATTTGGACATATTCGGTCATTTTTCATCTGATTAAAGAGATATAGTACTTCTCTGCTGAAGCCATGCTTTCCGTAACCATTGATCATTGCATTCCATGAGACAACATTTCTCTCTTCCATGCCATCAAAGTGTTTCCTAGCTTCTTCAATGGCTCCACCTTTGGCATACATGTCTACCAATGAACTATCTAGTACAACAGAGCCATGTGTAAGCCCCAATTTTGTCATATAAGCATGGAGCTGTTTGCCCTGCTCAAGGGCCACCAAGCCTGCACACAAATCAAACATTGTGACCAATGTTGACTCATTGATATCTACATCACCTACTTCCCTCATTTCATGAAAGAGATCAAGTGTTTCACTTGATAGGCCAAACCTTGCATAACCAGCAAGGATAGAATTCCATGATACAGTACTTCTTTCATCCATCTTGTTAAATATTTGCCTCGCATCTTCAATCCTGCCACTGGCAACAAATGCAGATATCATCACATTTCGGACTATAATATCCTTGGTGCAGACTTGCTTGTAAAACTGATATGCAATATCAACTACCCCACATTTTGCATACATATTAATAACTGAGCACTTTAAAACTGATTCCTCTTCAAATCCATTTCTTATCATGAAACCATGAATTTCCTTTCCTTTGACTAGGTCGGATAGGCTTCTAGAGGCCGACAGCACACTAGCTAAAGAAAAGCAATCGGGCTTTAATACTGTGAGCTGCATTTGACGGAGAGATTCGAGTGCCATCATGGGCCGGTTATTCTGCTCACAGCCCACAATCCAGGAATTCCACGTGTAGGAATTTCTTTCAGGCATATTATCAAAAATTTCACTTGCATATGTAAAGTTTCCACATTTCAGATACATGCGCAACAACTCAGTCTCTAGGGCTATATGTTTTTTGGCAATGGTTCTAATTAAGTATGCATGGATCTGCTCACCTAGATCTTCAATTCCATGTTCAGCGCAGAGGGTTAGCAAAGTTGTGTACGTATATTGATCAGGTTTAATGCCTGTGTGTCTCATCTCGTGAAAAGCTTTAATAGCTTCTTTCAGCTGTCCGTCTTGAACGTATCCTGATATAAGAGCATTCCAGGACACATTATTAGTATGCTCTAAATTGTTAAAAACTCGACAGGCTTCTTCCAAAAAGCCACTCTTTGAGTACATATCAACTAATGCGCTGCCCAAAATTATGTCTGTACTAAGATAAATTCTGGTAATGTAGCCATGTACCTCTCGACCCACTTCAAGGGAGCACATACCAGCACAAGCCATGAGAACACTTCCTAAGTTGAATCTGTCACTCTTAAAGCCTGACATCTGCATTTTCTTAAACATGAGTAAGGTATTGTTGAAGTTTCCAAGTTGGGCTTGACCAGAAATAATGGAGTTCCAACTCACTTGGTCCCTGTCCCCCATTATGTCAAATACATGCAAGGAGCTGACGGAGTCTTCACATTTTGCATACATATCAATAAGAGAGTTTCCTATGAAAACATCACTTTCAAATCCACATTTTATAACTTGAGAATGAACTTGTACCCCTCTATTCAGCGATTGCAGAGCACCACAAACCCTGATTGCAGTTGCAAAAGTAAAATGGTCACTTGTTATGCCAAGGACATGCATCCTTTGGAAAGCCTCCCAAGCTTCCTCCCATCTCAACAGTCGTGCATATCCGCCAATCACTGCATTCCAAGCGACCACATTCTCTCCATCTAGCTCTTCACATGCAGTCACTGCCTCATCCATTAACCCGAAGCTCGCATACCCGTCAACCAAAGCCCCGCCAACAACCAAATTACAGTTCACTAAGCACTTAAATATCAATCCGTGGACCTGCTCAACTCCACATTTGTCTTCTAAAACCAGGCAAGCTCTGACCACACTAGGGAATGTGAACTTATCAGGTACCACCCCCGCATCCAACATTCGCAAGAATAGTACCAGCACTTCCTCGTGGTCACCTGCTCGCGCATAAGCCAGAATCATGGTGTTCCACGCCGTTGAATTGCGCTCAACCATTTCATCAAACATCCTTCGCGCTACAAGCAAGTCGGCCAATTCGCCTGCTCTGGCGTACAACATGAGAATCTTAGTTCGGAGGTAACTGTCAGGTCGAACTCTGGAGGCTAGCATCTGGGCATGTAAGGATTTGCCCAGATGGAAAGAATTGGAGTCGATGCAGGACTGGAGGAGGGAGGCGTAGGAAGATGGGTGGGTCTTGGAGGAGGAAGGGGAGTGGGTGGGAAATGGCGGGTCTTGTGGAGGTTCTTCATGGCTCCTGCTTCTTCTACCACTGAGCTGGGCTGAGATGGGGTCGAGTTTTGGTTTTGGAAGGAAAAAGGATGCGGAGTAGGTGTTACAGTTGAAGTTATTGGAGTTGGGAACGAAGGTGTGCTGATGCCGCCAGGGGAGGAAGCATTCAAGTGCTTGGCTCATCGAGTTCACGACGCAGCTGCCGAGACTTGAGCCTTGAAGACTCCAGACTGCTTTATCTTTCGAGAAAGAAAACGCTATCACTACGGGCTTGCTATACACGGGGTGGCCTACGGGGCCATGGCCCATGAATGCTTCATTCAACTCAGGCCCGTGTGTGGAAACTGTGGAAACTAGAAAGAAATACTAGTTCACCACCGTTTTTTTTGCCACCCCACCTCTTTAACACGGACGGCGAATATCTACCCTTACATGTGTATATATATATATATATATATATATGAGACCCAGGCTCATATAAACCTATGTGAGCCTGGGCTCTATAGGCTGTCGGATTTATATCCGGCGGCTCTTAATACTCATGGTTATATTCATTGGTTAAACTCATAAGTATTATAAGCCGTTGGATGTATTACTATATATATATATATATATATATATATATATAAGGGGTATAAGGGGTGGACTGACTAGAACATGGGTAGCAATCTCCTCATTTGTGTGGAAAAATAAAAATGTTTGCCAGCTGAATGGTGGCGTAAAAGACTGCATCATCTTCATTTTAAATGCTAAACCCGTTGGACTATCTTTGTACTCCATCCGTCTTATTTTAATAGCTCTATTTCTAATTTATGTTATTTTTATTAAGATAGTAATCGTATGCGTCTAACAATAAAGATTGGATGTACCGATTCCCCTGCTACCCTCAGTCCAGATTTTTCGCCCATTTTTTCTACCTTACTCGTTGCACTAGAAGAGCCCTCCACCTTGATGTCCAACAGCCTGGCGGCCAACTGTCCGGGGACGCATCCACCGTAGGGGCAGATCCTTCACACCCTGAAACGGCACCACCCTTTGTCCCTGATCCATCCGTCATTCATCATATCGGATGAGTACTACAACTTCCCGTCCTCCGCCTCCTCTGGTAGTGGCTGGGGAAGCAGCGTAGGCCATGTGCTCCCCGCATAGGAGGATCAAAGTGCACTCATCATGAGGATTCCAGTGAGTTTTTTTCCGCATCAAGGAAAAAAGATTGTTTTTTCGCTTCATTGGTTCAATAAAAATACAATTTTGGTGGTTCTTCTCGCGGTCTCAGCTTGACTTTGCTATTCGAAATTTGGGGATCTTTACTATGTGAATGGTTTCTCTTGTCCCAGTGAATGTTACCTCCAGCTTGATTTCTTCAGCCACTGGTGCTTTGGTCTGTAGCAACAACTTCGCTGTAAAGGGCATGTGGTGCCCGTGGCCTGGGCAGCCGGTAGATGGGGCCTGGGAGCTCTGCAACGATGAAGTACTCGTGAAGGCCATGGATGTTGCCGACGGTGGTGGTGGCAGCGCTACTTATGTTCATAGTTCATGTTCAACTAGTGGGGGTTCGGCGGGGAAAGTGAGGGGGACGAATAGGAAGAGAGGGTTCCCCCGACGGAGGAAAGAGGATATATTATGTTATGTTGAAATGCATATGACATGCATGTGAGCTGTATGTATGTTTGAAGTATGTTGGTAAGCTTCGTATGTTGATTGAGTATGTGATAGTGATGGCTAGCGAGTATGTTTCTACATATGTGGATTATGTGTGTGCTAGTGACGGCTAGCGAGGATATTTTTATAAATATGGATTATGCATGTGCTAGTGATGGTTAGCGTGCATGTTTGAAGTATGTATGCACTAGTGATGGCTAGTGAGCATGTTTGTAAGATACGTATGTATGATGGTTGTTTGCCTATGCTATGGATATGTGTATGTGCATGTGGGCAGAGGTTTGGGCAATGGATGGTAAGAAGTGCCCGTGTTTGGTATGGATTTGGATATGGATGTGTAAGCGTATAACAGATGACAGAGGATATGAGTATGATGGGCGAGGATTTGAGTGAATTGTTTTGGATCAGAGCGCATGTTGGGGGATTGTTAGACAGAAATAGTGTGCATAATTGTACAAGCATAATGTACAAATTATGAAGTGAAATGTAAGCATAATAAGTGAGGTATAACTAAGAGGGTGATAACTGGGTTTGGCTCTAAGGAGCTTAGTTTGATGACATTTGTGTAAGATGTTTTGGCCATAAGGTGGATGGCGGAGTATGTAAGAATGTAAGGATTTGATGTATGATGAGTTATGATCATGATATGGACAGGTTAAGTGAAGTTTGTTGCCCTACGAACTAGGGTTTCAGATCGGGCTCAACTTTGGTTTGATCAGTGGAGCACGGTATGCTTGAGTGCTTGTGTGGCATAATTATACCACTTAATTTACTTAATTCAAACTTGAATTATAATAAAAATAATGATAGCGTTGTAAGTTTGAGACCCGAGGGTTCGACGGATTAAGTTCTGTGTTTGAGCTAGCCGATAATGAGTCGGCTGAGCATTTCTCATGTCTTGCAATTGTGTTTATCCTGCGGGATGTTGTCTGTGTGATGTATAGAGCATTGGACGTCTGATGCTCTGTTGAGAGCAATGTATGTTTTCGATTTGGTCTGTGTGCTATATGAAGCACCAGACGTTTGATGCTCTGTTGAGAGCGATGTATATTTTCGATTTGGTCTATGTGCTGTATTAAGCCCAGACATTTGATGCTCTATGAGAGTGTTGTATGATTTTTGCCTAAAAGTGGCATTGTATGATTCCACCCAAGAGTGGCACTGTATGTTTCTGCCTAAGTGGCATTGTATGATTTCTGCCTGAGAGTGGCACTAGCACTATAAGACCCATTATGGTGGGCAACTGTATGACCCCTTATGTGCGGGTATATGTTTGTGAGCTCAGGTAAGTAGTATCATGGACATGCTCTTACCTGTTTGATCTTATGCCCCATGAGCATAGGTGTGCCTTACATTTGGAAAAGTCCATGGCATCTAGTCACTCCCCGGAGGTTAAGGTGATGCCCTAGTGACATTCTTTTCCATTTAATGTTAGAGCTTATTAGTTGTAATGAGCTTCAATGGTCAATAGTATGAGTACGACTGTAAGAGTATGTGTTTGAGTACGATTGTAAGTGTCACGACCCGGATTTTTAAAACCCTTTTTACAATAAAGGACACGTGATAAATCATGATAATTTTTTTTCTTTCTTAAACACAAAACAAATCATTCGATTAAATATCCAGGTCGTGATAACTGGGGTTCACAAATACAAATATCGAAATATATGATATTATTATACGTGTCAAATTCTGTAAATAGCAGGTTAACCCTCTAAGTACAAGTCTGTCATCTTTCTGAAAATAAATATCCAAGTAAAGATGGCTCTCACGCCAGTAATTACAATTACTTACACGATTGCAAAAGTAAGAAACTAGATCTCACTAATGCAACGTCGTCCTCAAATGCCCACCAACATCCTGATCTCGCAACATCCCCATTTAAGAACCTGCAAGTAAACAAGACCAAACAGGCAACAAAACATCTCCTCCCCTTGGAGGAGCATTCAAAAGAACAAAAATATTATTTAATATTTTTCGGATCGGGCCAACATCACCTGATGTTAATTGCCTACATACTCATCAGACAACATCTCCAATGTTTCCAACAAGATCGGATCCAAACATAGATCTGCCTAATACTACACTATACTAAGAAACATAACATCACAATGCAATGCTTAAGTATTTTCAAGCAACCTACATTTTATACAAGTCCTTTAATTGTTCCACTTGTTCTAATTAAACAAACAATATTAATTAATATTATTAATTATCTCTCAAATCATTGTTCGATAATTAATATCCCTGTCTAATCCCAATAACAGACAGACTCATCAGATGTCAACCCTAAGTGACAAATGATAACAAAACACCCTGGAATCCACCAGGAAGTGCCATCTCTCAACCTAGCCCATAAGGCCTTGACCGGAGTGGAAGGGCATGACCCACAACTGCACCTGAACAAGAAGTGGTCAGAGATGCCAACCAAGCAGGATGTCAGCGACCCTAAATGTGTGTACACTAAGTGATCCTCAATAGACTAGTGTGAGCCCGCTCACATAGAACTCCCTCCAATGGGGAGGTGCAACTACATGGTCAAATCAGTAGCTCCTTAATAGGGCTAAAACTTAGGAAACCATTTTGAACCCTATCTTGCTCATCTATAAGCCAGGATTCCGAATGACTATCCCAAACCCTATTAATCCCTTTTAGACTAGGGTCTAAAACTTAAAACTACCACCAGTTCATCAACCAAGGCTAATCATCAGGTCAAAGGCTTAGTTCACTCTATGAACTAGTCCCAGACCTCTCAGAGGTATATTAGTCTTTATCTTGATTAGGTGTTCTCACCCAATCTAAAGCTATCAAACCCCAATTGATTAATCTTTCAATAATCTTAAGCAAATGATAAACTCTTATCACAACAACAATGACAAAATATCGAAACAATGAACAACATAAACCATTAGAACTACACAGGTCCAAGCAAACCATAATATCAATAACAAATTCAGTAACAATATTATAATTGTTCAAGCTCACGTGCTCTAACCCTGCTTAGCTTAACTTATTAAATCTTTATGAAAACTAATCAGAATGCACCTACGCGCATTAAAGTAATTATCCACCATTAGATATGGTCATCTTTGCTCTCAGGTAATTCTTTGACCTCTCAAAAGGTTTCAATATCACATTGGCCCATTAATAACATTCACGCGAATGGGACCGGTCTGCATAGGGGTATTTTTGTATTTTTGTTTAGGGCTTCCTTGAACCTTGATGGGTCCAAAACTAATCCGAGGGTACACCTTGACATTGTGAACCCAAGGTAAACTTTCTTACCGCTTAACGGGGTTGTAAACCCCTTGAACTGACTCCGGTTCAATTAACCATCTTACCATAACCCTAGGGGTAAAATAGTCAAATATCTAGTTACTGGGATTTTTACCTAGCTTATGGCTTAGTCCAAATTTAGGACACATATCAAACTATCACTCAGATTTTCTCAATTTTTAAATCCACTCATAGGACCCTAAATCGGAGCCCCTAAATCTAGTCAATAATTATTATTCTATCCTTCAACTCACAGGGGTAAATTAGTCATTTTAAAGCATCTGAGATTTTTCACCGGTCTGAATCTTAGTTAAGGTACTCTACATAACCTCCTGGTCATTCTTGAGTTTTTCTTAATTTTTCTGACTATTTTAATTTACTGAACCAGACCCGGTTCAATTGGAATATATTTTTTTCCAAGACCATGTTCCCTAAAACCCAGTCCACTGGACCCAGCCCAATGGTCCGGGTTCGGGCTGGGTTTTTTTTATATTACGAACCGGCAGCCCGGCCCTGCTTCATCTTCAACCTCACGACCCCTTGTGTTTTTTTTCGAGATGCTGGGGGGAGAGGAAAGGAACGGCCGCTCAGCGGTGAAAATCCGGCCGGGGACGACGGGCTTCGTCCGATGACAGAGAGGCATTGGCCATGGCATGCCCTCAGAGGCCAATGCGACCGACCTCTCCTCCTCTGGCGGCCATCAATTGTGCCAAGCTTCTAAAAGGCAGGAATCCACCTGGCGACGCAAGGTCGACCGGGGTGGGTCTCAATCCTTTAATCAATAGTCACCGGCAAGAGATTCCTTTGAGACGGCGAATCTAGTTTGCGCTGCTTAGCAACATTAGGATTTGCTGACTATTTGCTAGAATTCCGATGCCCGTCTGGGATTTTGCTACCTGTTTCGTCCGTTATTGGGAGGCATCAGATCGTTACGGCGATGGAAAACGGCAGCCAGAGGATGAATATGGTCTATACCCACTTCTCTCCTCCTCTCACTGGGTCCTGGCTGCCGATGAGACATTCTTACCAGAGTGGAGCAGCAGAAAAGGACCCTTTTTTTCCTCTTACGGTTTTGCTTTTTCACTGTTTTTCCCGACAATTGGACAAACCGATCTGTCTTTTCGGCGACCGGGTTTTTGGCCGGAAAAGATCAATGGACCATCCGGTGAATGAACCGGATGACCTACCGGCGGTGGTAAGAAAAAATAAAACAAATCACTGCAGATTCACTGTTCTCTGCAATTATGGAAATAGTGACTCTGCAGAGATGACTGTTCATTCTAATGATATAAACAGTTCGTATTAATCACACAATAATAAGTTACATAGATCTCTAATTATATGATTTATATTATTATTTACTTAATAAAATATTTAAGAATGATTCCACTGCAACCGAATCCTTGCTGGAGTCTCGCCGACGGCCTTCTCTCCTCCCTCCAGCCAGACCCCCAAATTGTATCCTAATCCCCTTAGAATTTTGGTTAATTCTCTTTACTTAAATACCATAATTAGGCCTCTAAAAAACTAATTTCGGAACTCTAATTAACCGGGCCCGCAAGATGACTTAAATGGGCCAAAATCACATCTAAATCGGGTAAACAGGCCCTATATAATATGTTTAATTTTGAACAGACGTATCTCCTGCATCCAAACTCCAAATCGCGCGTTCTTGGTGGTGTTTTGAAGCTCTATCTGTCTAATTTCTACTAGAATTAGTTTCAGCCACAAATTCTATCTAGGGAGAAATTTATTCTAATAAGAATGTCAATGGGTTAAACACCCTATTTTCCACGTATTTAATTTTTGAAACTCAGAAAAATTCGGGATATTACAATAATATGAGTATGAGCATGACTGTATGAGTATGAATATGTGTATGGCTGTAAGAGTATGAGTATGAGTACGATTGTAAGAGTATATTTTTGAGTAAGACAGTAAGTGTGTGATTTTGAGTAAGTATATGATTGTACAAGTAAGGTTGTACAAGTATGTGTAAACTGTATGAGTAAGTATATGATTGTACGAGTAAGGTCGTAAAAGTATGTGTAAGTTGTTTGAGTAAGTGTATGGTAGTACGAGTAAGTTTGTAAGACCCTGAATAAGGGTGTTTGTGTAAGTTTGATTTGATGGTATGATGTTCGCATGATGATATGCGTGATTGTATGTGTATGAGCATGATTATGATATGCCTGTTTGTTCATGTTTGAGTTGCATGAACGCATCTATGTATGAATTTACAGAGTTAACTGTTTAGAACTCCCCTATTGAGTATTTTCCTACTGAGTATGAAAAAATTCATTATCGTACTTTTATCCCCGTTGTTTGGGAGGCTTTTATAGGTTGTGACAAAAAGCTCCTGGAGATGGATGCTTGTTTTTGAGGTGGATTGATTCCCTTTGACTCAGGTATATACTTGACTTACTGCGAGTATTTTTGTGCCACGATTCGATGTATTGGGTGAGACGAGAGTATAGATGCTTTTGTATTCTGGAATTTTAGTTTGAATCAGAATGTGGACTGTTATGGCACTTGCACTCAGGGATGCCTAGAAGAAATTTGTATTTAAAGTCTATGATCATAACAATTTATTTTACCATTTGATTTTGAGTAGCACCTGTGGATGTTTGGTTTGGCTATACGATGTTTGATCGAATGAGTAATAATTTGGATGAGAAAAACTGATGTGCTATATTTTAAATTATAAAACTGTTTTTACAGGTTTCGTATTCGTCATTTATCCCAATTTATAGCAATTATATTGCAATTTTTTTTATAAATTTTGAGGAAAATATATAAAAAATCTCAAGCGTTACAAAATTAATCCACTAAATAAAAATCAAAACTTGAGTTTAAGAGTTTAATACACGCTTCATTAATACTTCATCTATGCCCTAGTTAAATGGGTTTAGAACCTCATTTACATAGAAATAGAAGTTGCAAAAATAAACATTAAATCCATGGAAAATAATAAGAGATAAATAAAAAAAATAAAAATTACCGCTGTAGCATCCAGGAATTTTTAGGTATTGTTATGAACTTTTTTGGTATTTTTTATATATTTTAGAATTATTTAATGAAAAAATTAGCATAATTAAGATTTTTATTTATTAGGGGTATTAAATTGGGTAGGGTCACATAGTGGAGACCACTTAGGGGTGACTTGGCATAAGGGTAGATGTTAATCACGTAGCACAACTTTCTTTATTTAGAACAAGGCTTCCCCTCTCCTTTTTTTTTTATATAAACCTTCCTCATGCAAACCCTAACCTTCATCTCCTTTACAAGTTGGGAGAAACCATTAAAGTTAAGAGCTTAGAGGCTCTAAAAAGGTTTGTCGCCAACAAAAGAGGCAAGGGGGAGGAGCATGTGTGAATATATCGTCCTTGTTTATAATCACTAAAGCATAGGAATTTACTTTGAATATAAATCCTGGTTTATAATCACTAACGCGTAGGAATTTACTTTGAATATAAATGCATCATCGTTACATCTTTCAGTCAAATTTTAGTGGAGAAGCGATCGAATCATGTTCCTCGTACGAGGTTACTGAGGTCGAGCTATTTGGTTTGCCGATGGGTAATGGCATAACATAATGCTATGTAAATACAAAGAGAAGAAAAAAATAAATAAGAGTTTACGAGCATGAATGGCTCGGCCAGTTACTGGCCAATGTTGAGAGAATATTTTTCCGTCGTAGCATGGCCCGGGTGAGTACTCGGGGCACTGCAGGACGCCGGGAAAAGCTTCTTTGCAAGCTGGTCGATCCATGGTTTCCCCTCGTTTCGACGAAGGGGCAGACTAATGAATGGTTTGCTGACCCTGGTCGATGGCCAACAGAGACTCCCTCGGGTTATCGATGAGTGACGGAGTCGCCCTTGGCTTCCCAAGGGTCGGCTTGCCCTGTTCGTGGCAGTAGAGACACAGAATGAAATCTCTGCTGCCCGTTCCATTCAAACTCACTGCAACGGTGAAAATTGTGACGAGATCGGCGAACCAGGATTGAAGTTAACGGAGGAGGTCTTGTAAGAGTAGAAATTGTTTGTCCGATGTTTAGACTCGCCGGCATAAGTGCCTCTGTTTCACCGCTGGTAAATGCAGAAGCGCCTCTGGTTCAACGGCTGGTGCATACAGAAGGGGTCAGCCGGAGGAGTCTGGAGGATTAAAGATTATATTTTGGTTCCGTGGTGATGCAAGGAGGGTGGAAACGGAGATTTTTCCGGCAGCCCAAGCGACTGCTCACCACCAGAGCTCCTCCCTGTGTGTGGACAGGGAAACAGAGAGGTTGGGGGTGGCGCTTGGCATCTTAACTCCATCCAGGAAGGCTGAGGAGTGGGCGGCGGAGAAACTCCGGTGGGCGTAGGCCGCCGGACCGATGACAGTGCTTCCGGTGCATCCCTCCCACTCCGTGTTTCTGGGAGAAGAAGAGACCCACGGGGAAGACGACCCCGTGAGGAAAAAACAAAAGGAGGCCGACCCAAGGCTATTTCACCTGAGCCGGCCCGGCTCAATTGAATTGGGCCGGTTCAGGCCTATTTTACCCTCTCCTTTCATATTTTTTCTTTAAAAATAAGTAATAAATAATTATAATATATATATATATATATATATATATATATATATATATAAAATAATAATAAATAGTTTGGTAGGAGCATTCTATGGGATGTGAAGGGTTTAGACGGTCTATTAATACCTACATTAATATAGTACTTTTACTAAATTACCTTCAAGGGTTAATTGGGGGTTAATTAATAGTGTGAGAACATATGCATTCCTTTGGAATGAATGTGTGAACTAATTAAATTATTATGGACTGTGCTTTGACTAATTGGAACCTTGAGCCATAGGGACTTAGGTTCCTTAGGGTTTTGACTAAAAAGTTTGCAAAGACTTAATTTGTTTCCCAAAGTTGGGGAACGGTGGAGATTGCAATATACTTTCTTCATTGCCACAAATGGTTTAGGTATTAATTATAAAGGTCTTTACCGCGGGTCTCCCGCAGGTCTTCTCAGTACCATATAGTGCGTACGAAAAGTGGAGTTGTATCAGCATCATAGAAAGCTTGTGTTTCTTGTTAATTTGTGTCAATGAGCACAGTTGGGATCCATTTCTCTAGTTTATAGTAGGCTATTAAGAGCCCTGTGGGTTTGGGTCAAGCTGTTGTTAAGCAGTCTACTCAAAGGCTGGAGTCTAGCATTCAAAGTTTTTGCATAGATTAACCTCTGCATCAGTTTTAATTTTTTTGGTGGTTTATTCTTGTCACGCCCGGGGTTTTCAAAATAAATTTTATAAAATTCAAATAAAAATTCTGCAATATAACGGCTGTAAATTGGTGAAAGTTGACGAAAATACGAAACCTGTGAAAAACATTTTATAATTTCTCATTCATTTATACTAAATCCATCTCAACACATTCTTTTCAATTCAAAACAATGATAAAACCACCATAAAACATTCAAAGCTCGCAAATCCTTCATTCCCCGGCGTGAATAACGATCGAAAGACAAAATTTGCCATGGCCATGGGCTTTCAATGTATTTTTCCAAGGCGTAGCTGGGTACAAGTTCCATAACAGTCGAAAGTAATAATACAGTCCGTGTACAAGTCCAAAATTATACATGTAAAAGCGCTCACCTCACTTAATACATGTACTTCAAAATTTATTTACAACAGATCGTGGCATAAATTAATCAAGGAACAATAAAGTCAAAAGTCGACCTGCACTCCAAAAAGTGTATCCTCAAACGCTACGCGGCTCTCGAACTAGGTCCCACAGAAGTCCCTGGAGTGCCTGAGAATTAGAGACAAGGAGAACATGAGTATTTTCATACCCAGTAGGAGAAACAAAATTAGTGAACCATAAAAGTTCACACCAAGGCTGCTCTGCAAGATAGCAGCCAACCAAGAGCCAGGAGAAGACAAATACAAACTCCATCAGAGTACTACAATTCCTCTGAGTTTTCCCAATCTTACAAATTTTCTTTTCACCATACGTATAACTAGACACAACCTGGTAAACTCTCATACCCGCATACATACTACTTACGCTTACAATCTTACATTTATTATATTGCACTTACACTCGACGAACAGAACTAATTAAATCTCAATTAGCTCTACTGTCGAAAGGAACGAATGCCACTAGGGCGTCACCTTGACCTTCGGGGAGAAACCTACGCGTTAATAGATTCCGAAGGCAAAGTACACCGGTGCTCATGGGGCACGGGATCAAACAGGTAAGAGTAGATCCATGATACTACTTACCTGAGCGTGCAATGCCCACTATCTGGGGCCATACAGGGCCAGCAAGGCCTAAAAATGCCAATTAAGGCAGGAAAACTTACAAAGCCACACTTGGGCAGAAAACTTACGATGCCACACTTGGGCAGAAAACTTACGATGCCACACTTGGGCGGACAACACACAATGCCACACTTGGGCGGACAACACACGGTGCTCTCAACAGAGCATTAAAATCCTAACTTACACCAACCTTACCTCCAAGGTATGGACTACGTTAATTTTATAGGTGAAACTGACCGTCCGTCAGTCATCAACCAAACGGAATTTAATCCGTCAATCTAGCTAAGGACTCACTCTTATTGTCAACTACATACTTTAATTATGTTGCAGTTATAGTTTATACGCCATGCAGATACCAATATAATGGTACCTTTAATTATGGCTTAAGTCTAAGCTTCGACCCTTAACTGCCTATTTACTACACCTTAAAGTCTTTGTCTCACTTATTAGAATTTCGAATCAGTCGAAACTGATCGTCACTTATTAAGCATACGTACATCATCTGCACATGTGTAACTACTCATATTTATGAACTATACACCACACATGTATCTTACAACATGCTTTACAACCTTTATAGCATGAAAACATAATTCTTACCTAATCATAACGACCACTCATGCAATTAACAAGAAATATAATTAATTAACAGGTCCTCTGCTCATCTAACTATCCAATTCGAGTATAAGTCATCAAGTGAGCTTACGATTAATCCACTAATTAATACACAGATAATTTTAAATTACACACATAAGGCCATTAAAATTAATCTCTGCACTTAATATCCTCCGCATTAAAATCCATCTAAGCATCATACAATTAGACATCTTAATCCTAGCATGCGTCCTATCAGAAAAGCACGCTAGAGTGAATTTTTAAGGTTCAAAGTCTCCTACCTCGTCGACCGGGCCCAAGTTGATGTCAGAGTGTACTACGTAGGCTGTGTTGGTGTGTACCCAGCAGCCCACGCACCCTTACACTACAAGAGACAGCCTTGGGAGGAAGCTGCAGAGCGGGTCTCCAATTTGCGCCCGCGGTTAAGAACGTCTCTCACACCCCCCGCACTGGCGATTTAGATGCCTGCACGCCCCAGAAGAGCTTAGGTCAGTCCAATAACGTGGGTAAAGCATTGTTATGGAGGTGGTCTCTAACCGTTGGCAAGGTGGAATGGTTGCTTGGCGGCTCCCAGTGAATTACTCTAATGGATGAATATGCAGAGATTGCTAAATAAAATTTAAGCGGAAAACAAAAGATGCAAGGAGGTAAATTAGAAGCTGAGGTGGAAAACATGGCGTCGGGACCAGCGGAAAAACGAATCAAAACGCAACTTTTGTCCGTCCCAGAAGTGATTTGGCCCAAACAGAGTAAGTCTGTGAGGGGCCGCTGATCGGATTGAAAAATCCGATTGCATGGCATCCCACCCATCACCCCAAGGATTGGCAGGGTAGTCGCCGGCCGGAAAGCAGCTCACGGCGGCCAATCCCGCCGACTACAGTGACAGTTCAGCCAGAACAGGGTAAAACAGTGAGGGGTGAAGGATCGGAGTGGAAACTCCGATTGCATGGCGGGTCTCCAGTCGCCCAAAGGGTCGGCGGAGTAGTCGCCGGCCGAAATCAGCTCACGGCGACAGCTCCGTCGGCCACAGCAGTGATTCAGCCCAGAGTGAAGGGATTTCCCCCAAATCAGTCCGCGATGAAATTTCTAAGGGAAGGCTAATCGAAGCAAAATTGGAGGAAGGAGTTAGTACCTCCTGGATTGTGGTGGTTAGGCGACTGCTCCGGCAGAATCCGGCGGCTCACCACAGCTCCGGCGGCTCTTCACTCTAAAAACAAAGCTTTCCCAATTCCGCCGGTGAGTTGCTGTGCAGGGGAGAAATGAAGGTGGCCAAAGGCGGCGCGACCCGAGCCACCGTGACCGGACGGTCGAAGTCCGGCGAAGGCGAGGCGGTGGCAGGACACTGGGGGAGAGGAAGCTCACTCTTCCCTACCGGCGGAAACACTGTGCAGAACGCAAAACGCGATCTGCGTTTTGCGTTCTGTTTTATATAAATTTTTTTTTTTTTTAAATGCGCACATCTAACTTGCACGTTCCCACCTCTTCTTCAAGCGTGGAACTCCCAACGCACGCGGAACTCCCCCGATGAACACACCTTGACCCAACAACTTTACATTAATCTAAGAGCCTTAATTTAAGGAGCGAGTTTTTAAATTAAGCTCCGCAACGTAAACTTACGCGTTTAAGCTCTTGAAAACGTACAAACTTTTTCTACCTACGACCGAGGCTACACACAATACTAACACATAATAATCGAAAAAATAATAATAAGGAAGCTTAAGACACTAATTAATTTCCCAAGAAGCAAAAAAATAACCACTGAAAAGTCGAGGTTATTACATTCTTCCCCCCTTAAAGAAATTTCGGCCTCGAAATTGCTAAACTGGAAATAAAAAAAAAACAACTTACACCCCAAACAATTCGGGGTATTTCTGCTTCATCTCAGCTTCAACTTCCCAAGTTGCCTCCTCAAAAGTATGGTACTGCCACAAGACCTTCACCAAAGGAATAGTCTTTGTCCTCAAGACTTGTTCTTTCCTATCCAGAATCCGACTTGGGCGCTCCTCAAAAGTCATATCAGGGCGGAGTTCCATAGGAGTGTAGTCTAACACATGGGCAGGGTTTGATACATATTTCCAGAGCATCGATACATGGAAGACATCGTGAACTCCAGCAAGCTGAGGTGGTAAAGCAACCCGATAAGCTACAGGTCCAATTCGCTCCAAAATCTCAAAAGGACCCACATATCGAGGACTCAACTTCCCTTTCATCCCAAACCACATAACTCCCTTTGTGGGAGAGATACGCAGAAATACATGATCCCCAATTTCAAACTCAAGATCCCTCCGCCTCTGATCATCATAACTCTTCTGGCGACTCTGAGCGGTTTGAAGCCTTTGCCTAACCAACCTCACCTTATCTGCACACTGCTGAACTAACTCTGACTTGAGCAGTTGTCGTTCCCCGACCTCGTCCCAACATGTCGGTGATCGACATGGCCTTCCATATAGCGCCTCGTAAGGTGCCATCCTGATGCTAGAATGATAACTGTTATTGTATGCGAACTCGATCAAGTGCAAGTGTTGATCCCAAGAACTTCTCCAATCCAGGGCACAAGCTCGCAACATATCTTCTAGTGTCTGAATGGTCCTTTCTGATTGACCATCAGTCTGAGGATGGAAGGCAGTGCTGTACTTTAAGGCTGTGTCTAGAGCCTCCTGCAACCCTTTCCAAAAATGAGAAGTGAACCGACTGTCCCTGTCAAACACAATAGAAACTGGCACTCCATGCAAAGTCACTATCTCATCGAGGTACAATTGTGCCAAGTCATGAGGTGGATGCTCTTTCCGAAGAGGAAGAAAGTGAGCAGACTTCGTCAATCGGTCTACAATCACCCATATAGCCTCATGTCCCCTCTGTGTACGAGGTAGACCCACAACAAAGTCCATTGTAATATGCTCCCACTTCCACTCTGGAATATCTAATGGCTGTAAGGATCCCGATGGTCGTTGATGTTCGACTTTGACACGCTGACATGTTAGGCATCTAGCGACATATTCCGCAATATCTCTCTTCATGCCATTCCACCAAAATCCGCGTCGTAAATCTCTGTACATCTTTGTTCCGCCTGGATGAATAGTATACTGAGAGTGATGAGCTTCCTGTAATAACTCCTCTCGCAAACCGGGTAAGGATGGGACTACCAGTCTGCTATGAAATCTAATCCCACCATCAACACCTCTACTAAAACCCGGTTTACTCAGCAATGTCAGAGTCTCTGAATCTACAAACTGGGACTGAATCACTCTATCCACAACACTGGATCGGATAGTCAAGTTAGCCACAAAGCCCTGTCTTCGCCCAGAGTAAAACTGAGGCCTACAGTCCACGATCTCCTCCAAGAGTCTCCACTCTTGCACCATCAAGTGAGCCATTACCCCCACGGATTTTCTACTCAATGCATCAGCAACCACATTCGCCTTCCCTGGGTGATATAAAATGGAGAAGTAATAGTCTTTCAGATACTCCAACCACCGTCTCTGACGCATATTTAAATCTTTTTGTGAGAAGATATACTTCAAACTTTTGTGATCCGTGTAAACCTCAAACATCTCACCGTAAAGGTAGTGCCGCCAGATCTTTAGGGCAAAGACAACTGCCGCCAGCTCTAGGTCATGAGTTGGGTAGTTAACCTCATGGGGTTTAAGCTGCCTTGAAGCATAAGCAATCACCTTTCCACGTTGCATCAAGACGCAACCCAATCCTCTACCCGATGCATCACTATATACAACAAAACCTCCACTCCCAGATGGTAAAGCAAGAATTGGGGCTGTAGTTAACCTCCTTTTAAGCTCGACAAAACTTTTCTCACAAGCCTCACTCCAGACAAATCTAACTTCCTTCCTGGTTAATCGAGTCAACGGAAGTGCAATAGTAGAAAACCCTTCGATGAACCTCCGGTAATATCCTGCCAAACCCAAGAAACTTCTTACCTCAGTTACTGTCTTAGGCCGCTCCCAACGCATCACCGCCTCCACTTTAGCTCGGTCAACAGACACCCCATCGCCTGATATCACATGCCCTAAAAACTGCACTGACTCCATCCAAAATTCACATTTACTGAATTTTGCATAGAGTTGGTGAGTCCTCAAAGTCTCCAAAACTGCCCGAAGATGCTCTCTGTGTGTTGTGGGGTTAGGAGAATATACTAAGATATCATCCACAAATACTATGACGAACTTATCCAAAAACTCCTGAAATACCCTGTTCATCATATCCATAAATGCTGCAGGGGCATTAGTAAGTCCGAATGGCATCACCAGGAACTCATAGTGGCCGTATCGAGTCCGAAAGGCTGTCTTAGGAATATCCTCATCGCGAATCCATAACTGATGGTACCCCGTCCTCAAATCTATCCTCGAGAAAATTTTTGCTGACTGTAGCTGGTCAAATAGGTCATCAATCCTAGGCAAGGGGTACTTATTCTTGACAGTTACCTGGTTCAACATTCGATAATCAATACACAACCGTAAGGATCCATCCTTCTTCTTAACAAACAAGACTAGTGCACCCCAGGGCGATACACTCGGTCGAATGAATCCTTTTTCCAGGAGTTCCAACAATTGGTCCTTGAGTTCCTTGAGTTCTGCGGGGGCCATCCGGTAAGGTGCCTTAGAAATAGGGTGTGTGCCTGGCAGCAGCTCGATAACAAACTCCACCTCTCTCCTTGGTGGTAACCCCGGTAACTCCTCAAGAAACACGTCAGGAAAATCCTTAACAATGTCTAACTGCTCTACCTTGAACTCCACTGGTTGTTTCTCCAATACACATGCCAAGAAGGCTCTGCAACCCTTTGCTATGCACCGATTCGCTCTCACTGTTGAAAGAATACCACTGGACCGGTCTCGAATACCTTGAAATATCACTGTTTGCCCTTCAGGGCCCTCAAACCTCACCTTCTTCTTGTGGCAGTCCACGATAGCTCGCTGAGCAGCTAACCAATCCATACCCAAAATCACGTCAAAATCATACATGTCCAAAATAACCAAATCTGCAAACCATTCACAATTTCCTACCCGAATGGGTACCCTTTCCACAAACTCAAGAGTAATGACCTCATCCCCAATAGGAGTCAAAATGGACAACTCAAATGCCATACGATGCACCAATAAAGGTAAACTACTAGTGAAAGTACGTGACATAAAGGAGTGTGTAGATCCAGGGTCTATAAGAACTTTTATAAAATGGTCAAGGATAAGCATAGTACCCTCAATGATGGCACTAGCTGCTTTGGCCTCATCCGCTGAGATAGCAAAGACTCTGCCCTGAGCTCTGGGTCTCTGATCATGAGGTGGCGGGTGCTCTGTCTTCAATTGCTTCTTTTTACAATCTTTGGCGTAATGCCCCAATTCACCACAGGAATAACACCTATTCTCCGCCTTGTAGCAGGGCTTACCAAGGTGGCGCCCACCACAAGAGGAGCACCGATCATCCATATCTCTCCGTAAGTAAGGGGGCCGACTCTGTAACTGCTACTGCGTCTGGCGTGGTATCTGCTGAGGCTGCTGCAACTGAGGTGGTACCTGCCCCTGACGATAATGCCCTTGGCGCCTCTGACCCTGGTGCTGTTGAAACTGTGAAGTCGGATGTCTAGGGGGCTGAATCTGCCGCTGAATCTGTGATGGCTGCTGAGGCTGTCTGCCCTGATGACTAATAAATGCTCTAACATCACCATGCCTCCTCTTACGTTCCTCCTGTCGCAAACCGCTAGTCTGCCCCTGACGTTCCTGCCTCTCAGATTGAGCCCTCTGAAAGTCACGCTCCGCTATAGAAGCGAGCTCCACTGCCCTGGCCAAAGTGGTAGGCTCATGCAAAACCACCTTAGCTCGAACTCCACTATGCAAACCATCAACGAACTTCGAGGCCCAGGACTCCTCAGTCAAACCGCCTCCATCAACAAACCTCTGAAGGGCTGTGAATCGAGTCTCATACTCTACCACAGACATACTCCCCTGTCTAAGGCTGAGGAACTCAAGTTCCTTCTCACGGCGAAGGTGGCGAGGGAAATATCTCTCATAGAACAACTTCACAAACTCATCCCATATCATCGGCTGCCCCACCGGAAAATGGTTACGCTTAACAGACTTCCACCAATAACGGGCGTCGTCTATCAAGGCGTAAGTAGCCATCACTACTCTCCGATCATCTGTGATCTGCATAACCTCAAACAACTGCTCCATATCCTCTACCCACTCACTAGCAACCTCTGGCTCTCCTCTACCATCAAATGCACGAGCTAGCCTCTTAAACCTCTCCGCCATAGAGGTCCCTCTGCTCGAATCTGCCTCATCAGATCTCGCATGTGAAAGATGATAACCCTGTGTCTGCAAATACTGCGTCAAACCCTGAAACATCAAACCCATGAACTCCGTAGTTTGATCAACAGGGGGTATTGGACCTGATGCTGCCCGACCGGTAGCAGATCCAGGCTGAGAGGCAATAGCCTCGGGAGAACCTCTCGGTGGTGCGGGAGGGGCATCCGCACTACCCGGAGACGCAGTGCCCCTCGAAGTATATTTTCGAGGCATCTGCACAAGGACAAAGAATTTAACTTAGAGACGCTACGATGAACCTCTATGATATAAATTAGACTTAACCCTAATTGCCACGATTTTGGACTTGTGACTGTTATGGACTTGTAGCCAACATGCCTAGGCTCTGATACCAATTTGTCACGCCCGGGGTTTTCAAAATAAATTTTATAAAATTCAAATAAAAATTCTGCAATATAACGGCTATAAATTGGTGAAAGTTGACGAAAATACGAAACCTGTGAAAAACATTTTATAATTTCTCATTCATTTATACTAAATCCATCTCAACACATTCTTTTCAATTCAAAACAATGATAAAACCACCATAAAACATTCAAAGCTCGCAAATCCTTCATTCCCCGGGCGTGACAATTCTCTTATATTGAGACATTATTGTTCTAAGACTTTTAACATTGTGAGCATGGGTTAAGGGCTTGGTTATAACAGAGCTAGATAACGAGAGAATAGTTGTCCGTAGCTTATGTATCATAATTAAAAACCCAAGCTTAGTTCCTCAATGAATTTTATAAACTTGTTTGATCGTATTGAGTATAAGTGGGTATACTTATGCATCTCCATGATGCAGGTACCTCAGAGTAGTAGAGTAGTTGGATTCGTAGAGTAGAGACTCATTGCTTCAGAGTAGGATTTGCTTTATTTTCATTAGATTGTAATAAGGCATGAGAGTTACCTTTACATACTTTATTTATTATTTTCAGTTGGTTATTAGATTTTGCACATGGATGAGACCTGACTCTTTATTTAATAAATTCAATCGACTATTATTGTTATTCATGGTTTGATATTATCATTATGTTGGAAAATAGCAGTTACGAATTGGGGTTTATTTTAGTTGTTGTTTGCATGATTTGATTTGAGTAAGAAAAAAAAAATTTACTTGATTTTTTTGTTGCATTTACATCGAAAATGTTATTTAGAAAACCCTAGCCGTGACAACCCCTTTACTAATTCTCCATGAACAATAATTGTCACGGCCGGGGTTTTTGAAGAAAACATTTTTGAAGTTAATGCAGCGAAAAAACCTAGTAGATTTTTTTCTTAAATAGATAATGCAAAATAATGACTAAATAATCCACAATCCGTGACTACCGTTTTCCAACATAATTATAATATCAAACCATGCTTATCCATAGTAGTCACTCAAATCCATTAAATAATGAGTCAGGTCTCATCCATGTGCAAATGTGATAACCATGTAAGAATAAACAAGTGAGGTATGGAATGACAACTCTTGTGCCTTATTACATTTAATGAAAATAAAGCAAATCCTACTCTGAAGCAATGTCTTCGCCCCACGAATCCAGCTACTCAGCTACTCCTTTTAGGTACCTGCATCACTAAGATGCATGAGTATATCCACTTATACTCAGTAGGATAAAAATAATTATATACACAAAAATATTTATCAAGTATCCTTAATCCCAAGACCCAACCATTGACACAACTTTTGTCCTCAAGTTTATACTCGCTATACTTGTGACACCTAGTATGTCACGCCTTGACGCTACCCGACCCGAGCCGAACCCGGTCCAAGGGCCGGTCAAGCATGCGGGGGCTACAAGGGGAAGTTGAGAAATGGTTTAGCGGAAGACTTAACCCTAAATACGGGCGATCTAACAGAATTACGGAGTACGCACATTCCTTTAAGCAAGAGTAAATAAGAAGAAAAAAAGAGAGTCGTTTAACTCAAAATAAATGACTAGTCTCAAACCCACATGCTTAGTCAACCATAGCCCACTCTGGCTCAGAAATAGGTCTTAGATAACACAACTGTATAAAGCAACATAAATCCTACAGAGAACTATACACAAAGGTTTTAAATAAAATAGCATAAATAAGGGAAACAATCCACAAAAGAAAGGTCTCCACGATCACGTCCATGTCATCTCTGATTTTTCCTCAAAGAGGAGATCTTGTCTATCTACGTGTCACGCCACGCAGCCCCAAATTAAAACACAATAAAGAGGGGTGAGTTTAAACAAACTCAGTAATGGTTTTCTAATATGCTATTAGCATCGGCAACATGACGACATAACAATATAATCATTGAAATCAAAGATTGATGAGATATAATATTTTCTGATCACACATACACATCACCTAAACCTGCATCATAATGTAAAATCCACATAGTGCCATTCACATCATATCAACTTGCATGAAATGTATCTCAAACACACCATTTCTGATCATGCATTCATATCACATAAACCACATTCACCCTACATGACAAACGTGTCAACCACATGATACATAATCATGTATAGTATTCATAATAGATATGCATCAATACAAATGGTGAATGCCTCCATCAAGGAGTAAACACAGGCATTGCCACACAGGCAAGAACACGGTCAAGGCCACGAAGGTGTGTCATGGTCCAAAATTCTACACAAGAATTTAAGAAGTTTGGGGTTGTCAATCCCTAATTACTGCTTGCCCCAGACATTCCTAGCCAAGGATGTCACATTCTCAAGAAGAGAACCTAGAGCAGGGGTGTTCGTTTCAGGACATCTCCTGCGATGGGGAAGAGCCCGAGTTCCCACGTAGGAAACCCACGAACACATGGTAGCTGGTGCAAAGAGCATACCATACTAGATTCTCAGGGTCCAGATGACAATAATAATCTCAATCGCAAGACAAGTACGCAACTCGTCCCCTATATAATTCTACTTAACTAGACTCAACCCGGGGAGTGCACATGTTCTACATAGGAACTCAAATTGAAAACATGTCCTTTCGGACCAACCAAGTTTCGATTAATTCACCGAGCGATTAATTCGGCAAGCAATCTCAACCATCATATACAACTGATCAATTCTGATTAACCAACGGTAAAACCTTGTTCATGAAGTCTGATCCATGATGCATGATGTCATGATATTAAACCAAACATAAACCATGAATTCCATTTAACAAGACTCAACCCGACTCAGAGTGTGCACGTAAAAATACCTCTATGTCGACTCTAGTCCTCACGTCCCATACCATGAGTATTCGTGACGTCATGGAAGCAAATTTAACTAAGCACTAGTGCAACAAACCTTAGAGCTATCTATCGACATAATGCGTCCCATACCACGTGTCTAATGGTTTCTCCTTGGCTGTTCCACACAAGACTTAAATCGAAAACATGTCCTTTCGGACCAACCAACTTTCGATTAATTCAACGAGCAATTAATCTGGCACACAATTTTACCACATTGCATCCAATCGATCAAATTTGACTAATCTCGATAAAGCCTCAATTGGAAATTCATTTTTATGATGCATGCAACATGGTACATACGTGGGCAAGGCATACATGAATTCTAATTCATGATAAGTGCTCTCATTAGCCCCTAATGCATCATTTATAATCATAATATCAAACTTCATCATCATCATTAAACCCCACATGTGTGTGTACCTAGTAGAAGCACTTCACTCAATGCATATCAACATGCTTGAAATTAACTCACCACCACACTACACATGTGAATTAACATCTAATCATGAATTTTAGTGGAAATCATAGGAGAAGAACCATTGAAAACATAACTCAAATCAAAGCTCAACTACAAGCTAAACACATATAAGATCATTCACTTCATCCTTAAGCCATGACGTTTACTAACATTCACACATCAATTAACCACATCTTAATATGACATATCAACCCATTAGTATGTTGTAGCTCTATTGAAAATACACCTAACCATAGAGAATCAACCAATCATAACTTCAAGATGGTAATTCCAACATCATATAACCAACCACAAGCCATTCCACATAACTTTAAATATATATACCACAACTTCTAACATCAATAGAATGCTCTTCAAGTAGCTTATTATAGATCAAAACACTCCACATAAATATAAAAATGATATTTTAAAGTAGATATGTCAAAATAAGTAACATACATAAAATTGTCAAATCCTGCAGTGTAGCTGTTCGAACGCCTTGCAGCGCCGTTCGATCGGCTAAACAGGAAAAATGCCAAAACTGTAGTGTTTCTGTTTGAACGCCCTGAGGGCCGTTCTAATGCCAACAAAGCAGTTTTGGTCATCTTCTTCATTTCGAATTTTCAAACCAAAACTCCATTGATAAAACTCAGAATCACCATCTAACAACCTAAATGTCATTAAAAGTCCACCATAACTTCCAGAATGCTAATCCACATCATAACAAGATAAAACCCTATGAAATCGGGATTAAAGATTATCATTTACTAATCATGCCATTAAAACACTAAATCAAGTAAATCCATTCAAAACAAACCACAAAATCAAGAGTTTTACCATAGGAAGACTGAAATTTCAAAAGTCCATTACCTTATCCCTTGATTAGGCTTGGGTTTGATGGTCACCCTTCTTGAAAACCTTATAAAGACATAGAGTTTGAATTAAACTCCATTAAAACCGATTTAACGTAGAAAACCCTAATCAAAAACTTAGATCTAGGGCTTGTTGAACATAAAAATTAGATTTTTAGAGCTAGGGTTTGAAGGAAAGATGCAAATAAGTAGTTTTGATGTTTAAAAATGAATCAAAACAAAGGAAAAATGGTAGATCTAGAAGTAATTAAGGGAAAGGCTAGGATTTAGGGCTTAATTAGAAGGGATTTACCTTAAACACCTTCTAATCCAGGCCTAATTGGGGATTAGGCCTGACCTCTCCTTCTCAGTCTATTCCCAAAATGGGAAATTGCTCATGTCTGGCCTTTTATAGTTGGTTTTGGGGTGTGCATGGGTAAATTATGGGGTATGAATAGAAAAATAGGTTAAAATGGGTAATTTAGCTATTTAAGCACTAATAAAACCTGAAAAAACTATAAAATTTTTTATAAGAGCTTGTGCTGATGTGTAGGTTAATTTGGTTCAAAAACCCAAATTTTGAAGGTGGGGGCCACAGGGGGTCCCGCCAAACCCTGATTTTCAAAAAAATAGTAAAAATTTAGAAAAATCCCAAAAATTTACATTTACTTTAAAATTACTTAAAACCACTAATTGAAAAATTAATTTTGATTAAAACCATCATAAATACTATTTATTTACAAAACTACCGAATTAATAAGAAAATGAGTTAACCATGCAATAACCGATAATTAAAGTGAAATGAAAACCGGTTTAAGATCAAAGATCTTACATAGTACTCGGAAGTCACTAATCAGTACATCCCGTAATGAAGGTAAAAAAGACAACAATAATAAGTACAAGGTCATCCCTATAGAAACATACAATGGACTTGACTCTAACTTAGAGAAGAACAACTCCCACTCTGGGGTGTTGCATCCTCACCCAAAGAGAGATACGACTCCTGGCTCAAGGAGAGAACACAACTCCTACATAAGGAGAGAATAACGGACACTATTCCTGGAGTAGGCTAATCACTTAGCCCAATCCCAAACCCCTAAAGTCCTTATAGACCAGTCATGGTTCTAGGAGTTAGGGTCCCACTGTGCTCATGGGCACGAATGGCGGAGGCATATGAGCCTTCCATGATGCCCAAGTACCTTTGTCACATGTTATAACCTTGTGTAGGCTCGGTGGACCAAACACCGTTGTAAGGTCCAAGGTCCTTTAGAGGGTCCAAAACAAAAAGGATCGGCCATGGCTTAAAGAGAAGAATATTGTATCGATTTTCTATATTTCTAGAATGTTCGCTACTTTGAGAAGGTCAATCCAACCATTTTTTCACCTAATAAGAATTTTATAAATTTTGATAAAAAGTTTGGGTGTGAAAACCCTAGTGAAAAATAGATAGGTTTCTAAGAAAGGGTACTTAAAATATGTAGTTAAAGTGAACCGGAGTGAGCAATTGCGAACTAGACCAAATCCTAACCCACAGCTCAACTTCTTCCTCTTCCTAAAAACATCAAATATGGAAAAATGATCCCCTATTTTAGCAGAGATTTGGGATTCACGTCGGGTAGCCCTTGCTGATTTCCTAGCTTTCTTTTCTCCAGTTCTTCCAATGCTAACTCTAGCTTCACATATCAGATAAAGCAACAAGACATGGGTTTACTGATTCCTATTTTAAGAAGTCCTATCTTTACTAGTTTTAACCAGCGATTATGGGTAAAGGGTTAAATTTCTGAGGCATCCAAGCAAGCAGTTTTTCATTGGAGGAATATGGTCAGGATACAAACTGATAACCGAGTTAAGTACTCCTCTGCAGTTAAACTCACAAACATGAATCACATATAAGGCAATTGAGACAAAGTGAGAAGGAAGAGGATATTAAATCAACAGATGAAAACACACCTAATCAACTCATAACTGGATGAAAAACTACGCTTGAATTGAGAACTTCTTCCTTATTGACCACGTAACAGAAAACAGAGCATGAAAATAACATTGGGCGTTGAAACAGGTCAGACAAACAGCATGAGTTGGACTTCAATCACCACGTTTAACTAGGATAATGGGTACAATGGTGAATGACAAAGGATCCACTCTCATCCTTATCCACGACACAACCAAAAGGAAGAATCTTTCCACTACGTAATCAATTCTTACAGCATAATCATTGCAAAGATATATCAAGGACAACTCTTTTGATAAGAAATTCCTGAACACGTGCCCCAAGATTTCACATCCAGAACATGAGCATCAACATATAATGAACACGGCAATATATAGGTTTTCTTGGTTCACATACAAATCCCCTACGTAAATAGGAAATCACAGTGCCAAAACTAATAATCATGTTCAATACAACATATTAATTAGAGGAGATCTTATGCAAGTATTTTAGCATATATGTATATACTATAGAAATCCTACCCACAGAGAAGCCAAGAACTTTGTAGCCAAGACTGAACTCCTCCCTCGCTTCTCGAGTGCGTCCTTGCCCCAATTGCTATTCATTTAGGTTTTGGCCTGGAGGAAGAAGGGGGTTGTAACTATATATATATAGAGAGAGATTTTACCTTATGAAGTAGGAGTCTAATTAAGTTAGGATTCCTTATCATTCAAGATGCTAATCGGTGACTCTCCTTCCCTCACCCGTTGCCTCCACGGATTCTAGCTGTCACGATCCGGATTTTTAAAAGCATTTTTAAATAGCATAAACGGTAAGTAGCGAGAAATTTTTTTTCTCTTTAAATACAAAACAAACCCTTCGATTAAATATCCAAGTCATTATAACTGAGGTTCACATATACGAATATCAAATCATATAATATTATTTAACATCTAAAAATTCATAAAGACCAGCTCATCCATCTAAGTACAAGTCCATCATCCGTCTGAAAATAAATAATAAGTTGACTCTCACGCTTAAGGTACACTTACGTACTGGAGTTACAAAAACGCGAAAACCTCTTGTACACGCCTGCCTTGGTCTCACTTTTCGTCACCAGGAGAATCTGCAACAAAGCAAACCAAACAACAACCACAACCACAACCACAATGGAGCATCTTCGCCTATAGGAGAAGAGCTTCGAAATGACAAAAGGTTTTATTAATATTTTTTGGATCGGGCCAACATCACCTGTCACGACTCAGATTTTTAAAAGTATTTTTAAATAGCACGAACGGTAAGTAGCGAGAATTTGTTTTTTCCTTAAATACAAAATAAACCATTCAATTAAATATCCAGGTCATAATAACTGGGGTTCACAAATACGAATATCAAATCATACAATATTATTTAACGTCTAAAAATTTATAAAGACCAGCTCATCCATCTAAGTACAAGTCCATCGTCCGTCTGAAAATAAATAATAAGTTGACTCTCACGCTTAAGGTACACTTACATACCGGAGTTACAGAAACGCGAAACCTCTTGTGCATGCCTGCCTTGGTCTCACTTGTCGTTGCCTGGAGGATCTGCAACAAAGCAAACCAAACAACAACCACGACCACAATGGAGCATCTCCACCCACAGGAGAAGAGCTTCCAAAGGACAGAAGGTTTTATTAATATTTTTCGGATCGGGCCAACATCGCCCGATGTTAGTTGCCTACGTACTCATCAGACAACATCTCCAATATTTCCAACAAGATCGAATCCAAACGTAGTTCTGCCTAGAAACTACTCTATCCTACGAAGCATAGCATCCCATATGCAATGCTTAGATATTTTCAACTTACATTTTAGTAATGTCCTTTAACTATTCCACTTGTCTAATTAACAAGCAATATCAAATAATATTATTAATTATCTCACAACTCTTGTTCAACAATTAATACTACCAAATCTGTAACTCAAAGATAACTCGTCCCTCGAGAAATCTCCAAACAAAGGACTCCAACCTTGGAGTCGATCGCTAACAATGACTTGACCCAAATCCCCAGGGCTCTCAATAGCCTGCCACGAATCTAGAGAAAAGGATCCCAACTGTGCTCATGGACATAGATTGGCGAGAAGCACAAGCCTTCCGTGATGCTCATACAACTCCGCTTTTCGTACGTACTAAATAGTCCTGGGAAGACTTGCGGGAGACCCACGGTAAAGACCTCTAGTTAATTCCCAAACCGTCGTGGCAATGAAGATGCATATTGCAATCTCCACCTTCCCAACGCTGGGAGAAAATGTCTTATAAGACATTACTAATATATCCATAGAAGTCTTAGGTCCTTATGACCATTGACTCTCTCAAACATCTGAAACTTAGACTAGATTATTTTCATCCAGTCAAGTAACCACTCAACCATGTTGGTCCTCTTCACCTTGTGAATCGGCCCACTAAATAGCTCATCCATTGAGCTATGACTTAGAGAACATCCCAAAATCACCCTCGGTTCATTAACCAAGGTCAAAATCTATGTCAGGGCCCCGTTCACTCCATGAATTGGTCCCAACCCTAAAGAGGGTATTTTAGTCATTATTTTGATTAGATGTTCTCCCCCAAACCAACAACAACCCATGTCTCTAGATTAATCTTCATTAATCTTAAGTTACTGATATAAATCAATGCATCAATATCAAAAGCATGCAGTAGCATAAATAATCATGCAATCATACAAACGTATAAATGATAACCGGAGGCCCATTGCATTCATTTGCAAGGCCAGGGCTCAGAGAATTCAAGCCCAATATGTAATTTAACATATTCCACGAGTGATGTATATAATGCCCTAGTGGATTTTTGCGCTGTGTTACGGACACGTGCAATACACTGCCCTAAACCCTGAGAATTAGGGTTTTCCATTGGTTTCCCGTGACATTGTGACCTATCAAGGTCTTCGTGTCACCTACCGGTCACACCCCTTCCTTTTGAAGTCATTTATAGGGTACCTTAACTCTTGATTCACTAGGTCATCTGTTTTATCAGAAACAGAACATATTGCCCCTAAGGGCATTAGAGTATTTTTACTACCTAAGGTATGATACCCTCCCTTGGGTCATTCTAGTTATTTTATTGCCCCTCTATTGATTTAAGTCATTAACCTCTCATAAGGCTCCACTCTCAGACCGACTCACGCTTCCACTCACACGAATGTGGGCGGGTCCACCCTAAGGGGTATTTTTGTCATTTGGTTTAAGGCCTTAATGACATCCAATGGGTCCAAAATTAGGGTCAAGGGTACTACTTAACTTCATGGACTCTGTGTAATTTTCCTGGCATGTGACGGGGTCGTGAACCCCTTGAATCAACCCAAGTTGACTTAACGGTTTACTATAAACCCTAAGGGCAAAAGGGTCAATTATCCACTCACGGGGAATTTTCCTCACTAAGATATTTGGCCTATAATTAGGTTACTCTTTAAACTCTCACTGAGAATTTTTCCAATTGATAGATCAACTCATAGGCCCCTGAACTGGAGCCCCAAAGTCGGGTAAGTGAATATTATATGATAATTCCCGAATAGGGGTAAAAAGGTCATTTTAGAGACTCTGGGATTTTTTCCCAATCTGGAACTTGGTCAGAATAATCCAAAACCTCTCCAGATACATGACTATTTTTTTTGAATTTATTTGACACTTTTAGCCCCTTGAACCGGACCCGGTTCACTCCCTTCTCTCTTCTCTCTCATTTTTTTTAAACCGACCCGGACCGGGTCGGTTTGGGTCGACGACCCGCAATGCAGGTCGTCTTCCCTGCGTCCGGCCAGAGGAGGAAATGCCTTTGGCGGCACCGCCCCTGGCCACCACGGCCGGGAGGCGGGCCGGGGTCCACCGGATCGCCGCCAGGCGGCGATCACAATGGGCCTGGGCCCAGCCGCCGCCCGGCGGCCGGCAAGGGCCAAAGTCGCCCCTTTCTCTTTTTTTAACTGCGAGGCGGCAGCAGAAGCCGCCGCCGCCGAAGACGCCGCCGCCGCCGCCGCCAGGGCCACATCCGCCCAAGCCGCCGCAGCTGGGGCCGAAGCAGCCCAGGCAGCCGCAGCCTGGCCGGCGCAGCCAGGGCGAGCGCGGCTGGACCTACGCAGCCCCGCCCGGTGTTTTCTTTTCTTTTAACCACCGGAGGCCTGCGCAGCGGCAGGCGAGTCCGCCGCCGCTAAGGCCGCCGGAGACAGGGCTGCCGCGGTCGAAGCTAGGGCCGTCGCGGCTAGAGCCAGGGCCGCCGCGCGGCTCCCATCTTACCATTGTTCTGGTGACCGAAGTATTGTTCATGTTTATGAACAATATTTGCAAAACTAATTGCAGAACAGAAATTACTATAATTTTCATACAATTCAGTTAATAAAATCTATAATAATCGCAACCTGAAATCCTACCTCTATGGCTGAATTGACGTCGATCCACCGCCGCCAACACCCTGCCACGCCTCGTGGGATTATCGCCGAAAAATTCGAACGACCCCTTGGTCCCAAGAATCCTCCTTCCCTTCCACCGTCTCCAAACCCCCCCTTCTATTAGCCCTAATTCGCCTTTTATAGGCATGGGATTAGAGCTCCTAATCCCATGAGAAATTAGGCCTCAAAAACCCAATTTCGGAATAGTAATTGATCGGGCCCGTATAGTGACTTAAATGGACAATTCGTACGTTTAATTCGGGTAAACGGGTCCTACACGATATATTCAACTTCAGACGGTCGTATCTCCCTCATCCGGACTCTGATTCATGCGATCTTGGTGGCGTTTCGAAGCTCTTTCTATCTACTTTCCATCCATATATATATATCAGCCACCAAATCCAAGCATTGATTAATTTATTCCAACGAAAAGGTCAAGGGGTCTAGCACCCTAATTTCCACGTGTACGACTTTAGGAATTTAGAAAATTCCTGGACGTTACATCACCCGATGTTAGTTTCCTATGTACTCATTAGACAACATCTCCAATGTTTTCAACAAGATCGGATCCAGACGTAGTTCTGCCTAGAAACTACTCCATCCTAAGAAGCATAACATCACGCATGCAATGCTTATATATTTTTAACCTACATTTTAGTAAGTCCTTTAACCGTTCCACTTGTCTAATTAACAAGCAATATCAAACATTGTTATTAATTATCTCACATCCCTTGTTTGATAATTAAAACTATCAAATCTGTAACTCAGAGATAACTCGCCCCTCGAGAAACCTCCAAACATGGTACTCCAACCTTGGAGTAGACTGCTTAACAGCAGCTTGACCCAAATCCCCAGGGCTCTCAATAGCCTACCACGAATCTGGAGAAGAGGATCCCAACTGTGCTCATGGACACAGATTGGCGAGAAGCACAAGCCTTCCATGATGCTCATACAACTCCGCTTTTCGTACTAACTAATTAGTCCTGGGAAGACCTGCGGGAGACCAGCGGTAAAGACCCTCTGGTCAATACCCAAACTGTCGTGGCAATGGAGAAGCATATCGCAATCTCCAGCATCCCAACTCTCGGAGAAAATGTCTCATAAGACATTACTAATGTATCCATAGAAGCCTCAGGTCCTTATGACCATTGACTCCCCCAAACATCTGAAACTTAGACTAGATTATTTTCATCCAGTCAAATAATTACTCAACCATGTGGGTCCTCTTAACCTTATGAATCGGCCCACAAAATAGCTCATCCACTGAGCTATGACTCAAAGAACATCCCAAAATCACCTTCAGTTCATTAACCAAGGTAATATTCTAAGTCAGGGCCCCATTCACTCCATGAACTGGTCCCAACCCTAAATAGGGTATTTTAGTCATTATCTTGATTAGATGTTCTCCCTCTAAACTAATAGCAACCCATGTCTCTTGATTAATCTTCATTAATCTTAAGTTACTGATATAAATCAATGCATCAATATCAAAAGCATGCATCAGCATAAATAATCATGCAATCATACAAACGTATAAATAATAAACTGAGGCCCATTGCATTCATTTGCAGGGCTAGGGCTCAGAGAATTCAAGCCCGATAGTATAAACAACTCTAGCACATTATGTGAGTTACATACATGACACTCTAGTCGATCGATGCACTTGGTTGCAGACACATAAAATACGCTACTTTAAACCTGAGAATTAGGGTTCTACCCCTTATTTCTCGACACTGTGACCCGACAAGGTTTTCGTGTCACTTACTGATCATGCTCTTTCCTTTTGAAGTCATTTATAGGTTACCCTAACTCTTGATTCACTAGGTCATCCGTTTCGACAGAAATAGAATATATTGCCCCCTAAGGGCATTAGGGTAATTCTACCACTTAGGGTATGCTACCCTCCCTTAGTTCATTTGGTCATCTCACTACCCTTTTATTTATTTTAAGTCATAACCCTCTCAAGAGGCATTAGGGTATTTCTGTCATTTGGTTTAAAGCCTTATTGACATCCAATGAGTCCAAAATTAAAATTAAGGATACTAATTGACTTCATGGACTCTGTGTATTTTCCTCGCGTATTATGGGGTCGTGAACCCCCTTGAACCGACCCAGGTTTTGACTAACAGTTTACTATAAACCCTAAGGGTAAAATGGTCAATTAACCACTCACTGGTATTTTTCCTCATTAATTGGTTTGGTCCATAATTAAGATACACCTCAAAATCTCACTAATATTTTTTCCAATTTTTATATCAACTCATAGGCCCCTGAACCGGAGCCTCTAATTCGGGTAAGTGATTTTTAAACGATAACATAACTACCAGGGGTAAAAAGAATTTACCAATTCTGGGATTTTTCCATGAGCTGAAACTTGGTCACCACACTCATAACTCTCTAAATATCTATTGATAATTTTTCTACCTTTTTCCGACAAGAGAAGGGCCCTGAACCGGACTCGGTTCAGTACCTCTTTGTTTTTTTTTTTTTTAAACAACCCGGGCCAGACCCACAGACCCGCCTGTGGGTCGTCTTCCCCGTTGAGACGCCCGCAAGGCTACTGGCAGCGGCTGGATCGATCCAGCTTCCACTGGCATGGCCTTTTAGCCACCGGCCTAGCCGTCCCATCAACGGCGGAAGACTTCCGCTGGAGCAAGGCGGCCGGATCTGGAACTGATGGCCGAAGCGATGCCGGTCTAAATCTCTTTATTGAGACAACCTGAATTCCAACTGCCGGCAAGCACCATGGCCGCCATGATCAAAAGCAAGGCTGGCCCTGGTCAGATCGTCTCCAAGCGGTGGATCTAACGGGCCCAGCCTCGCTGCTGTCCGGTGGCCGCCGACCGATGTCGAAACCACCTGGTTTCGCCCACGTCCGCCCATGAACTGAACTGCCTACAGTGCCATAGCAGCCATGGCCGGAATCAAGGCAGGTCTGCCCAATTTGCCACCGGGTGGCGAATCTGAGGGACTTAGTCCCCGCTGCCGGTGGGCAGTGCTGTGCTTCCAGCCGGAGTCAATCAATCGACAACTCCTTAACCAATTAGGGCTTAATGCACAAATTTAGAAATCGAAACAATTACACGCCTAACTTCTTAATCACACAAGATAATCAAGTTTATACTATGATCCTACCTTGATTGCCAATTTGCTATCGATCCAGCGCCACCAACGCTTCGCTAGAGTCTCGCCAGAAAATTCTTTCATCTCCTTCACCGTCCAAAGCTCCAAAAACTTTCCCAAAAAGCCCTAATTCTCTATTTTTATAGGTATGGGATTAGGGCTCCTAATCCCATGAGAAATTAGGCCCTAAAAACCCAATTTTGGAACAGTAATTAATTGGGCCCGTATAGTGACTCAAACGGACAATTTGCACGTTCAATTTGGGTAAACGGGTCCTGCACGATATGTTCAACTTCAGACGGTCATTTCTCCTTCATCCGGACTTTGATTCACGTGTTCTTGGTGGCGTTTCGAAGCTCTTTCCGTCTATTTTCCATCAATATATACCTTAGTCACCACTTCCCAACTGATGATTAAGTTATTCCCACGGGAAGATTAAGGGGTCCTACACCTTAATTTCCACGTGTACGACTTCAGGAATTTAGAAAATTCCCAGACGTTACACTAGCAACTACACATTGCCTAAGTTTTATTGAAGCCTCACTAAGGCTATATGGGACCTCACTATCGGTTGCAACTATAACATTTAAATTGAGTACATATTAGTCCCACGGTCTAAGGCAAAGCTAATGATGCCTCAAGGATGTGAGATTTATTTCTACGTCAATTAATATTAAAGCATTTAATTAGAAGGCCCAAAGCACAGCTAAGTTAATCCAAATGTAAGTTTGGGCCCTTCCACTCAACGCTAATATCTAATTAGACCCACCAAATTGCTTCTAATTTTTAATTATTACTAATAATTATTAATAAATATGAATTTGGTAAAAAAAAGAGCACATAAAAGAAATCTCGGGTGTTACAATAATAGTGAATAATACTTTGTCTTCCTCCTCCAGCCACTTACTATAGTATTGCAAGACAAAAAAAATTTCTGTTCTCTGGCTTGTCACTCCCAAAAAAATGCTATGCTTTTAGTTCTTGCAATCTATTAGCCCCTCATCCCCTTTCCTGGACATTGGGGTTGGATTGCCCCTTAGCCTTGGCAAACGGATAACCAAGGCATGCCCAAGTACACCTGGGCGAGTGCACAACTGGGAAGCTGTGTGGAAGGGGTTAGTGGATCATGTTAGTACATGTTGGCCAAGTCTTAGTTCGAGTAGGACTTGGTGGCGAGCTAGGCTCCACTACATAGGGATGGAGTCCTATGAAGGTTGGATTCCATTCAAACAGACTTGCTGGACTCCTACTACAAGTAGGAAACGGAGAGGCAAACTACTAGTTAGACACAGATAGAGTTGGGCAACTGCATGGAGACTTCAAGTGGGACTAGGAGTATAGTTTCCCTTATTCTTGGGTCATTGGTGGATTGCCTTTTTGGGCAAAGTTTGAGAGGGAGTGATACTCCTTGTTTGCGAAGGATTCATGTATCCTAGTAGTGCTAAACTTAGGCCAAGGCAGGGTTGATATAAGGAGGGTTGCCGATCTGGTTGGGGAGTAAGCTAGAGCCTCTTCTTTTGTATTATGATAGAGAGTTGTGACAATATAGCTTAAGTTGAAGCCCTTGTGAAACAGAGAGCTTGTTGGTTTTTTTCCTTCTACCCATACAAGTGGAAAGAATGAGAGAAAGGCTACTAGTCTTAGGCACATCCATGTCATCATGGGAGCAAATGCTAGGCAAAAACTTTGTCCTCGTGACGGTTAATTGGTACCATTCCTATGCTGCTGAAGGATTTTGCTTGATTTTGAAGGCAAAGGGTTATGGTGGGTTTGATGTTGACCTGCATGATAGAGCTTGAAGCGAAGGTAGATGCGATGGCCACCGCAAATGGCACAATGGTTGAAGTCCAAGCTTCTCACAAACTATACAAAAGCGTCTTAGGGCCTTTGACCAACAATTATCATTTGTAGAAGTCACTCCCTACATGGACAATTTGGGAGAAGGCAGTTCTGCTAGAGGTGCTATTTGCTATGCAACGTTGGCCACATACATGGCTACAATGACAGACTTTAGAAATTGTAACAATAGATTGAATGATACTGCAGATGAGTTCCAAGAGATGTCAAACAAGGTGGCTTTGATGGAAAGGGCCCTTAACCCCTTTGATGGAGATAGAATCCAGGCCTATGTCCCTTTCAGTCTATGAAGAAAGCCAAGGTGCTAAAACCCAAAGCGTACTTTGGTTCATGGAGTGAGAATAGAGGTGGCCATGGGCTGGCTGGGCATTGCCCGCAGCCCATATTGGGTGGTTTGGGCCAACCCCCCTCACGTGGAGGGTCGCCGATGGGAAAGAAGGGGGCCCAGTCCACTCCCCCTCCCCCTTTATATTTTTTTAAAAAATAAAATTATTAAAAAAATTAAAAGTTATTTATTAAAAAAATTATAAACTTACACAATAGAATTATAACTTACAAAGGGTTAGAATTACATCACTATAAAATGAGTACATCCCAAACTAGGTTGGTACCCACTCACTTATCCATTATTTACAATTATAATAAAAAACCTCAAATACAAAAATAAGTAAAAATTAAATTATTAACTAATTATTGATTGTCAAGTTTTCTAAATCTTCTCCTATTTCATTTTTAAAATTGGGAACTTGTACCCTTTCTTCTATGTCCAATAAATCCTTCAAGAAAATATATGCCTCTACCACATCATACATTAGTTAACTTTGCATTTCATCCAACACCCTACCTCTTTTACTAAAAGCAGATCCAATGATATTGTAGACATTGGGGGGGGGGGGGGGGGGGGGGGGGGGAGGAGGCAATAACATAGGATAATTCTTTCTATGTGTCTGTCACCAAGTTAAAACATATATATTACTAAGTTGTTCATAAGATAAAATGAGGCTCAAGTCAACTTCTATATAATTAACTAATTTATTAGTATTTAGACTAAATTTTTATTTATTTTTTTGAAGTAACATCTAAGACTTAGTTTTATGTGAAAGAGGCATAAAAGTAAAATAAGAAGATTGAATTTATCTTGACCCATGGGTTATTTCATATATATTATATAAAATAATTTTATATAAATATCATTTTCATCGGCATAAGGTCTCTTTTTTTCCCGCAAGTCATCTGATAATTTTTTTACACCTAATCTAACCCTAGGATTTATAAACCTTAAACAATAAATTAAAGAGATAGGAGACCAATATTTATCAAATTTTATTTTTATTTCCTTTACAAGATATGTAAATGTTTCATTATCTCTATATTGTGTCGATGTATCAATTATGCCGTGCTCGAGTTGGATAATTGGCAGGTCCATCGAGTTTGAGTCAAGCTCATGCTAATACTCAAAGCTATGAGTTTAAGCTGAGTTAACCCAAAACTCGACTCGTTAGCACCCTTACTTATGGGGTGACACCCACAAAAGTGTGAGCAGGTGGCCTGCTTTGCCTCCTAGTGGTGTATTGGCTCAAGAACCAAC
Organism: Saururus chinensis; assembly: GCA_035235625.1. Classification (NCBI taxonomy): domain Eukaryota; kingdom Viridiplantae; phylum Streptophyta; class Magnoliopsida; order Piperales; family Saururaceae; genus Saururus; species Saururus chinensis. The sequence goes on from CP141140.1 coordinate 48,060,370, forward strand.
CAAGCAGTAGCAAATTTTGTGCTTCTACTCTTTTCTCTACGTCATGGATTTTCTTTCACTTTCTTTTGCTTCCTTAGCATTCAAACATATCCCTAGAATTCTGATTATTACATAATTTTATTCTGTTCTTAAGGCTGAACCCATCTACTTTGTCCATAAATCATAAACAGAATCTGATTACACTATGATATCTATATACATAGCCTTCTCGCTACTGCTTTGTGCATGCGTAGACTGTACAGTTCTATATAAGTGTACTAGGTTTAAGAAATATATGTATCCTCTTTAACCATTCACACAGATTATTTTCTGCGCCCCCGGTTAGACAAGTTTTCCTTTTCCAAACGCTTGATTTCCTTCTTCAATTCTTCCATCTCAGCACTATATTTTCCACTTGAGAGGTTCACAAGATGCTTCAAGCATGAAAGATATTCGGCCTGCACATCTGGTTGATTCAACATCAGGTGCCGGATATTCAGCTACATTAACAATTAATTAACCTTGTCAGAAACCTTATTGATGAAATAAGAACAAGTTAACAATAAGAGAAGCAAGAAGAACACAAAGAAGACTTCCAAAATGTGTGTCATTTTTGCACCGAGTCCAGACTAATAAGAAGACTATGGGGCTCTTCACAAAAAAATAAAGTACAATACAAGAGATGAGAGTTTAGAGGGTCCAATGACCATCTATAACTAGGACAGAGAACATTTCTATAAAAAGATATATTAAGTAACTTCAATTAAGCAACAATGTAAGTTTAAGCATGGATGAGAAAACTTTAAGAACCGCATACCCTAAACCCACCTACCAGCCAAGCTTGTTAACAGAGGTTACCTGTGGGAATATTTGATGTATAACCTTAAAGGTCATAGGGATGTCATACAAGCAGCATTTGACAGATAGTTGAGAAGACTAAAGGCACCAAATTTGGGCCTAATCTGAATTGTGAGCCCCTTTCATCTGAGCTTATGGAATTCTAGTTGAATGAGAATAAGAAAAACAGCAGAAACTTCATGTGCTCAAATAGAGGGGTCTACTCAGAATGAGAGCCTAAATTTAGTGGCCCACCATATCCTCGGTCCTCTTGCAATCTTTTCTGGTCCCACCTCTATTGATCTTGCTAAACTGGGGTCCATACTAGCTTTTGCTTTATGTGTCCATGAATGTATGCATACATATTTGCAATTATGTATACACACATGCACATGCGTGCACACATACTGTGAACACACATATATTAGCATTTGTCATCTCATGAATCTATTTGCAGCAGTGATGGATGCTCATCTTACTTTTTCTCCAGAACTCACGATGGGGATTCTTCCAGAAGAGGAAGAATGACACAATTTGGAGGTGCCTGGGAACAATCAGCATAGAACAAGGATATTTTTGGTACTGGCAAGGTATTGTAACGTGTGAAGCAGATGCAAGAAATAGCTCAAGCGATCAGAAGTTTAGATGTATTGTAATGTGGGAGCCTCTCTCTAGACATTGCTTCAGGAGTAAGCGACCCCCCCACCCAAAAAAAACAACCATCTCTTACCTCTTCCTCAGATCAGTTGGCCAGGCCGGCAACCGCAGGCTCCACTCTGGTGCTGCTCGGTGTGCTGGTTGAGGACACTGCAAACATTGGTGGGAGCTGGCAGTTCGGATCCTGCATCGGAGTCGCTTGCTCCCTTCCCCTGTCCCAAACCACCTCTGCTGTCTCCCACTGCCCATCGTTGCATCCTGTACGGCCCTAGTGTCTGCCAATCTGGCAAAGATCAGGTGCTGTTTGGTGCTAGGCATGAGACTGGATGGGCCCTCAACAATAGGACCTCACAGCCACTTTTCAATCTGGGTTTCCTCTCCTCACCTCCCCCTTTGCTCACAATCGTCCTCATCCGCCCGTTAGACTACGCCGGTCCTGCCCGGCCACATCTGGCCTTCCTCATCCCTTGTCCTTTCTGCTTTTTTCCTACAGTGGTCGCTTTTTGCATGCCTTCCCCCCTCTTCCTAATGCTCCTCATCGTGTCAGTCCCTTCTCCTTACTGGGCCCATTCCTTTTTGCTGTCTAGATCAGAAGATGTTGAAAGCCTCATCCTTTCTTCCCATCTTTGTTGTGGCCATGCCCCATGGTGTTCACCCTCACAGGAAGCTCATGAGTAGAGGTTGAAGTTGTATGAATTTAGAAAGGTCTTTTTAGAGCATTAACAAATGAGTCAAAATTTCAATGTAAGAGGTAGTTTTGATTTCTTCTTATCAGGATTATCAGGAGTGTCTTAGCCCTTTTATCTGATTAATTATAGCTTTCTCCATATCCTCTAATTCTTCTTTAAAAAATTCTGAATCCTCTTCAGCACACATCATGGAGCCTTTCTAATAACCTTTTTGTGAACACCAAAACACTGGTTAGGTGGTTCTCCAAACTAATAATATTGCTTAACCTGCATCCAACAAGAAATATACAAGCCCATCAGTTTTTTTATAGCATGCCTTTAGTTCAAACAAGTTTTATAGTTCAAAGGCCAAAAAGCCAATCTCAGAGGTCAGGAGATGAGAAGTTCACACGCTTAAGAAAGCCACCGCAGGCATATACTGTACAACTTGCGTGTGGCAGCACCAAGAATGTTTGCTATTGACGTTCCAACTATCCATGTAACTAAGCAGACAGAAAGAGGAGATACATAATAGGGGTACCACAAGACTTAACCTCATTCCGATGAGTGGGATTTCATATCTGATCACTGGAAATTTTCAGCCTAGATTTAACAGTTAAGAAGTCAAAGGAGTAGATGGAAGGGTCTCAGAACAACCTTCTTCCCTTCGATTCTGTTCCACAAGTCTGGTCCCTTGTGGGGAGCAGGAAGTCCACATAGAATGCAGACTATGTGCAGGATAAAATACTTTTATAACTCATCAGCACATTTGTGGGTCAATGTTATAACCCAACGATTCTGAGATAACGCACTGGAAAGTAGAGGTTGGAGTAGGGAGAGAGATCTGAGTGTGACAGAAGGTGAAGGGAAGATTCGCACTTGCAAAGGGGTGCAAGTGCGATTTGGTTGAGAAGGGAAAGACGAGTTCAGGGAAGAGAACTCGGAGAGAGAGAAGATTGAAAGGAAATTAGGTTAATCATTGCATAATCCCTGGTTACATCGATTCTTCCTATTTAAGACTAACTTAAGCCTATTAGGCTACATAAAGAAAAACTAACTAATGACTGATTAAAAACAGGGAAACGTGCACACTAACATAACTACCTACGTGCACAACCATTGTTATAACTGTCTAACTAAATAAAGACCCACAACTATATGCAGAACATAACACTCCTCCACCCATGAAAGACGACTTGTCCTCAAGGCGACCAATTAGGAAATTGGCTGAGAAAATCATCTTCGCGAATCCAAGTGGCATCCTCCACAGGCTGGTCGTTCCAAGCAACAAGGACTTCAGTTATGATATGACCCTGACGATGAATCCTTCGGGTGGCTTGAATAGAAGCAAGTGTCAAAGTCGGTGTAATAGCGGTAGGTGAAACAGGTGGTGGGAGACTGGGTGTGATGGCAGTGGGATCTCCTTTGCACCGTCGAAGGCGGGAAACATGGAACATAGGGTGAATGCGTGCAGTAGGAGGCAACTGGAGCTTATAAGCCACTTTTCCCACCTTGTCGACGATCAAGTAAGGTCCATAAAAATGGGGCAGCAGCTTGTGGTGACCGGATGAACGGGTGGAGACTAGACAGTATGGCTGAAGGCGCACATAAACCCAATCACCGACGACGAACTCTCTGTCAGTATGAGAATGATCATAAACCTGTTTCATTTGATTTTGGGCTGCCTTCAAGTTACTTTTGAGAGATCGAAGGACTTCATCACGCTCCTGTAATGACTGGTCAACACCACCCACATTTGCACGGTGCGGCACATAAGAGAGAATAGTGGGAGGCATCCGTCCATAAACCACCTGAAATGGTGTTAACCCTAGGGCCGTGTGATACGCTGTATTATAGGACCATTCTGCCCAAGGAAGAAGGGAGAGTAACCTACGAGGTTGATCTCCTGCAAAGCACCGCAAATACTGTTTAAGACAGCGGTTAAGAACCTCTGTCTGAGGGTGGTAAGCTGTGCTCATCTTCAAGGTAGTGCCTTGCAGCTCAAAGAAAGTGCTCCAAAATTTCGACAAAAACACAAGGTCACGGTCAAATACAATCGAACGGGGCATGCCATGAAGCCGAGCAATATCCCAAACAAAAACCTCAGCCACGTGACTAGCAGTGTAGGCATGACCCAAAGGTGAAAAGTGGGCATATTTCAATAAACGATCGATGGTAACGAAAATGACACTTTTACCTTGAGTTAATGGAAAACCCTCAATGAAGTCCATAGATATGTCTTCCCAAATGCGCTCTGGAATGGGCAGTGGCTGTAGCAGCCCGGCAGGAGAGGAAGTGAGGGTTTTAGCTCTCTGACATACATCACATGAAGCGACAAAATCATGAACAACTTTCTTGAGACCCTTCCAATAACAACTTTGAGACACTCGTTTATAAGTTTTAAACTGTCCCTCATGTCCTGCAATAGGTGATGAGTGAAAATAATGGAGAAGCTGTTGTTGTAGTTGAGGAACTGCAAGAATCCATAAGCGATCTCTCCACAGAAGTAAATCTCCCTGCAGAACAAAAGGTGGTGAAAATGAGGGGTCAGTCCGCAATCTACCAATGAGTGTAGCTGCCTCCTGATCCTGATGATAAGCCTGAAGCAAGTCAGCCATAAATGGAAAAGTTGGCATGGAGAGTGCAGTCAGGCAAGTAGTTTTTGATTGGCGAGACAGTGCATCAGCCGCTTGGTTGTCACTTCCTTTTCTATAAATCAGGTCATAATCATAGCCCAAAAGTTTAGAGACCCATCTCTGCTGAGGAGTGGCCACCCTCTGATCTATAAAGTAACGTAAGCTATGGTGATCTGTCCGGATTAAGAATTTTTGCCCCAAAAGATATAGTAGTCACTTTGTGATTGCATAGACAATGGCCAACATTTCTAACTCATAAGTGGATAATTGTGTAGTACGTCCGGAGATTGCCTTAGAAAAATAGGCAATGGGTAGGCCATCGTGCATCAACACCGCCCCTAATCCTTGTGAGGATGCGTCACTGTCAATGACAAACGGCCGCAAAAAATCTGGAAGAGCAAGCACCGGAGAGGATGACATGGCTCTTTTCAGTGCATCAAAAGAAGCTTGTGCATCCGAAGTCCAATGGAAGGCCCCCTTCTTGAGGAGGGCAGTGAGTGGGGCGGCCAGTGTACCATATCCCTGAATAAAATGTCTGTAATATCCTGTCAAGCCCATAAATCCTCGGAGTGCCCGAATATTAGAGGGAGCTGGCCACTTGACAATAGCCTCAATCTTGGAAGGATCTATAGATACACCTGAAGCAGAAATTACATGACCCAGATAGTCAACCTGTGGCAACCCAAAAGCACACTTTAATTTTTTTTAAAACAAGCCTTGACTAAGTAATTCCGTGAAGACCACACGAATATGCTCAAGATGCTCTGACCATGAACGACTACAAATTAGAATGTCATCAAAAAATACCAAGACAAAACATCGCAGAAAAGGCCGAAAAATATCATTCATCATACTCTGAAAAGTAGAAGGGGCATTAAACAAACCAAAGGGCATGACCATAAACTCATAGTGGTCGTCATGGGTTCTAAAAGCTGTCTTATGGATGTCAAGTGGGTGCATCCGAATTTGGTAGTACCTTGAGCGTAGATCCAACTTAGTGAATACAGTTGCCCTGGATAACTCATCGAGTAGCTCTTCGATCACAAGAATGAGATACTTATCCTTAATGGTAATAGCATTTAAGGCCTGATAATCGACACAAAAGTGCCACGAACCATCTTTCTTACGAACAAGAAGCAATGGAGATGAGTACTGGCTGGTACTAGGCCGAATGAGTCTGGATGTGAGCATTTCCTGTACCAACCTCTCAATCTCATCCTTCTGCACCTGAGGGTATCTGTAGGGATGAACATTAGCTGGTGGACATCCGGGCTGAATATGAATTCGGTGATCATGCTGTCGAGTAGGAGGTAGAGCTGATGGTGCCTGAAAGATCTCTTCGTACTCAGCCAACAAGGATCCCAAATCATCCGGTATACACATATGCTCAGGAGGCGGGTCATTGCACAACTGTAATAAAATTCCTTTGGTAGAGAATTTAAAAAGGGAATTTATGGCCTGTTTTGTGTAGAGTACCTGGTTGCTGCCCACATAGCTGAATTTGTGCACCGTCATAGACAAAATTCATATGCAGCTGTTTAAAGTCCCACATAATAGTACCAAGGTCTTAGAGCCACTGAACTCCCAATACAATATCCGCTCCCTTGGTGGAAAGCAAAATAGGTCCACATGAAATAAATGACCTTGAATTAATAAAGGAGTGGAAGGACATACCCCGCTTCCCTGCAGATATCTCCCATCACCAATGAGCACATTGAAAGAAGTAGATGGCTGGATAGTGCAGCCCAGCCTTCGAGCCACCCTGTCATTAATAAAATTATGTGCACTGCTGCTGTCAATGAGAATGGAGATGACCTGCTGTTTTATAGCTCCGTCCACTCGAAATGTGCGAGGCTCATAAGACCCATCGAAGGCATGCATTGATATCTCTGGTACCTCCTCTGGATCATCTGCCACTGAACTTTCCACCTATATCCAGCCCTTCCTCCATTATCAAAACAGAGCCTGGACACTTGCATTTGTGACCTGGAACAAACCGTTCATCACAGTTGAAGCAGAGACCACGCGTGCGGCAGTCTTCCATCTGTGCCAGTGTCAGGCGGCGGACTGGGCTCGGGGCTGGTGTGGGAAGAGATGGATTGGGTCAGCCTCCTGGCAAGGACCGGTTGCCCCTGCGTAGGCGTTGGAGTCGCTCTTCCTAAATGCGGGCTAGGCGAATAGCTTGGCGGAGGTTGGTTGGCTTGAACTGACGAACTTCCGCTTGGATATCTTCCCGCAACCCACTTACAAACTTAGAGAGGAGAGCGGACGGGGTCCATTCAACCCTGGTGGCCAGCTGTGCAAAGTCTGTCTGATAGGTCCGGATGGAGGAGGTCTGACGTAGACTGTGCAGGTGGGAATTAAAATCTTCATACTCGTTTGGACCAAAACACGCACATAACTCAGCCACTAAATACTCCCAGGTGATTGCCCCCTCTTGTTGTTCGAGCTGTTGCAACCAAACGAGGGCGTCCCCTTTTAAATGGAAGGAGGCCAGGAGAACCCGTTGGTCAGGGCGTGTCCCCTGATATGTGAAGAATCTCTCTGCTCGTGAGACCCACTCTGTCGGGTTATCCTCTCCGGAATACTCCGGAAAATTAAGGCTAACGGTGCTCGCCTTAGGGGCCGGTCCATACCTTCCTACTTCAACTGCTTCATCAGAATATACTTCATTGTCCTGCCAATGTTAAAGAGGGGGTTGCTCAGGTTCGCTCGCCAGATTGTATGAGGATCGACTTGGTCCTGCGGTAGCAAATTGGACAGTGCGTCCTTCAATGGTGGTGGACGCAAGGGGCACAGAACGGACTGTATGGTCTGGCCTGGGGTGAAATATAGGAGAGGGTCGCTGAAGAAGACCCTTTCCATGGGGACGAGGTGCCTGAGACGGAACTGCTGGCGTCTGGCCAGAACTTTGGGTCACTATGAAGGCCACCAAGCAGGCGGCTTGGTCTTTTCTGAGTTGCTCCAGGGTCGCTTGTTGGCATTCTGCCGACGACCATAGGTCTGACCTAAGCTCTTGCAGAAACAGCCGTTGAGCCTCCGCTGCTTGAGATTGGATGGCGGTGAGGGCGGTGAGCAGGGGCTCCCATCCACCGGCGACGGGATTTGGGATGGCTGGCAGCACAGGTTCCACCTCTGCTCTTTCAGGTGACGCTTCTTCCAGGGCTGCGGGCTGTGGCCGGCGTTTGTAAACCTTTCCCACCACCATGTTGCAGGTCGACACAGCCTAGGAAAGATGCTCCGATACCAAATTGTTATAACCCAGCGATTCTGAGATAACGCACTAGAAAGTAGAGGTTGGAGTAGGGAGAGAGATCTGAGAGTGAAAGAAGGTGAAGGGAAGATTCACACTTGCAGAGGGATGCAAGTGCAATTTGGTTGAGAAGGAAAAGAAGAGTTCAGGGAAGATAAGTCGGGGAGAGAGAAGATTGAAAGGAAATTAGGTTAATCATTGCATAAAATCCTGATTACATCGATTCATCCTATTTAAGACTAACTTAAGCCTATTAGGCTACATAAAGAAAAACTAACTAGCTACATAAAGAAAAACTTATTAATGACTGATTAAAAACAGGGAAACGTGCACACTAACATAACTACCTACGTGCACAACCATTGTTATAACTGTCTAACTAAATAAAGACCCACAATTATATGCAGAACATAACAGTCAAGCCACCAACATGGAGAAGGCACAAAGTGTGGGCTTCTCCCGAACACTTAAAATTTGTTTCTCAATTCTAATTAAAAGTGAAGGGCTAGCCAGAGCTGCAGCTCACTACAGCTCTGGCAAATGGACCATCAGATGGTCTACTTTCCATAGCTGTAGTGAGCTGCAGCTCTGGGAAGGTTTTTTCTAATGAAAATGCTTATTCAAATTTAAATTCGAAAGCAAAAGGTTGCAATTTAATAAAAAAGACTAAATAGAAAAAAAAAGGTACTTAGAATACTACAGAAAGTGCTCGCAGGACTACGAATGTCATACCATGTAGGCATCAGTGTGGCAAGTTGGTGCCTGCACAATTTTTTTCTACAAAGTTCTTGTAAATTCATCACTCAAGGTTGCAAAATTAGAATTAGTCGCTCAAAGCGATGAAATTGTATGGCTTATACACTCAAAGTAACAAAATCGTCATGCAATGTGATAAAATTGCATTGCTTACACACTCAAGAGTGATGAAATTAGAATTGTGTCATCCAATTTCATCACTCTTACATAAAGTTACTTAAAAAAAAAGCCATGCAGACGCCTATTAGAATTCTCAGAATTAACTAGTATTATGAATTAAGAAGTCTGAATTACAAAAGAGAGTGATTGATCTTATATAGAGATCAGATCATCTAATACAAAGCAACTTCTATATTAGGAATCTTCCATTACAAAACAAACTAGGAATCTAATTCTAAATTAGGAATGTTCTAATACAAAGCAAACTAGGAATCTTCTAAGATATAGAGAAATATGGACTTAAAACAATTATTGGATGAGTAAATTTACTCTAACATCACCAACTTGCCACGCTGGTGCCTACGTGGCATGGTGGCTGGTGTTAGAGCACAAGTTTGACAATTAAAATTTAATTTCCTCCCTTTGATAATTATTTATTTTGAAAATAATTTTAATAATTTTCCCTTTAATGTTCTTGAGACTGCAAACAACGTATAGGCAAGAATTAGAATGTCCAGATCCACATTAGATTTGGACATTCATTGCTAACCAGTATCAATCCAAGACCACAAGTGCACATGGCTTAGTCAGCTTGTCTCAGCCAAAGTGCCTTCATCATATGCTATTTTTAAGGGTTTTTTAAACAATTAGTACCATGTTATTTTTATTACTATGAGAGAAAAAATGTCTGATAAAATTACATGGAGATTTTTCCTTTTTATTGTAGAATTACACTGAGCTACAGAGTGCATCACCAATCCAATTTTCTGCAAGCCTGCTGCTCGACCACACAATTGATACAAGTTCTTGGACTAGAACAATGCTATTAAGTGAAAAAAAATACACTGCCATTATTACATATATATGGTAAAACTTAATAATTTGGGCTGTAAATACCTGTTTAAAGATCTCAATGGACTGGCGAAGAACATGATCAGTCTCTTCTGCAACTGCATTTATTTCCTATAAAATCGATATGAAAGCATAGTGAACAATCTAAAACCTGAATAGAAAGCTACAAGGAGCTGTTTAAATGATAACAATATACTCCCTCTGTCCCGCATTAATAGCTCCATGTAGTTTTTCAAAAAGAACTCATTTTCAAAAACTAAATGGAGCTATAAATGTGGACAGAGGGAGTATAAAAATGCAATACCAAAGGTGCGCTTTCATCAGCTTCAAGTAGTCACATCAAATAAAGAAAGGGTCTCTTATTATTTATTTCTGTTCAAAAAGCAGACATAAATAGGGATGTAGACAATAGGATTATGGTAGCTTGGACGAAATGGAGAACATATAGAGTCCTGTGTGATAGCCGCATCTCATTTAAATTGCAAGGAAAGTTCTATATGATAACTTACATCACTAGCCTAGCAAGAAGCAAAAGGTTATTTAGCATTCAAGTGCTTCAACTGAATGCCATGCTACATATTTAGCTGTTTTTGAATTGTGGTTGAAGAATTTTCTATTTAAACTTCCCAGCGAGACAATTTTGGGATAATTATGTGGAGTATATCATATCATATATCAAATAATTTATCAAGAACACACTAAGCATATTGAAGCTGACTGCAATTTCATTTAGAAGATGGTGGCTAACAATAAGCAACAGGTCAAATGCGTTTTCGAAGACTTCAGTTCAATCTACACTATGGGTATTTTGGCCCTAGAATTTATGTGAGTTAGCGTGGCCATCTACCTATAATATTTTCTTTCTTTTTGATAGATAAGACTCATGCACCTACACATACACGCCAATGGTATTCAACCCTGGGACCTCTCCACCCAACTTGGAGAGATCCAACCAGCTTATCAAAAGCAGGATCGACCTTTTACCCATCTTATTTAGTAAGTTTGATTCACTAAAATTGGAATATCTTATGTTTAATTATCTTTTCCTCTTTGGGTCCGTTCTCTTTAATGAAATTTCCTTTCAAGTCTAGTGATCTTGAGCTATAAACAGAACAGCCATTGTGAGTCTCAGTGTAGTCGTTTCTGTCCTCAAACATTTCTCTTCTATTTTTCTTGTTTGCAGGTTAAGATAAACCATTTACACTTCAATTAATTTAGAAACAAGCTGCCATAAAAATTACCATGCGACCATTTCATTAATCCAGTAAAACATAACTATACATGCAGACAGAACCATAAATTAATTATAAAATGATGTTTTCAAACGCTAAGACTGGACCTTTGCATCCATAAGATCGTGTTTCCTGATTTCCAATAGTCCAAGTGAATCAAGTGACTGTAACTGCATTAACAATCCTTCATTTTTTCAATATAATTTCTTGGAACCAAAATAAAAAATCAGTCATTAGTCAAATTACAGAACTAAAACAAACCAGCATCATCAAAGCTGCATGTTTAACTCCATCACTTTGTGCTTCACTCCTATTTTCTTTTGATTTTTCCAACAGAGATCTTGCCATCCTATCCAAAGAAATGTATTTAACACAACTTAAAAATAGTAAAAATAGCTTAATCTCGAGTTTCCCTACCATTTATAATCCAAAAATAACATGAAGCATAAAAACGAATTTAACACAATATGACCAAGAAATTTGCCCCAAGAAAAGTTTGAATTGGTCGAATGGTCACCAACCAAACCCATTTTGGCGTACAAAATCATTCCTACAAAATTGGCCCAGACACTTACCTTACTCAGGTTGTATTAACCTGAATTGATCAGCCAATTTAATCTGGTCCAATAGCATTTTCTACTACTCGAAATTAATAAAACCTTAATTAACAACATATTGTATATTCATATACAACAAAGCACATGACATGATTTTAAAACCCATAAAAGAAAATCATATACTTTTTATATTACTACATATTATGTTGTTTCTCAAATTACAGATAAATAAAACAAATACAGATACAAAGTGGTGGTGTTCATTTCATTTTTATCACTTCTATGGTGTATATTCCAGTATTTTAGCAGAAATCCGGTTCATGGTGCAAAGAAATCCGGTTCATGGTGCAAGGCATACCACAATCAATCTCTTTCAAATTTCTAGCCATTTTTGTGCAGCAGATTCCCTAGTTCAACCCCCTCTCCCCCCAAGAGTGAGTTAGAGGGAATCTGAAATTACAAGGCCGGCCTCTTTTCCCATCACATTCAAGCAGACAACACTGCAGCAGATTGGCTAGCTAGCATTGCATGCAAGGAGAAATCATCAAAATCATAATCAACTAGGCCACTTTCCAAACAACTTGAAGTCAGCAATGTGGATCTTACGCCTCCATTCAGCCTATTTTGTGCCAAACTTTTGTACAAGATAGCACAACCATATCCTTACTTATTAGCTTCATTCAAGTTCTCTTATGTCTCTCTCTCTTTCAGCATCATTTACATACATCCCTACCAACCTCCTTATCGTGGCATCCATCGGTCTTCTTTATATATGCACACATACCAACCTAGTGTACACGCCATAAGCTTCTCTTTTAGAGGTTATCCCTAAGTATTCACGAAAATACTCATTTTCTAATTCTCTCGGCTACCCCTAAGTTCTCTCGAATATACTAATTTCTAATCTTCTCTCTCCTAGGTATCCCACACATCCATGGCATCTGCATTTGAGCTGCATTCAATTTATTAATGACTTTTTCTAGGGCTTGTAATTCCCCGGTGAAGCTTCACCAGGGAGGCCTCTGGTGAAGTTATAAATGTCAGCCACGTATATATTTTACGAGATTTTATCTAAGATGAGATGGCAGTTGAGAAAACACGTTTGTATTTTTTTTAAGGCCTGCGTAAAAGACTTACGTGGCTGGCACTTAATGCCTTCACCAGAGGCCTCCCTGGTGAAGCTTCACCAGGGGATTATTACATCATAGAGTACAGGAAGCCTAATAGGTGGCCTATATAACTTGCCTTCAAGCCTATTTGGAACACGCCTATCACACAATACTCTCTGTGTTGCCCTCCACTTTACCTATCTTGTATTTATCATATGGCCACATCACTATCAATATCTCCCTCTTCTGGATAATGGAGCTTAAACAACGGAATTGTCCACATCTTAGCACTTCTTGCCCATCTATTACAATTTAGGTTCTACCTATAGTTCTACATGCCTTAAAGTTAAAGTCCATATACTTTGTATTTGTTGTACTTATTTTAAAACTTTTCAATTATAGAGCTTTCCTCTACAATTCAAGTCTTGCGTTTAACTCTATTTTAGTCTTGTCAACTAAAACTATATCATCATCAAAAAGCGCGCATCAAGGTACCCTATTTTGTATATGTGCAGTAGTTAATTCATCCATAGCTTGTAATATTCGGGATTTTCCTAGGTTTCAAAGCTTACCCATGTGGGAAAAAAATGTGGTTGACCCCTTGACCTTCATTTGAATAACTTCCTAAATAGAAAGACATTAAGGCTGAGAGCAATGAGGATACATAGTTACGGAACGAGTTTCCAAACACCACCAAGAACATATGAATCAAAGTTTGGAAAAGGGAGATATGACCTTGAAAGTTGAACCTCGTGCATAGGGCCTGTTTAACCGAATCAGACGTGCAATTGGGCCGTTTATTTCACCCTAAGGGCCCATCTAAATGAAGTGACAGAAATTAGTGAAATTTAGCCAAATTAGGCAGCCTAGTAGGGGGTATTTAGCACAACTCCTTAAGGGATTAGGAACCCCCTAATCCCCATGGCTAAAAAAAGGCTATCTAGAGCTTTTTGGTGGAGCTTTTGGCCTTGAGGGTGGAGGAGAAAGGAGCAACTAGAGAAAGGATTTTCCGATGACCAAAGCAAGAGCATGGCCGGCAATAGAGGCATGGAGGAATGAGGGCGTAGACTAGTGTTTTGACAAGGTAGGGTATCTATGCTTAATTTCATTGGATATCTATAGTGCTTCAGGGAATTAATGACCCTTGCATGGCATAAATTATGAGTAATTATTTGTGTGGTCTATGCTCATGGGCACATGGCTTGGGCATATGCTTGCTAGAGGTGGTGTGCTTGACATGAGGCAAACGCAACGGCTTCCCACATATATGGCGGTGTGTGAGGGGCTGCAAATCCCTCACTGGCCACTGGCAAAACTGAGCGAGGGTGTATCGAGCATGTCGGCGTGGATAGAGCCACAAAGCTCAGTGTTTGCAGAAGGCCACCTTGGCCTCCCGCGCTGAGCTTTTGAGGAGCCCAACGGGGCTATGACCAAAGAGGAACATAGGGAGGAGAGCCGTTTTGCTCTGGTCGATGCAGGCACAACCGTCGGAGGTGGGACCAAGGCTCCTAGAATAGCTAGACGATGGCGATCCGGTCGAGCCCGGATCATCGCCTAGTCTTAGTGGCAGACTCGGCCAGATGCTTCGGAAAAAAAAAGAAAAAGTAGAAAGAAAGACCCTTTGACCTTAATAGTATGACTTATGGGGGCCCGTATTATTTATGTTTTCATTTGCTTTACTGTTTGTAATTGATGTTGTGATAGTAATTTATCACTAAGTTGAGATTATTAAAGAATTAATCAATGAGGAATAAATAGCTTTAGATTGGGCAAGAACTCCTAATCAAGATAAAGACTAAAGGTCTTAGACTAGTTCACAAAGTGATCAAGGCTTTTGACCTGACAATTTTGACTCGGTTAATGAACCGATAACAGTTTTGATTCTTGACCCTAGTCTCAAAGAGACAGAGTTTGGGATAGTCATCTGAATCCTTGCTTGTTAGTCGAGCACGGATAGGGTTCGAGATGATTTTTCTTAGTCTTAGCTCTAGTGAGGAGCTGTTGATTTAGTTGTGTTATTGCACCTCCTCGTTGGAGGGAGTTCTGTCTGAGCTTTTGCGTACAATCAATCTATTTAAGATTGTTTAGTGTACATGCATTTGGAATAGCTGATATCCTACTTGGTTGGTTTCTCCTGCCACTTCTGTCAGGTGTTCCACTTTGACAAGGTCCTTAGGGGCTAGGTTGGGCTACAATACTTCCTGGTGTATTCTAGGATCGCATTACGGATAATTCCCTTACGAAGATGGTCCATGGGCTTTGTATCATTTGCACTTAGGTTAACATTTGATAAGTATGTCTTTAGGGTTGGACAGGGTTACTAATTATTGAACAAAGGTTCATGAAATAATTCATGAAATTGCTTGTTTAATTAGAACAAGTAGAACACCTAAAGGATTTGCATCAAATGTATGCTAGTTCAAAATACTTAAGCATTGCATGTTTGATTCTATACTTCTTGAGATATTGTAGTTTCTACATAGAACTACGTCTAGATTCAATTTTGTTAGAAGTAATATTAGAGATGTTGTCAAATGAGTATGTAGGCAACTATCATAGAGTGCTATTATCTCTTGCTCCTGTATTTTGAGAGAGTTACCAAGTGTTTAAATGTGGAAAATTACTTCGTCACGGCCCGGCCCTATTTGGCATACTCCAATGGCAGGAACTACCCATTTTGGATTTTTCCCTAGTGTTTGGGCTGTGACACTCCTCAAAGCAATGCCATCTTGGGCATCTTCTGAAGAAAATCATTAATGCTTATTTCAGAAAAACTCTAATTTTTCAAGATCAAGAACAGCATAAGAACTCTCTTTAGGAGCATTGAGAAGTTCAATACTTAAGTTTTGTCTAATCCTTTTATTGCTAAGTCTCTTAATGTGCTACCTTCTCTGAAAATAGATGGCACTTGTAATTTTTCATTTCTTTTCTTTTTGTTAGTCTTTTGCTGACATCATGTTCTTTTCCTCTCCTAGTGCAATAATATTGGAGCTAAGCCCTGCGATTACGGATAAAAAAAACCATACTAAAATAGAACTCAATGGTTCATCTCATGTAAAGGGAAGCTATTCTCAAATTAAGCTGAGGCGATCATTTAAAAAAAACTACAAAAAACTAAAAACAAGCAAACAATTTCAATTTTGAAAGAAATTAACAAGAGAAAAGGAAATATGAGCAACAACTTATTGAATCCCAGCTAAGTCAATGAGAAAAAAAACAAATGAAAATTCACAACTCAGGCTGCAGTTTCTACAGCTAAATCTTTCCTCCGAATACTTGGTATTATGTCAATGATAACTATAGTTGGCAACTTGAATCCTCTTCCATCATCGCACATGATCATGGGATATTAATGCTCAACCTAATTGCATACACGTCTTTTCTCACAAGCTCCATCCATATTCTTTTCAGCATTTCCCCTCCCCTCTTCATGCCCACCATGAAATTCTAAGCCTATCTCTTGACTAGAATTGTCTCCAGTCTCCTTTATGTGGATACAAACCACCTCAAACAGCTCTCCCCAACTTTCTAGGTTACAGAAGCCGTCCTAGGCTCTCTATAATGCCCTCCTTTGAGATCATGTCTCTTCAAGTCTTCCCAAAGATCCATCTTAACGTTCTCATCTCAGTTATCATTTTGTCAAGGTAGCAAAATCTTCTCTATCTCAGTTTCACATAGCATAGATGGTCACATAACATCTTATAGAACTTTCCCTTCAATTCCCTTCGAATGCATATATCAAAAAAGGACCATGCTTCTTTCTCCATCATCGAAGTTGCCATAATTTCTACAGGCTACATCCCAGTTTGTCTTCTTTTGTGTCTAATACTGAGCCCAAATATATAAAATGATATTGGCTAGGTATCTTGTCTTCATCCAATTTTACTTCTAGTCACTCATTCTTTTCTTATTGAAATAGCATTTCAAATACCTAATTTGGTGTGGTAATTTTAAATCCATTTGGTTCCAGAACATCCCTCCATACTTCCAATTTGTCCATTCAATCACATGATAGTCTTAACCACCAAAACAAAATCATCATCAGATAACATGTACTGCAGTGCTTCATCCTAAATATTGCAGTGATTACATCAGTGGACAAAGCAAGAAGACAGCTATCCAAATTTTGCCTTACAGATACAGATTTGCTCTAGAATATAATCCCTAAGCAATTTAGGCAACCTACCTTTTCTCATATATGCATCATATGATTCCATACATAAACTAATATAACTTCAATAGAGCATACCTGCCTATATGAACAGATGATATTAATTATAAAAATTTAGAGAACATATTGGCTTTTTTTCCCAACATTGCACCCTTGTCTTAAACCAACAGATGCAACAAACTTAGGAAAAACCTGAAGGATTGGATATGTTCTAAATTCCTTCTTTAATGAACATTATGTAGTATTTATATGCATTTATGCAGCATAGAGACAACACAAGAACATAACACATACCTAATTGAATTATCAAGAAATGTTTGTGCTTTTGCAAGTTCGGTGCATGCTTTGGAACTACTTGTCTTCTCTAGCTGGTTAGAAATAAGCATAGCAACTCTCGCCAAATGAAGCATATTGACACCAACCTTCATTCAGATAAGAACAAGAGCATATGTTATTGAAAGAAGGAAAAAACTGGTTTATGCCTACTAAAACCTTCACAATTTGATCCCTGACCATGGGCAGTTGCTCTGCCTGGTACAGTAGGAAAATCCATACATTCCTAGGCCCCTTTTTTTCATTCTTAAGCCCCATTCAAATAGGACAAAGTCCAGCTATAAACATAATTGATTTATGCCACAAGGATGTTATATTTCAATGTGTTTTTATTCAAGATGCGCAATACTCATAAAAGTTTGAGATGACATTGTTTGTACTTATTCCAAAATTCTGGACTTCCTGCCTTAGAGACAGACCATGACCACGAAGAATGATTGTAAGTGTCCCTACAACTCTAAAGTCACCACATTCACTCTGGTTGGAAACACAATCTTCCAACATGTGCTCAAATTTCCTTGCTCTTGTACCTCAAGTCAAGGACATGTTGATGATGGTAGTTTTTTTAATTTTGAGTTCCGGCCAACATTTGCAATTTTGTAACTGAGAGGATTACTCTAAACTGCATAACAGAGTGCTTGATTCATAATTAGGGTTACATATTAATAAGAAATTTATAAGTATTATGTACAATAAAAATAGAATTTATTTGGAATTTAGTTCAAATAAAAAGTTGTTTCAATTATGGGCTGTTTGTGTTGAATTTTTTAGAAATGGTAGAAACGGAAGTAGATTTTTCTAATAATTCACAACCGAATTGGAATTATGCTTGGTAATGGAACTTTTTAGAATAAATTTGAATGTCGCATTACACCCATTTTTAAAACCATAAACTAATATAACTCTCTACCAAACTCAAATATGCACATTCTTGGTACTAGTGCACTCTTAAATTCGAGCCCCATTAAACAAGATCTAACAAGGGTAGGGAATTTTAAACTTTTAAAGTAGGCCCCACCTATATAACATGCTTATCGAGGCTCAAATTGATATGAGAGGTAACCGTTAAAAAATAACGGAATATGTAATTCCGAAACGGAGGCTAGGAGCCAAAATCATGTTGTATAAGTGGGGCCTACTTTAAAAGTTTAATCTAAAAATGCATGAAATGGTTGACCATAACCATGTGGATATCAGCATGAAGAGAACCAAATTGAGGAAGGATTTGAATTGGACATATTGATACACTGTTAGTAATTTGGCCATAATTTTTTATAGAAAATTCGGATGGATATGAACTCGGTGGCATTGGAAAGAAGCCTTCTATGGCTATAATCATTATTTATAGAAAAAAATTCCAACAATTTATGGGTTAAAAGAGACATGCAAGTAGACAGACAGTCAATCAAGCTGAGACCAACACATGGAGGATCATATTAATGGTTGTGATTGAGACACCTAAGGAAAGCTAATGAGGCTTATTAGAATACTAGATAAAGAGCAATTAATATTATTTGTTGAAGAAATATTTGATTTATTTAATTGATCTAAAATCTAATCATCGCCAAAGAATAAACCACTCAAGCAAGCCAATCAAGAATCATTCGCAGGGAAATGATTGGACCTTCTCCTTGAAGCCACCCCTTTTTACTCCTATATAAAAAGGGGAGAACGTGGGAGAATGATCATCCTCTCCTATGTGGAACTCTCTTCTCCTATCTTTTCTCTCTTTTAGTTCTTGTGGTACATTTTTCTTTATTTATTGTAATGGGCTTGCTTGTTAAGCCTCTAGCTAAGGCTAGAGGGAATATTGTAATATTTTTAACGGTGTTTCTTACATACTATATAGTATTTTTTAATTCAAATATTGGATAGTAGAAGTAATATGAATTTATTTCTACTTGTTTTTTTACTCATTGTTATTTTAATACACAGAATGCTTGAAGGCTTTCCTTGGTTCACTGTGGGTTTAATACATAAAGTTCATGAATGTGAAGAGGTATGTGCTTTTAATCCTTTAACTATTCAATTCTTAGTTCAATTCTTTTTATAATGTTTATGTTGGGTAATTTGTTTGTCTTCTTGTGTCTGGGCCGATCTGTGCCTGTTCCTTGATAGCTTGGATTGCGGTTGGAGACAATGGACTGTGGCATTGTTATGTCCCTGTGTGTGACTGTGATCCTGGGAGAGAAGTGAGGAAGGTGACAGGAGGGAGTGGTTGATGCGCACTTGCTGGTTGCAAGTGCGATCTATCCAGAGAAGTGAAGGGCAGAAATTTAGAGAAGAGTCGAATAGAGAGAGAGAGACGAACAGTGGAAGGGAAAAGATTAATTAATTCTTTATATCCCTAATTACAACGAGTTAGCCTACTTAAGGCCAATGCCCAACAGGCTACATGGAACATCCATCTAACTACATAGGCTAAAACTAACTATTAACTGACTCATAACTGAATTAAAGCAACAACTAAGCAACAACGTGCATACTAACATGGGTGCCTACGTGCACTTATTATCATAACTACTAAAGTAACTAATGTAACTGCAGATTATAACATCCCTCCACCCATGAAAAACGACTTGTCCTCGAGGCGTCCAATTAGGGAATTGGCTGAGAAAGTCTTTTTCAAGCATCCGGTGGCATATTCGGAAGGTCTGTCTTGCCATGCAACCAAGATTTCAGTAACCAACCGGCCGTGATGACGAATTCGTCGAGTTGACTCAATGGAGATAGGAGTAAGCTTTGGCTCAACCACTGTAGCCAGTGGTGGAAGTAATGGAGTGATCTCAGAAGGATTTCCCACGAACTGACGAAGGCGAGAAACATGAAAAGCAGGGTGAATGCGAGCCGTAGAAGGAAGCTGAAGCTTATAGGCCACCGGGCCCACCTTTTCCACAACTAAATATGGGCCATAGAAATGTGGTAACAGCTTGTGATGGCTGGATGGTTGGGCCGAAGTTTGACGATACGGCTGAAGACGCACATAGACCCAATCACCAACAACGAACGCTCTGTCAGAATGAGAACAATCATAGACTTGTTTCATTCTATTTTGAGCTGCCTGCAAACTGCATTTGAGAGACTTTAAGGCTTCATCATGCTCCTGTAGGGACTGATCCAACAGCGCTCACATCTGAACGGTGTGGCACATAGGCAAGAATGGTGGGTGGAGGCCGCCCATAAGCACCTGGAAGGGGGTCATACCAAGGGACGTGTGATATGCGGTGTTATATGACCACTCTGCCCATGGGAGGAGTGAGAGCCACCTACGAGGTCGATTGCCTGCAAAACAATGCAAATACTGCTCCAGGTAGCGATTAAGGACCTCTGTTTGATTGTCTGTCTGAGGGTGATAGGCACTACTCATCTTTAAGGATGTACCTTGCAACTCAAAGAAGCTTTTCCAGAAGTTGGATAAGAACACTGGATCGCGATCAGAGACTATAGAGCGTGGCATGCCATGGAGACGAGCAATGTCTCTAACAAAAATCTCTACAATGTAGCCCGCGGTGTATGGATGTCCCAAAGGTGAAAAGTGTGCATACTTAGACAATCGATCAATGACCACGAAAATGACACTTTTACCTTGTACTAGGGGCAAGCCCTCAATGAAGTCCATAGAAATATCCTCCCAAATGTGCACTGGAATAGGTAGTGGCTGAAGTAACCCCGTGGGAGATGAAGTGAGGGTCTTCGAGCATTAACATATGTCACAAGAAGCAACAAAGTCATGGACAGCTTTCTTGAGTCCCTTCCAATAACAGCTCTAAGAAACCCGCTTATAAGTACGGAATTGGCCTTCATGTCCAGCAATGGGAGAGGAGTGAAAATAATGTTGTTGATGAAGCTGAGGAACTGCAGGAACCCACAATCGATCGCGCCAAAGAAGTATATCGCCCTGCAGAGTGAAAGGCGGGTAACCTAATGGATCAACACGCAATTTTTCAATAATGGAGGGTGCTGCCGGGTCTTGCTGATAAGCTTTCTTCAATTCAGCTAGGAATGGAAAAGTCGGCATCGAGATGGTGGACAGGCATGAACCCTCGGACATGTGGGATAATGCATCTGCAGCCTAATTTTCACTCCCTTTCCTATAGATCAATTCGTAATCATAACCCAAGAGTTTAGAAACCCAACGCTGCTGAGATGGAGAGGCCACCCTCATGATCCAAAAAATAACGAAGGCTGTGATGGTCTGTCCGGATAAGGAATTTTCGGCCCAATAAATAAGGTCGCCACTTGGTGACTGTATGAACAATGGCGAGCATCTCCAACTCATAAGTGGATAACTGTGCAGTTCGTCCGAAAATCGCCTTAGAGAAGTAAGCGATGGGTCGACCACTCTGCATTAACACAGCTCCCAACCCTTGTGATGAGGCATCACTATTAATGACAAATGGTTGGGAGAAATCGGGAAGAGCAAGCACCAGAGTTGAGGACATTGCTAGCTTCAAAGCATCAAAAGAGGTCTGAGCTTCCGAAGTCCAATGGAAGGCCCCTTTCTTGAGTAGAGCAGTGAGTGGGGTGGCTAGTGCACCATAACCCTAAATAAAACGCCTATAATACCCTGTCAAGCCCAAGAAACCTCAAAGTGCTCGAATAGTAGGAGTGGGCCAGTGGATAATCGCCTCAATTTTGGTAGGATCGGTAGAGAGACTCTGGAGGCTGAGATAACATGGCCAAGTAGTCCACCTGCGATAAGCCAAAAGCACACTTTGATTTTTTTAGGAACAAACCTTGGTCAGATAAGATAGAGAAAACTGTGCGGATGTACTGCATATGGTCTGGCCAAGATCGACTATAAATCAGGATATCATCAAAGAATACTAGAACAAAGCGTCGCAGATAAGGCCGGAATATATCATTCATCATACTCTGAAAAGTAGATGGGGCATTCGATAATCCAAAGGGCATGACCATAAATTTATAATGGCCGTCATGTGTTCTAAACGCTGTCTTATGTTATATCAGGACGATGCATCCGAATCTGGTGGTATCCTGAATGTAGATCGAGCTTAGTGGAAACTGTCGCTCCTGCTAATTCATCTAATAGCTCTTCAATCACCGGAATAGGACACAAAAATGCCAGGACCCATCTTTCTTGCATACAAGAACTGGAGAAGAGTACTGACTTGTGCTAGGCCGAATGAGTCCAGAGGAGAGCATTTCTTGCACTAGCCGCTCAATCTCAGCTTTCTGCACCTGAGGATACCTGTAGGGACGACCATTAGCAGGGGGACACCCTAGCTGGATATGGATTCGATGATCATGCTGGCGGCTTGGAGGTAGAGCGAAGGGTGTCCGAAACAAACTATCATACTCAATCAGCAAGGATTCCAAACCCACCGGAATATTACCAGGCTGAAGTGGCAGCTCAGTGCACAATTGCAATAAAAATCTTTTGCAGCAAATTTGAAGAGAGCACTTATGGACTGAGCGGAATGGAGTGTACCTGGTTGCTGTCCTCTGAGCTGAATTTGGACATCACCATAAGCGAAATCCATATGTAACTGCTTGAAATGCCATGTAATGGGACCAAGATCTTGGAGCCATTGCACTCCCAGCACAACATCGGCCCCCTTGGTGGGTAGCAGAAATAGATCGAGTTGGAATAAATGACCTTGAATTAATAAAGGAACATTTAAACATACCCCATTGCTCTGCAGATATCTTCCATCACCAATGAGCACATCGAAGGAGGTAGATGGCTGAATATTACATCCCAATCTTCGTGCCACCCTATCATTAATAAAATTGTGTACTACCACTATCGATAAGGAGACCGCTTGTTTTATAGAACCCTCCACTCTGAGGGTGTGGGGCTCATAAGATCCATCAAACGCATGCAGAGAGATTTTCGGAACATTATCGGGCTCATCCCACTCAAAACTGTCCCCTGCAAGCAACCCTTCTTCCATTATTAACACCGACCCTGGTCATATGCATTTGTGCCCGGGCACAAATTTCTCATCACAGTTAAAACAAAGTCCTTTAGAATGACGGTCCTCCATCTGAGCCGAAGTAAGGCGCCTGACCTGGCTCGGGGCAGATGCGGGATGAACCAGAGGAGGCCGGTTCACTGGCAAGGCACAATTACCCCTTCGCAGGTGCTGAAGCCGCACCTCCTGTATGCGAGCAAGACGAATAGCTTGGCGAAGATTGGCTGGCTCAAACTGTCGTACTTCCGCCTGAATATCCTCTCACAACCCACTGATAAATTTGGAAAGAAGAGCTGATGCCATCCATTCCACATGGGTTGCCAGTCTAGCAAAATCAGTCTAATATGTCCTGATAGAGGAAGTTTGGCGGAGATTGTGCAGACGGGAGTCAAAGTCCTCATACTCGGTTCCAAAACAAGCACATAATTCTGCCACTAAATACTCCCACGAGATGTTGCCCTCTTGTTGTTCGAGCTGCTGTAACCATACTAGGGCATCCCCCTTAAGATGGAAGGACACTAAAAGCACACGCTGATCAGGTCAGGTGCCTTGGTATGTGAAAAACCGCTCAGCTCGTGAAACCCACTCATTTGGGTTGTCTTCATCTGAATATTCAGGAAAATTAAGACAAACTGTGCTTGCCTTAGGTGCCGGTCCATAGGTTCCGTCCTCTGCCACTTGCCACTGAGGAATTAGGGCTGATTCATTGCCCAATACATATGCCGACTGAGCTCAACTAGGTCCAGGGAAGGGGCTGGCATACGCACATCATTGGTGAATATCTGAGGAAAGGGGTTGTGTGTGGGTCGACCAGATCCCTGAGGGAACAGGATTGTAGATGGTCGCTGAAGAATGCCCTTGCCATGGGGGCGGGCCGCTGCTGATGATGGAAAGGTGACCGGAGGAGGAGCAGGTGCCAACCCTGCTGTGAAGGCGACCAAACAAGCAGCCTGATCCTTGCGTATTTAGTCCAAAGTTGCTTGTTGCTTGCTGGTGATCCGCTGATGAATGAAGATCTGTCTTTAATTCCTGGAGAAATATTCGCTGGGCCTCCATGGTTTGGATCTGAAGCGACGATAGCGCCCCCAAAATCTGGTCCCAGCTGTTGGATGACTGGCCTGCTCCAGTCGGCGACTGGGCTGCGGCGGTTTGTGCTCCCACCGGCGACTGGACTGTGGCGGCCTGAGGAGTTTCCGCCACGACGTCAGGGAATGGACCCACACTAGGGTGTGGAGAGGCGGCAGAAGAAAGTTGGGCGGCGGCGGTCTGGTGGGCTGGAATCATCCCTGGTTCCGCCCCAGCGTGCTCTTGGCCGGGGGTTTGGGTTCTCCTTTCGTAGACACGTCCGTTTGCCATGGGACGAAAATCCGAGGAAAGGCGGCTTTGATACCAACTTGTTATGTCCCTGTGTGTGACTGTGATCCTGGGAGAGAAGTGAGGAAGAAGGTGACAGGAGGGAGTGGTTGATGTGCACTTGCTGGTTGCAAGTGCGATCTATCCAGAGAAGTGAAGGGCAGAAATTCAGAGGAGAAGAGTCGAACAGTGGAAGGGAAAAGATTAATTAATTTTTCATATCCCTAATTACAACGAGTTAGCCTACTTAAGGCCAATGCCCAACAGGCTACATAGAACATCCATCTAACTACATAGGCTAAAACTAACTATTAACTGACTCATAACTGAATTAAAGCAACAATGTGCATACTAACATAGGTGCCTACGTGCACTTATTATCATAACTACTAAAGTAACTAATGTAACTGCAGATCATAATAGGCATCCTGTGAAGTTTAGCTTCATCATGCTCAACAACTTGTTTTGTAGAATAAGGACGGCCAAGAGGCGAAAAATGAGCATATTTGGAGAGATGATAAAAAACCACCATAACAACGCACTTGCCCTTGACTAGAGGTAGGCCATCAATGAAATCCATAGAAATATCCTCCTAGATGTGGTTGGGTATGGGGACAGGACAGAGTAAACAGGCTGGAGAAGTGGTGAGGACCTTGACATGTTGACAAACATCACAAGAAGCAACAAAATTATGAACGTCCTTAAATCTGCGTCAATAGCAATTCTAGGAGATACAAACCGGCTGGATTAGTGATGAGGGCCTTGACACGTTGACAGACATCACAAGAGGCCACGAAATTATGAACGTCATTCTTAAGTGCGCGTCAATAGAAATTCTGGGAGATACACTCATAAGTGTGAAATTGCACCTCATGTCTGGTGGGAGGAGTGGCATAGAAATGACGTAGGAGCTCTTGGCGCAACTGAGACACCGGTGGCATCCATAAGCAATCCCGCCAAAGAAGGAGATCATCGAGCAAAACAAAAGGCTGTGAGCAAAGAGGGTCAGCCCAAAGTCATGAAATGAGGTCTATGGTCTCTGGATCCTGCTAATAGGAGCTGACCAAGTCTGACAAGAAGGGAAAGGTAGGCACTGATAGCACGGAGAGTTGGAGACCCAACGACTAATAGGATAACACATCAACTGTCTGATTTCTTGTAATTGAGTTTATAGTCATAACCAACAAGCTTGGAGACCCATCTTTGGTAAGTAGTGGTGACAACCCGTTGATCTAAGAAATAATGAAGACTATGGTGATCTGTTTGGATAAAGAACCGTCTGCCCAAGAGATAAGGTCGCCACTTGGTGATTGCATGGCAAATCGATAACATTTCCAACTCATAGGTAGAGCGCCATGATATAGCAATTGGGCAGGCACCTTGCATGAGAACTGCCCCCAATCCACTGGAAGTAGAGTCAAATTCCAACACAAAGGCCTGAGTAAAGTCAAGAAGGGCGAGAACATGCGGCGTGGACATGGCAAGCTTCAACTTATCAAAGGAGTCCTCGGCCTTGGAAGTCCATATGAAGGCCCCTTAAGGAGAGATGTAAGGGGGCCGACTAGTGACCCATAATCTGAAACAAGTGGCGATAATACCCCATGAGTCCCAAGAACCCCCGAAGCGCATGAACGGTGGTAGGTGTTGGCCAGTTCAGGACGACTTCAATCTTGGAGGGATCGGTGGCCATGTCACCTGCCGAAATGACATGACCTAAATAATCAACCTGTGGTAACCCAAAAGTACATTTCGATTTCTTAATGAATAAATCATGTGCAGGTAGAGTAGAGAATACCGTCTGAATGTGTTGTAGATGATCCGACCAAAAGCAGCTATAAATTAGAATATTGTCAAAGAAGACCAAAACGAAAATCTTAAGGGCCAAAAAATATCATTCATGAGGCTTTGGAAGGTGGCCGGTGTATTAGAGAGTCCGAATGGCATGACAAGGAATTCATAATGGTTGTTGTGGGTGCAAAAAGTTGTCTTATGCACATCTGAAGAGTGCATCCGGATTTGGTGATACCCAAAGCGCAAATAGAGTTTACAGAAGACCCTTGCACCCGCTATCTCATCCAAGAGCTCTTTAATGACCGGAATAGGATATTTATTGTTGATAGTGATTGCATTGACACGGTAGTCGACACAAAATCGCCACAAGCCATCCTTTTTGCAAACGAGGAGCATGAGTGAAGAGTATTGGCTCATGCTAAGCTGAATAATACCCACGGTGAACATTTCTTGCACAACTCTTTCAATCTCATTTTTTTACACCGATGCATACCAGTAGGGGCGAACATTAGAGGGAGGGCAGCCGGGTTGGATATGAATCTTGTGGTCATGTTAGCGCACCGGTAGCAGAGAAGAAGGCTCCATAAAGATACAGTCATGTTTTGCCAAGAAAGAAGATAATTCCGGAGGAAGGGGACCCCCTTCATGCTCCGGTGGTGGCGAACTTGTAAAGAGAACCCACCGATTAGAGTGCACAAAACCAAGAAGTTGGCTCAATAGCTGAATAGGTTGATCATTGAAAGTGAAATCCATGCAACTCTATTTGAAATCCTATGTCACTGGCCCGAGATCATGGAGCCACCCAAGCACAATATTGGCTTCTTTTGTAGGGAGAAAAAACAAATCAATGTGACAAGTATAACCTCAAAGGATAAGAGGAACAAAAGGACATACCCCATTGTTCTGCAAATATCGCCCGTCCCCTATCAACACATCAAAAGAGGTTAACTACTGAATAGAGCACCCCAACTTCCTAGCCATGAAATCATTAATAAAATTGTGTACTGCTGTCAATGAGGACAATCACTGTCTGATGTTTCACCATGCCCTGTAAACGGAAGGTTCGGGGCTCATAAGATCCCAAAAAAACATGCATCGAGATCTCCGGGAGGACCTCTAGTTTGGCAGTCAAGGTGATGTCACTAGGGTCCAATCCATCCTCCATAATCAGAACCGATCCTGGACGCTTACATTTGTGGTCAGCGACAAAAATGTTCATCACAGTTAAAACAGCATCCACGTGAACGCCGGTCCTCCATTTGAGCAGGTGTAAGGCTGCAGACAGCCCCGATAGACAGAGCTGAAGAAGGGGTAGAAGATGGTCGTGCTACCGGTGGACCACAGCTGCCCTGTCGTAAGCGTACAAGGCTTTCCTCCTAAACACGGGCAAGGCCGATAACCTGTCGAAGGGACGTAGGTTTAAACTGCTGGACTTCAGCTTGTATGTCTTCCCACAGCCCACTCACAAATTTCAAAAACAAGGACAATGACGTTCACTCAACTCAGGTGGCCAGTCGAGCAAAATCAGTCTAATAGGCCACCAGATTCATTCCTCATTTGTTTGGGCCAAAGCAAGCGCAAAGCTCAGTCACCAAATAGTCCCAAGTGATAACACCTTCATATTGTTCCAACTATTGCAACCATATGAAAGTGTCTCCCTCAAAATGGAAGGACGCCAAAAGCACCAATTGATCCGGGCTCATTGGAATTGTCTTCACCCGAATACTCGAGAAAATTGAGGCGCACAGTGCTGGCCTTTAGGGGTGGCCCATACAGGCCTTCCTCCAGCTGCTTCATCTGAATATAGCTCGTTGTCATGCCTTTGTGGAATAAAATGTGAGTCGTGGGCCCAGCAAGGCGGTGAAAAGGGCAGCTTGGTCCAACAGTCATCCGGTTGATCAGACAGGCATCACTTGGGGCGGGGGCCTAGACCGAGGCTGCAGCAGTGGAACGGGGCTGCCCATGCGGAAGGACGGGCTGTGGAGGATGCTGCAGTAGACACTCACTGTGAGGGCGTGTGACCAGAGAAGAGCTGCCAGGTGTCGTTGCAAGGGAAGGACTGGCCGTGAATGCTTCCACGCAGGTGGCTTGGTCCTTCCAAATCTGGTCCAGTGCTGCCTGCTCGTGGTCAGCCGATGCTCGGAGCTCTTGCCGGAGCTCTTGGAGGAAGAGGCGCTGGGACTTGGACACCTGATTCTGAATGGCAGCCAGAACTTGGTCCTTCAGTTGTGGTGTCCACCGGCGGCGCTTTGTTGGTGGTACTGTTCTGATTCTGCCGTTCATAGACTCGGTCTGTTTCCATGGGAAGAGGATCAAATGGCCCTGATACCAGTTGATATAATTGAAGTTGGTCTTGGGAGAATAAGGGAGAATGAGAGAGAAGTTGAAGGGAGGCCGGAGCCCTTGCCGAAGGAAAGGGCAACGAAAGGGAAGGCAGACGAGGGAGAAGAAGAGGGGTCGTGAGAGAGGAGAGGTTGATCGTGAGAGAGGGAGAGATTAGATCTGAACTTTCTTGCCTAACTTCCCAAATTATAATTAGTCTAAATAATGCCTACTGGCCCACATCATCTACCAATGCAATAACAAAAAACAAATAATCCTAATCAGAATTTATACTATGGCCTGCTAAGTGCAAATAAAGGGTAACCTAATATAAGGGGGGACACATCACAATAACAGGAATAAAAAGTGTAAAACCTCAATACTGTCATTCGGAAGCAATCTCTTTCTGACCTCCAAGCACCTGCCTCAACAAGTGAAAAGATAAACATCACAACAGACAATCAGAACTTACTGAAAGAAAAATGTAGATTCTACTTTCCATAACAAAAAATTTTCACCTATACTAGATTAGCAAAATTGGTAAAACATCAACAGACAACATCAGAATTTCACTTCTCACCCTTCCAAAAGATCCTGTGCTTCCTTAATATTCCCAACAGACTGAAGAGTTAAAGCCAAACTTTCAGCAGCAGCTGCAGTTTCCAGTGAATCCCATCCCTAAGATATAAGAACAAATAAAACAATGTGAAGAAAAGCTAACGGAAAATGTTTTCATAATTGGTAGCAAATCCAACTTGACAGTTAAAAATACCTTTGACAGCTCCATAACATGTAATATTTTTCTTTGCCAATTCTCAGCCTCAGAAAGCCAATCAGATTTCAGCAATATCTACAAGAACAATCAGATGAAAACTTCACATAAAGACTTTCTTGAAGTAGATATTTATGCATAAATCAAGCTTTGAACAGAATCATTTCATGTTACCAAAAAAGCCCAACAGAACTCAAATAGAGGAGAAAGATCAAAAGTCAGTTAGTATCAGTAAATTTTCAGTACAGAATTCAAGCCATAAAGCAACATCCCAGAATATTTAAAAATTTAGTTACTGGTTCAATCTAAAACTGAAGAGCGGACTAACATGAAAGTCACATAATGCAACATGGCAGTTCAATTAAGCGATGCTACAGTAAATTCGACTTCTATGTTTCATCTGTGAGTTCCTCTCCATAAATACTTGCAAATAAATCTATGATTTTCCACACCTGAACAAGATATTTCATTCTTCGGATGCATGTAACAGATTCTCCGCGGCCACCTTCCTGATAGTTTCCAGAAGAGTTAAAACAATAACCTAAAAATAAATCAGGAGATTCAATACCAAAATGAGAACAATAGTTGCATGAAGATATACTGCAGACCTCCAGGATCCTAATAGAATCCTGTATGAGTGCCACAGAGTCTTTTTCCTTGCCAAGAAGATTAAGAACCTGACAGAGAGTAGGCAGTGTTAACCCCCAAAAAGATACAATACATCATAGAGAAATATAGATTCAAGTGAATCACAAGCAACAAAGGAAGACAAATTATTACAGATCGTTACTACCAGATTTTCTCCGTTCTTGTTGCTTACAAAATTACTAAGACATAGAATTGTTGTCATCATCTTAACAGTTAAGAAAAGTTCATCAAGGTTTGCTGCAAGAAAACTTCAAAAAATTTGTATTTATCATCTACTCTCTCACAATTTCTATAAAAGAAAAAAGAAAAACTAAAATATAGAATTCCAAAAATAATAACCTGCTGCACGTCGATGACTAATACAACATGTCAATCGAACAATACAAGCCAAACACCACTATTTTTTTTAGTACACCACCTCAAAATTGGATGCCCATGTTTGTAATAGAGTTTTTAACAAGAAATCCTTAAACCATGATACTATTATTTGTAATTAATATCTAGCTTTTGCTATATTGTTTTCTCTACAGAGCCTCTGAATTGGTCTGATGTGCACATGTTCAGAAAAATCCAAATGGTCACAATCTAGATCTTAATTTTTAGAAAAATTGATGCTAATATTAAACTGTACTATAAATCTCATTATTAATTAAAAATTGATGCAGTAGCTTTGCAGTGGCAGGATTAACAGAATTTACTGATAAGGGCAAATGAGTCATTCTGCTTCGAGTTCAGTTCAGTTAATGAAATAAATGTCATTTAAGGGTAAGCTTGTCTTTTCCTGAAGCTTCCGAATAGTTATTTCAAATTTTGAACAGTGGATCTGGAAGCATAACAAGGAATCAGTTGAAATGAAAGGGAAACTCTTTTGAAAACTGAAAAATTGATTAGCTCGTTGCAGATGGAGCTCTGCTCAACTAATCTCATCAATTTGGGATTGCTTCGTTGTGGATTCAACCAGGAAATTATGTTTTAGCTTGTGGATTCAAGCCTCCCAGGTGGGTTCCTGGATTTATATTTCCTGTTTTGTTCTGATTGATGAATTCCTATTGAAGAAATTACAGTTCGAAGTTGTATTTGAGTGTCAACTCTGTTTTACTGAATTTTGTTGCTTAAGAAGATAGTGAACTGGAAAATTGATGCAGCAGACAACAGGAGGCAGCAAGGCTCAACAGAAATCTCACACAGAAAGCTATCGATATCAGGAAATCACAGTAACACATAGGAAAATGGAAGAGGACTAATAGTCTTTCTATTCAGATTTTCTGGCATACAAGGAATCAAAGCTTGAATCCACAAGCTGATTGCTACAAAACAAAAAGAAAATTACAGGTTGAATCCACAACCCAGCTCAAATCCATAAGTATACAAAGAAATAGGAAAATTTCTGGAATCAGCAAGTTCTTCACATTCGAATGTCCCCTTCTTCAGTCCTTTCCTTCCTTCTTATTCCCTCTGGCCTCCTCCCTTGCACAACAGACTCTCCGACATTCTGTTATAACAAATTATGGACAAAAGTCAAGATTGCCTCTCCCAATTGTTCCTGTCTAAACAGCCTATACAAGCTGGGACAAAAATACCCTTGTTTCCTTTTTTTGCAGGGAGCCAACTGGACAGGCTGTGAAACAGGGATTAATCTACTAATCTGGGATTAGATTGAGAGGCTGAGAGGGCTGAACTATCTCACTACATCAGTCCCTCCCTCCCAAAAGAGGCTTGTCCTCGAGCAAGATAGCTTGTGTGCTAGCAGTCTCCGGAGGAATTGGACCATACAGGGAGATCCACTGCATATGCATTGTCATTAATAAAGTGTAAAATCTAAAATGGTCCTATCTTCTGAGGGGTGAGTTTATTGTGATGGCCAATTGGGAGTCTTTCCTTTCGTAGAAAGACCATAACATAATCCCCCACTTGAAACAGTTTGGATCTTCTCTTTTTATCAGTTGCGGCCTTGTATGGGCTGTGACATCCATCATGTGCTGCCGGACTGTTTGGTGGACTGATATGAGGTCTTGAACAGTTTTGTAGGTAGTGCTTGACTCTCCCACTTGTTTAGGCAGTTGGATTAAGTCCAATGTATGGCAAGGTAGGAACCCATAAAGGATCTCAAATGGTGCTTTGCTGGTGGACGTGTTTGGTATAAAGTTCTCAGCTTGTGCAAGGACTAAATCCCATTGTTTAGGAGCATCAGATTTCCTAAGATTTGATTGACCACTTTAGTTTGGCCATCACTTTGGGGGTGGCAAGTGCTGCTAAATTGTAGAGAAGTACTTAATCTCTTCCATATAGACCTCCAAAAATGACATAGAAACTTGTTGTCCCTATCCGATGTAATCGACTTTAGTAACCCATAAATTCTCACTATTTCTTTGAAGAATGGGGTAGCCACATGTGAAGCATCGGAAGTCTTCATACAAGGCACAAAGTGAGCCATCTTTGATAATCTATCCACCACCACAAAGATGGAATCCACTCTCCTTTGAGTTCTTGGTAGCCCTAGGACCATCCCAAGGTCTATGAGGAATTGGTAAAGGAGTGTAAAGGCCGGTATTTTGAGATGTTCCTTTGGCTTGTTGATATGTTTAATATTGCTGAATAAACTGTTGAACATTTCTTAAAAGAGTAGGCTAATGATACATTTCTTTGAGAAGTATCATAGTTTTGTCTTCGCCAAAGTGTCCTGCTAGTCCTCCACTATACATTTCCTTTATAAGTTGTTGGCGGATAGAGGAAGAGGGAATACACAACTAGTTACCTTTGTATAGGTATCCTTCCACAAGATAGTAATCTTGGATCGGTTGGTTGCTTTGAGAACACAACTCCCAAATAGCTCTCAGCTCCTTGTCATCGGGATAGAGCTCTTTTAGGCAATCAAAGCACAAGTATTCAGTCCTCAAGATAGGGCCACTCTTCGACTCAAGGCATCGGCCGCCTTGGTCATTGTGTTGAATCTATGCTTGATAACAAAAGTATAGTCTTGCAACTCACATATCCACCTTGCAAACAATCTGTCCACTTTTGTTTGGCTTTGTAAATGCCTCAAAGAATCATGATCCGTATGCAATACAAACCCCTTAAACACAAGGTAATGCCTCCACTGTTTCAATGCTTGGATCAAAGTAAATAGTTCCAACTTGTAGGAGGACCACTTCGTTCTTGCTTTATTCAGCTATGCACTAACAGGGTGTTAGTTGTTCTGAATTTTAAATTACAATTCATTAATTTCAAAATATAGTGTTAGTTCGGGATTTCATACGTGCATTTTAAAATATAGCGTTAGTTGTTTAAGATTTTGCATGCGAGTTTCAAAAAGCAACGCTAGTCAATTAAGTTATGATTCCGAAAGCCCAACATCTAAAATGCATGCGGATGCCCCATTTGTATGTGTTGCATGCTTTTCCAATTACAACCTCTCCCCCTGGTAATTGGAAATGCACGAGCAAGGACACACTCCTCTGCCATCTCCTTCCTGCGCATCCATGTCAACTAGAGCGATTTCCTTCAATCAACCTGTATGTATTCTCCCTCTCCCCCATCTCTTCTCTCCTTCCTCTCCTCTAACGCAGTCATCTCCTTCCTCCCCTCCAATGCAACCATTTGCTTCCTCCCCTCATGGCATCACAGTCAGGCTGGTCTCCGAAAGCCTTAGTTGGACATCCCCGATGGAGCTGCGGGTCCTTCGTTAACTGGAGTGGGCGGTGCTGCTATCGTCAATCCGGATGGGGCACCACTTCGTGCAAGAACTTGTCGACAACACCAACAAGATTGTGTTGATGGTTCTGAAGGATGTTTCGCTATGGGTAATGATGAGGACTTCTTTGGAGCTGCTCAAGTTCATCATTCCCAATGGGTTTATTGTCGTGGGCCAAGCTTGACAGGGGTAAAGGTGTATGATGAAGAAAATTGCTTGGACTTCATGTTGGTGGCTTATATCCAGCAGAAGGTCATGATCCCATTGAAGAAGATTATGCGGAAGGTAAATATGGGGGTAGCCATTATGGGCAAGTATGTGGAGAGACTGCTTACTGTTGGTGGATTTGTCTTCATATTGATATTAATCGAAAGAAGGCTTTGTCACCCATTTTAGGATGGCTGTGATTTGTGAGTTTTTCTTGGACTAGTTCAGCATTCATGAACAGGGCATTAGGAAGTGAATTGTGATTATTTTCCCTTTGAAAACACTTTGCTCTTTGCAATGTCTTTTGAGCAATTAATGATGGGCAATGCTTGTGAATGGGAAGTTCATCTTATAGTGACTTTGTTGAATTTTACGGAGCAAGATGGGCATGTATGGTGTAAGGCTGAAAGTGTTATGCTTGCCACCTATTCAAAGAAATAACCAAGCTACCAGTAATTCAAGGTGCCTAATGCGTTGGTCTTATTTATATATATATGGTTTGTGTTGTAGCGAGCCTGCATTGACAATAGTTTCTATATGAATACCAAACACAAGCACAGAGAAAGATAGAATGATATCAAGGGCTAAAAAATGGGTGGGCCATTTAGATGATTACCCAATTGAATTTTTTTGGATTATGAAAGAAAAAAGGAGTATTGTTGATCATTTTGTTTTCTTGAATTCAGTGACAAATTCTGGTGTTTGTGCTTCAATTCCGAATCACTTCGTTGATTAGTAACTTATAGCTTAAAGTACTATATTAGTTTTACCATTTAGCATTTTACTTTCTGTACTCCCAATTGCTTCAAAATTTACACTTCTAATTTGGTTGAGATAGAGATATCTCATTTATAGAAGTTTTCTTCCACTAACGTGCTCTTTTTACTTTTAAATTTTGTAGTTCTCTTTTTATAAAAACCTCATTGGATAATATTGGTTTTTAGGATAATGGATATTAGATAGTATCAAGGAGCTGATAAATGAGTCCTACGGATTAAATTTTTATTTTTATTATCTTATTGTAGATTATTTATTCATTTTTACTTATCTAACTAAGATTTGTGGGGAAATATTTTATATCTTGTGTTCAGACGAAATTTGGATTTCCTAGGGTATTATGTCATGCATTTTAAAATCTCAGGATTTTGGTATGCATCCTGAAATCAACTGTCTAAAATGTAAGATTTTGGTCTGCATTCTGAAATTGAGATTTTGAAATACAATAATTTAAAATACAAAATGACTAACGCCCTATAAAATAAGAGATGGGTCTACCTTCTTGAGTCAAAACTGTCATTATGCCCACTCCGTAAGCGTCACATTCAACCTCAAAAGTTTTGTCAAAATCAAGGAGGGCAAACACTGGAGCTTGAGTGAGCCTTTGTTTCAGCTGATTAAAGCTCTCTTGGGCTGCTTGAGACCACACAAAGCGATCCTTTTTCATACACTCAGTCAAGGGACATGCTATAGTGCTGAAATTCTTGATAAATCAACGATAAAAGGTAACCAAACCATGAAAACTGCGTACCTCACTTGCTGAAGTCTTGTATGGCTTCAATCTTGCTTTGGTCCACTTGAATGCCCTTGGAATACATAACCCAAGAATACCAGCTCGTTGGTGAAGAATGAGCACTTTTTTAGATTTATATACAAAGAATGATATTGGAGCACCTCAAAAACTTCGGCCAACTGTTGTGCATGTTGTTCATCTATGTTACTATAGACCAAAATGTCATCAAAGTATACCACAACCGATTTGCCCAAAAATGGCTTCAAGACTTGAGTCATAAGTCTTATGAAGGTAAGAGCATTAGATAGCCCAAAGGGCATCACCAACCATTCAGATCAACCTTCCCTTGTCTTGAAGGCTGTTTTCCGCTCATCCCCGGGCCTCAACTTGATTTCATGATAGCCACTTCTAAGATCAATTTTGGAGATGGTGGCACCAGTCAACATGTCCAACATGTCATCAAGTCTAGGTATTGGGAACCTATACTTCATGGTCATCTTGTTAATAGCCCAACTATCCACGCACATCCACCAACTCCCATCTTTCTTGGGCACTAACAAGGCCAGAACCGTGCATGGAATAAGGCTCTCTTTGATCAATCCTCTTGCCAAAAGATCTTCCACTTGCCTTTGTAACTCCACATGCTCAGTTGGGCTCATGCGGTAGTGTGGCAAGTATGGGAGATTAGAACCCAGTATGAGGTTAATTTGGTACTGAATTTCCCTCATATGAGGCAACTCCAAAGGAAGTTCTTCGCTGACCAGCTGCTTCTATTTCTCCAAGAGGGCCGAACTTGCTGCAAGTGACTTTAAATCTCAAATTTCAGCTTCTTTTCTTCAGCCTAGTTGACCAAGAGGTACACAACTTCAGCGGTACTTAAGTCTTTGCAGTTTTTAGTCACTAATAGAGTAGTCTTAGCTGAATTCTTGCTGGTTGGCTGCAATTCTATGGAGGAATCATCTGGTTTAGACTTCTCTTGAGGCCTCTTAACAAGGTTGGCTTGCTAGGCGTAGTATAACCTTGACCCCTTGTTGCTTGAATGAATAAGTGTTCTCCCTTCCATCATGGGTAGTTTGGACATCAAATTGCCATGGTCTTCCAAATAGAATGTGGTACGCATCCATCTCTATAACATCACAAATAATGTTAGTAGAATAATGCTTTCCAATAGAGAAGGGATCCTTAACATTGTTCTTCCAATTTGACTCCCCTTATTTCCTTGATCTACCTTAGGGAGTATGGCTTAGGATGCCTCTCGGTAGGTAGATTGAGTTGCTGAATGACTAATTTAGAGGTGAAGTTCTCGGTGCTACCCCCATCGATAATCACTTTGCATCTCTTAACTTGTATAGACCCAGTGGTGGTGAGCAGCTTATGCATAGAAAACAAAATTCTTCTCAGCACTAATAGCTTAGTTTGTTCACGCATCTGATCATCTTCATCCCCATATACTCTCCACAATTTCCTCAGCTATTTTCTCAATTTCAGCATCCATGGTCTCTTGATTAGTGATCAAAGCAGCAGTAGGACCAAATTTTCTGAGTGGGCAGCCACTTGAAGTGTGTCCTGGCTGCCTACATTTGTAGCAAATAATAGGGTTGGAGCTTGTGGCTTGAGCTGGGCCTGATTTGGAAGTTTGGGCAGCAGCTTTATAGGGTTTATAGGCAGCTTCATTCTTGCTAAATTTCTGATAAGAGTCTTCACTTGCTACTTGTTTTTGCTTGTAGTTCAACCCTCGTGTTTCTTGAGATGAACCCCCCTCTCCCCACACTTCTCTCATCAAGACTCTCATGCCTAAAATCAATTTTAGTTTCCAAAAGAGAGTTAAGGGAGTGACTGGCCAATTTTTCCTGCAAAGGAAACTTCAACCCACTTGTGAATCAGGTGATCTTTTGAGCTTCCAACTCAATGATGTTATTCCTCGCCGACAACCTTTGGAAG
Organism: Saururus chinensis; assembly: GCA_035235625.1. NCBI lineage: Eukaryota > Viridiplantae > Streptophyta > Magnoliopsida > Piperales > Saururaceae > Saururus > Saururus chinensis. The sequence goes on from CP141140.1 coordinate 48,097,743, forward strand.
TTTTCCAAATACTCCAAAACAATCCATTTCCTTGCCGGCAGTCTTGATATTGTTTGAACATTTGTTCATAGTTGAAGGGTAGAAATTGGTTCCTCAAGAGTTGCTTCATGCGTGACTAGGAACGAAGTGGGTGTTTTCCAAGCTGCAACTGGTTGGTTTGCAGCTGATTCCACCAGGCTGCAGCTCCCTTCTTCAGCTTACAAGAGACCAGCTTCACCTTAACCTCGTCGAGAACTTCCATCACTTCAAAATAATTTTCCTCTTCGAACAATCAGTCCAAAAATCCTTCGATGCTCATTTGTCCATTAAAGTTGGGTAGTTTAAGCTTGGGTATGAAGTGAAAATGGGCTCTATCATTACCTCTGGCCGGTGGATAGGGATCTTCATTTTCACTAGAATCGTCTTGTTCTAGCAAATGTCATCCCCTTTGGTTCAGGTACAATCCCGCTGGAGGTGGGTGGGGGAAGGTGGGTCGCCCTCATGGATATCTTCTGCCCAAGCACTGTCCTTCCAACCGTGGTCCCTTCCTTGGTGGAAATTCAGGAGGCCCTTTTGTTCAGGTACAATCCCGCTGGAGGTGGGTGGGGGAAGGTGGGTCGCCTTCATGGATATCTTCTGCCCAAGCACTGTCCTTCCAACCGTGGTCCCTTCCTTGGTGGAAATTCAGGAGGCCTTCCGCCAGCAAAAGGGCCTCCTATCAGGAGCCCATCTACTGGACGAAATCCAGGCAGTCGGTACCAGCCGCCTACCGGTGCTCTGTCACCTGGCAGAAAACCACCCAGTCTGTCCCCATTCGCTGGCTGGCCCGGAGGAAGCTCCGCCCATTGCTCCTGTGTTTGTGGGAGATTTTGCCGGCGGTATACTTGAAAGGCCGACCCCTGGGGTGGCGCTTTTGGACGCAGCAGAGCAGCCCGTTCACCTGGCGAGTGGGGCTCTGGTCCTGGCAGAAATTGCCTCTCCAATTCCACCACCTGTCACAGGTCTGAGACTGTTATTGCTCCTGGACCTGATGACGACCCTGCGACTGGAGGTGGAGGCAGAAGAAGCAGCATGAAATGCTACATTTGCTGAAGAAGTTGTTGGAGTTGAGTCTGGGTTTGTTGCTGTGCCTGGTTCTGCTGTTGTAGCAACTCCACGACGGCTTGCAGAGAAGATGACTCAGTGGGAGCTGGTGCAGCCATGGAAAGCTCTCTTTGGTTTCCCATAGACGGCACCAAAATGATGCAGTCAGTTTACTGGAAGCAGTAATCACAACAAACCTCATAGAAATAATCAACTACAAACAAAATACTCAATGAAATGGAAAAAGAAGAGGGAGACTTCTATTTCAATTTCTAGGAACAGAGAAATACAAGCTGAAATCTTACAGAAAACATAAGAAAATTACAGAGGGATGAATCCACAACCCCAGCTCAAATCCATGAGCAAAACAAAAGAAATTTCTGGAAGAACAATTTTTGCTTTCAAATTTCGAATCCCCAATCTGCTCTTCCTTTTTCCTTTTTACTCCCTTTAGCCTCCTCTTTGGACAACGGATTCTGACATTCGGTTATAACAAACTCTGATTAAAAAACTAAACTGCCCCTCCCATTTTCCTTGTCTTAAAATATCCTTTAGGGCTTGGACAGAATTACCTGTCAACCTTTAGACAGGCTGTGACACTGGAGGAATTATACTAATCTGAGGTTAGACTAAGAGAGGCTGAGGGGACTGAAATACCCCTCTGCATCATATGCTATCCATGGTGAAATGTGAGCTGCTGGACTTTAGTTATCAACTACTGAAATTGAACTTGTGTCTACTGCTAGGACTGTAACATTTGCTGCTGAGACTGCGACAATTGGGTCAACAGCTACTGGAGATGGTTGTCTTCTGTGTTGTTAGCCATCGTAAAAGGTAGCTAAGCAATCTCTGATACCAATCTGATGTAACCAGGTTCACAGAATACAACACAGAACAGAAAACTACAAATCTGGAAATAACATCTGGAAGTTTTTGAATTGAAAAATTGAGAGAAAGAAAGGATTACAAAACTCCAATTCAAGAGTTATCCCTTATTCCACAGAGATTACAAAGCTGTGTTGAGTCCACAACACAAAGAGCTACTCAATTCCATGAGCAAAGGACTAGAGCTTATCCCAGAACAAAAGCTTTCTACAATTTCAAATTTCAAAACTGACTCTTACAACTGATTTTCCCCCTTTAATAAACTTGGACAGGAAGAAAGACTTAAAAGACAACTTTACCCCTACTAACAAAAACTGATTCTTGTCCAAATAAGTGGACTGACCAAAATACCCCTACTAAAGAATAGAAAAGAATGACTTATTAGTCATTTTCCAATACTGCCCCTGGTGACTTATTTAGACTAGACACCAACTGTTTGATGAAATGTCTCCATCAAACTGCTGCTGGAATTTTCTTTCACAACAGAGATCTTTGCAAGATTACAAACCTTGGACCTAATGCACAACAAGCTAACACATCACAACCTCCAAAATGCAAGATGCAAGAAACACATATAAGAAAGTATGCATAGGTTCCTACACATACAAACCATGTTCACATAACATTAGAAATTTGTTACCCACAGTGTGTCTAATTGGGTCACTTGTCTGCACCCAAACAAACCTAAATGAAGGAAATACATCCCACCCTTCATTGCTGAAAATCTAGGCACAATGAACAACTTAATTATGTAATGTTACTTCACCACCACATCTGCATAAACCCTTCAGATTGGCAACTCCTGCCATTAAATTCAGCTTGTTATCTTCTTAAATTTTTATGATTTAGTCAGCCCATGTCCTACCCAAACATGCTACAAGTGACTACACACAGAAAAGCCTTGATAGTTGTTGCATCATAATACAAACAATCCTCTAAGAAAGAATACAAAGACAAACCTTCCCCAAGGAAATGCTTCAACCAAAATACACTAATAAAGCAGCCTCTGTAATATCCCGAATTTCCTTAGGTTTCGTAAATTAAATACGTAGAAATTAGGGTGTTTGACCCTTTGACCTTCTCAATAGAATAACTCCCTACTAAGATAGAATTTGTGGTTGAAACCTATGTGGTTAGAAATTAGACAATAAGAGCTTCGAAACGCCACCAAGAACGCATTAATCGAAGTCCGGATGAGGGAGATACGACTGTTCGAAGTTGAATATATTATATAGGGCCCGTTTACCTGATTTAAACACGTATTTGGGCCGTTTAAGTCGTTTTGCAGGACCGATTGTTTATAATTCCGAAATTAATTTTTAGTGGCCTAATTAGGTGGCCTAATTGAGGGGGATTAGCCTAACTTTAGGAACCATAATTCCTATGCCTATAAATAAGCTAATTAGGGCTAATGGAAAGGAGGTTAGTTTGGACTGTTAGGGGAAGAAGGAAGAGCTGCCGAATGGAATTTTCCGGCGAGGCTCTGGTACGACGTTGGCGGCGGTGGATCGACAAAAAACCGGCAATTTAGGTAGGATCATTGTCTTAATTTTTGAGTAGAGATTATGGGTATTTTATTTAGTAAATTGAAATGAAAATTGTGTCAGTGTGTTCTATAGTTACTGTTCATCATAATTACGGTGAACAGTGATCTCTGCAGTCATTGTTGCTGTAATTACGAGGAATAATGAATCTGCAGCAAATTGGTTTAATTTTTCTTGACTGCTGCCGGCCAGTCATCCTGTCCTTTTACCGGATGGTCCACTGATCTCTTCCGGCCAAAAACCTGGCCACTCGCCGGAAGGACCGATCGGTGTGTCCAAGCGCCGGGGTGGAACACAATAAAGTAAACAAAAATAAGAGAGAAGAACGAGAAGCAATTCCAGCCAGACCTTTGAAACAAGCTAGAAGGAAACAGCTTAATATATTATATTAAAAAAGCAACTTGAGCATCCCATGCCCCCTTCAGCATAAGCACAGGTAAAAAAATTTCTTTTTGTATCATTGTATGTGTTCTTATCACATAAAAATGAGGACATGTAATCATAAATAACATAATAACAATTAAGCATTAACAGGAAGACTGAAGTGGACTTCAAGCCCTAGTCACTTGAAGGCTTAGTTAAAGAACTGATGTGACTATATATGTCCTAGATGAGGAATGAAGCGAAGTATACCATTTGATGCATTTTTTACTATTAGATGTGATACAATTTAATAGGTATGCATTTATATACTATTAATAATAGTTTTACAAAAAACTCTCTTTAAATTATATCTGGAAAGACCTATCATTTATGCCCTAAATCAAATATAAGGGAACCAAGAGAATTGATCGCCTATTTTTGACAATTAAATTTTACATAATACTCGTCATAGAAACATCCTCCGAAGCTTGCTAGATAAACAGTTGATACATATACAAAATGAGTATAAATGTACTTAATACATACAAAAGGGTGGAAAAATGTTACCGTTCCAAGATGATACATTGTATTTCCATAATCTGGATGGCCATGACCTAAAACACGCCCTTTTATCTGTAAATCAAGAAATGAACTTGCATCAGATAAACATTCATATTTGCAATTCATCATTTTTCTTTACTTTTTAAAAAAAATATCAAGTAATAGTTCAGTTTTAAAATTAATATCAGATGCATGATTATTAAAATATGACATCATAAAAAGATTTTTACCTTTAAGGCTCGCTACCAAGCAAAAGTGCAAAATGGCAAGAAAGCACTTTGTCAGTGAATGTAATAAATAGTAAGAGAACCTTGGAGCAGGATTGACTATCATCAAAAAACACCAATTACCTGTCAACAAATGTGTAAACAACCAAAGTAGAAATTAAGATTAAAACTTTGTAATAAATTTTAGCCAAAACATGGACAAATTTAAATCACTCCCAATTGCTGGCTAGTAAATAATAGTTGCCTCTCTCAGAGAAGGTCACAAATGGTCACCATCCTATCATAACTGGGGCTTTTATAATAGAGTTTCACAGAGAAGGTTTGAAGTCTGTTTGAATGAAAAAGAATTGCCTTTCCTGCTTTGTTAATACCCAAGTTTTCTCCATTCAGATGAATATACACTAATAGCCATACCAACTTATCACAAATTCGTTCAGATGATGCTTTCTGTTTCCGATACTGATTTCCCAAATTGGTACACATTTCAGCAACTCTCAAAACTTTTCCATCAGATAAAGACCAAAATTTCCCCCTCATATGGATGCATTAAAGATAATAATAGCTAAACAAAAAGGTCCTGCTACCTCATAGCATGACCGAGCTTCCTCCAACTTCCTTCGTCCCAGATAAAATTGTCCAAGATTGTGAAAAGCAGCTCCTACACTAGAATAAAACACACAACTAACACATTAGAAATGATGTAACGCAACAAGAAGAAAATATGCTTACGTTCCTGGATGAAAATCAATGGAAGTAATCAATTTCATTTATTGTAAGATTCATGCTTATCGTGATGCCTATAGGTGTTGCACCAACATCTCTTCAAGTTTGGTATTCTGCTATCAGTATAAATGACTATGTTTAAAACATAAGAATAACAATTACTGATTACCATTGCAATCTAAATGAATACTACCTATATATATCTTTTTCTTATTTTAGATTCACACATGCATGAAAAACCAGTAAATGGATATGTAACCTGAGATTAGCACTTTGAATTAGGACTGGAAAATGATGTTCAAGAAATTGAAACAAGAAAAAAAGATGTTTGTTCTCTTCTGAACAAACACTAGGTAACTCAGAGAAAATTGAGATCAGAAGATTCTAGTTGATATAGAATTTCAGGGCCCTAATATGACAGATAGGATAAGATATATGGTAGAAAATAAGTGCATAAGTTGGTCATATGTATCTATTACCATGCATGGCCAAGGCTGTGAAAATCACACCGGCCTTTCACATCAGCATTTCTTATACAAGCACATCTTACTCAGCACTGATATATCCATCCAACCACAAGTGAGAATCTAAATGGACAATGGTCCATACCTAAGAAAGACTATTTAATTTGCCAAAGCTAAGGCTTATCAACTTAAATTATTGAAAGAAAAAAATAGAAGGTTTATCATTCACGCCAAACAACATATTCGCAGCAGTCACAAAATATAGAAGCATATGAAGGCTGTTCTTCAAACTATTAATACTAATATAGAGATATAACAATCCAGATGGCTCTAACCCAAGTTACCAACCTGCCTCAGTTGTTCGCTTACATTATTTATGCTTCGTTGTTAGCGTACAAGCAGCCACAAGTAGAAAAGCAGGGAACAGAAGATGCCAAAAGGAAACTATTTTCACTTGAATAAAAAATGGCACAGTTCCATAGAAGTTAATGCAAGTTACTGGTTGCTTTTAGGTGGGTGTTGATCAGGGAAAACAATCTGCCCAGTCCATGTCTGGTCAACAAGGTTTCAGATTTTTCTTTTTGACTGATCCTATATACTAAAAAGAACAATCCTTCAAGTTCACATTTGTTCATGAACCCCAAACCCAGTTATCTAGTTGGTCATTATTTCATAACTTGCAGTGCTTTAGTTATTTCATGATCTTCTTCCACGGGGCTTAGCGCTTTTAAAATTAATTCTATTAGCAGGATGGAGCAACTAACTCAACAATGATGATAAGTTTGTGAAGGGATTGGCAAGGTGGGAGAGGAGGCCAAGGAGGGAGAGCTGCCTTGGCAGGTACCTTTGCTTGGAAAATCAGTTTGTTGAGGGTAGGTGAATCTGCAAAAGGGCAGCCCCTTTTGAACCCACATTTCCAGGGGTTAGGAAAATTACTATTCCAAATCCCCTAACTCTAAAAAAAAAACAAAAAAACCATGGAAAAAATGTCGTCCATAAACTTTTCCAAAACCTTAACCCACCCTTAATATCAAAGCATTTATTTTCCACCATCACCGGCAGCAAAAGGTGCATCTACCAATTTGCATCAGCATTTCTAGATCCAACGTCAAAAGGTGAGCTCTGACTTAAAAAATAAGGTAATTGCACAAATATCAAGTGAATAAAAGATTGCAACATGCATTTTCACTGTAACCCTTTATTTTCTGGACCATGACATTCTTAAAAAAAAAATAACCATCTTACATACCCAATTGTTTGATTCAACTCAAGTCAAAGAACTTGTCATGCATACACTCCATCTCAAAAACAAAGCACAAAAACTAATTCAGTTTTTTTAATTCAGATGCAAAAAAATCCTAATCAAATCCTAAGGAATTAGCATACCTCTATGAATGTCCAAGTCCATATATTAGGGAATAAAGAATTACCGTATATCTTCAGGCCCAAATGAATCCTCCAAGATGTTTATAGCTTCCAAATAGAGTGGCTCAGCCTTATCAAATAATTTCCTAACTCTGTACAGCTCAGCCTGCAATGACCATTACATTCAACGATTCCATTACAAAATTACATTTATGCAGTTAAGATAAGATTAGATAAAGCAATCCATATATTTTGCCTAGAGAAAAGCTAAAACTAACCCTTCCCAATGACGAAATCTGTGAAATGACCCCAAAAATATTGCATTCAAGCCAAAATGTGAAGAGGATGATGAGTTGGCATCTGTTATGTACAAACACATGGCATGCAAGCCTTCAGGGGAGAGAAAGGGAGGAACAACAGGATGATAGAGGGAGGAGAACTATAATTAGAAAGTTTCATTCATTCCATAACCTCAATTAAGGCTAAGCCTTTACATTATACAGAGATTACTGATGGGCTCACTAACAAGCGCCTAAGGCCCATTAACTTCATTAAAGATAAATACTAATAACCTAAATGCTCTTATTCATTAATAACATTAGCAAACCATAATCCGATCCTTAGGACAGGTCATAAAATTCCACCACACTTCGCTTGCACATCACCTTGTCCTCTAGGTGCCCCAAATCTTCTTGCATTGGGCTCATCATAGCTCTGCTGAAGAGAGGGCTAGAACCACTCAAGTCAGTACTCAGAAAGGTGGCCAGGGGCTCGAACAACTGCTACTCATGCAGAAGAGCATTCAACAAAGGCTAGAGTGAGTCAAGGATGACTATGAACAATGAGGGCATATCAAAATGCAAGACAATAAGTTGCGTTAGACATTGGACATTAGTAGGTTGTCTGCAAAGGTCCCCAACAGGCGGGGCGTCACCGGAGGCAGGAGCAAGAGAGCCAGAGACATGCCACAGAAGTCATTGGACATCATCATCAGCAAAGGCAAACTGGAACCGAGGAAAGTAGCAGACACTGTTGGCAGCCATGTAGTGGGGTGCAGGAAAGGAGAAGCATGTGGTAGGTGCTATTGACAGTGTGAGACCATTGATGGTCCAAGCAAATGATGATGACCCACAAGGGGCCCAGGGAGAAGATGAACTGGTGGAGGATGAAGTGGTGGCAGCATCACAATCGAAGGAAATAGTAGGTGGTCCAAGGAGGGGGTGGTGAACCACAGGACCCTATGTGCAAGGGCTACAGGCCAAAGATGAAGTGGAGGTGGCCCATGATCAAGAGTGGCAACAGGCTGTAGGAAAAGCATTAGATTCATAAACAGCCCTCAGACTTGGGTCGGATCAGGCAGACCCAAATACACCTTGCACGAATCAGATCCCAGGTATAAAGAGTTGTAAAATATCAGACAGGAAGGGCCCGCATGTGAGGGTTTAAATCCAGAGTTGAAATCGGGTTCCTTTGGATCCGTATAAAACCTGACAAAAGGGACATGAGTCAACCCACAGCACTCAGCTGCTCTGGCAAGTTTCTTGAAAGAGGGAAGCTTGAGGGGTTTGCATCAGCGGCCAACTTAGAGATGCAACCGAGATCTCCGGTTGTGGATGCACCAAGGAGGAGCTGTTCTGATAAAGCAAATTCATGGAAGGAATTCTGTGCCTACTGGGGTAGGAAGAATCTCAGATCTCCCAATATTTGCTTTCTAGAATGGGGAAAAACAAAGATCTGGCAGAATCGCATGCGATGGCCAAGATTCACATAGTGCAGATGTGAACATGTTTGGCGAACATGAAATTATAGGTCACATGAACAGGGGCAGTGTGAATAATGACCAAGATTCCTAGCTAACTTGTGGAAGACGCAGTTTGGGCTGATCAGGACATAGATACGACAAGGAATCCCATAATGGAAGGTGGCTGAAGCAGTTGTGCAAAAATGAACTGAGAAATCAAGGGTGAATCATAATCGTGTAGTGTGGACAATGGCAGGGATCACTATAGAAATCTGCTGGATTGAAACCTCCAGCTAGTGGTGGGTTGGTGGAGGAGGTGGGTCATCACTGGCCGGAGACAGTGGAAAGGGTGGGGTGGAGGTTGCAGGGAATGGTGAAGGAGAGGTCATCAAATTCAGTGCCTTTGTCGGCAGTGGAGATTATCAGCTAAAACTGTCACTGTCGGAGACAAGGTTCGTAGCGTTGAGGCAAGATGTGGCAATCACAACGAGCTGCAGTAACCTCTCTGGGAAGACCGTGCAGGCAATCGTCATGCTTGCTGGACCTGCAAGCTGGCCATGACTTGGCTGCTGTACAACTACAGACAATACCTACGGCAACATGGTATAGGCTGCCCGGGGAATAAATCCACAACTGCACTGGCATGGAAATCAAGCAATTGTTGTTCTGGCTTGAACACCAGCAGAGAGGTCTGCCACTAAGTAATGGACAGACCCTTTGCTGCTGATGGATGCAGAACTGATGTCTGAGGGTGGGTGCTCAAAAAAGAAAACACTTCGGCTGTAGCTCCAGCAGATGATGGATGACATGGTGCATGCAACTGCAGTGGCTGCGAAAGATACAATAGTGGCAGCGGATCCAACAACAGAGGCAGGTGAATTCAGCAGCAGTGGTGGATGTGCAGGCAGCGTCGAAGGGAGTGGCGTTAACCTCACCATGGTGTCACAAGGCCCAGAATTCACTATGATTTCACACGCCTTGTGGAGCCTGACTGCCCTCGGCAATCAGCAGCCTTCTCACTCTCTTAGCGCGCACACGATCACAAGGAAATGCACACACGTTACAAAAAACAACAGAAGTGAAGGGAAAAAGGGCCTCACCCAAAAACCATTCCATACTTGATGTTATGCAAGCACTTGGTTCAAATCTTAGTGTCAAGACTCAAAACCCACTGGCTATCATCTCATATGAGCTTACAATGTATTCCCCACCCTTTTATACCCGTTGGTCACAGCCAAGCGGTTCTAACATGACCCCCATGACTTAGCCCACTATGTTGTCCGTAACCATACGTAACCGTCCATAACCACCTACGGTTATGCACAAGAGCGTGCAGCAACCACTCGATTAGTGGCCAGCAACCGTCAGCCACTACTCCCATGTTCTTCGCTATGATGCACTCGGGTCTTAGTGGGAATCGTGCTGGTCAGTTATGCAACCACCAACCTTGGCATGTCGCCCATGTGCCAATGTATTATGTTCTGTAGTAGTTAGACAGTAGTTAGGCAGTTATTATAATGTGTACATAGGTGGTGATGTTAGGTGCACGTGACTTTGCTTTTAATTAGTTATTAATCAGTTTTAGTCTATGTAGTTAGTTATCTTTCTCTATGTAGCCTGATGGCTTAGGTCAGTCTTAAATAGGCTTTTATCGTTGTAATCGAAAACTAATGAAGAATTAGCCTTCCTTTCTTTCTATCAACTTCTCCTTCCCGACCTCTCCTCCAAATTCAAGTTCGCACTTGCAAACTGCAAGCGCGTCCCTTTCCCTCTCTCTCAACCTAATCTCCCAACCTCTTCCAGTCTCCTTTCTTTTCTGCACAAGATTCATAACAACTGGTATCAGAGCGATCCTTCCTCGGCCCTTCTTTCCCATGACAAACGGTCGTGTTTACGAGAGAAGAAACCCACCTGTCGGCCAAGAGAATGCCGGGGCGGAACCAGCAATGACCCCAGGCCACCAAACCGCAGCCGCCCAGTCCCCTGTTGCTGCCGTTCTGAATTCTATCGCCGGTCTGTTCCCAGAAGTGGTGGCGGAAATTCCTCAGGCCGCCGCTGCCCAGTTGGCCACCGGAGCAAACCAGTCTTCCAACGGATGCGACCAAATTCTGGGGGCGCTGTCAACATTGCAGATTCAAACCATGGAGATGCAGCGTCTGTTTCTCTAGGAGTTGAAGTCTGACCTTCGGTCGTCTGCAGAGTGCCAGCAAGCAACCTTGGACCAAATACGCAAGGATCAGGCCGCTTGTTTGGTTGCATTCACAGCAGGATCAGCGCCTGCTCCTCCTCCCGTTGCATTCCCTCTGTCGGCTGCAGCCCGCCCCCATGGCAAGGGACTTCTCCAGCGACCATCGGCAACCCTTTTTCCCCATGGATCAGGTCGACCTGCACCCAGCCCATTCCCGCAGACATTCACCAATGATGTGCGGATGCCGGCCCCTTCAATTGGACCAAGTCACGCCCCATTTGCGTCCGTAATGGGCAATGAGCCAGCCCCCATTCATTAGTGGCATGATAATGACATCTACTCGGATAAAGTAGCATAGGGAACCTATGGTTCAACTCCTAAGGCAAGCACTGTTCGCCTAAATTTTCCTGAATACTCGGGGGAGGACAACCCCGCCGAGTGGGTCTCACGAGCGGAGCGTTTTTTCACATATCAGGGAGCACGGCCAGAACTGCGGGTTCTCTTGGCTTCCTTCTACCTAAAAGGGGACGCACTGGTACGGCTGTAACAACTCGAACAACAGGAGGGGTGATTAGTTGGGAATATTTGGTGGCTGAGTTATGCGCCTGCTTCGGCCCAAATGAGTATGAGGATTTCGATTCTCGTCTGCATAGTCTCCGCCAAACTTCTTCCATCCGAACCTATCAGACTGATTTTGCACGACTGGCAACTCGGGTGGAATGGACTCCTTCAGCCCTTCTTTCTAAGTTCATTAGCGGACTGCGGGAAGATATCCAGGCTGAAGTGCGTCAGTTCGAACCAGCTAACCTCGGCCAAGCTATCCGGCTAGCCCGCATTCAATAGGAGCTACTCCAGCAATTACAGAGGGGCAACCATCCCTTGCCAGGAACACGACCTATTCCGGCAGCACCTACCTCCAATCCTGGCCTTGTCAGACGCCTTACCCCTGCACAGATGGAGGACCGCCACTCTCATGGCCTCTATTTCAACTGTGATGACAAATTTGTTCTAGGTCACAATTGCAAGTGTCCAGGCTCAATATTGATTATGGAAGAGGGACTTGATACAGGTGATTGGTCAGCGCCTAATGAGCCAGAGTGTTCTAGAGATTTCTATGCATGCTTAATGACAAGGTAGCTCGAAGGTTGGGGTGCATCATTCAGCCTTCTACTTCCTTTGACGTGCTTATTGGTGATGGGAGGTATTTGCAGAGCAGCGGGGTATGTCTCTCTATTCCCTTGATGATCCAAGGCCATATGTTTCATATAGACCTGTTCTTGCTTCCTACCAAGGGGGCGGATATTGTGTTAGGAGTCCAATGGCTCCAAGAACTTGGACCCATCACTTGGGATTTCAAGCAGCTGCACATGGAATTTCTGTACGGGGATGCGCAAATTCAGCTAAGTGGGCAACAACCAGGTACCCACCATTCAGTTCAGCCCATACATTCTTTTTTAAAATTTGTGGCCAAAGGATTTCTCTTAGTTGCGCACTGACCCGCTATCCAAGTCCGCAAATATTCCGACAGATTTGGGGACTCTGCTATCTGAGTATGAGAGGATTTTTCAGGCACCCACAGTTTTACCTCCACCTCGTCAGCATGATCACCGAATTTATATTCAGCCAAGATGTCCACCAGCTAATGTTCGGCCCTACTGGTACCCCCAGGTGCAGAAAGATGAGATTGAAAGACTAGTACAGGAAATGCTTACTTCAGGCGTCATTCGACCCAGGGGTCATTCAACCCAGCACCAGCCAATACTCTTCTCCCGTGCTGCTTGTCAGAAAAAAGGATGGATCATGGCATTTTTGTGTGGATTATCGTGCCTTGAATGCTATTACTATGAAGGATAAGTACCCTATTCCTGTGATTGAAGAGTTACTAAATGAATTAGCTGGGGCAACAGTCTTCACTAAGTTAAATCTTCGTTCAGGGTACCACCAAATCCGGATGCACCCACCTGATATCTATAAGATAGCTTTCAGAACACATGATGGCCATTATGAATTTATGGTCATGCCCTTTGGTCTCTCGAATGCACCTTCCACTTTCTAGAGCCTTATGAATGATATTTTCCGACCTTATCTAAGACGATTTGTATTGGTGTTTTTTTATGACATCCTGGTTTATAGTCGCTCGTGGTTGGAGCATCTGCAACATATTTGTCTGGTTTTCACTACACTGCTTCATCAGGATTTGTTTCTAAAAAAATCCAAGTGTGCATTTGGATCACCACAGGTTGATTATTTAGGCCATGTCATTTCAGCCTCAGGTGTGTCTACGGATCCTTCCAAGATTGAGGCCATTCTCCAGTGGCCAACTCCTACTATTCGGGCGCTCAGGGGTTTCTTGGGCTGGACAAGCTATTACAGGTGCTTTATTAAGGGGTATGGAACCTTAGCCGCCCCCCTCACTACTCTCCTCAAGTAGGGGGCTTTCCATTGGACTCCATAAACCCAATCTTCTTTTGATGATCTGAAGCTCGCTATGTCATCACCACCTGTGCTTGCACTTCCGGACTTCTCCCAACCGTTTGTTATTGACAGTGATGCATCTTCACATGGATTGGGGGCAGTGCTTATGCAGGGGGCAGACCCATTGCTTATTTTTCTAAGGCCATCTCCGGATGTACTGCACAGCTACCCACCTATGAATTGGAGATGTTAGCTATTGTTCTTGCAGTAACGAAATGGTGGCCTTACCTTTTGGGGCAGAAATTCATCATCCGAACAAATCACCACAGCTTATGTTATTTTTTGGATCGAAGGGTGGCCTCTCCGTCCCAGCAAAGATGGGTATCAAAACTTCTCGGATATGATTATGAGTTGTTTTATCGAAAGGGAAGTGACAACCAAGCTGCTGATGCACTTTCTCGCCGGTCAGAGGGGTCTCATCTTGCTACTTTATCCATGCCCACCTTCCCATTTATGGCTGATTTGCTTCACGCCTATGGTCAGGATAAGGAGATAGCTTCACTCATCATTCGGTTACGGAATGACCCGTTGTGTTCGCCTCCTTTTGTTCTACAGGGTGATATACTTCTCTGGCGGGATCGCTTGTGGATTCTTGCTGTTCCTCAACTAAGGGAGCAACTTCATTATTTTCACTCTTCCCCTATTGCTGGCCATGAGGTACAATTTAGAATATACAAAAGGATTTCTTAGAGTTGTTATTGGAAGGGTCTCAAGAAAGCTGTCCAGAATTTTGTAGCCGCATGTGATGTATGTCAGCGGTCTAAGTCCCTTACTTCCTCTCCTGTTGGCTTACTTCAACCATTGCCTATTCCAGAGCATATTTGGGAAGATATATCTATAGATTTCATTTAGGGTTTACCCCTAACTCAGGGTAAAAGTGTCATTTTGGTTGTCATTGATCAACTATCCAAATATGCACACTTTCATCTCTAGGTTATCCTTACAATGCTAGCCATGTGGCAGAAGTTTTCGTTTATGATATTGCGTGGCTTCATGGTATGCCACGATCCATTGTATCTGACCGGGAACTTGTATTCCTATCCAAATTTTGGAGTTCATTCTTTGAGCTCCAAGGTACATCTTTGAAGATGAGCACAGCCTATCACCCTCAAACAGACGACCAAACAGAAGTTCTTAACCGCTGCCTTGAGCAGCATTTATGTTGTTTTGCAGGAGATCATCCCCGCAGGTGGCTTATCACACGTCACTGGGCTCAACGCCTTTTCAGGTGGTTTATGGCAGGCCTCCGCCTACCATTCTCTCTTATGTGCCACACCGTTCCGATGTGGGAGCTGTTGACCAATCATTACAGGAGCGGGATGAAGTCTTACGCTCTCTCAAACACAACTTGAAATCAACCCAAAATCAAATGAAACAGGTGTATGATCGTTCGCATACTGATAGAGTTCTGCGTGGGAGATTGGGTTTATGTGAGACTTCAGCCTTATTGGCAAGTGCCAGCACGTTCTACCAGCCACCACAAGCTCTTGCCCCATTTTTATGGTCCATACTAAGTGGTGGAAAAAGTGGGCCAAGTGGCTTATAAGCTCCAGCTGCCTCCTACAGCACGCATCCACCCGGTGTTTCATGTCTCCCAGCTTCGACGGTTTGTGGGAGATCCATCTGCTGTGTCACCCATTCCACCACCACCTGCTCCACCGTCCGCACCCCCACCAACTCTCACCCCTACTTCTATTCAGGCCACTCGGAGAATTCGCCTCAGCACTGAAGTCCTTGTTGCGTGGAAAGATCAGCCTTTAGAGGACGCCACCTGGATGCTCGAAGACGATTTCCTCGGCCAATTTCCTAATTGGTCGCCTTGAGGACAAGTCGTCTATCATGGGTGGAGGGATGTTATGTTCTGCAGTAGTTAGATAGTAGTTAGGCAGTTATTATAACGTGCACATAGGTAGTGATGTTAGTCTATGTAGCTAGTTATCTTTCTCTATGTAGCCTGATGGCTTAGGTCAGCCTTAAATAGGCTTTTATCGTTGTAATCGAAAACTAATGAAGAATTTGCCTTCCTTTCTTTCTATCAACTTCTCCTTCCCGACCTCTCCAAATTCAGGTTCGCACTTGCAAACTGCAAGTGCGTCCCTTTCCCTCTCTCAACCTAATCTCCCAACCTCTTCCAGTCTCCTTTCTTTTCTGCACAAGATTCATAACACAATGAGAAGGAGAAGACATTGCCACGCCCTTAGCATGCCCTTCACTCGCCCTCCATACCTCTGCATGTGCGCTAGGCTGCTTCCGTTGTCCGCACATGAGCTCATCCCGTATACCACGAACCAAAGGTGTTACAGACCCTCCCCAGCCAAAACCGTCGACGTCCTCATCGAATCCCGTATTTCCCAGGTGCCCCGATTGAAAAGTTTGACCTCTCATAGCCAAATCCTCCCATCACACCACGGCTAAGTGATTACCTTGTACTTCCTAAGTGTCCTGATTGAAAAGTTTGACCTCTCGTAGCCAACTCCTCCCATCACACCATGGCTAAGTGATTACCTTGTACTTCCCAGGTGCCCCGTTTGAAAAGCTTGACCTCTCATAGCCAACTCCTCCCATCACACCATGGCTAAGTAATTACCTTGTACTTCCCATGTGCCCAAATTATAAAGTTTGACCTCTCATAGCCAACTCATCCCATCACACTACGGCTAAGTAATTACCTTGTACTTCCCAAATGCCCTGATTAAAAAGCTTGGCCTTTCGTGGCCAACTCTTCCCATCACACCACGGCTAAGTAACACTTTGTCCAAAGACTCCTCTTTGCCCCACTTGACTACTCCAATCAGCCGAGTCCTTGGGAGAACCAATCCCCAGAGTGCGAGTCTCAATGATCCGCATCAGCCCCCTTTTTCGATGACTCCAACACTTGAATGCACCCCAAACGTTGCAAAGGCACCATCCGAACTAAGTCCTCATGGTCTGACTCAGCTTGGTCCTCTTCCGCAGCAACTAACACAATCAACCTTTCTCTCTTCGGACATTCCTTGGCACAGTGTGGCCCACTGCATAGGAAACAACAACCACCTTTGTTCGGCCTGCTTGGTTGTTCACTGCCCTTGTCCTTGCCACCATTACCACCCTTGATGTCATTTGTGTTCGCTGACTTGTCGCCTTTCTCCCCATGCCCAACAGAATTCTCCTTGAAACCTGTCAAACTATCTGCCGCTGCAATGGCTGCGGGAAGGTCCTCTACTTCCCTTCTTCGCAATTCATTTTGCGCACATGTTTGCAAGCCCGACATGAAGTAGAACAACTTGTCTTCCTCCGACATGTTAGACACTCCCAGCATAAGTAATTGAAATTCTTTTACTTAGTCCCGAACTGCCCCTGTATGTTTGAGCTTTCGCAACGCCTCTCTTGCAAGCCAAGCCACATTTTTGGGAAGGAACTGCTCCTGCAACTCTTCCTTGAACGTGTGCCATGCTTCAATCCATGGCCGGCCTTCTGCTACATCATTGTCCAACCGTGTCCACCACCAAAGCTTTGCGTCCCCCTCAAGATACATTGCTGCCACCAAAACTTTCTCCTCCTCCGGGGTATAGATCAACCTGAAATAGCTTTCCATGTCCCAAAGGTAGTTGTCAATCTCTTTGGCACCAAACATTCCCAAGTACGCCTTCGGTTCGGGCACCTTTGTCTTCTACATTTGTTGAGAAATCCCTTCGCCCCCATCTCGTAGAGCAGTGTTGATGACTGCCCTCTTCAGCATCAACACTTCGTCAATCAACTCCTTGAATTTTGCCACCGCATCTGCAACTTGCGTCATTCGCTGCATGAGAAAATCCGCCGTTTCAACCATCTCAGCGAATAACATCGTGATCCAAGTTGCCTCTTCATCCGAACTACCTTTCAAAGACGCGACCAGATGGAGAGAGACCTCTAGAATGGACACGCTAGTCGAATGCCCCCAAACGCTCCTGAATTTCACGCAAGGAAGTTTGGACTTCAACCAACGTGTCATTCCCTATAGACATCACATCCACCTTCGCCTCAAGCTCCAACATACGAGTTTGCATTGAGCCTACCATTGACAAGCAAACTATCCGCCTTCAGCAACCCGCCAAGTCTTTAGGACCTCGACAAAATCCTTAAACTTTTCGGGTCGAGCCCGCACAAGAGTTGCACCCACCAGTGCTTTTCCTCATCTACCAACTATCACAAGGTCCGGAATTCACGATGATTTCACACGCCTTGTGCGGCCTGAATGCCCTCAGCAATCAGCAGCCTTCTCACTCTCTTAGCACACACACGATCACAAGGAAACGCACACACGCTACAAAGAACAACGGAAGAGAAGGGAAAAAGGGCCTAGCCCAAAAACATTTCCGCACTTGATGTTATAGAAGCACCTAGTTCGAATCTTAGTGCCATGACTCAAAACCCACTAGCTCTCATCTCTTATGAGCTTACAATGTATTCCCCACCCTTTTATACCGGTTGGTCGCAACCAAGCGGTTACAACATGAAACCCATGACTTAGCCCACTATGTTGTTCGTAACTGTCTGTAACCACCTGCGGTTATGCACAAGAGCATGCAATAACCACTCGATTAGTGGGCAGCAACCGTCAGCTACTACCATGTTCTTCGTCATGATGCACTTGGGTCTTAGTGGGGATCATACTAGTCGGTTATGCAACCGTCAACCTTGGCACATCGCCCATGTGCCAATGAGAAGGAGAAGACATGGCCACGCCCTTAGCATGCCCTCCACGCGCCCTCCATACCTCTGTATGTACGCTAGGTTGCTTTTGTCGTCCACACATGAGCTCCTCCCATATACCATGAACCAAGGGTGTTACAATAGCCATGCTTGGCTAATCACAGTTGAACTACTGGAGTAGCAGCTGCCAGATCGTTAGGCGGTGTTAATTCGCCTATTCTAGGAATTGATGGCTTTGGTACCATTGTTAAGTACAAGAATACACAAGGAGATAACTTGGTGAAGAAGTTCCAGAAATGTGGTCACAGGGCCATTGGGCAAGCACATGGCGTGCAAGCCTTCAAGGGAGAGAAAAGAGTGAACAATCAATCAATAGAGGGAGGAGAATAATTAGAAAGCTTAATTAATTCCATAACCTCAATTAGGGCTAAGCCCTCACATTATATAGACATTATTAGTGGACTCACAAACAATCGCCTAAGGCCCTTTATCAAAGATAAATACTAATGAACTAATACATACTGACATAAATGCCCTTATTCATGAATAACATAACTAATTAGCTAGCATGCGGATCCACAGGCAGACTGGACCCTTAGAATGGGTCATACCAGCATATTGTCAATCTACATATACAACTAATTTGTAAGGGTAGTGGAAGTATTATATCTAGTTTATCCTGTCTTCCCATTTAAGAAGAGGCATCGTAGTCAATTGCTAGGGATCTTCTTAAGTGAGCTATTTCTGTTCATTCTCTTCGTGAACATCTTTAAGCTTGCCATTTTATAATCACTCTTCGAATTGCATAGTGTGAAGCTTAAATCCTTGATCGTAGATCACGAAGATTAACAGCTATTAGCTAAGTATGAGAATTTCTGGTTCGACATGATTTGCAGGAAATGTTTCCATGACTTTTGAACACATCCATTGTAAAAATGTATGTTCAAATCATTAGCTTGATAAAACTCTACGAAACAGGTCAAAGCTAAATACCTCTAGTTATGCTAGCCATTAGCCCAACATGACCAACACAAAGGAAGTGTACAAGTGTTTAAACATTATCATAATATATATTGTAAGAATATATACATATGTTTAAACTGCAAAAATAAAACAAATAAACAGGCTCTCCACAGAATATAGAAATAAAAAGTATGCATTCAAGATTACCAAATTATTACAAGCAGATGCAACATGAGCATCCCTCTCCCCGAAACCTAGTTTTGCTTCCTGTAATGCTGACAGAAAGAATCTTTCAGCTTCATCAACTTGTCCCTACGAGAAAAGCGAACACCAAAATCATTTTTCCATACAAAGGAACCTTAAAAAAACCCAATTTACAGACAGTTTCAACTCAGACATATTTCAAAAAAGGCAATTCTTCCCTTAATTACAGAACAATTTGCTAAATACTGACTCTATTATCATCATCACTGTTCACACCTCCCATTTGTACAGGGTCAGAACACAGATTTCCGCTACATTGTTCAGGCCTATCAGAAACCATTTCCACATCCAATTTATACATGGCCAAGTCTTTTCTCACTAGCTCCTTCCAGGTATTGGGTTGCTCTTTTTCTTTGAGAGGGCCACTACAAATCATTGGCTACATCTTCTGGGCCGTTTGCAGGCTCCTTCAAGCACAGCCAAACATCTATAATAAGCCAAGATATGTGAATCGATCACCTCAGTACTAATCATCATCGTCGTTGTCGTCATCATATGCCTTATCCCAGCTATCTGGTGGCATGGATTCTATACCATATTTGACTCTTACAAAAATCAAAATGATGGTAACTCAAGTATTAATAGTACATGATAATTTTAACTTGGAAGGTGATTTATCATCATCAACAATTCATCACAAATCAGATGTATAAATCGATCACCACAGTACAAATCGTAGGTGACAATTATTTTCTTAACTTGGAAGTTTATTTATCATCACCAATTCATCATAAATATTTTTTGGCAAAAGCTATCAACTCTATCAAAAGCTTCAAAGCATGAGATAGAGACTACAAAGTACTTGTTTCCAAATCTTCGGGAGAAATAAATATCTAAGAAGTTTCAAGTTCAGTCTGTAATTCAAAATTTCACTGCAAAATTTAAAATCATCTACATGAAAAATATCTGAAACCTGAGGATTTTATGAGCTCTATAATAACTGGAACTTAAAATTACCAAGCTAATCACTGAATCCCAAAAAATTTCTCTAGGATCCAAATAAAGGGCCCAAAATTTGGAGGTGTCTAGTGGCATTTAAATTATCAAGATGAAATCATCACGGGCATGCCAAAAAAGCAACCCCAACCTTTCAACAATGATAATGCAAATAATAATGAGACATGGATCTTAAATGGAGTTAACATAAGGTAAAATACAAAGAACAAACTCATACTTTCATAAATGAATCTCTCCCATTATCTGTGAAAATCCTCCATTTAGATGTGTGTTCATTTGCGACAATAGACCCATCTTCAACTCTTTGCAACCCACCTAGATAAGCCTCCCCAGCTTCATACTGAGTGCCTGACCCACCAACAGAGACATCATCTGCCATTACGTACGGGCTGTTTACTCCAATAATTATTCCTGTGATACCAAAATTTTTGCAATCACAATTTGCAACAACTATGAAGAAAAACATATTTCTCATTTCAGCTTGAATACCTAAAAAGACATGACTGAGGTAAACATTGATCATTTAGAATACTTCAGCACATCTTCAGCAATTGTAGCATGTTACCGTGATAACACATGACAAGGATGATGATGACATCAATTCTTTAAAGTTAAGAAAACAGAAATAACAAAGAACGGTAAGAAAGGATATACTTAGGGGCTGTTTGGGTGTTGAATTTTTTGGAAACAAAAGTAGAAATTTTTGGAATTAATTCTAAAAATATACTGCCAAATTTGAATTACGTTTGGTAACGGAATTTTTTAGTCAAACCCAATTTTAAAACTTAATATAACTCTCTCTCCTAAACTCGGATATACACATTCTTGGTATTATTACATTCCTGAGTTCGAGCTCTATCAAACAAGATCCCACAAGGGTATGTAATTTTGAACTTTTAAAGTGGGCCCCACCTATATGAGAGGTAGCTCTTGAAAAATAACGGAATCTGTAATTTTCGAAATGGGCTGGGAGCCGGAATTAACGGAATCACCTCATGAGGTGATTTGGTGATTCTAGTCAATTCCGGCTCGAAACGGCTTGGAATCAACTTCTGTGCAGAATTTTTAATTCTACCCATATTCTACACACAAACATAATTCCGATAATTTAAGCCGGAATTGAGACAGAATCAACGGAATCTGACAAAAATCCGGTACCCAAACAGCCCCTTAAGGTCTAATTGCATGAGCCTAAGTATACATATTTAGATTACATGAACAAAACAATGTTAGATGTGTAATTTGAGTCATTGGAGTGTTTGGCTGCTACTCAAAATCATAAAATGAAGAACAGGCAAAACATGAAGACTCAAAAAGTGTTTCAATAGGTAAAACACATACACATTACACACGCTTAGGAATGATACTATGATAGGGATTATCATAAGGAAAGTGTGAGAGAGTATAGATGAAAGATGGATGAAATTTCACAAAAAATATTATTTTGTTTATTAGCAATCAATGGCACATACGCAAACAATCAATTGGCCTTAAATGTAATTTAAGAGTTTCTCCAGCACATCAAATAATCGATCATCATGTGGAAAGAATGAGGCCAGAACAATTGATTGGCTTTTGAAACGATCAATGGGCCTCGCCTCGGCTAAATGGATTTCGAATGCCAAAATAGTGAACGATTAATTGCTTGATGCTAGTTTTTCTTAAAATAAGAATTCCATGTGGAATTTGTTTCTTATTGCAAGTCTAACACCTAAACTGACTTGGGGGTCTATATAAGGGGTGTTTGGACATGGTAAAGATGGGGAGGAAGCTTGAAAAGAGTAGAGAGCATTGAGAGTCTTCTCTATTGATTTGAGATAGGAGAGAGCATCCATGGCTTTTGGATTTTGAGAGAGATATCAAAATTAGCCATTAGCAGCCTACAATCATTCATGTATATGTCTTTTAACTTCATAAATTGTTTGCGAAGAAACTTCACGCATACACACTTAAAAGGACAAAGTGGTGAAGGAGGAAAAGAGGTTTGAGATCAAGACTATCTTCTAAGTCTCATCATTTAAGTGTTGTTGAAAAGATCAAGGGAGAATCGTTCAAGTTAATAGATTTTTTGTGAAGATCGTGATCATTCAAAGCTTATTTGGAGTGAAGATCAAATTAAACGCAAGTAAATTGTCGGGGTGGTGATCAAGAGTCTAGAGTGGTGTGGAGACCATGCATAGGAGAGGAAGGACTCTTTTGTTTGCATCAATGGTAACTTTGTATTTTGTTTACATAGTGCATTATTTGATATGGACAAAGTGTCCCGTGGATTTTTCCAATGAGGGTTTCTATGTAACAATCTCTTCTGTCGTGGTTTAATTAAATTTACTAGTTCACTAAACATATAGGATTTGTGCTAATTGCATTCAAAGAGTTTTAAATTTTGTAACACATAAGAGGGCATACATCATGTAGTTCTCAAGTAAAATTTTGAACTAGGAGCATTGTAGTTCAGCCCTAGGTTTGGCCTTTACAAACCGACAAAAATGTGACCTTTGACTAGTGTTTTTAGCAAACATATTGTGCCTAATGTTCCACATGACATACAAATAGACTAAATGATGTATTAAGCTTAAAAAATAAGAAACCAAGAGTCCACAACTAAGTTTCATCAATCAATGCACACATGGACAAGGGTCATGGCCCCCATGTGCTATGAAATTGTGACTTTGGGACCATGTAGGTCCCATTGAATTTCATGTTTTCCCATAAGGTTGGACCATGTGGTCCTCTAAGAATGTCATATTTTTATGTCCCCCTCCCCCCTTTTGGCATCTATTTCTGGCTCCGTCCCTGAATGAACATAACATTTAGTTCCAGTTGAAGCATAAATCCTGCCAATAGAAAGTACATCTGGGAAGTAAAATGCAAGATAAAATCATCACGAACCCTTACCAGCTGATCCAAATAGCATAAACCATGAAGGAAGATCCCTTTGATGCTTTCTCCAAACCAGGAATCTAAAAGAGCTTGCATTGAGGAAGCTGGATTTATCTAAGTCACAAAAGAAATATAAACATGAATGCACAAAGATATTTCCCATTTTCCCCAAGAGAAAAAGATGCAATAAGCAAAGAAATAACAGGAAAAGGAAGATACACCTAAGTACACGGCAGAGAAGGCTAACACTCAGCACAGACCCATTTAAAGGAAGTTCAGAAAATACTTCCGATCCCAACAACTCATAATGTTGATTCTAATATATAATATAACAATCCAAATACAACCAAAGAAAAGTGCACATTTCTCAAATTGGCTCCTTAATGCTACATCCGCTGTCCACAATATCCGGGCGCCAATTGTTAGAAGCAATCATTTCCAAACAAATTAATACAAACTTCAACATTTGGAGGAAACACAACAAAAAAGAAAAAAAAAACTACAAACGCAATGACAACTATCAACGCCTAAACCGTAACAGGACACAGAAATTCATTCGCAAGAACATCAAACGAAACAACAAAGTTGAAGAGAGAAAGGCCAGTGGAGGAACTCACTGAGGGAACTAGCCCAGGAGGGGTGAGAACGATTGGCCGTGAGGTGAGGAGGGAATCGCAGCCTCCTCAGCAGCCCGACCGCCCTCTGCAGGACCATGACTGAAACCCTAGATAACTGATTCGATTCAACTAAGACTTCAAGAACCCGACTGGCCGCTGGAGCTTCTTGGTGCTATAATCTCCGGCGAGAGGAGTAATAATCTTCAACTGTGAGACTGTTAGTTACAAATGCAGTCCCTGAGTTATCCTTTTATTACAATTGCATCCCCAGACGTTTCAGTACATGTATACCCCGAAACTTTACCTATCCTCAAACACACCCCTAAATATTGAGATTTTACAACTACACGCCATTTGTTAACAATATTTACAATTAAAAAACTCCACGTAGACCATGTTGGATCTCCCCCTCTCTTGAACATAAAACATGCAACTTATTTATGACATAATGGAATAGGGCTTTAGGTGAAAAGTCATAAATTTGACATCGACTCTAAATTTTTTATTAAGATAAAAATACCCCTTTATGACTAATTTTCAACCCACTACCGTCACTCTTTGCACATCATGACATACATCATTTTTTTCAAATAAAAGATTAATTCAGTTGTACCTATCTAGGGATGTCACCAGGTCGGGTTCAGGTCGGGTTTTGTCAAACCTAAACCCGATACCATTTAACAAATGGTAAACCAGAATCTAACCCGAATAGCTATTCAAGTTGAATTTAGAAACTCAAACCCGATATTCGGGTTGAATTTAGAAATCCAAACCAGACTCATTAGAGTTGAGTCGGGTTTTATCAAAATACAAAAAAATATAAAAAATTTATATTTATAACCTTATTTGGGTCAAGTTTTGTCAAACCCGAACCCGATACCATTTAAGAAATAGTAAACCCGAATCCAACCCGAATAGCTATTCGGGTTGTGTAATATCCCGAATTTTCTTGAGTTTTAAAAATTAAATACGTAGAAAATAGGGTGTTTGACCCATTGATATTCTCAGTAGAATAACTTCCTCCCTCAATAGAATTTGTAGCTGAAACTAATTCTATTAGAAAGTAGACAGATAGAGCTTCGAAATGCCACCAAGAACGCATGAATCGGAGTTTGGATGAGGGAGATATGACTATTCAAAGTTGAACATATCATATAGGGCCTGTTTACTCGATTTAGAAATATATTTGGCCCATTTAAGTCATTTTGTGGGCCCGGTTATTTATTATTCCGAAATTAATTTTTAAGGTCCAAATTAGGTGGACTGATTGGGGAGGATTACCCAAATTCTAGGGGGTTTAGGAATCCTAATCCCTATGCTTATAAAAAGGCTTTTGAGGGCACAATTAAGGGGCTGGTTTTTGGTCGATTGAGGAAAGGAGAGAGAGCAGAGAAGGCTGCCGAGGAAATTTTTCAGTAAAGCTTCAACAGTGGCGGATCGACATCGACTCAGCCAGTGAGGTAGGCTCCTAGAAATTGTTTTTTTGAATACATGCTTTAAGTGTTAGATCATTAGTAATTCTCTGCAATTAATGAATATAATGGAATTGCGGACATCTGCATTGATATTCTCTTGTTGGTGGTCATCCGACTATGCTTTATTGGGAACTTGGTTGTGCGGAAGCCATGGCCGATGGGAAGTATAGATACATAAAAGAAGCAGCGGCTGATTGAATGTGTGAAAATCCTTGCTGAAGTAGCCATTTGTTGTAGAAGGGATTCCAAATCGGTTGTATAAGCAAGGCATGATCGACAGATGAGAAATTCCATCTGCAACTCCCGACTAGCATAGAGGAGTGACTATTGCCGCCCTTGGCTTCCCAAGGTTCGGCGCGGTTCTGTCCAATGGTAGCAGAGATACAGGGCAGAATCTCTGCTGCCTATCAAAAAAAATTAGTGAGAAGAAAGGATGATTGCAGCAGCATGAATGGAAAGTATTCCGGCGATTTTGGGGGGTGGAGGAGTCATAGATGGCTTAAAAGCATTCATCTGGTTCCTAATCTTGCCGACATAGACAACTCTGTTTCATCCGCTGGAATTTATAGGGGAGAACTACCAGCAAAGTTGAGAGTAAAACGTGATTGGATGTTGGAGTGAGGCAAGGACGGTGAGGACGGGAGTAATTCCGGTAGTCTCAGGTGGCCGGATGGACACTTTCTCACTGGCTGAATGCTGTTTCCTTCTCTCTGTGCAAGGAACGGAAAAACGAGCGGAGAGTTTCCATTTGTCGAGGGTGGCGTGAGGGACCATAAAATTACCCAGAAGGGTTAAGGAGTGGACGACATACCTTTTCCAGCAGACCAAGGAAGAAGGTTCAGCGGCAGCTCGCCGGCTGGACCTCCTCTGCTCTGGTTTGCAGGAGCATCTTTTCATTGGAGTGTCTGTGAAAGAAAAAAAAACAAACCGCCTTTTGGACGCCGACGGACCGACCCTGTCGGTTCCGCCATGCACCGGCGGTCCAGAAGCGCTGGGCCGCCCACCCCTCTGCCAAGGTAAGGGGTCAACTCCACTAGAGGCTGTTCAGCCTCTGGCCGGTGGCAAGGAAGATGACCCGCTCGCGGGTTGTCTGCTCCCTAGACTGGGTCGGGTTACCCGACCCAATCCGGTCCTTAAAAAAACAATGTACACTCTTTGAACCGGGTCCGGTTCAATGCGTTAGAGTAGTATTAAAAATTTGGAAAAAATTACAAATTACCATGAGAATATTCCTAGTTTACTGACCATGTTTCAAACTGGGGAAAAATTCCAATGTCTTTAAAATGACTAATTTACCCTTGTGAGTTTAAGCATAGAGTAATGTTAATGACCTAACTTCGGGGCACCGGTTCAATGGCCTATGAGTGATCTTAAAAATTGGGAAAATTCTCAATAAGATTGTAATGGGTAACCTAAATTTAGACCAATCTACAAGGTGGGGAAAAATCCCAATATGTAGATAATTAATTGTTTTACCCTAGGTTTAATTGTAAACCGTTAAGTCAACCTGGGTTGGTTCAAGGGGTTCACAACCCCGTCACATGCCAGGAAAATTACATAGAGTCCATGAAGTCGAGTAGTATGTTAAGTCAATTTTGGACCCTTCAGATGTCATTAAGGCCTTAAACAAAATGACAGAAATAACCTTATGTAAATCGGCCCGTATTCGCGTGGATGTTATTAATACGCCAATGTGATACTAAAACCTTTTGAGAGGTTAACGTCTTTCCCGAGAGCAGAGAGGACCTTATCCAATGTTGGATAATTACCTTAATACCCTCAAGTACATATTATTAGATTTTTTAAGAGATTTATTAAGTTAACCCAAGGAGGGTTAGGGCATGAGAGCTCGAGTAATTATAATATCATTATTAATTTTGATTATTGATATTATGTTCTGTTTGGACCTTTGTGGTTCTAATTGTTTATGTTGTTCTTTGTTTCAATTTTTGATATTGATGATGTGATAGTTGTTAATGACATGTCAAAAAAATAGTATATTCTCCCACCTAGACGATTGTCAATTTTTGTGACAAATTTGTGAGTGAGCCCGTGAGTTATTTAGGTGAAGTCGATTTGAAGAGAAGACCACGAGACAGCAAACTGAAGCTCCAATTCATCTACAAATTCCATCAAGCTCAAGATTTGGATCAATTACAACTGGCACTCTCATTGTGGCTCTTACATACACTTCTTTCCGCCCCTAGGACCTTATAGTAAATAATTAATTCTCTAGGGTCACTTATAAACCTTTGTCTTACCCACACATGGGTAGTCTTACTCACTCATGGGTAGACTTACCCGCACATGGGTAGTCTTACCCACACATGGGTAGTCTTACCCACTCTTGGGAAGGCTCACCCACACATGGGTAGACTTACCCACACATGGGTAGTCTTACCCACTCTTGGGTAGGCTCACCCACACATGGGTAGTCTTACCCACACATGGGTAGGCTCACCCACTCTTGGGTAGGCTCACCCACATATGGGTAGTCTTACCCACTCTTGGGTAGACTCACCCACCAATGGGTAAGAAGTATCATCTCTTAACCTCTATAAATACCTATCTCATAGGAAGAGGTGATCACTAAGTAGAACTAAACCCTCTCAAGTCCCTTAGGCATTCTTGTAGCTTCCTTGCTTTATTTTTGGAAAGCCTTGGGCCACTTGTCTTGAATTTCTTCTCTCATTCAAAGGAATATCAATGGAGTCTCTTTTGAGAGCCATGGAAGAAATTCAAGCTTGATGGTCTTTGGTTTCTTGTTCTTATAGTGTTGAATCTTTAGAAACCATAACATGCAAGAGTCATATAAATAATAAGTTAAAAACACAACCAAATATTATAATCATGCCATAAGAAAGGATAAAAGCCCCTACCTCGCTTTTCGCATGAGTTTGAAACCTATAAATCGGACACCACGAAATTGGATGTCCACTTTTGGGGTTTTGGAGGTCTCCAACCAGAAAAATAACCCCGCCATGACGTCCGACACGCTCGATTTAGGTAGAAACACTTCTTAAATGACTTAAATCGGACTTAAAATGAGTAAGAAATGAAGAACATAAATTTCTAAACGTGGGAGAGAAATGAGAAAACGTGAGAGAGACTAGATGTTGAGGATGTTATTTATAGAAAAACTGGATAGATGTGAGGCTGACACGTGTCAATCCTATCCGCTTTGTCAGCAATGCTATCTACTTCGTCAGCAATCTTATCTGCTTTGTTAGCAATCCTATCCACTTTATCATCAACCCTATCTACTTGCATCATCAATCTTATCCGCTTCGTCGTCAGTCTTATCCACTGTGTCATCGATCCTATCCAGAATGATATTATTTTATTCAAATAATATATTGACCTCAAAATGCGATAACTTCCAACATTGACGTTGGAATTGCACGTTCTTGTTACCGATGGACTCGTGTCGACGAGCCCTTCAAAATAAGACCACACATGGGTAGGTCATCCCTCACTTTCAAAGTGGGTCCCGCCCATATGACATTTTCCCGAGGTCGTAACTTTCTCTCCCGACCTCCGTTTCATACGTTCTTAGGTTCGTTATGCTTGTCTCACTGAGCTTTATCATAACCCAATAAAAACTCTCCAAATATCTACCTCTAAATAATTTAAAATAATTAAAAACTCATAAAATAATTTTATTAGAGGCAAGAAAACATACCAAAAATTCGCGGTCGTTACACTACTAGTCCGATGGCAGTGGCATTTAAGGCAAAGGTCACAATGGGAATCTAGAAAACTAACAACAACTATGGTGGAGGGAGGAAGAAGAAGAAGGGGAGAAGTAACGAAGAGCAAAAGAATAGGAGGGCAAATTTTTCCAAAAGTATAACTTATTTGGACCATAAAGGTAATTCAAGAAATTTTCACACCTTTCCTCATGAAAAGTTTGCTCATCAAAGTGGATGTCATTTTTTTCTAAAAGAATCAAACTTGATTATGAAATTTTAGTGGGAAAATTATATAAATATTTTTAAAAAAAGTATTTACCAAAATAGTGGATAGAGGAAAATAATTCCTATTATGGTATTGGTTTCCACCATGCAGGCGTTAGCCTGGCGCTGGCTCATGCACATCTTGCTTTTTTTCATATTTGTTCAATAGATTCCATCAAGGATGAAATCCACACAAGGCTCACATGGCCATCCCAACTTGGCCAGTGATTATGGGATTGCATCCTTTGGAAGGACGAAACTATGTTTTATCCTTCTAAATGACGAAATCAGCTTTCATCTTTTAAAAGGACAAAATTAGCTTTCGTCCTTCTAAATGATGTAAGCTCATCATTTTATCGAACCAACCCCGCCCCCCCAGTCTATTTTCTTTTTTCACCATCTGTTTTCTTTCAATCTCCTCACCTGTTGTAACGCCCGAGATTTTTCATCACATTTTCTTAAAATTCATGGAATTTTTTTTGCAATAAAAGACTATAAATCGGAGAAGAATAACAAAATACAAAACCTGTAAAAATAGTTTATAATTTAAAACACTAAACATCAATTTTCCCATCCAAAATTTTCCTCATTCAATCAAACATTGTACGACCAAAGCAAATATCCTCAGGCACTACTCGAAAATAAGTGTATGACTAAATTACCATGATCATGGATTTTTAAATACAAATAACTTCCAGGCATCCCTGAGTACAAGTCCCATAAATAGTCCATTGTCTTATCCAAATTAAAAGTCTAGAAGGTATAAACACTTAAATTCTCATCTCACCCAATACATTAGATCATGCATAAAATAATACTCATATTGAGTCAAGGCTATACTTGAATCAAAAGGGAAACAATCCTTCACAAAAATGGGCATCCATCTCTAGGAGCTCTCCAATACAAACCTGCAAAAGCCTCCCGAACAACGGGGCTAAAAAGTAGGGTAATGAGTATTTTCATACTCAATAGGAAAATACCTAGTAGGGGAATCCTAAATAGTGAACTCAATAAGTTCATAAATACATGCGTTCATGCAACTCAAACATGAAGCATACAACATATAATAATCATATACATATGCATATAATAATGCATAACAAACCATGAAACCAAACTTATACAAACACCCATAATCAGGGTCGTACAAACTTACTCTTACCATTGTATGCATACTTACATATACTCATACGACCTTACTCATATAATCTTACACTTACAGTCCTTCTTAGAATCATATACTTACAGTCGTGCTCAGAATCGTACACTTATAGTCTTACTCAGAAACTTACACTTACATTCTTACTCAAAAATATCATCTTACAGTTGTGCTCATACTCCTACTCTTACAGTCGTACACATAGTATCGACCACTGAAGCTCATTACAACTAATAAGCTCCAGCGTCGAAAAAGAAAAGAATGCCACTAGGGCCCTTAACCTCTGGGGAGTGACTAGATGCCATGGACTTTTCCGAAGGCAAGGCACACCTATGCTCATGGGGCACAGGATCAAACAGTAAGAGTAGATTCATGATACTACTTACCCGAGTACGCAAATGCCCACTCTCTGGGACCATACAGTGCCAACAAGGGCCATACAGTGCCAACTAAGGGCGAAAAAATATATAGTGTCACTCTTGGGCAAGAATCTTATAGTACCACTCTTGGGCAAAACATATAATGCCATCTGTAGGCAGAAAACATACAGAGCCCATGAAGGGCAGAAACTTATAGTGCTCTCAACAGGGCATCAAACGTCTAAGCTGAAATATAGCATCAAGACTAAAATGAAAAACATACATTGCTCTCAACAAAGCATTAGACGTTTGGTGCTTTATACAACACACACACATCCCGCAAGATAAACACCATGGCAAGACATGGGAAAAATGCTCAGCCGACTCATTATCGGCTAGCTCAACACGGAACTTAATCTATCAAACCTTCAAGTCTCAAACTCACAATGCTATCATTAGCTTTGCTTATAATTAAAATTTGAATTAAGTAAATTATGCAGTACAATTATGCCACACAAACTCACACTGTTCGATTGATCAAACCGAAGCTGAGCCCGATCCAAAACCCCAATTCATCTGGGCAGCAGACTTCACTTACCCCATCCATATCATGATCATAACTCACCATACATCAAATCCTTACATAATCATACAGTCTCTGTCATCCACCTTACAACCAAAACATCTTACTCGGCATCATCAAACTGAGCTCCCCATAGTAGATCCCTGTTATCGCCCTCTTACTTAATACCTCACTTATCTTACTTTTCACTTCATAATATATACGCTATGCTTGTACAATTATGCACGCTCTTACTGTCTAACAAAGCCCATAAGGCTCCAAGCCTAAGTCCACTTACTTACCAAACCCTTGATGTACGCTCCAAACCGAACCAAACCAATTTGCTCCACTCCTTGCCTGTCAAACTTACGTCTATTATCTTCTGTCACATGCTTACACATCCACATACACATCCAACTCCATACCAAACACTCTATCACCTTTTACTGTTCATCGCCCACATGCACAGTCCACATACGTAACTTACTAACGGACTCGCTAGTCATAATTAGCACATACATATTCTACATACTTCAACCATACTTAGCACACGTATTACACATACATCAACCGTACTTATAGCTCATATGCATGCCAAATGTATCTAAACATACCATATAATCATGCTTATATGCACCTCATGCAATCCTAGCATGCTACTACTCATTCAAGCATGCTATCATGAAATTATGAGTTCAACGCTCCCCTACCTCAATCATGATGTTTGATGGCAAACATAAAACTATGGTGGCATCGGTGGCGAAGTTGGCAGTCAAAACCATTGTTAAGTTGAGAGAGTTGTTGTCCCAAGGTTTTAGGAAGCGCCAGAACTATTCGCAGCCAAATAGGGGTGACATGTCAATGCAGAAAATCTGCAATCCACGGCGGCACACTAGGGGCGACCGGGAGAAAGATCATGCCAACGAGTGGTAGGTGTGACTGAAGGTCCAGTCGTACACACTAAAATTTGACTGGCAATTGAAAAATACTCAACCGGTAACAAGACATCAAAATCGGCCGTGGACAGCATCCAATGGCATCAATTTCGCGTTCACAAGGGCCCACATAAGGGCGGAGGGCATGGGGTGACACTCAAGGATGGAGAAGAGGTGGTGTAGGACTCCAGATGATGGCGGAGCCATTTGACAGTCAAGTAGCACAATTATGGTGCCAAAACCCTAAACCGCACACGTGTCTACTTGCACACGCGGCTAAAGGGGAGGGAGAGAAGGCTGGACGATATCGATCCAAGGCTCAAAAGGGGGGGTAGGGCCATGCCTGAGGGTGGTGACCAACAAAGATGGCCTTTGCCTTTGTCGTACCGAGGTAGGACAACTAGAGGCCAATCGGCGTTTGGCAATGGTAAGATGGTAAAAGAAAACATGTGGCGCTCTCTACAGAGCGGCCAGACACAAAATTGGCAGAGAGGGAGCTTGGCTCAGGCCAAAAAAGAGGGAAGGTCTTTAGAGCGGACAACCATCTCCAAGCTGAGACCTGCCGAAGTATGGTGGTTCAGTGGGTGTTCGGCATCTAATGACGCTCGGTGGCCCAAATAGGTGCAAAACCCTTGGGGCACAAGGACGAGAAGGGGTTACCAACGGCTCTGGCTGGCTCTGTCATGGCCCTAGTAGCCAGGAGGAGCTATCTCCGACCAGAGGTGATGCCCAAAGGTAGTGGTGACATACTGGACACAACACACTGAGGAGCAAAGATCTTGTTTTTTGGACTAAACAGAGAGCGAGAGATGCGGAACTGGTTCCGACAAAACGAAGGGGATGGGGGCTAAATGGGGCCTAGAGGGGTGGCCCACTAGCATCACTAGGCCAAGGCAGAACTAGACAAAGGTCCACATGGCCCGGTCCAACGTCCGACTGGCGGTGGCAGTCACAATGTTCAAAATGGACAGACCAAAAATAGGGGAAGATCATGCAAACAGGATGGATGAGCAAAAAGGGGCCCAAAACAATGGTCTCCCGCAATCACCAAGCCGCAGCAGAGCCACAACGGTTCCATGCCATCACTAGTCAATGACGGGGCCAATGAAGGCAAGCTGGTGACTGATCAGCTGCAAGCGGCAAAAAACAAGCAAATAGAGTAAAGGGGCAGTTTTTACTATGATGTGAGACTGAGGTGGAGGTGGGACTGTGCTTAGACGTCGTTAGGCCAGGGCAAAGCCAGACAGAGGTTCATCAGCCATGGCTCGCCACTGGCGGTCTTTGTTTCACAAAAACATAGCACCTGTAGAACAGGGCAGAGGGGAGAAGACGGGACCGCGGGGAGGCCAACTGGGGGCCGGAAGGGACAACCTCCTGCCGTCACCGGGCTGGGGCAGAGCTATGGATGGACGACCGTCCAGTGGTGGCAGAAATAGCAAAGTACATAGATAGGGGATAGGGGCAAACCGGGGAGGAGCTCATGGGGGGTGTTGAACCGAGGCTAGGGCGGTGCCGGGGAGGAGGCCTAGTTGTCGCCTGGCCATTGCTCAGCTTGCGTCCAGCCGGTGCCGCCTATCTGACTCAACTAGAATGAAGGGGGGTCATCGCCTCCAGTGTTTTTTGGATTGGACTCAGACGAGCTTGAGCTCGATCTTTCATATTTTTATTTTATTTTCCTTTTTCTCTCCCTTATCTTCTGCAATTTCAACCTTTATTGATTTTTCACACCAGAACGGATGTCCAGGCCCATGGCCTACGATGAACCCCACACCCGCTCTATGAGTATAAATATTGTGGTTGAATACGCCAAAGCATCACATTTTCTCGGCAAAATTGATTAGAAAATAGCAAAAAAGTACAAGAAATCATAGGAAAAATCAGGGGCATTGCATTTGTCCTACCTCTACCCCATTTGTTTTTTGCTTGTGGTCATGGCTGAACCTTCCATTTGTTGTCCCTACTTTAGATCAGCTCGTCTCCCCTCTAATCACTACATTATTGGATCGAAGGGAGAGCTTTTCCCTCTCGGCTAGGTTTGCATCTCTCGGCTGAAAGCAAGCCTTCCCTTCCTCAATCAGGTTCCCATCTCTTTCCAACTCCTTCTATTGCTTCTAGTGTGTCATTTTTACCTGTCTTGATGATGTATCCCATTTCTCTATTCTTCATTCCATTAATCTATTTGACTTATGATATAAATACTATCCCTCTTTTACATGACACAAATTATGCTTTGTTTTGCATTATTTGGGTTAGTGATTTCTACTTATTTTTGTTTTAAGTAAAAAGGAAATTATTGTCATGACCTAGATTTTTAAAACCCTTTTTTATAAAAAAGAGGCTATATACACCACAAATACCCCTCAATACCCCGTTGCAGAGAAAAAGTTGGGTAATTTCGAGTTTCTCTTGTACCCCATCTGTCCCCGAGAAATTTTCCATGTCATTATCCCAAATAAACCCACAGAATAGTGAACAATGCCATGATGTATCCTCTCCTCCCATGCATCTCCTATAGTTGGCGGCCATCTTCCCTGAGTTCATGCCGGCAAAGCTTCGGAAAGCAATGATTTTTGGTCTCTTGATCTCATTCCAAAGGCACTGTTAGAAAGATTTTTCAGTGGAGGATTTGTTTGAAGGAAGATAGGGCCTAGAAAAATCAGAAACCAGTGAAGATTGGCGGCCATCTTCCCTAAGATCAAACCAACAAAGCTTCAAAAAGGATCTCATTCCAAAGGAATTGTTAGACATATATTCATTCATCTCAATCTTTTGACAAATTATTGGACTTTCTACTGATTTTGCATATATGTTTGCTCCTTCTAGGATTGATGCTTGCGGGTTTTCTTGCTTGTAGATTGAGCAATGTTTTTGCGTGGTTATTGATTCTCATTCACTGTGCCCGAATTTTCATTCGTCTTCAGCAATTGACAGGTTATTGGACTTTCCAGTTATGGGTTTATACAAATAAAACTAAATTTTTTGCTTCTTCTGGCATTGATAGTTGTCGGTTTTCTTACTTGTAGATTGAGCAAAGTTATTGCTGCATAGAGATCGTTCTATGCACTAAGGTATTTGCTTCTTTGGTTGAGTTCATCCACGTTGTTTTCCCAATTGCTGTTTGTTTTCATTGTTTTGGAACTGAGTCATTCCAACATTTTGGGCCTTGTTAATATTTGATGTTTGATAAATGGGGCATTAACACATAGCGACAAAGAAAATATAGTAATTACATAAACCTCCATTAATAAATTTACCTAGCATAAAACGTCATTAATGATGGTGGTTGTGTAAATGAATGAAAATACCCACCCTTGTAAATTGTTTTTTTGCTCTACTTATCTGTCGATTTCACATCAGATCTCCAAAATTTTCTATACAAATTCCTCTTAAAATTTTTCTATCATGTCTGCATAGGGCTTTCTGGTTTTTTACAATCTCGACTCGTTTAACATTTTTTTCCTGTGCTTCACTTCACTTATTTTCTTCCTTCTATTATTGACCTATTTTATTTGCACCATTTTTTAGTAGATAGTGATTGTTGCTGAAGTTGTAATGTTTTTTTATCACTCGCCCCTGTTCTGCACTCAACACAGTGCTTACTGTGAGTGGTTACTCTTTTACAGTGATAAGAGAATGCATGAGTTGAATATGCAGCTAGTCAACATTTTTACCTAGTCTGTCCATAAAATTTTGTAAGGTATAGTTTTTATCTATCATTGATAATATTTGGATTTCACAACTCTTTTGACGTAATAGCTAGTTAGAATAGTTACTTAAATTATATTGTTTAAATTTTGAGTTTGTATAGGAAGCTTTTGTCTCATGCAATCTTTGTTTTTCAGGGTAGCATGATTGTGCTGCCATGAAATTTCTAATAGATTTCAAAGGGGCGGCATGATCATGCTGCCCTTCTAATAGATTTCAAAGGGGCAACTTGATCATGCTGCTCTCCATTTTCCAGTTGATTTAAAAAATGGGCATCATGTTCATTTTCCAGTTTATTTCAAAGGTGCAGCATGATTAAAATTCATGGCAACATGATCATGTTGCCCTGAAATTTCTAATAGATTTCAAAGAGGTAGCATGATAATATTGCTCTCCATTTTCCAGTTGATTTCAAATATGGGCAGCATGTTCATTTTCAAGTTGATTTCATTGGTGCAGCATGATCGAAATTCATGGCAACATGATCATGTTGCCCTGAAATTTCTAATAGATTTCAAAGAGGCAACATGATCATGTCGCTCTCCATTTTTCAGTTGATTTCAAATATGGGCAGCATGTTCATTTTCCAGCAGATTTCATGGTGCAGCATGATCAAAATTCATGGCAACATGATCATGTTACCCTGAAATTTCAAATAGATTTCAAAGGGTAGCATGATTATGCTGCCATGCAATTTGAAGTGGATTTAAAAGGGCAGCATAATTATGCTATTGTGCAACTTCCATTAAATTTCTAAGATGTTTTTTACTGAAATTGATTTATGTAAATGATTTTACTTTATTTGAAGAGAGGATAACTGCTTGTACTTTTTAAAAAAATTGAATTAATTAATTTTGGTGATGTGGTTATTATTTCTTTTCTATTGTTTCACTTATATATTTATATTAAATTGTGTCTTCCATTACAATCATGGTGCAGTTTAAAAGTAACTTACAAGCATTGTGCAAAGTTTTAGAAGAAACTATTGGTTGCTTCAATAATGATAGAATAGAGGTATTAAGAAGAACTTTGTTCTGGGGAATCATTAGAGCTTTCTTACATGGAAAAATTACAAGTAGTGATTGTAAAAAATCTGATGAGATTTTGGAGAAAATAATAGACATGTTTTAGCCTACAACAAGAAAATTTAAAATAGGAAGAAGATTGATTGAATTGACAGAGGATGACGTGTCTATTATATTTGGAATTCCAATGGGAAGGGGAAAACTTTTCCATATAGATAGTAAAAGAAAACCCAACACACCATTTGTATAGAGGGTTTTCTCAGAAGACATATATGGAAATGATTCTCTCACACTAAAAGTAGTAGGTGATGATGTTCTTCAAGAAAATTTATTTGGATTAAGTCAACAAGAAAAAGAGGATTCAGTTTGGCTTCTATGTTTGTACATATTAGTTACAATTATTTTTCCTACAAGAGGAACTCAAGTTAATTGGTCATATATAAGAGCAATTGAAGATATAGAAGACATGGCTAATTACAAATGGCCAACAATTATTATCAACAAATTGATTTCTTCCATTACAACAAAATTTGAAGCCAAGCAAAACATTAGAGGATGTCAAATAGCTTTAATGGTAAGAAAAATTGATTATTTGAAAACATTTATTTATGCATTATTATTTGTATGAGAAACTAACAATGATAACATATTTTTGTAGTATTGGTTTTGTGAGTATACAATGCTTATTTAAGAAAAGGTTAAATCAATCCCAGAAGATGAGGTGCAAGAAGATAATTGTGTACCTCAAATAGTAAACTGGAGACTTTCAAATATGAACAGAAAACTTGGAAGAATTGATCTTCAAAGCATAGAAGATCATGAGGTAAAAAATATTGACATGATATTGAATAAATTTTTTTTAGATGATAATATTTATGGATTAAAGATATAACATATTATTTTTAAATGTAGGTGTTGAATGGTTGGTTACAAAGAATCAACCTTGAAATTCTATTTTTTTCTCAATACGAGGAAGATGAAGAAGAAGAAAGACAGCAAGAGGAGTCATCTTATTTTGTGGGAATTGAAGAAGAAAGACTGCCAGAAGATTCATCTTATTATTCTGTAGGAATTGAAGAAGAGGAGGAAGAAGAAAGACTGCTAGAAGATTCATCTTCTTATTATGTAGGAATTGAAGAAGAGGAAGAAGAAGGAGAGTCAGATGATTCTTCAGTTGTAGGAATAGAAGAAGATGATTCTCCTTTCGATTCTCTAAGAAGAGAAGAAGACAATGAAGAAGAAGTAGATCAAGAGGATGAAATTTCTTTTGTAAATATAGAAGATAGTGAAGAAGAGCAATGTACATTTTCAATAAAAGATGAAGTTCCCCAAATTGGATGGCTTCAAAAACATCGGTAATGTTTCTTTTACTTAGAAATTTTATTTATGTATTGCTCTCAGGTATTGAGTGCTTGTTTTTTCAGTGTGAAATTATTGGGAAAGCTCCAATTTCTTGTTCAATATTGTTTATTGCTTTTGGCATTCGAGATGGTTGTCAATCAGGAGCTTGTACTGAGCTACTAATTTTAGCTTTCGTTTGAGGGATTTTAGTTATATGTTGATGTTTGGCTATATGGAGCTATTTTTTGTTTGGGTATCAGGTTTGGCTTATTTGAGCTAGCTGGTTTGACTTTGAGTCATTAGTGTCTTAAGTGATTCCTGTTTACATTGTTTTGGGTTTTTTTTTTATTTCAAAAAAGGGCAACATGATCATGTTGCCATGAAATTTCTAGTGGATTTGAAAGGGCAGCATGAGAAGTTTCTAGTGGATTTCAAAGCGCAGCATGATTATACTACCATGAAATTTCCAGTGGATTTTAAGTTAAAATTATAGGCAGTATTATTGTGTTGTCTCTAATTTCAATCTTATAATTTTTTACCTGATTTTTATATTTCTTTCTTTATTTAAATGATGTATTTAGTTTGTTGATTTTTCATGTTGTAAGCATATAAAAGGACCTTCTAGTTATATCTTATTTACATAAATACATTTTATTATATGTCTTGTATTTCTTCTAAAGTTTGTTTATTCTTTTTGCAAATACTACTCCTATTGAATACAAAAATATGGTTGAGATAAATGTTTTGAATGAAGAGAAAAATAAACTTCAGCAAGAACTGGAAACTAGTAGAGCTGAAATATTAATTCTTCAGGAAGAAAATGAACAACTTGCTTCTGAGAAGAAGAAAAGTGAAGAAGCAAGAAAAGAAGATGAAGTCGAAATTAATAGATTGAACGAAAAGTTGAAAAAAATGGAAGATGATTTGAAAAGCAATGATCAATATTGCAACATGGTTGAAATTGCTTTTCTAGAGGAGGACAATGAAAAGTTATTTACTCATAAGGGAAATTTGGCTTTTGAGAAGGACAAATTGGCTGCTGAGAAACAATTAGTAGAAGAAGCAAAAGAAAAACTTGAAATTGAACTATATCATATGAGAATGAAGATGAAGAAAATGGAAGAAAGAGAAAAAAAAGGTATTAAAGACAAATTAAAGATGTATTCAATCAAATGGTAATGGAAAAAGAAGAAAAGAATGGCTTCAGAAACAATTGGCAATGAAGACAGAAGAAAACAAGAAGTATGAAGAAAAGATAGATATACTACAAGCTTCTATAGATGCCATTGCCTTCACAAATATTTATGAGGAGCAGCAGCCAGGAAGCAAGAGGCCAACCCCACAAAAAAGGCCAACTTCTAGACCTCAACTAGTTGAACCACATACTACACCAAGCTCAATGGTTGATAGGGTAATGAATAGGACAAGGAGGTCAAACAAAGAATCAAAAGAAAACACAGTCCATGTTTAGCCAAAGATAGCTAAAAGGAGAAAGATGGATGAAGATCAACCAGCAAGGCAAAATAAGAAGGGATCTAAAGGAAATGTATGGAAGTATGTTAAAATGAAAGAGAAAATGAAAATTGATGAAATGAATAAAATTGGAGACACATCGTAAGTAAAACAATAGTGCACTTAAGTTTTAAGATCAATGATTATGAATTTAATTGTGTTACTAATCTTTTTCATTTAATTGTAGATCAATCATATGGAGTTGTGACAAAGGAGTAAATGTCACTTTAGGTGACATTGATCAACTTGCAGATGATCAAGAAATTGGTAGTAACGTAAGTTGTAAATTGATTTCTTTTATTTATATTAGTAGTATTATGACTAATTAAAATTTTAAAAAATAAATGACAGGTCATTGATTCTTTTACTGAAATATTAAGGAGAAAAAAGGAAAAAGAAGAATCGACTGACGAATATGTCTTCTATAGCTCATTATGTTTTGTGAGTAGTTATTTGTTTAATTTTATTATTTTTATTTTTTGGAAGGTGTTATTTATTTGAATGATCATGCTGTTTAAAATTTTCTGTAAGTTAATGGATATTCATTATACTCTCAAGCAGCATGAACATGCTCTTCTACAAATTCATGTCAGCACTTGATAATAATTTTATAATTCTTTCTATTATTCTTTTTAAATCTTTAACTTACTAACTACTATTTCATGAAATTGATATAGGATTTCATTATAAATAAACAAAAAGAATTGCAAGAGATGTTTGTGTTCAAGCATTATAAAGTCAACAACTTGCATGGTATCATATATTTCCTATACGTTCAAATATACATTAGAAGGATGGTTCATGCATAGGTCATTGGCATTTGCTTATTTATGATACCCTTGAAGGCCAATGGAAACATTACAACTCTATGAAGCCAAAATATGGAATGTATGATACCTTCGTAGCAGATGCGTCGACTTTTGTAAGTATTATTTATATTAAAGTTAGACAAACCTAGCATTGTTTATCTACTTATATTAAAAATGATTATATTTGTACAGATGGAATATATCAAATCGTATGAGCTTGAAGCATTAAAAGAACAATTCTCATCCCAAGAGCTGCAATCATCTTTTACAAAATTGGAAAATATTCCACAACAATACCCAAATTCGTAAGTTTTAAATAACTTCTCATTATAGTTCCACACATTTTCATAAATGCATAAAATAGCATGATCATGCTGTAAAATTATTAATTGCAAGTTAGATTGTGGGGTTTTTATTTGCCATTAAATGGATGAGATTGTCAACAATCATGAAAGATTTATGTATAAAATGTACAAGGAAGAAGTAAGTCATTTCAGTGAATTATAATAAATGAGTCAAGCTCAGTTTATTTGGTTAAAATCACTATCCTAATTTTTGCTACTCATTTTCATGGTCAGGTAAATATCATACAACAGAAATAGCAAGATTGGAAGGTTTAGTTATGGTTACTCAAGCTTTAAAGGTAAAATGTTATGCTTCTTTATAATTTTTTTATTATTGGCTACTTCATATTTAATTTTTTGATAATACACATTTTTGCATGAAAATTAATAAATAATATGAGTGATTGTGTACATTATCAATTTTTTAGTTTCTTCTTATCTCGTCATTTCTTACTGCACATTTTTGCATGAAAGTTAATAGAAAATAGATAATACGAGTGATTGTGTACATTATCAATTTTTCAATTACTTCTTATCTTGTCATTTCTTACTACACATTTCTGCATGAAAATTAATAGATAATATGAGCGATTGGTATTGTGGGCATATTTTAATTTCTGGTAGGATTGCCCA
The DNA here is from genome assembly GCA_035235625.1 of Saururus chinensis. Lineage (NCBI taxonomy): Eukaryota > Viridiplantae > Streptophyta > Magnoliopsida > Piperales > Saururaceae > Saururus > Saururus chinensis. Next base: position 48,139,508 of record CP141140.1, read on the forward strand.
GTTAATATTTCTTAAACTACATTCATTGAGTATTGATGTGTCCTCCACACAACCCAAAATTGTTTATGCAGCTCATGAAGTTGGAAATGTGAAATGTGGAAATTGTTCTATGTTGTTTATGTATCCATATGGAGCTCCTACAGTGAAGTGTTCTTCATGTCTATTTGTAACAGAGATTGGAGTGAGTTTCCATCTTCAGCTTGTATTTATATTTAAGAATTTGTCTCTATAATGTCCATGATTTTTCTACGATTTTTTGTGATTTTTCTACTTTTTTTTCTAGTCATTTTTAGCAAAAAAATGTAATACTTTAGCGTATTTGTATTTGTGTATTTTGCCCATATTTATACCCATAGAGTTGGGTGTGGGGCTTAGTTGCAAGCCACGAGCCTCACTACACGCTTATGGCGCAAATTTTGGAGGTACAATGCATAAACAATAAGTGGACGTGTGTTGAGGACATAAATGGAAAAATAAAAAAGACATTTAAGTATGGAATGGATCGACACATTCCAGAGAATTCACAATGTCTAGAAACATTCCAAACGTCCAACAATTTTGTGAGAAAACCCAAGCACATTTTCGGTCGTTGCGTTCTCCCTCCTCTGCGTCTAATTCCATCGGTTCTTGCTGGGATCCTCTTTACCTCACTGCCAAGAGTTCATAGGTACCAGATATGACCGCCGCCATGGCCTCTTTGCTCCTTCACGAGGTACCGGACTTTTCTTCGGTTTTTGCCTTCTTATTCTCATTTTTGAGCTATGGGGGTACAATTTTGATGTCGTTTCTGGCCACCCACTAGACTTATGTCTGTTTGGCCACTAGGAACCCATAGACACTGGCTAGAGTCGCTGCCATGCTTTCTTTGCTCCGCTGTGAGCTACTGGTACTTTGGTCAGGTTTTGTTTATATTTTCATCTCACTGTTCGTGACATTTTTTTTAGATGCTAGTGTTTCCGGTCATTGTCCGGCCACCGGACGGACTCTGGTTGAACTCCGTTCAGCCTACCTTGACCTAATGTCGGTTGGGGGTTGCCATTTTTGACCCCGCTTCGCCCTATTGTCTTGCTTTACCTGATTAGACGCTTTGGGTGCGTCTCGGGTTGTTGTCATCAGTGAGCCGTGTGTCATTTGGCCATCATGGGCTCTACCCCGGCTCGGCAATAGTGAGGGCCAGCCCTACTTGGCCTATTACACCTCCACCTGGAATGGACCTCTTGCCTTTGCCCTATACCGTGCTAAATGCACAACTGCCTGTACAAAATGTGTTTGTTGTGGGTGGCGATTGGTGATGTCACCGCTTCGATTAGCCACCACTTCCTGACCCTAGCTTCGTTGCCTCTTTGTGGGCCTTGGGCTGCCTCCATGTGGCCACACGTGTGCTTTTGGGTTTAGGTGCCTAACTTGTGCCGCCTGACCGTTGGTTGGCTCTGCCACCAAATGGAGTTGACATTGGAGTCCTCCACCACCTCTCCTCTATCCTTGAGCATGCCCTTCGCCCTTATGTGGGCCCTTGTTGATGTGAAATCGCCGTCGTTGGGTGCTATCTGCGGCTGATTTCAATGTTGTGCAGTCGGCTGAGTACTTCTCAGCCGTTGGCTGACCTTCAGTGAGTACACCCTCGACTTCCGGTCGCACTGCCACTTATGTTAGCTTGACCTTTCTCCTGGCCACCCTAGTGTGCCGCCGTGGAATGCAGATTTTGCCACACTAATTTGTGTCACCCCATTTGGCCTTGATTTCTTCCGGCTCTTCCTAAACCCTTGGGACAACAGCTCTCAACTTGGCAAAGCTTTTGGCCACCAATTCTGCCACCACTACCACCATCGTGTGCTCGCTATCGAACGTCATGATTACGAGGTAGGGGAGCTTTGAACTCATAATTTCATGATAGCATGCTTTGAATGAGTAGCAACATGCTAGGACTATATGTTGAATGCTATGGATGTTAGATTATGATCTATTTGCATGATGTAAGAGGATGAATTATGCCATGTTGAAATGCATATGACATGCATGTTGGCTGTAAATATGTTTGAAGTATGTATGTGCTAGTGATGGCTAGCGTGTATGTTTGTAAGCTACACATGTGGAAGTATGTATGTGCTAGTGATGGCTAGCGTGTATGTTTGTAAGCTACGTGTGTGGAATATGTATGTGTTACTGATGGCTAGCATGTATGTTTGTAAGCTACATATGTAGAAGTATGTATGTGCTAGTGATGGCTAGCGTGTATGTTTGTAAGCTACGTATGTGGAAGTATGTATGTGCTAGTGATGGCTAGCGAGTGTGTTTGTCAGCTATGTATGTGGAAGTATGTATGTGCTAGAGATGGCTAGTAGGTATGTTTGTAAGCTATGTGTGTGGAATATGTATGTGCTAGTGATGGCTAGCGGATATGTTTATAAGTTGTGTATGCAGAATATGTATGTGCTAGTGATGGCTAGTGAGTATGTTAGTAAGCTATGTGTATGGATGTGTGTGTGTGCTAGTGATGGCTAGCGAGATATTGGTAAGCAATGTATGGAAGTATGTGTATATTATACGTATGTGTGATAGACATACGTATGTATGATGGCTATATGACTATTTGATGGATATGTGTATGTGTGTGGGGGGCAAAAGTATGGGTGACGGACAGTAAGAGATGATAGAGGTTTTCATCTGGATTTGTTGTGGATGTGTAATCATATGATGGAAGACATATGATGTAAGTTTGATGGGTGAGGATTAGAGCAGTTTGTTTGGTTTAGATCAGAGCGTATGTTTGTGGGATTGTCAGACACTAAGAGTGTTGCATAATTGTATAAGCATAACGTATAGATTATGAAGTAAAAAGTAAGCATAATAAGTGAGGTATTAGTAAGAGGGTGATAACTAGGTTTGGCTCTAAGGAGCTTAGTTTGATGACATTTGTGTAAGATGTTTTCGCCATAAGGTGGATGGCAGAGATTCTATGAATACGTAAGATTTTTGTGTACGGTGTGTTATGTTGTAAGATGGACGGGTTAAGTGAAGTCTGCTGCCCTGACGAGCTAGGGTTTCAGATCAAGTTCAGCTTCGATTTGATTAGTGGAGCATAGTATGTTTGAGAGTTTGTGTGGCATAATTGTACCACATAACTTACTTAATTCAAACTTGAATTATAAGTAAAACTAATGATAGCATTGTGAGTTTGAGGCTTGAGGGTTTCGATGGATTAAGTTCCATGTTTGAGCTAGCCGATAATGAGTCGGATGAGCATTTCTCATGTCTTGCCATGGTGTTTATCATGAGGGATGTTGTCTATGTGCTATATAGAGCACCTGACATCTAATGCTCTGTTGAGAGTGATGTATGTTTCTAATTTAGTCTGTGTGTTGTATGAAGCCCAAACGTCTGTTGCTCTATTGAGAGCGATGTATGTTTTTGATTTAGTCTATGTGTTGTATGAAGCCTAGACGTCTGATGCTCTGTTGAGAGCGATGTATGTTTTCAATTTGGTTTGTGTGCTATATTAAGCCCAGACATTTGATGCTCTTTTGAGAGCATTGTATGATTTCTGCCCAATAGTGGCACTATATGATCCTGCCCAATAGTAGCACTGGCACTATAAGACCCATTATGGTGGGCAATTGTATGGCCCTAAAGTGTGGGCGTTTGTGTTTATGTTTGCGCGCTCAGGTAAGTAGAATCATGGACCTGCTTTTACCTATTTGATCTTGTGTCCCATAAGCATTTGTGTGCCTTGCCTTCGAAAATGTCCATGGCGTCTAGTCACTCCTCGGAGGTTAAGGTGATGCCCCATTGGCATTCTTTTCCATTTTGACGCTGGAGTTTATTAGTTGTAATGAGATTTAGTGGTCAATAGTATGAGCATGACTGCAAGAGTATGAGTATGAGCATGAATGTAAGAGTATGAGTATGAGCACAAGTGTAAGAGTATGAGTAAGATTGTAAGAGTATGATTTGGAGCAATACTGTAAGCATATGACTGTACGAGTAAGGTCATACAAGTAAGTATAAGATTGTACAAGCAAGGTCGTACAAGTATGTGTAAGTTATATGAGTAAGCGTATGATTGTACAAGTAAGGTCGTACAAGTATGTGCAAGTTGTATGAGTAAGTATACGATGTGTACAAGTAAGTTTGTAAGACACTGATTAAGGGTGTATGTGTAAGATTGGTTTGATGGTATGATTTTAGCATGATGATATGCATGATTGTATACATATGAGCATGATTATGATATGCTTGTTTGCTTCATGTTTGAGCTGCATGAATGCATATATGTATCGACTTTCTAAGTTCATTGTTTAGAACTCCCCTACTGGGTATTTTCCTACTGAGTATGAAAATACTCATTACCCTATTTTTAGCCCCGTTGTTCGGGAGGCTTTTGTAGGTTTGTGACAGAGAGCTCATGGAGATAGATGCTTGTTTCCATGGTGGATTGATTCCCTTGGACTCAGGTATATATTTGACTCACTGTGAGTATTATTTGTGTCACAATCTGATGTATCGGGTAAGATGAGAATTAAGATGTTTATGTATTATCGACTTTTCGTTTGGATCAGACTGTGGACTGTTATGGGACTTGCACTCAGGGAAGTCTGGGAGATATTTGTATTTAAAGTCTATGATCATAGCAATTTATTTGTACATTTATTTTTGAGTAGTGCCTGATGATGTTTGGTTTGGCCATACGATGTTTGATTGAATGAGAAAATTTTGTATGGGAAAAATTGATGTGTGATATTTTAAATTATAAAACTGCTTTCACAGGTTTTGTATTTGTTATTTCCCCGATTTACAGCCGTTATATTGCAAAAAACTTTTGTGAATTTTAAGGAAAATATATTTAAAATCTCAGGTGTTACAGTCTCTTACATGAAATCTTATTCAATTCTTTAATTATACTGCCTTTTGCTAATTTAAGTGGCATAAATTTGAATTTTGACACATTGTTTTATTCATGAAAATTTTCTTGTTTCCAACACAGCTGATTGTAGAGCTTCCTCATCTTGCAGTTTATCAGTCGTTGTATCATTCGATGTTGTTATTGTCTCATCCATGTTCCCTCTAATTTATGCCACTATATTTATAGACCTGCATCATAAACAAATAATTTTATCTGGTGGGCATCAGTCAACTCATTTACTGAAAGAATTCCTAAATTCATTGGCCAGTTGACGAATCTTACTGCTATGTAAGCATTAACATGAGACTTTCTCAATTTTTAAATTGTAAACTAGATACTAAGATATAAAATTTGAGAATTTAGCAATAAAAAATCTAAGACTAATCCGGTTGACAAGACACAGTTGCATCTCATCCATCCTAGGGAAAGATGGTCAATCCTGAGCAGGTCTACTTAGGCCACGCTAAAATCAAAGTCCAAGCTAAAGATATCACCATAGCTAAAAGTAGTTTATATTTCTCTTAATATGAAATTTTAGTCTTACTTTGGTTTCTTTTTTTTGTGGGCGAATCTAATGTAGGAGGTTTGAGGGTAACTCCTTTCAGGGTCCAATACCTGATGTCATTTCTAATATCACCTCATTGACTGATTTGTAAGTGTGGGTCTACACTATGCTGGTTTACATATTTTCTTATATCTTTCACTATATGTATTAATTTTCATTGTTGATATTGCATAAGAATTAGTGACGTTACAAATGGGAGTAGCTCTTCTCTGGATTTTATTAGAAACCTGAAGTCCTTGAGCACTTTGTGATTTTTTGACACCTTGTTCCTTGGATCTTCATTTCATTTCCCATTATCCTTCCTCTTTAGTTATTTCATCTCTTTAACTTAGAATTTCATTTTGTTGCAGAATTCTAAGAAATAATAGAATATCGGCTGCCATTCCATCTGACATTGGAGAGTATCTATCACTGCAGCTTCTATAAGAAAGTTTATTCCTTTCTTTTGTGGATTAGATATCATGCTGAATCTTTTCAAATTATTTTCATCTGATTATCAACTTAATTTTAGCACTTTCTTAGTTCTTGTCATGGATATATGGTGTTTTGTTGACAGGGATTTAAGTTTCAACAATTTGACTGGTCAGATTCTAGACTATGTTCAATTTGAGCAGTCTCACCTCCTTGTAAGTAGCAACCATGTGTTTATCCTTCTGCATTTAAAATGGACAGAATTCTCAATGCTGTATCTTTATACTTTTCATTCCAATTCCCTGAAAATATTATTTTATTGTTGCTGAAACAGAGATTTGTCATACATTAATTTATCTAGAAGCTTTCCATCATGGGCCATCCAAGAAGGTTTAGAACTATAAGTATACAATTCGACTTGTGTTGTTTTACTTCTAATATGGTCAATTTGTGGCATTATATAGTATGATTTTCCATTTTATTAGTCTGAAAATAGATGTACTTACATGTTCTTCCATTGTTACATGTTCTTCCATTGTTATACTGTTGCAGAAATTTCGTGGCCAACAATTTCATCATTAGTAGTTCCAATAGCAGGTAAGTTAACTTTATTAGTGAGTTAACTTTTTGTTTCACTAGACCACGTTATATGTCCTTAACTTGTTGACCGAAGTATTTTACATATATGCTACAACACCTCTTACCAATAAGTTTTGTTATACATAAGTATATTTGTTTTTTGGCTGACACTTTTCATTGTGCAATTCTTTCAATTATTGTAGCACTTTACCCTCTGGCCTAAATTGTATCCAACGCAACTTTCCTTGCAACAAAAGTCCTCCACATTGTAAGCTCAAATTTTTTGTTATTTGCTCAACTAAAATCATTTCAGATTCCAAGGAAGTTTCTTATTTCCTTACCTGATCTTTCTTTGCATTGAAAGATTGGCAACTAACTTGAGATTGTAGTATTGGCTAAGCAAATGAAGTAAAGTTTCCACTTCGTGTAGATTTTTGACTTATGATTGCAATATTGGTATGATGTCCTCTGGAAGTAGATTGTTCCATGTTGATGTTATAGTATTGGACAAAGTACATTATCTAAGTGACATATCACGAGGCGCTGTGTGGGAGGAGATTGTAAGCACAACTTATGTTTAATATCCTCTACATTTTATATTTTGGTCCCACAGTTTAATTTATTTGCATAAATTTTCAGGTAATTTATTGCCCTAAAGAAGTACAACTCATTTGTCTTTTGGCAACAGTAGCAAATCTTGATGAGCTGGCTGGCTGGATTGGTCAGGTGACTTTATATCTCAGGTTCAGTGCCTTTATAAAATCTAGAAATTTCTTGTTTGCTTGCTTAATACATATCCTACACCTATAGAGCTAAGTTTGGGGTGGTTTGATGTTTGACATATCTAGCTTATCCAGCATTCAACTGAGTTAGTGCCAAAAAAAGGCATTCAACAGAGTTGTCATATTGAGATTATTTGCTCTTGTTCAATTTATCTAACTCGTGTGTTTCCTTTTGGAGTTTGCCCCTGTAATGTCATCTAAATTTGGTGTTGGCTATAAAAGAGATTTTCAAACATAGAGTTTCAAATGTGGTAATATCCCTTGCAGCCATTCAGATGATGAGAAACACCTTCTGGTGGTGAGCATTTGTAGAGTCACAAAGGACCACAAAAGTTTTTAGAGGCTCATGGCCTAGCTCAGTAGTGGGCTGATGATATGGAGCTCCAACAATACAGAAAATGTCTCTATAATAATTGTTTTGAAGTTGTTTTTTTTCTTTGATAACCATCTAAATGCTATGTAAATTTGGTCATGTTGCCAACTTTGAGGTTTTGTCTACAAAATAACATTATGCTTGAGATATGTAGATGAATGCTCAATATAGAACGTCAAGATATTTATGCTTCTGGTTTTGAATTTGGTTATTTTGTAAAGCCATTTTCTGCTTGCAGTAATATGAAATTTTTTAAACCTAGTCCTATCAAGTAAATTTTGGTGTTGGGTTAGACTGCTCTTTAAACTTCTCAGCTTAGTATAAAATTTTTATTTAAGAGTCTTGTTTATATGCATCTGATGTTTTTGGGCTATGTATTACTCACTGGGTAGATGACTTTGGATACATCACCCTGCCCCATTATATAGGTATATTGTATTGAGATGCACAAAGCATACGTTAACGCGCGTGACCGGTCACATATCAACTTTTTCCTCCACTTACCCAATGTGGACATCTATTGACATGCCAATAACAAAGAATGCTACTAATGTATAAGCACCCAAATATGACTTTGTTAATTATGTATAATAGGTAGCCATGTTAAAACATAATGTTTTGTAGGGCACCTCAATAAAGACACAATAGTTTATTTAAAAAATCTCAGGTATAAAAAAGTATTGAAAAGAAAATAAGATTTCTCATGGTTGAAAAAGGTTACACGTAGGTACGAAAGGTGAAAAAATAGTAAGGCATTAGCTACATTAAAATTTATAAAATTTTAAATATTTAATAACGTATTTTCATGGGATAACATGATAGTGTTGTGGCAGAAAATGACAAAAATACTCGTACAAGCATGAAATTTGAAAACTCTCATTGAACTCTTGTAGAAATTATCATAAAATATAAGGCATTAACCACATTTAATATTATAGAATTTTTAATATTTAATAACGTATTTTCATTGTACAACATGATAGTGTTGTGGTGGAAAAAGGGAAAAAAAATCCTTACAAGCATGAAATTTGAAAACTATAATTGAATTATATTGTCTAAATTATCATAAAAGTGTAAGGCATGAACCACATTAAATGTTTTATAGAATTTTAAATATTTAATAATGTATTTTCTTAGGACAACAAGATAGTGTTGTTGCGGAAAAAGGCAAAAAAACTCATTATAGAGCAAAATTTGAAAACTTTGATTCAATTTTATTGTCTAAATTATCATAAAGGTGTAAGGCATGAACCACATTAATTGTTATAGAATTTTAAATATTTAATAGCGTATTTTCATTAGACAACATGATAGTGTTGTGGCTGAAAAATGAATATTAAAAAGCACTTCTAAAAATTTCAAATTTCTTCACATGATATAGTAAATTCTAAAAATAAAATTTCAAAGAATTCATTATTAATCAAAAGAAATAATATAAAAGCTATGTATGTATTGATAATAAATAATCACTTTGAACTAAAAGAAAATTAAAATAAAAAGAATACCAGGTAAATGTCAACATGAAATTCAATTAAAAATTGAATCAATGTATTTAAATTGATTCTTTACAACTTTTCTTATTATGACGACCAACTTTTTTCACATCTTCCACATGTCATCTTCCTTAGTATATGCTCATCATGAGAATGTCTTTGCCTTTTCTTTGGCCTCTTAGGTGGTCTCTTAGATAGTTGAGGTAATATAGAAACTTCATTAGTAGTTTGCACCTTACTTTCAATAACAGGAACAGAGTTGATTGTCATCATGTAAGACTTTTGAAACCACTCTTTTGTGAAATATTTTTTAAAAAAAGAATGAATATCCTTACCATTCTTCATCAATGCTACTAAAGAATGTACACAAGGGAAACCATTTATCTGCCACTAATGACAAGAGCAATCACGATTGTTAATAAAAACTGTAGAAGGATAAGGAGACATTACTTCATAAACATCCTCACTACAATATGATACTCTCCAAACTGAGCTATACTTTATATCTTCATTCAACCTTTTCTCAATTTCTGGATAGAGAAAACCAGTCCATCTCCTTGCTTCCAGTCTACGATCATGCATCATGTTCATTATTTTCTCCCTTATTTCATCGATCATTTGAGTAATAGGAAGGTGCCTTTCTTTTTCAATCCATCCAATAAAGCTCTCTGCAACATTAGAAAACATCTCACCATAGCGTTTCCCTTTAAAATAAGCATTTGTCCAATTGTCATTAGGCAAATCATCCAAGAAATCGACTTGTTATCCACCCTCTTTTTTCAAATCATCCAACAACCTATTAAAGCGTAATGGTTTTGTAGCATATGCACAATCCTTGAATTATTTTACCATCTTCTCACAGAATTTCTTTGCTCGTCCTTTCAAATTGTTCTTCAGATGATGCAAACAAAATGAATGATAAAAATAAGGGAAAATCTTTGGTAAAGCAGAAATAAGGCCATTGTTACGATCTGATATAATTGTAAACTCACATGCAGGATCCAGAATCAACTTCAATTGAAATGAAAACCATTCTTAATTATCCTCAGTCTCAGCATCAACAACAACAAAAGCAAGAAGAAATATACCTGAAATAAAAAGAAACTAAGACTATTAAAACAACAATAATGCAACAAAAGCAAGAACAAGTCCTTTCCATTGCATAACTAATCCAAATTTGTTGTCATAAAACATCACTTAGCATGTTTACTTTTACATAAACAAGGCATGCTACAATTTCAACAAACTACAAAACTAATAAAAAAATAATTAAAAATCAAACTAACATATAGTATAGCTTAAAAAATTGCATTTATTTTACCTTGGTTCCCTTTTTTCTAGTAGCTACAAACATCATTCCTTTATAATGACTTTCCAAATGAGTTCCATCTAAATACAAAATGGGACGATAATATTGAAACCCACATATACATGCATAGAATGAAATGAAAACCCTTTTAAAATGATTACTTTCATTGTCAATATCCAATGACATGTAACTACCAGGATTACTCTTCATTGCTAACTCAACATATAGAGAAAGCTGTTCATAAGACTTAGAACTATCTCTAAATAACTCACTTCAAGCTTTCTGAACACTCCTAAATGTGAGTTGATAAGAAATATCAATTCCATAATTTGTGTCAAAATGCTTCACTACATCAATCGGACAAATAAGAGGATTACTTTAACTTGATCTAATAATTCTTTAGACACAACATCAGCAAACATTCTCAATTTCTTCTTCTTACGCATAATCATCCCACAAGTTTGAACATTGTTTAAAATACGTATGTAGAAAAGGTCATTTACAGAATCTTTTCTAGCATGAACATACCACTGACAACCATTGATGCCCTTATATTAGCATTCAACTGTAACCCTATTAGGCCCATTATAGACATACTTAAATTCGAAACCAACTTCAACAACATAATGACATAGAGAATGCCTAAATTCTAGAACACCTCTTTCAAACTTTTTTCCAACATATTTAATTTCATCACACTTCTCAGTCAAAACTGATTTTCCTTTATTTGAGGAAATAATAGAAATCAAATCAGGCTCTTCATCAATAATCAACTCAAAAAACATTGTATCACTACTTTGCATACTAGTAGATAACAAATTAGCACCTTGCATACTGCTCTCACCATGGCGAAGAAGAATCTTTGAAGTATCAATAATAGACACAAACTTTTTTTTTGCCCAATTCAAAAACAAGGAAGAAGCAATTTTGCAAATCATCATCATTCTCAAGCACATAATCCAAATGATCAAAAAAGGAAAAAGATAAAGTAAGAGAATCAGCATTTGATTGTTTCCATCTATTGCAAATCAATTGAATGAAGTCCTTATAGGTAGAAGAATGTGGAAGTCGTATAGCAACATTACGCTTGTCGTAATTACAACAGAAAAGAAGGAAATAATCCATTGACCTACAAAAAAGAGAATACAATTTAAAATTTGACAATTACAATGATGCTTTACTTTATAGATAAAAATCTCTAAGTCCAAACTCCTAATTTAGTACCAAAAACGTTAAGATTAAGGACATTAATATGTTTCAGCATTTCTAGAAAACAACAGGCTCTAGGATAATAACTCATCTAACATTAATTACAATAGTGGCATGATCCATCATACATCATTACAAATAAAAAAAACTAGTACACAACATTTAAAAAATTATAACTTGTTGACTACATCTAACAGCTTGACTGAATTGTGAATTCAGCCTATATGATAAACTAACAATCTCTGAGCCAGGTGGCTAAAATGTCTATAGAAATAATTGAATTTAGAAGAATTGAGCTTTTATCATTTGCTTACTTTGTAATGTTTATGTTTTGATCTCATGCTCTGTAGTTCTTTAATCATTATTCACTGAAGTAACTTTTTTAATGCAGCATATATTACCATGCTTGATGATAAGTTATCTGATGAACAAATGACTCAAAAATCATCTCTGCCATCTTTTAAATAGAAATCATTTGTCAATCCATCTAGTCCTGTGGTCGCCTTGAGGACAAGGCGTGTGCAGAAGCATGGTGGAGTGTTGTGAACATGCACTTCATTCATCACTTATCTTTATTTCGGTAGACTATCACTTATCTTTATTTCAGTAGACTATCACTTATGTTTATTTCAGTACATTAGGCTAGTTTCCCTTATGTTTGTGGCTGATTGGCATTATTATTTAGTTATGAACCTGTGATAGGCATGCTAGTGGACCACGAGGTAACCGGGCCCACTAACAACACAACTCCCAATGTAAGAGGGCGTGACTCCCCATAAAGGGTCATCTCCCTCCTTGGTTCAGCATGCTATTGAATATCAATTTACTCTTTTTGTTATTTTCCTACTCCTTCCTCTTTTCCCTGCGTAGAACTCCTTGTACCGACTATGCCCACATCATCGCAGATGATAACATTAGTGACAGTTGTTTTAAAAAAGGATCCAACAACACCGTGGTCAATGCCCTCTCTTGTTGTTCCACTTCAGGTTCATGTTTGGCTATTTCTGGTCCGGCTTGTCCATTCCTTGCTGAATTGAAACAGGCTTACCAGGACGATTCCCCGACCAGCACCTTGATTGCTGCCCTCTAGTCTGACCCATCGGTGCGGCCCTTCTTTGCATGGAAGGATGGCCTTCTCTTTTGGAAGGACTGCCTTTGGGTCCCCGAGGTTGCTAATCTTTGGCGGTGTATCATCACCCACTTCCATGACTCTCCCCTGTCTAGTCATAAGGGTGCACTCCGCACTTATAAGTGGGTTAGTCAGAGCTTTCTGTGGTAGGGCGTTCGCTAGGCTTTTACTGTGTATGTGGCTGCTTGTGATGTCTGTCAGCGTGCTAAGTTCGCCATGACATCTCCTGTAGGTTTGCTTCAGCCATTGCCAATTCCGGATAAGGTATGGGAGGACGTTTCTATGGACTTTGTGGAGGCCTTGCCATTGGTGCAGGGTAAGACTGTGATAATGGTGGTGGTGGACTGGTTGTCCAAGTACACTCATTTTTGTGCTCTGGGTCACCCTTTCAGCGCCAAGTCAGTGGCAGAACTCTATGTTTGGGAGGTGGCCAAATTGCACGATATGCCTCGCACCGGGTTTTCATCTCTCAGTTTTGGCAGGAGTTCTTCACTTTACAGGGCACTTCTCTACACATGAGCACTGCTAGGCTCCTGGTGTGATTCTTTATAAAATCTCAAATGGATGTAGATATCTAGGAATCAATTTCTAATCTACTTTAAAAATCAAATAATTTATGTGGAAGGTGACACTTTAAAAAATACATAATCTCCCACTTCGAACTCCAATTCTCTTCTTCTTAAGTTAGCATATTTCTTTTGTCTACTTTGGGTTGCAAGAAGTATTTATTCCACACAATGACTCATCAACTCTTCTTTAAATAGTTGTATTTCCCTAACTTCATTCTAATTTCATGACACCATATTTCATATTGTAACATCCGGGAATTTTCTAAATTCCTGAAGTCGTACACATGGAAATTAAGGTGTAGGACCCCTTCATCTTTCCATGGGAATAACTTAATCATCAGTTGGAAGTGGTAGCTGAACTATATATGGATGGAAAGTAGACAGAAAGAGCTTCGAAACTTCACCAAGAATGCGCAAATCGGAGTCAGGACAAGGGAGAAACGACCGTCTGAAGTTTAACATATCATGCAAGGCCCATTTACCCGAATTTAACGTGCGAATTATCCATTTAAGTCACTATTCGGGCCCGATCAATTACTATTCTGAAATTGGGTTTTTGAGGCCTAATTTCTTATGGGATTAGGAATCCTAATCTCATGCCTATAAAAAGAATTATTCAGGGCCTTTTAGGGGAGCTTTTTGGATGGCGAAGGAAAAGGGGAGAATTTTCCGGTGAGACTCTGGCGAAGTGTTGGCGGCAGTGGATCGACGATAACTCGGCCATTGAGGTAGGATTTCGAGTTGAGATTATTAAGGAATTTGTTAGCTAATTTTATTGAAAATTATGTTAATAGTGAGTTCTACAAATTGCTTAATTTCTCCATAAACACTGTTCATCGTAATTACGATGTACAGTGATTTATGCAGCACTGCCGATTGTTTGACGGCTGGCATCCGGCCGATGACAGGCTGGTCCTTTGGGTCTGGATTCTCTCATTGGAGGGCCAGGCTCCGGTTCATGGTGCCCGCCGAGCTGGGCGCCAGGCCTCTTTGTTTCTAATGAAAAATTGGGCTACGCAGGCCTGGCTACTGCACCCTTGGCCGCGCCGCCTTTGGCCATTGTGCCTTTGGCCACTGCGCCCTTGGCCGCGCCTCCTTTGGCCGCTCTGTCCCTGGCCGCGCCGACCCTGGCTACGGTGGCCTTGGATGCAGCGGTGGCCTTGTGTTTTAATTAAAAGAAAAGGGGAGGCCGCTTTGTCCCCGACCAACCACCGGACGGAGGCAAGACCGAGTCCGTCGGATTCGCCAGGCGGCGGCGATCCAACTGGCCTCGGCCTTGCCCGCCGGGATGCCAGGTGAAAAAGTGGCGCCACCAGAGGCCGAACGGCCTCTGGCTGGTCGTGGGGAAGAAGACCCTCGTGGGTCGTCTGCTCCCTGGACCGGGTCAGGTAACCCGACCCAATCCGGTCTGGTTCAGGGGGTTAATTGTGTCAAACAATCCTAGAAAATTACTATTCAACTTGGAGAGGTTTGGGATTATTCTGACCGAGTTTCAGATCGGGGAAAAATCCTAGAGATTGTGAAATGACCTTTTATACCCTTGGTAGTTAAATCATCGTGTGAGAACCATTTACCCGACTTCGGGGCCCTGGTTCAGGGCCCTAGGAGTTTACTTAAAAATTGGGAAAATTCTCAATGAGATTTTAATGGGTAAACTATTTATAGGCCAAATATCTTAGTGAATAAAAATACCAATGAGTGGTTAATTGACCATTTTACCCTTAGGGTTTATAGTAAACCGTTAAGACAACCTGGGTCGGTTCAAGGGGTTCACGACCCCGTCACATGCCAGGAAAATTAGACAGGGTCCATGAAGTCAAGTAGTGCCTTTGAGCCTAATTTTGGACCCATTGGATTTCATTAAGGCCTTAAACCAAATGACAAAAATACCCCTTAGAGTGGACCCGCCCACATTCGTGTGAATGGAAGCGTGAGTCGGTTTGAGAGTGGAGCCTTGTGAGAGGTCAATGACTTAAATCAATAGAGGGGTAGTAAAATAACTAGAATGACCCAAGGGAGGGTACCATACCCTAGGTAGTAAAATTACCCTAATGCCCTTAGGGGCAATATGTTCTGTCTCCGATGAAACAGATGACCTAGTGAATCAAGAGTTAAGGTACCCTATAAATGACTTCAAAAGGTAGGAGCATGACTAGTAAGTGACACGAAGACCTAGTCAGGTCACAGTGTCATGAGAAATAAGGGGTAGAACCCTAATTCTTAGGTTTAAAACAACACTCTAGTGCATCGATTAACTAGAGTGTCATATGTGTAACTCATAGGATGTGCTAGAGTTGTGTATACTATTGGGCTTGAATTCTCTGAGCCCTGGCCCTGCAAATGAATGCAATGGGCCTCCGTTTATTATTTATATATTTGTATGATTGCATGTTATTTATGATGATGCATGTTTTTGATATTGATGCGTTGATTTATATCAGTAACTTAAGATTAATGAAGCTTAATTAAGAGATGGGATGCTGTTGGTTTGGAGGGAGAACATCTAATTAAGATAATGACTAAAATACCCTTTTTAGGGTTGGGACCAGTTCATGGAGTGAACGGAGCCCTAACAAAGAATCTTACCTTGGTTAATGAACCGAGGGTGATTTTGGGATGTTCTCTGAGTCATAGCTCAGTGGATGAGCTATTTAGTGGGCCGATTCACAAGGTGAAGAGGACCCACATGGTTGAGTGGTTACTTGAGATGAAAATAATCTAGTCTAAGTTTCAGATATTTAGGGGAGTCAATGGTCATAAGGACCTGAAGCTTCTATGGATATATTAGTAATGTCTTATAAGACATTTTCTCCCAGTGTTGGGAAGGTGGAGATTGCAATATGCTTCTTCATTGCCATAACGGTTTGGGTATTGACCAAAGGGTCTTTACCGCGGGTCTTCCGCAAGTCTTCCCAGGACTATTTAGTATGTACGAAAAGCGGAGTTGTATGAGCATCATGGACGGCTTATGCTTCTCGCCAATATGTGTCCATGAGCACAGTTGGGATCCTCTTCTCCAAATTCGTGGCAGGCTATTGAGAGCCCTGGGGATTTGGGTCAAGCTGCTGTTAAGCAGTCCACTCCAAGGCTGGAGTACTTTGTTTGGGGATTTCTCGAGGGGCGAGTCATCTCCGAGTTGCAGATTTGATAGTATTAATTATCCAACAAGGGATGTGAGATAATTAATAACAATGTTTGATATTGCTTGTTAATTAGACAAGTAGAACGGTTAAAGGACTTACTAAAATGTAGGTTAAAAATATCTAAGCATTGCATGTGTGATGGTATGCTTCATAGGATAGAGTAGTTTCCAGGCAGAACTATGTTTGGATCCGATCTTGTTAGAAACATTGGAGATGTTGTTTGATGAGTACGTAGGCAACTAACATCGGGTGATGTTGGCCCGATCCAAAAAATATTAATAAAACATGTTGTCCTTTGGAAGCTCTTCTCCTGTAGGCGGAGATGCTCTATTGTGGTTGTTATTTAGTTTGCTTTGTTGCAGATTCTCCAGGCGACGACATTGAGACCAAGGCAGATGAGCATAAGAGGTTTTCGCATTTCTACAACTCCGGTATGTTAGTCTACCTTAAGCGTGAGAGTCAACTTGTTGTTTATTTTCAGATGGGTGGCAGACTTGTACTTAGATGGATGAGCTGTCTTTATGAATTTTCAAATATTAAATAATATCATATGATTTGATATTCGTATTTGTGAACCCCAGTTATCATGACCTAGATATTTAATCGAAGGGTTTGTTTTGTATTTTTTTTTTTAAAAAAAATTCTCACTACTTACCGTTCGTGCTATTTAAAAATACTTTTAAAAATCTGGGTCGTGACACATATAATGCGTAATATGACATCATTTTAATATTATAATAATAATTATTACTATTGAGAGTTTAATATTCATCTAATCAACCTAGTAAATCACTAGATTGCTCGTAAAACTAGTACTTCGACAAGTAAGAATCAAGAGTTCAAGCTTTATACACATAAATTTTTTCAATAGCAAAAATAATAAAAACCTAATGACCATGTACATTCAAGATCAATCTATCAAGCAATCAAACAATAGAGCATGCATGGTCACACAAGGATTTAACGTAGAAAACCCCAACTATGATAAAAAACTACGGTAGTCGCTCAACGACTAAATTAATGCACTAGTAAGTAAGACATTACATTGACATAAGCAAACTATCAACCTTTGTTGTTCTCTAATCGAAAAACTCTTTTCTGCTTAGATCTCCAATAAATTCTTTTTGTTGCTAGACTTTAGGTATTCTCCTCAAGCTCTTAAAACTTTTCTTTTACTTGCTTCGTCTTTATCATCTTCTAGCTTCTTCAAACAAGCTCCTCTTGTTCTTTGACTTTAGCATTAAGTTTTCTTCAATCCCCCATTTGTAGATTTACTGCAAATCCTTAATCTCTTGTGTATATTGTAATGTGAATTTATCTTCACTTTTGGATGATTAAATTTATCTTCAAAGTATGTAGCAAAAAAAACTTTATGCTCTCAAAACCAAATAGAGTTGACTTGTCAATCTCTTTCTATGCTAACAATGACTTCCCTCCTCAATCAATCGCCCATTTTGGGAAACTATAGGCTCTAGCAATTGATCGTTATGGTAGTCAATCAATCGCTCATTGTCTTAGCATTGTTTTATAAATAACTGCCAATAACGAGTCAATTGCTACAATAATTGGTTGATCGATGCTATAGTAACTTGCTACAATACTACATTGTTGCTACAATATTGTTCAATATTCTTTCTAATTAATACCTTTTTACATATACACTTATGTCATATTTTATTCATTTTTTTTTCACTTTAGTATGATAAACTCTTTACATTAAGTGTGTGATGTGTATGCGGATTTTTATTTGGTAGAAAACACTCCTCCCATGAAACCTCGAGAAGTTTTTTATACTTCTAGAAAACTTTAAACAGGGGTGGTCATTGTCTCTGTCTAAATTAATTTTACTTGGTAGAAAGTACGACCCCCTAAAAACCTCTAAAAATTTTAGAATATTAAGGTGGAGATTAGTAGAATTAAAAAGGGTTTGAAGAGTACTGAACTGTTGAAAAGTACCCGTCATTTTTTTGTATTAGAAGGCTCTCTAAGTAATTTTTGGAAGAAAAACAGGCACATTTTTTTAAATACATTTACTTTCAATAAACTTAAAATAAGCCTGTTATTAAAAAATCGTGTAGATATGAAATAGGTAACAAGTAACCGTAATCGATTTTCATTGTCAATGTGCCTAGGAGTACAATATGAGGCTCATTTTGATCTCATTACCTATAAACACATCTATTTATCTACTTAGTGGGATCAACAAAATATTTTCTAACATTTTGTCTTATAATTATTAATAATATCATACACGGTGAATATAAACACAAAGGTCAAAGGGCACGCGGCGCTGGACACAAATATGAATGTCCTGGAACTCACCCTGCCTCGCTGCACCTTTCCACCATCTCCTCCCGAACCTTCTCGCCCTCCCCACCCTCGAACCTTCAGGAACAACGTCGTCTCGCCACCAGCAGTCCACCTCCGAGCTCTCTGCTCTATAAATCCTTCGGCGTGCAAGAGCAATTCTTCTATATAGCCGACGAGTTACGACTCAGGCGCTGAATAGTTACACATCGAAGAGCAAACGAATTTCGGATAACAAATGAAGGGCATCGCCATCATGATCTTCTCCTTGCTGGTGCTTCTTCTTGCCATCTCGAGGCCAACTGAAGGCACCCTTTTGCCACTGCTTGACCATCCCGGGAGCCTCTTCTCCGAGCTGTACCAGCAGAGGTTAGCCGACCCATTTCGGGTGCTGGAGCAGATCCCCCTGGGGTTCGACAAAGGTGACATATTAGTACCCCCTGCTCGAGTCGACTGGAAGGAAACCCCAGAATCCCACATCATCATGCTTGATGTTCCTGGTACGCAAGCTACACGCCTGTTTTTTATCATGGGCTGTAAATATTTTGTATGTGCTTCTTAATTTTTGTTTATAAGAGCTTTGCTAAGAAATAATCTGACATGAAAAACAATTTCTTGTAAACTTTTTAAATTTCAACAACTCATACAAAAGGAGCCGGCTTAATTGAGGGAACTCATGCGCAAACCAAACCAACTATGCTGGTCTTTTTACTTACGGGTACTTCATGTTTGCAGGTCTAAGCAAGGAGGAGCTGAAGATCGAGGTGGAGGAGAGTCGGCTACTGAGGATCAGCGGAGAGAGGAGGAAGGAAGATGAGAAGAAGGGCGACCGCTGGCATCGGATTGAACGTGCCTACGGCAAGTTCTGGCGGCAGTTCCGCCTCCCGGAGAACGTCGACCTCGATTCCATCCACGCGAAGATGGAGAATGGGGTGCTCACGGTCACTCTAGCCAAGCTCTCGCCGGACCAGCTCAAGGGGCCTCGGGTGGTGAGCATTGCTGCTCGGGAGGGAGAGGGAATGATCACTGGGGATGCTGGCGAGAAGGAGATCAAGGCTGAGCTTTGATCAGAGATCGAACTGCTTGAAATAAGTGAAAAAACAAGAACCGGTGTATGAATGTGCCAGTAAATTATTTAAACGGTGTAATGGTCGTGATGTAAAGACTAAAGAGGATTCCTTAGTACTGAATGTGCAATATGAACTCTCTCTTTTTATTTTGTTTTGTAGAATTTCGACGATGGTAATTAAATATAAAGTAAAAAGTAATAAAAATAAATAAAGACATGAAAAATCAATAGAGTAACACACCAAATTTAAATTTACATGGTTTGGTAAAAAAAAATTCGAATGAATTATAAGCCTTTTGAAGAGTATTTTTTCACTTAAAAGAAAAGAAAAATTATTTAAATAATATTAAAAAATAATTATTATTATTTTAAATTATTTTAAAAAATATTTTTTAAAGTGGTGTTCGTTTTGTTATGCAGGCGTTAGCTAAGTGGTTGATATTTGCGTGGTTTTTTTAGTTAATTTTGTCCTTTTAAAAAATGAAATTAAGTTTGAAATCAAGTTTGATTTTGTCCTTCTACACGACGAAATTGGGTCAAGTTTTAAAACACTTAACTTGATTTTGCCCTTTAGAAGGACGAAATTATCTTAACTTAACTTGATTTTGCCCTTTAGAAGGACGAAATTATCTTAAGTCGATTTCATCATTCTAAAAGACAAAATCACTATATTTATCGAATTCGCTCATTTATCCCAGTAAACAAAGCCGATTTTGTCCATTTAAAGGATGAAATCAACTTAACTTTATATATTGTATAGGTTATTTGACAGCCGTATTCACTAGAAGTATTGGCTGCCTTACCTCCTCTATGTACTGATGGTCGAGATGTGTGACTATCTCGAACTCCATTAATATGTTACGAGATAGTAAATATGTATGTGCCAGATCGGGTAATGCTCCAGTTTAACATGTAGCAAGGGGTCCCACCGTCTCATGTTGAGTATATCCATTGCATCACTCGACAGGGCCGCCATATTACCGACTGGACATTACATCATGCGTCATATATCACTCGATGGGAGGATAGAAGAGCCACTATTATCGGAGGGGAGATGGCTACGATATCGCGAGATGTGCGTAACGCATATATACAATGGTATTTACCGATTACACAACGATATATTTTGCCCCGTGACGATATAGAGGAGATGATATATCAGCCTAGGGGAGCGTCTGAGGCAGCTTTGGTAAGTATAACTTTGTTAATTACGCACATATTATTTTCTTATTTCTTATTAATTATTTATCTAACTTTTAATTTTTTTGATAGCTTTGTTTAGCTCGGCATACGCATACGCATTTGACTGACGCAATTAACACCTACACTTCAAGCGAGGACTTATTAGCAGTATGTCATTCGGTAATTACGGAGCATAATGATGTCATTCGTAGCTTGCCACTGCTTCAGTCAGTGATTACGGATGTCTCTAGAGATTATCCTGTCCACGAGGCCGCTCAGTCACAGCCAATGCACTCTTCATTCCATGATATTCCATCATCATCAGTAGCGCATAGCTCTCCTCCATGTTCATCATTAGGAGTCACTGCATATGTAGCTCAGGCAAAGCCAATTTTATATTATAGACGACTTCGGCCAGCTCGTGTTGAACCATCTATTACTTAGGCGGAGCAGGAGCCAAAGCTAGAGCCACATCCCGAGCCAGAGCCAGAGACAGAGGTAGAGCCACATCTCGAGCTGGAGCCATAGCTAGAGCCAGAATTGGCAGATCATGAGGAGGAGATCGTACAACACCGTCGAGGCCGAGGTCGAGGACGTAGGAGATTGTGATATTTGTGTTGTTTTATGTTCTCCCCTTGTGTGTAATATATTTGATAAATAATTATAATGATGTTTGTTTTTATTCAATGATGTCAATATGCATAAAATGTGTTGATGTGCCTGGTGTAGGCACAATCGACACCTAGGAGATCTACACAGTGAAAGGGGAGCAAACACAGAGTTCTTTGATTGCATAACCTCCAACAAAAGTAAGGGCTGCCCCATATAGGAGACGACCACCTAGGGAACCAGGCCACTTGAACCAGACCGGTCTGGTCCTAATAAAATACCCAATTAGTGGGTCGGCTAGCCCGGGCCACTAACTGAACCAACACAGTACGAACAATAAACTATTACAATAATGAATAAATAGTTCAATGCAAATAAAATAATAAAAGAGATTATGATCATCGTGCACAACATGTGTGAAATGAAATGTAACTTGTGGAATGGAACGTGTGGAATGCATGAACAGGGACAGGGGTTAAATTTAGATTAAAATAAATATTTTAAAAAAAATGAACTTGATTTCGTCCAGTTTAAACGGACGAAATCGGCTTTGTTTACTGCAGCGAACGAGCTAATTCGGCTAAGTGTGGTGATTTCATCCTTTAGAAGGACGAAATCAACTAAAAAAATAAAAAAAGCCACACAGGCACTAGCCGCTTGGCTGGCACCTGCGTGGCAAAAACGAACACCGCTTTGGGAAATATTTCCCAAAGTGGTTTAAAATAGTAATTATTTTTTTTAATATTATTTAAATAATTTTCCCAAAAGAAAATTATTATTTTAAAAGAATTGACCAAAGTAGATTCTTTTTTATGAAATAATTAAAGTGTGCATAAGTATATTGTATTTACCAAAGTAGATTTTTTTACGTGGGAACTTATAAATATGTGAAGGCATTTCGACGGGAAAAATTATCTATATCAGTCGCTCAATCTAAAAAAGTGTCTTCTTTTTCTCCGGTATGATTTTAACCTACGGTGGTTTTATTTTCAATAAGGCTTCCTACCTGGGTTGGTTTATCTTTTGAGCAACTTTTGTTTGCCTAGTTGTTGTTTTTTTCATGACTTTTTTCTGGTGTCTCAACGTTGAGCTCTGTATATTTCTTCAATGAAGAAGATTGATTTATGTTATTTGGGGTGATGAGAAATGTATTATTAGATGAAAAATAGTATTTTTGGTTGGTTATATATTGGTCATTACGTAGTTTCTGTTAATAAGATTTCTAAGTAATTGAAAATGGAAACTGGAAACTGGACATTTGGAAGACTGGATAACTAAAAAACTAGAAAAGTAGAAAACTGGATTGTTAATATGATAATATAAGAAGAGCATGGAAAGGGAGACACAAAGTTTGTTGTGTATTTGGGATGTATACTGGGAAAGAGATAAGTCCCTTCAACAAAGAAGAAAAAGACAAAAACTACTTAAAATATGAGATATATTTAGAGAAAAAATATATTTTTGTGGATATGAAAGGTGTACAAGGATAATTTTTTGTTGATATTACATTTTTGCATGAGGTTATCATGTTTCTATTCAGGTTTCCAGTAGACTTTTCTACTTTCCAATTTGCTAGTTTCCCAGCTTGCAGTTTTCTAGTCGCCCGTTTTCAGTTTTCTAGTTCCTAGCTTTAAGTTTTCTAGTTGCTAGTTTTTCAGTTCCAATGTATACTAGGTCCAGGTTGCATCCCATTAAGTTAGTATAGTTTTCTCTAAATTGCTCATTTATGTAATAGAAAATAAAAAAAAAGAACTGAATTTGTTGTCTTAGCATAAAATAACCCTATGAAGACAATTTCCATCTGAACATAATTAAAAAATATTGGACCAAGTTTTATGACAAAGAATAATTCAAAAAATTGAGTTCTATTTATGCTTCAACACATGACAGTGTTTATGCTTACTTCTCTGTCTTCAGAAGGGCATTGTCATCCTTTGAAAAAAAAAGGTTCAATAGCTGCATTAGTAAAGCCTTCAATTAAATGTTATAAAAAAAAATATTTACTGAATGACTAAATTCATACCATAACCCTTTTTTTGTCCATGACTGGTAAGCAAATAACTTCCTTAGCTAGGGTATGTCCTCACCAGTGAAGTCAAAAGCATACCGATGTGACAAATACCACATGTATAAGCATACAAGAACCCCACAGATATCATAGTTAACCTATTTGGGGTGACCTACTAGCTCCACAATATCCATCATCCACAAACTAGCACACTCTAATCAACCAAACTTATAGAGGAGGAGGGGTATAAGGACCCGTAGCTTATTCACCTCGGTGTAATACTTTTCCAACGCCTCACCGGTGTAATACTTTTTAAAAATATGAATATCAGCTTCCCATATACGGAGTACCACCAAAATCTAATGAAAACCATACAAACATAATGGGATGCAACCTGGACCTAGTATACATCAGAACTGAAAAACTGACAACTGGAAAACTTAAAGTTGAAAACTGGAAAACTGAAAATGGGCAACTAGAAAACTGCAAGCTGGGAAACTAGAAAAGTCTACTGGAAACCTGAATAGAAACATGATAACCTCATGCAAAAATGTAATATCAACAAAAATTTGTCCTTGTACACCTTTCATATCTACAAAAATATATTTTTCTCTAATAATGCATCATATTTCAACGAGTTTTTGTCTTTTTCTTCTTTGCTGAAGGGACTTGTCTCATTCCTAATGTACGTCCAAATACACAACAAACTTTGTGTCTCCCTTTCTATGCTCTTCTCGTATAATATTAGCAATCCAATTTTCTACTTTTCTAGTTTTTTAATTATCGAGTTTTCCAAATGTCCAGTTTCTGTTTTTAGTTTTCTAGTTACCTAAAAATCTTATTAGCAGAAACTATGTAATGACCAATATATAACCAACCAAAAATATCATTCTACATTTTGTAACACATTTCTCATCAACCCAAATAACATGAATCAATCTTCTTCATCAAATGAATATACGGAGCTCGACATTAAGACGTGCCAAAGAAAAGTCATGAAGAAGGAAACAATTGGGTAAACAAAAGTAGCTCAAAAGATTAACCAACCCAAGTAGGAAGCCTTATTAAAACCACCGTAAGATAAAGTCGTACCGGAGAAGAGGAAAATACTTTTTTGGACTAAGCGACCAATGTAGATGATTTTTCCCATCAGGTTGTCATATGATGAAGGAGAGGGTAATTCAGTAAAAAGCCTTCACACATTTGCAAGTTTCCACATGAGCAAGTCTACTTTGGTAAATAAAAGATAATTGCTCACACTTTGGTTATTTCACTAAGGTAGGAGTCTACTTTGGTCAATTCCTCTTTTTTTAACTAAAAGAAAGAGAATAGCCCTTATTACATTTTTTTCACCTCTTTTATATAAAGAAGACAGCCAGCAAAGGATAAATATGAGTGTTTTTTTCGTAATGACTTTAATAGAAAAAATTTGAGTCTACTTGACTTGATAAGATCTAAGTCTAGTTTGACAAGTCACTTAGCACAAAAGGAATAATTAAAGGATTTATATAAAATATACGTTGATTTAAAATACTTAAGCGTTGCATGTTTAGTGCTTCTTAAAATACTGTAATTTTTAGGCAGACTAAGTCTAGATCCGATCTTGTTGGAGTAACATTGGAGATGTTATCTAATTAGTACGTAGCTTTTGGAAACTCTTCTCCTAATTAGTAGAGAAGTTTCATCGTTGTTTGGTTGGTTATAGGTTCTTCAGGCGAGGACAAATGAGACCAGGTTAGGTGAACATAGGATGTAGTTTCTCATTTATACAATTTAAGTAAGTGTATCTTTAACGAGAGAACCAACTTTGTAATATCCCTAATTTTCCCGAGTTTCAAATTTTAAATACGTGGAAAATAAGGTGTTTGACTTATTGACATTCTTAGTAAATAACTTCATCCCTAGATAAAATTTGTGGCTGAAACTAATTCTATTAAAAAGTAGACAGATAGAGCTTCGAAACACCACTAAGAATGCGCGAATCGGAGTTCGGATGAGGGAGATACGACTGTTTAAAGTTGAACATATCGTTCAGGACCCATTTACCCGATTTAGATTGCATTTAGCTTGTTTAAGTCATTTTGCGGGCCCGGTTAATTAGAATTCCAAAATTAATTTTTTAAGGTCCTAATAAGGTGGCCTAATTGGGGAGGATTACCCAAATTATGGGGGGGTTAGGAACCCTAATCCCCTTGTTTATAAAAGGCCTTCTTAGGGTACAATTTGGGGGGTCTTTTACCCTATTGGGGGAGTTTTTGGACGATGAAGGAGATGAGAGAATTTTCCGGCGAAACTCCAGCAAGGCTCCAGTGGTGGTATTTTATCCGATTATTATGAAAAATTTTAATTAAATTGTATTAAAAACTATAGTAATTTCTGTTATACAAATATTTCTGCAAATACTGTTCATAAACGTGAACGGTACTTCAATTTTTTATCGCTGAAACACTGGTCAAACCGGAGCTGCGCAGCGGCCCTGGCTCTGGCCGCAACAGCCCTAGCTTCGATCGTGGCAGCCCTGGCTCTGGCAGCCTTAGCAGCTGCGGTTTGCTTGCCGCTGCGCAGGCCGCCGGTGGTAAAAAAAACACAGGGCAGGGCTACACTGGTCTAGCCGCGCTCGCCCTGGCTGCGCCGGCCAGGCTGTGGCTACCTGGGCTGCGGCGGCTTGGTCTGATGCAGCCCTGGCCATGGCGGCGGCTTCTGCTGCTGCCTCACAGTTAAAAAAAAGAGAGAGAAAGGGTGGCCTTTGGCCACCGGCAAGCCACCGGGCGGCGGAGGAACAAATGCTGTCAAATTTGCCTTTCGCCTGCGGTCCGAGAACACCTGGGCCGTCCCTCCTCTGTTGCAGTGTTGGCGGTGCCACCAAAGGCCAAACGGCTTCTGGCTGGTCGCAGAGAAGATGACCCGCGATGCAGGTCGTCGGCTGGTGGACAGGGTCGGGTTTCCCAACCCGATTCAGTCCAGTCTGATTTGATTAAAAAACAAATTTAACACCCACTGAACCGGGTCCGGTTAAGTAGGGTTTAGGTGTGGAAAAAATCCTAGAAAATTACTGTTGAACCTTCAGAGGTGTGGGAGTTTTCTGACAAAGTTTCATGTCAACTAAAAATCTCAGAGGTTGTAAAATGACCTTTTTACCCTTTTTAGTTAATTATCGTACAATATTAGCTTACCCGAGTTCAAGGCTCTGATTCAGGGTCATATGAGTGGATCTAAAAATTTGAAAAAAATTTAGTGAGAGTTTAATGAGTAACTAAATTATAGGCTAGACCTTTTGGTGGGGAAAAATCCCAGTGAGTGGGTAATTAACCTTTTTGCCCATAGGTTTAATCATAAACTGTTAAATAAACCTGGGTCGGTTCAAGGGGTTCACAACCCCGTCATATGCCAGGAAAATTACACAGAGTCCATAAAGTCAAGTAGTATGCTTGAGTTTAATTTTGGACCCGTTGGATGTCATTAAGGCCTTAAACCAAATGATGGAACTACACCTATGCAAACTGCCCACATTCACGTGGATGTTATTAACGGGCCAATGTGATACTGAAACCTTTTGAGAGGTTAAAGACTTACCCGAGTGCAGAGAGGATTGTATCCAATGTTGGATAATTACTCTAATGCCCTTAGGTGCATTATGACCAATTTAATAAAGATTTAATAAGTTAACCCATGAAGGGTTAGGGCACGAAAGCTCGAGTAATTATAATATCATTATTGATTTTGATTATTGATATTATGATCTGTTTGGACCTTTGTGGTTTTAATTGTTTATGTTGTTCTTTGTTTTGATTTTTGATATTGATATTGTGATAGTAACTTATCACTAGTTGAAAATTATTGAAAGAATAATTATTTAGGGTTTGATAGCTTTGGATTGGGCAAGAACACCTAATTAAGATAAAGACTAAAATACCTTAGAGGGGTCTGGGACTAGTTCATACAGTGAACAAAGCCATTAACCTGATGATTTGCCTTGGTTGATGAACCGATGGCATGCCTCGAGTTTTAAACCTTAGTCTAGAAGGGACTAATAAGGTTTGGGATAGTCATTCGGAATCATGGCTTATAGATGAGCAAGATAGGTTTAGAATGGTTTCCTGAGTTTTAGCTCTATTGAAGAGCCACAGATTTGACCGTGTAGTTGCACCTCCCCATTGGAGGGAGTTCCTTGTGAGCCGGGCTCACCGCATATCTATTGAGGATCTTTTAGTGTACACGCAATTAGGGTTGCTGATTGTGAAAGCCCATTTTTTATATGTATTAATTATTATTAATATATCATCACCATGTTCGACACGCTCGTCCAACACATGCGCATCCGAACACAACTGCCGTCAGTGCGGATCATAGTCAGATATGCTTTATATTAAACATGAGCATATCACGCAGTCATGGCACAACAAAAATATTATACATGTGCTTAAAAACATATTTCACACAACCATGGACTTAGGTTCGTAGAGTTGAAAGGTTACAAGCCTTACAAGTCTTCAGGCACATCATGCCCTTAAACTGCAATCATATAAATATTTACATACTTTCCAAAATTAGAGAGCAGACAACATAATTGGAACGCTACTCTTCCTTCACCTTTGCCCTCGCTGCATTGCCTGCAGAATCTGGGGGTGGGTGAGTATTTTAAAATACTCAGTAGGTTAATTTAAAATCTAATAGAGGTGCTAAGTAGAAATCCCTTTGAAAACCCTATGAATTTTCTTTAAAAGCCTCTACCACGATAAATTATGCATAAAACAACCGGTTCCAAATCAACACAAAACCACAAGCCGCGACACCCTACGGCCTACCCTCGGCGCTCGTGGGGCAAATGAGGGCCACTTAGGGACAGGGCTTTCCCACGATGCCCTACCCTGTGCGCGCCACTTGCCGATTATTTTTCTCGGCGGGCATCATCACTCTATGATTATTCTTGGTTCTTAAGCCCGGGAAATAATCATCACATCGTTCAAAATATAGCAATATTCATGCTAAAACAGTTCATCACATAACATGTCTCACATAAATCAATCACATATGCTTAATCATGTTAAATCATGCGTAAAGAAGTTATACTAAGCACACGCTTAAAGTTTAAAGTCCCCTACCTGAACCCTTGGTTACAATTTCATAACCGTAGAAGCCCCAAATAAAGAAACCGACCCCACCACAGCATCCAGACTGTTGAATTCAGTAGGAAACGCCTTTTGAATCACTTGATTCGGACTTAAAATGGTTAAGAACAGAGGGAAAACGGGTTTAGAAGTGGAAAACGGAAAATCAGGAAAAAAATGGGGTCGGGCGCACTATTTAAAGGTGCGCACCCGTGGGGCACGTGGTCGCAACACGCGCACGACTTGCATTGCGCACGCATTGCACGTAACGCCTGGGCCCCGTCACGCCGTTTGGCGCAATGACGCACGTCACAGTCGCGACGTGAGTCGTTGCGGGCCCGACCCCACGCAATGCGGGCCCGCGGCGCGTTGCGCACCCGGCCCGCGGTCCCATGGGCCCAGGTCCATGCGGCACCGCGGTGCCGGGTGACACGGCTGACGCTGGCCGCATGCGTCAGCTTGCATCAGCCAAAATTTTATAATATTATTTTTTTTAAAAAAACACACATAAACTTTAAACGCGCGTATCATTGTCACCCAAACTCCGATTCACGCGTTCTTTATACCGTTGGGCTCGTATCGATGAACCCTACAAAACTAGACCCCACATGGGTAGGTTATCCTGCACTTCAATGTGGGTCCCACCCATATGGCACATTTCCCGAGGCCATAACTTTCGGCCCCGGTGTCCGAATCAAGCGCTTCCAAAGCCGTCACACTCACTTTTCCGCACTCTACCATACTGTAATAAGATTAAACATGTAACAACTATAACTAATTAAAATAATGCTACCAACTCCAAAATTAACGTATTAAAAAACATACTGGAAATTCAAGGTCGTTACATTCTACCCCCCTTAAGAAAATTTCGTCCTCGAAATTATACCTTTCAGTCCTTGAAAAGCTCTGAAAATTTCTGTAGCATTTCACTTTCTAATTCCCATGTCGCTTCCTCAGAGGAGTGGTGTTGCCATAACACCTTTACCAATGGAATTCTCTTTGTCCGATGAATTTGTTCCCTATGGTCCAAAATGCTGATCGGTTTCTCTTCGAAAGACAAATAAGGTTCTAGAGTCAAAATGGACTGATCGAGAACATGAGAAGGGTCTCTCATATACCTTCTGAGCATGGATACATGGAACACACTATGGATGTTTTCGAGCTGAGGAGGCAAGGCCAACCTGTAAGCTACTGGTCCCACTTTATCCAAAATTTCAAACGGTCTTATGAAACGAGGACTCAATTTACCTTTCATTCCAAACCTCATAACTCCTTTGGTTGGCTAGACTTTTAAGAATACTTGATCACCCACACTAAAGCTGAGATCTTTCCTTCTTCGATCAGCATAGTTCTTCTGATGACACTGAGCTGTCATCAACCGATTTCTGATGAGTTTCACATTGTCGGCACACTGCTGTACAATTTTCGACTTTAATAATTTTCACTCTCCCACTTCGTTCCAACTAGTTAGGGATCGACATGGTCGGCCATAGAGAGCTTCATATGGTGCCATACCTATACTGGAGTGATGACTATTATTATAGGCAAACTCAATTAATGGTAGATACTCATCCCAGTTGCCCTTCCAATCCAAGACACACACCCGCAACATATCCTCCAAAGTTTGTATGGTTCTCTCTGATTGTCCATCTGTTTGAGGGTGGAAAGCTGTACTAAATCGTAAATTAGTATCCATCTCTTCCTGGAATCCTTTCTAAAATTGAGAGGTAAAACGACTGTCCTGATCTAAGATTATAGACAATGGCACACCGTGCCGACTCACAATTTCTTTTACATACATCCTTGCCAAAACATTTAAAGATTGAGTCTTTCTTAGAGGCAAGAAATGTGCACTTTTAGTGAGTCGATCTACTATTACCCAAATGACCTCGCGACCTTGTGATGTCCTAGGCAAACCTGAAACAAAATCCATGGATATATGATCCCACTTCTACTCTAGAATTTCAATTGACTGCAAGGTACCAGAGGGTTTTTGATGTTCTGCTTTAACTTGCTGGCATGTTAAACACTTGGAGACATACTCTCCTATGTCTCTTTACATCCCATTCCACCAGAAATTCCTCTTTAGGTCCAGATACATCTTCGCTCCACCGGGGTGGATGGTGTACTGAGATTTATGCGCCTCATATAACAGATCTTGCCTTAAATCAGGTATTGCCGGAACCACTAATCTTTCTCGAAATCTTATCCCTCCATCAGAGCTTTTGCTGAAGTCAGGCCGTTCTAGTGAAACCTGTGTTTCTTCATCTTTTTCCTGTGCCTCAAGGATTCGCTCGACTAGTTCGGATTTCACCTTCAAGTTGGCCACAAGGGAACTCTTGTTTCCCAACTGCAACCTAGGTTGAAATTCTATCACTTCAGGCTTTGATGATCTGTAAAGACTTCAAAATTTTCTCCATATAAGTAATGTCTCCAAATTTTTAAGGCAAAAACTACCGCTGCCAACTCGAGGTTGTGAGTGGAGTAATTACTTTCATGTCTCTTTAACTGCCTTGAAGCATAAGCAATTACTTTCTCATTCTGCATTAGTACGCATCCAAGTCCTGTACCAGAAGCATCACTATACACTACATATCCTCCACTATTGGATGGTAAGGATAAAACGGAGCAGTAGTTAACTTCCTTTTTAATTCTTGAAAGCCTTTTTCGCATTCCTCATTCCATATAAACTTCACCCCTTTTCTAGTTAACTTGGTTAAGGGCAAAGCTATGCTTGAGAATCCCTGAATGAATCTTTGATAATAGCCGGCGAGACCTAGGAAACTTCTTATCTCCGAAACTGTCTTAGGTCTCTCCCACTTCATCACAGCCTCAATCTTGGTTGGATCCACTGATACTCCATCCTTAGAAATAATATGACCCAGGAAAACAATCCGTTCTAACCATAACTCACATTTACTCAATTTAGCATAGAGTTGATGATCCCTTAGGGCTTGTAGTACAATTTGCAAATGTTCTCTATGCTCTTCTAGACTAGAAGAATAAATCAAAATATCATCAACAAAAACGATTACAAATTTGTCCAGATGTGCATGAAAGACACGATTCATAAGATCCATGAAAACTGCAGGAGATTCGTTAATGCAAATGGCATCACTAAAAATTCGTAGTGGCCATAACGGGTACAGAAAGCTGTTTTTGAAATGTCCTCGTCCCGTATTTTTAACTGATGATACCCCGATCTCAAATCTATTTTTGAGAATACTCTAGCTACTTGCAGCTGGTCAAACAAGTCATCAATTCGGGGTAAGGGATACTTATTCTTTACAGTTATGGAATTGAGCATCCTATAATCTATGCATAGTCTTAAAGACCCGTCTTTCTTTCTTACAAATAAGACTGGAGCTCCCCACGGTGAGACACTGGGTCTAATGAATCCTTTATCAAGTAACTCTTGTAATTGACTCTTTAATTCCTTTAGTTCTGTAGGAGCCATCCGATAGGGTGCCTTAGAGATAGGACTTGTCCCTGGTATTAAGTCTATGTTAAAATCTATCTCTCTTCTCGGTGGCACCCCTGGGAGATCATCAGGAAACACATCTGGAAAGTCTTTTATCACATCAATACTTTCTAAACGAGGAGTCAAAGGCTCTTCGGAAATCACGGTGGCAAAATACGCGTGACATCCTTTAGATATTAGACGTTGAGCCTTAATAGCAGAAATGATAGATGCCCCTGTATGTTCCTTATTTCCATAAAAGGTACAAATTCTTTCTCCATTCTTAAAGAACATAACCCTTTTTCTCTTACAATCTATCATCGCTTCATTTTCTGCTAACCAGTCCATTCCTAGGATGACATCAAAATTAGTCATACCTAAAAGTATAAGGTTGACCTCCCATTTTTGGTTTTCTAAGGACACCGACACATCTTGCAGAAACTCCTGAGCTAGGACAGTCTTTCCCATAGGAGTTGACACTTCTAATATATATCCTAGTTCCATTATCGAATGACCAGTACTTAAGGCGAAATCACAGGATATAGAAGAATGTGTCGATCCTAGATCTATTAAAACTTTAGCAATCTTGCCTAAGATTAGAAGTGTACCTTGAATAACGTCTGCTAAAGTTTGAGCTTCTTCAGCGGTAATAGCATAGATCCAGCCCTGAGCCTTAGGCTTCGACTCCATTTTGATTTCCTCCAGCTTCTGCTTCTTTGGACATTCTTTAATCTTATGTCCCAGCTTGCCACAAGAGAAACATCGTACCTCATACCCTTGGCTCTTCATCCTAGGACAATTATTAATTCGATGTCCCAACTCACCGCAGACAACGCACCGTCCTTCATTATAAAAACAGCCTCCTGCAGGATGAAACCGATCGCACTTTGAACACCTTTCAAATTTCCTCCCCCTCTGAACTTGTGCTTGTGCACCAAAAGGCTTTTGAAAAGTGCGGTTGTTACTCTGGACTTTTCTCTTTCTTTCATCAGTTTTAGAACTACTGTTCTGACCATGGTCCTTTCGTCCTGCCAAGAATTCTTGATATTCTGTTTCTAATAAAGAGGCTAGCTCCACTGCCTTGGCGAAAGTAGTAGGTTGGAAACCCACTATTCTACCACGAAGTCCATTGTTCAGCCCTCTTACGAACTTCCTAGCTTTTCGTAATTCTGTAGGGCAGATATCAGGAGCAAAACGTTGTAGTTGTACGAATTTATTTTCATATTGAATGACCATCATATTTCCCTACTGCAGGTCCAAAAATTCCTTCTCTTTCTTTTCTTGAATATGGAGAGGGAAATATTTGTCAAAAATAACCTCTCTAAACTCGTCCCACTTGATGTTGTCCTTGTCAGAGAAAAAGTTTCGCTCTGCAGATGGCCACCAAAAAGCCGCTTCTCCTGTCATTGAGAAAGTGGCCACATCCACCTTCCTAGATTCTAGAACTTTCATGGCCTTGAAAATCCTTTCCACCTCGAATACCCATTTCTCGGCCGCCTTTGGACCGTCCTCTCCTGTAAATGTAGGAGCAATTTTCTTGAACCTCTCAAGCAGATTATCTTTCTCATGTCTGCTACTTTCAGCCGAATCAACTGTGTTACTTAAAGGATTCAGGCTAGGCTGAAATCCTTGATTCTGCAGGTGCTGTGTCATTCTCTGCATCATTAAATCGAAGAAATTTTTCATCTGATTCTCTGGTGCTACAACACCATGAGGTACTGCTTCAGCTTGGGTAGAATCATCAGACAACTGCACTTCTTTACCACTATCGGAAGTCATCTCGAGGGAGCCAATATGTCACTCCCCGGTGATGCCCAACCCGAGCCGAACCCGGTCCAAGGGCCGGTCAAGTGCCCGGGGGCAACAAAGTGAAGATTGAGAAACGATTCTAGCGGAAGACTTAACCCCAACCACGGGCGATTAACAGAAACACGGAGTACGCACAATCCTTTGAGCAAGAGTAAATAAAATGGAAGGAAAAGGTGTTGCTTATCACAAAGTAAACAACAATCTCAAACCCACAAGCTTAGTTAAGTAAAGCCCACACGGCTCAAAACAAGTCATAAGCATCACAACTGTAAAATATGACATAAATCCAAAACAAGAACCCTACACAAAGGTTCTAACATAAAGCATGAAACAAAAGAAGGTAAGTCACACAACGATCTCCATGATCATATCCAAGCCACCTCCGACCTTTCCTCGAAGAGGAGATCCTGTCCGTCTGCGTGTCGCACCGTGCAGCCCCAAATCAAAACACACAAAGAGGGGTGAGTTTAACAAACCCAGCAATGGTTTTAATATCACTAACAACATCAAAAATACGATAGCATAGCGATATAATCTTTCAAATCAACGATTTACAAGGTGCATCATTTTCTGATCACATATTCACATCACTTAAAACTGCATCACAGTGCATAATCAACCTGCATTGATGTATCTCTAACATATATATTCCCACATGCCTAATATCATCACAACCTGCATGGATGTATGTCTAACATACATATTCCCACATGCATTATATCATCACAATCAACTTGCATGGATGTATCTCTAACATACATATTCCACATGCATAACATCAAAATCAACCTCCATCAAGGAGTAATCACACATTAATGTCACACAGACGGGAGCATGGACAAGGCCACGAAGGCGTGTCATGGTCCAAAATTCTACACAAGAATTAAAGAAAGATCGGGGTTGTCAATCCCTAATACTGCTCGCCCTGGACGATCCTGGCCAAGGATGTCCCATTCTCACACAGAGAATCTAGAGCAGGGGTGTTCGCCCAGGGACATCTCCTGCGGAGGGAAGAGCCCGAGTTCTAACACAGAGAACCCTAGAACACGTGGTAGCGGGGTGTACACGGCATACCACACTGGATTTTCAGGGTCCAGATGACACACATAATAACATTCTCACAATCCGCAAGACAAGTACACAACTCATCCCTACATCATTCCATTTAACAAGACTCAACCCGGGGAGTGCACTCATTCCACACAGGAATTCAAATCAAAATATGTCCTTTTGGACCAATCAACTTGTGATTAATCCACGACCGATCAATCCGGCACACAATTCCATCACATTGCATCCAATCGGTCAAATTCGATTAATCACGATGAAGCCTCAATTGGAAATTCATTTTCATGATGCATGCAGCATGGTACATACGTGGGCAAAGCATACATGAATCCTAATCCATGATAAGTGCTCTCATCAGCCCCTAATGCATCATTCATGATCACAATATCAAGCTTCAACATCATCATTCAAACCCCCAAATGCGTGTGCGTAACTAGTAGAAGCATTTCACATAATGCATACCAACATGCTTGAAAATAGACTCACTACTATACTACACATGTGAATTTCCATCTAAACATGAATTCCAGCGGAAATCATAGAAGAAGAATTGTTGAAATCATATCTCAATTCAAAACTCAACTGCAAAGGCTAAACACATATAACATCACCCATTTCATCATTGAGTCATGGAATTCACCAACATTCACGCACAAACTAACCACGTTCTATCATGACAAATTAGTCCAATAATAGATTATAGTTCTACTGAAAATATGCTTAACAATGAGAAACCAACCATTCATAATTTCAAAATGACGATTCCAACATCATGCCACAAAACATAAGTCATTTCACCATCTCTAAGCATATATCTCAACTCCATAAACTTAATAGCATGCATTTTCAGTAGCCTAACATAGCTTAAAACACTCTACATTCATATAAAATTGGCAAGCTAAAGTGGAATCATCAAAATAGACATCATATGCACAACATACAATTTACTGTGTAGCCGATCGATCGCCCTTCAGGCCGTTCGATTGGTTAAACGTGAAATTTTGAAATTTATAGTTCGGCCATTCGATTGCCTAGCAGGCCGTTTGATTGGCTGAACTGGAAAAGCGTCGTTCCTGTAGTGTTGCTGATCGAACGCCCTGCAGGGCTGATCGATCGCCAACACGGCAGAACAGTCATCTTCTTCCTTACGCAAATCCAAATCGAAACACCATTGATAACACTTCAAATCCACATCTAACACCCTAATCATCATCAAAAGTCCTTCTTGACTTCCAGAACATCAAACCATACCATAATAATGCAAAACCCTAAGAAATCAGGATTAAATAATTCCATTTTCTAATCTTACCATTAACACACCAAATCAAGCAAACCATTTCGAAATAAGCCAAAAATGAAGAGTTTTACCATGGGCAAACAGAGATTTTGAAGGCCCATTACCCCAGCACTTAATTAAGCTCGGATTGAAGAGTCACCCTTCTTGAAATCCTTGGAAACACAATGAGTTTGAATTAAACTCTAATAGAAATCAATTTACCCAAGAAATCCCTAATTAAATCTTAGATATAGGGCTTATTGGTAGTAAAAATAGAATTTTGAATGTTAGGGTTTGTAGTAAAACACAAATGAGTAGTTTTTATGCCCAAAATGAATTGAATCAAGGGTAAAATAGTAGATTTGGAAGAGATTAAGGAGAAAGTCATTGATTAGTGCTTAATTAGAGTAAACTTACCTTAATCGGCTTCTAATTCGGGCCTAAGTGGGGATTAGGCCAGCCCTCCTTCCTTAGCCTATTCTAAAAAATGGAAATGGCTCAGGTCTGCCTTTTTATAGTAAGGGTTGGGGTATGCATAGGTAAGTTTTGGGGTGTAAATAGGAAAAGTAGGCTAAAAATGGATATTTTACAAATTTAAACACTAATTAAGCCTAATAAAATTCTAAAAATTTTTGTATGACCTTAAGTACATGTCTAGATTCATTTGACCCAAAAATAAAATTTTTGACGGTGGGGCCCACAGGGGTCCCGCCAAAATCCTAATTTTTGGGAAAATAATAAAAATCCCAAAAATTCACATTTGGTCTAAAATCACTTAAAACCACTAATATTGAAGTTAATTTTGGTTAAAACCATCACAAACACTATTTATTTTACGAAATCACCGATTAAGATCAGAAAATGCGTAAATCTCACGATAACCCATAATTAAAGAAAACCAAAAACTAGTTTAGAGATGAGGGTCCTTACACAATAGATTGTAACGACCTTGATTGCATACAAGTTATTTAAAACACACCAAGTTTATTTATAAACATAGTCACAAACACTCATATGTTTACATTTTACAAAACAAAAGTGTGTCAGGACACACTTTGATCAAACATTTTCAAAACAACTCAACTACTTCATTTTACAAACAAGCCAAACCACACCTTTAAAAGCCAACACACACACACACTTTCAAAGATTTTAGAAACCGGTCAAGGGAAGATCCTCCTTGTCGGGCACTCGAAGAAGATACATATTTTAGGAAGATGCTCTGTGTACCATGACAGCCCTTTGCCCCCGCGCTGATCCAGAGCTTCCATCCTCTCTTCTTCCTCATTCTCTTCAGGAAGGGGTAATTTGTTTAAGTTAAAATTTCTCACAACCACCTCCTCCAGGAAGTTCTGATTCCCCTCCTCCTCATAAGGTTCTTCCTAAAAAGGTTCTTCCTCCAAGGGTTCTTCTTCTTCTGGGTCTTCCTCGGCTGAGTCCCCCTGATAGGGGTCCTCCTCGTCATTCTCCGTCATGATTGGGGATTCCGGAATATTTATCACCTCCTACACGTCATCACTGTGTGAGGGGGAAGAAGGTTCTTCTTCGAAAGGTTCTTCCTCAAAGGGTTCTTCTTCTTCTTCTGGGTCCTCCTCGTCATTCTCTCTTCTAGTCGGCAAGGGCAATTTTCTTGCTGTGGAATGGTACAGTGAGCCTGAAATATGTTTCATCTTTGATTTCCCCATCAATACTAATGATTGAAAACAAATCATCAAAACAGTAGTCAGATATCGGAAATGAATTTAGTAAATATGTATATGACTGATTAAAACTGCTTCTCCACAACTCTATGCCCTTGGGCTCCGATACCAACTGTGACGGCCCTTTTTTTATATGTATTAATTATTATTAATATATCATCACCATGTTCGACATGCTCGTCCAACACTTGTGCATCCGAACACGATTGCCGTCAGTGCGGATCATAGTCAGATATGCTTTATATTAAACATGAGCATATCACGGAGTCATGGCACAACAAAAATATTATACATGTGCTTAAAAACATATTTCACACAACCATGGACTTAGGTTCGTAGAGTTGAAAGGTTACAAGCCTTACAAGTCTTCGGGCACATCATGCCCTTAAACTGCAGTCATATAAATATTTTCATACTTTCCAAAATTAGAGAGCAGACAACATAATTGGAACGCTACTCTTCCTTCACCTTTGCCCTCGCTGCA
This sequence comes from Saururus chinensis, assembly GCA_035235625.1. Classification (NCBI taxonomy): domain Eukaryota; kingdom Viridiplantae; phylum Streptophyta; class Magnoliopsida; order Piperales; family Saururaceae; genus Saururus; species Saururus chinensis. The sequence continues at coordinate 48,178,050 of CP141140.1, forward strand.
TTGCCTGCAGAATCTGGGGGTGGGTGAGTATTTTAAAATACTCAGCAGGTTAATTTAAAATCTAATAGAGGTGCTAAGCAGAAATCTCTTTGAAAACCCTACGAATTTTCTTTAAAAACCTCTACCACGATAAATTATGCATAAAACAACCGGTTCCAAATCAACACAAAACCACAAGCCGCGACACCCTACGACCTACCCTCGGCGCTCGTGGGGCAAACAAGGGCCACTTAGGGACAGGGCTTTCCCACAATGCCCTACCCTGTGCCCGCCACTTGCCGATTATTTTTCTCGGCGGGCATCATCACTCTATGATTATTCCGGGTTCTTAAGCCCAGAAAATAATCATCACATCGCTCAAAATATAGCAATATTCATGTTAAAACAGTTCACCACATAACATGTCTCACATAAATCAATCACATACGCTTAATCATGTTAAATCATGCGTAAAGAAGTTATACTAAGCACACACTTAAAGTTTAAAGTCCCCTACCTGAACCCTTGGTTACAATTTCATAACCGTAGAAGCCCCAAATAAAGAAACCAACCCCACCACAGCGTCCAGAACGTCAAATTCAGTAGGAAATGCCTTTTGAATCACTTGATTCGGACTTAAAATGGTTAAGAACGGAGGGAAAACGGGTTTAGAAGTGGAAAATGGAAAATCAGGAAAAAAAAGGGGTCGGGCGCACTATTTAAAAGTGTGCGCCCGTGGGGCCCGCATGTGCCACATCACGCGCGCTCCTCGCAATCGCAACACCTACACAACTCGCATCGCGTGCGCGTTGCACGTAACGCTCGGGCCCCGTTGGGCTGTTCGGCGCGACGCACGGCGATGCGCATCGCGATCGCGACGCGAGTCGTCGCGGGCCCAGCCCCGGGCGATATGGACCTGCCATGCAAGCCCGCGGCACATCGCGCACCTGGCCCGTGGTCCCATGGGCCCGGGTCCATGCAGCACCGCCACCGCGGCACCGGCTGACACCAGCCGCATGTGTCAGCCAAAATTTTATAATATTATTATTATTTTTTTAAAACACATAAACTTTAAACGCACGTATCTTTGTCACCCGGACTCCGATTCACGCGTTCTTTTTACCGTTGGGCTCGTATCAACAAGCCATACAAAACTAGACCCCACATGGGTAGGTTATCCTGCACTTCAATGTGGGTCCTACCCATATGGCACATTTCCTGAGGCCATAACTTTCGGCCCTGGTGTCCGAATCAAGCGCTTCCAAAGCCGTCACACTCACTTTTCCACACTCTACCATACTCTAATAAGATTAAACATGTAACAACTATAACTAACTAAAATAATGCTACCAACTCCAAAATTAACATATTAGAAAACGTACTGGAAATTCAGGGTCGTTACACTGACATCTTGCTTGGTTGTTGTCTCTAACCACTTCTGTTCAAGTACAGTTATGGGCCATGCCCTTCCACTCTGGTCAGGTCCTTATGGGCTAGGTTGGAAGATGGCACTTCCTAGTGGATTCCAGGGGCTTGGTGGATTCCAGGATGTTTCGTTGTCATTTGTCACTTAGGTTGACATCTGATGAGTCTGTTTGTCATTGGGATTAGATAGAGATATTAATTATCGAACAATGGTTTGAGAAATAATTAATAACATTTATTGATATTGCTTGTTTAATTAGAACAAGTGGAACAATTAAAGGACTTGCTATGCTTCTTTGAAGTATTAGGCAGAACTACATCTAGATCTGATCTTGTTGGAAACATTAGAGATGTTGTCCGATGAGTATGTAGGCAACTTACATCGGGTGATGTTGGCCCAATCCGAAAAATATTAATAAAATTTTTTGTCCTTTGGAAGCTCTTCTCCTATAGGTGGAGATGCTTCATTGTGGTTGTGGTTGTTGTTTAATTTGCTTTGTTGTAAATTCTCCTGGCGACGACAAGTGAGACTAAGGCAGGCGAGCACAAGAGGTTTTCACATTTTTGCAACTCCGATACGTAAGTGTACTTTAAGTGTGAGAGTCAACTTGTTATTTTTTTTAGATGGGTGACAGACTTGTACTTAGATGGATGAGCTGGTCTTTATAAATTTTTAGACGTTAAATAATATCATATGATTTGATATTCATATTTGTGAACCCCAGTTATCATGATCTTGATATTTAATTGAAGGGTTTGTTTTGTATTTAAAGAAAAAAAATTCCTTGCTACTTACCATTCGTGCTATTTAAAAATGCGTTTAAAAAATCCAGGTCATAACAAACTTAATTATTTATTTTCATATTGATGATAGACTTATACTTAGATTGTTGATCTATTCTTTATGGATCTTGAAGATGTGTAATAATATCATATAATTTGATATTCGTATTTATAAACTCCAATTATCATGACCTAGATATTTAATTGAATGATTTATTTTGCAGTTAAGAAATAAAAAAAATTTATGAATTGTCATTTATGTATTTTAAAAAGGCTTTTAAAAATCTTGGTTATGCCGGTTTATAGGCTTCTGGTGTGATTCTTTGTAAAATCTCAAATGGATGTACATATCTAGGAATCAATTTCTACTTTTTGCATAATCAAGTCATTTATGTGGAAGGTGATACTTTAAAAAACGCATGATCTCTTACTTCGAACTCCAATTCTCTTCTTCTTAAGTTAGCATATTTCTTTTTTCTACTTTGGGTTGCAAAAGTATTTATTCCACACAATGACTTATCAACTCTTCTTTAAATAGTTGTATTTCCCTAACTTTATTCTAATTTGTTGGTGCTCGACACCATATTTCATATAATTCTTAATATGGCATCATTTTAATACTTAAATAATAATTGTTATTATTGAGAGTTTAATATTTATCTAATCAACCTAGTGGATCACTAAAGTGCTCCTAAAACTAATACTTTGAAAAGTAAGAATCAAAAGTTATAGCCTTTATGCACATAATTTTTTAAAATAGCAAAAATAATAAAAACCTAATGACCATGCATGATTAATCTATCAAGTAATCGAACCATAGAGCATGCAAGGTCACACAAGGATTTAACGTAAAAAGCCCCGACTAGGGTAAAAAACAATGGGAGTCGCTCAACGACTAAATTAATGCACTAGTAAATAAGACATTACATCGACATAAGCAAACTATCAAACCATTGTTGTTGACTCTAATCGAAAAACTCTTTTCTGCTTAGATCTCCAACAAATTTCTTTTGTTGCTGGCTTTTAAGCATTCTCCTCAAGCTCTTGAAACTTTTCTTTTACTTGCTTCGTCTTTGTCATCTTCTAGCCTCTTCAAACAAGTTCCTCTTGTTTTTTAACTTTAGCATTAAATTTTCTTCAATCCCCCATTTGTAGATTTGTTACAACTCCTTAATCTCTTGTGTATATTGTAATGTGAATTAATCTTCACTTTTGGATGATTAAATTTATCTTCAAAGTATGTAGCAAAAAAAAGCTTTATGCTCTCAAAACCATATAGAGTAGATTTGTCAATCACTCTCTATGCTAACAATTACTTCCCTCATATTTTTCCACGTCCAAAACACCTCTTATATAGATAGTTAACTTGGTTTAGACGTTTAATAGAATCAAATTCAACTCAGAATAACCTATTTTGGGAAACTATAGGCTCTAGCAATTGATCATTATAGTAGTAAATCAATCACCCATTGTCTTAGCATTGTTTTATAAATAACTGCCAATACTGAGTCAATTGCTACAGTAATTGGTTGATCGATGCTATAGTAACATGATACAATACTACTACATTGTTGCTACAATATTGTTCAACATTCTTTCTAATTAGTACCTTTTTACATATATACTTATGTCGTATTTTACTCATTTTTTTCACACTTTAGTATGATAAACTCTTTACATTAAGTGTGTAATGTGTATGCCTATTTTTATTTGGCGGAAAATACTCCTGCCATGAAACCTTGAGAAGCTTTTTAAACTTTTGGAAAACTTTTAGTGGGGGGTGGTCACAATCACAATAACGTCTTCGTCCAAATTAATTTTACTTGGCAGAAGGTACGACCTGTTAGAAACCTCTATAAATTTTAGAATATTAAGGTGGACAATTGTAGAATTATAGGGGGGTTTGAAGTGTCACGACCCGGATTTTTAAAAGCATTTTTAAAATAGCTCAAATGGTAAGTAGCGAGAAATTTTTTTTTCTTTAATTACAAAACAACCTTTTGATTAAATATCCAGGTCATGATAACTGGGGTTCACAAATATGAATATCAAATCATATGATATTATTTAACATCTGAAAATTCACAAAGACCAGCTCATCCATCCAAGTACAAGTCCATCGTCTGTCTGAAAATAAATAATAAGTTGACTCTCATGCTTAAGGTACACTTACATACCGGAGTTACAGAAACACAGAAACCTCTTTTGCACGCCTGCCTTGGTCTCACTTGTCGTCGCCTAGAGGATCTGCAACAAAGCAAACCAAACAACAACCACAACCACAATGGATCATCTTCGCCTACAGGAGAAGAGCTTCCAAGGGACAAAAGGCTTTATTAATATTTTTCGAATCGGGCCAACATCACCCAATGTTAGTTGCCTACGTACTCATCAGACAACATCTCCAATGTTTCCAACAAGATCGGATCCAGACGTAGTTCTGCCTAGAAACTACTCTATCCTACAAAGCATAGCATCCCATATTGAATGCTTAGATATTTTCAACCTACATTTTAGTAAGTCCTTTAACTGTTCCACTTGTCTAATTAACAAGCAATATCAAATAATGTTATTAATTATCTCACAACTCTTGTTCAATAATTAATACTACCAAATCTGTAACTCAAAGATATCTCGCCCTTCGAGAAATCTCCAAACAAAGGACTCCAACCTTAAAGTCGACTGCTTAACAGCAGCTTGACCCAAATCCCCAGGGCTCTCAATAGCCTGCCACGAATCTGGGGAAGAGGATCCCAACTGTGCTCATGGACACAGATTAGCAAGAAACACAAGCCTTCCATCATGCTCATGTAACTCCGCTTTTCGTACGTACTAAATAGTCCTAGGAAGACCTGCGGGAGACCCGCGGTAAAGACCCTCTGGTCAATACCCAAACCGTCATGGCGATGAAGATGCATATTGCAATCTCCACCTTCCCAACGCTGGGAGAAAATGTCTCATAAGACATTACTAATATATCCATAGAAGCCTCAGGTCCTTATGACCATTGACTCCCTCAAACATCTGAAACTTATACTAGATTATTTCCATCTAGTCAAGTAACCACTCAACCTTGTGGGTCTTCTTCACCTTGTGAATCGGCCCACAAAATAGCTCATCCACTGAGCTATTACCCAGAGAACATCCCATAGCCACCATCGGTTCATTAACTAAGGTAAGATCTATGTCAGGGCCCCGTTCACTCCATGAACTGGTCCCAACCCTAAAGAGGGTATATTAGTCATTATCTTTATTAGGTGTTCTCCCCTCAAACCAATAGCAACCCATGCCTCTTGATTAATCTTCATTAATCTTAAGTTACTGATATAAATCAATGCATCAATATCAAAAGCATGCATCAGCATAAATAATCATACAATCATACAAACGTATAAATAATAAACGGAGGCCCATTGCATTCATTTGCAAGGCCAGGGCTCAGAGACTTCAAGCCCGATATGTAAATTAAGATATTCCACGAGTGACGTATATAATGCCCTAGTGGATTTCTACGCTGTGTTACGGACACGTGCAATACACTGCCCTAAACCCTGAGAATTAGGGTTTTCCAATTGTTTCCCATGACACGGTGACCTGTCAAGGTCTTCGTGTTACCTACCGGTCACACCCCTTCCTTTTGAAGTCATTTATAGGGTACCTTAACTCTTGATTCACTAGGTCATCTGTTTCATTAGAAACAAACATATTGCCCCTAAGGGTATTAGGGTAATTTTACCACCTAAGGTATGATACCCTCCCTTGGGTCATTCTAGTCATTTTACTATCCCTTTATTAATTTAAGTCATTGACCTCTCACAAGGCTCCACTCTCAGTCCGACTCACTCTTCCATACACGAATGTGGGCGGGTCCACTCAAAGGGTATATCTGTTATTTGGTTGAAGGCTTTAATGACATCCAATGGGTCCAAAATTGAACTCAAGGGCACTACTGGGCTTCATAGCCTCAGTGTAATTTTCCTGGCATGTGACAGGGTCGTGAACCCCTTGAACCGACTCAGGTTTTGACTAACAGTTTATTATAAACCCTAAGGGCAAAATAGTCAATTAACCACTCACTGGGATTTCTCTTCACTAACAGATGTGGCCTATAAATAGGTTACCCATTAAAGTCTCATTGAGAATTTTCCTAATTTTTAGATCCACTCATAGGCCCCTGAACCAAAGCTTCAAACTCGAAGAAGTTAATATTATACGATAATTAACTAATAGGGGTAAAATAGTCATTTTACAATCTCTGGGATTTTTCCCCAAGCTGAAACTTGATTAGAACAATCCCAACCCTCTCCAGGTCCAATAATAATTTTCTAGGATTTATTTGACACAACTAACCCCCTGAACCAGACCCAGTCCAGGGAGTGTATATTGCTCTTTATTTTTTTTAAGCGGGACCGGACCGGATCGGGTCGAGTTACCTGACCCGGTCCAGGGACCAGACGACCCGCGAGGGTCATCTTCCCCGCAACCAGCCAGAGGCCGTTCGGCCTCTGGCAGCGCCGCCCCCCACCGCGGCGGAGGGTTGGGCAGCACACGGCCTTCGGATCGCCGAAGCACTGCGGAACCAAAAAAGTTGGTCCCGCTGCCGTCTGGTGGCCGTCCGGCGGCCAAAAGGCCGTCTTCCTTTGTTTTAAAATAGTGTGCTTCGCGTCAACTGGGGCCAGTACGGACCATGCCGGTGCGGCCGGCCGTCATGGCCTGGGCCGGTGCGGCCGGGACTGGTGCGGCCACGGCGGCGCGGTCTCGGCCAGTGCCTGGTTTTATTTTTTATTTTTTTATCTTTCTGCACCGGTCTGGCGGCCTGCTTGGCGGCAGCTGTGTGCCGGAGCCTGGCCCGCCAGATGCCACCACCAGTCGGTCGATGGCCGGTGACGGCTGGTGGCTGGCCGGTTGACGCAGGCCGATCGGCGGCCAGCCAGCAGAGACGTAGAAATTTTACAGAAACTACAATTACAGAACAGTTTATGCACTGTTCAACTAAATTACAAATTACAGAAATTTGAATATATTTAATAGACTTTAATTAATCTTCAATCAAGTACTAAGGCAACAATCCTACCTTAATCGATGATTTGTTGTCGATCCACCGCCGCCAAAGCTTCGCCGGAAAAATCCAATGCCGCTCGTTCTCCTTCGCTCTAAAAATCCCCATCCTCTACTCTGATTCGGCAAAAGACCCCCCCCCCCCCCAAAAAAAAAAAAAAAACCCTAATTAATTCTATTTATAGGCATGGGATTAGGGCTCCTAATCCCATGAGAAATTAGGCCCCAAAAACTCAATTTCGGAATAGTAATTGATTGGGCCCATATAGTGACTTAAACGGGCAAACCGCACGTTCAATTAGGGTAAACAGGTCCTGCTCGATATGTTCAACTTCAGACGGTTGTATCTCCCTCATTCGGACTCCGATTTGCGCGTTCTTGGTGGCATTTTGAAGCTCTTTCTATCTACTTTCCATCCATATATATGTTAGCCACCACTTCCAACTGATGATTAAGTTATTCCAATGAAAAGGTCAAGGGGTCTAGCACCCTAATTTCCACGTGTACGACTTCGGGAATTTAGAAAATTCCCGGACGTTACATGAAGAGTACTAAACTATTAAAAAGTATCTATTATTTTTTTGTGATAGAAGGTTCTCTCTAAGTAATTTTTGGAAGACAAATAGCCACGTTTTTTTAAATACATTTACTTTCAATGAGCTTAAAATAAGCCTGTTATTAAAAAGAACGTGGCTATTTCGACCCCTCTTTTTCCCCTGTGTCCCCCATTGCTTTTTACCCCACTATTTTTTATTAAAATCTCCCACATCCCCAATTTTTACTTGAGTTTCCTTCTTCCCACTTCCCTTCTTCCCCTTCTTCCTTCTTAATCGGCGCTGGCATCAACGTCGGCCACTGGTTGCGGTCAGGTGCTAGCCACGACTGTGCGTTAGCCGCGGTTGCATGCTGGTTGCAGCCGCTTATTGGTCGCGGCCACCATGGCCAGCCATATATAGCTGGATCTGGCTGGCTGCGACCAGCGGCCGCGTGTTGGTCAAGGCCACCACAGCTTGCTAGATTTGGTCAGCTGCATGTTGGTCGCGACTAGCCAAATTTGACTGGCTGCAGCACAAGTTGGTCGGCCGCAGCGGGATCTGGTTGGTAGCCACCAGAGTTGGTGCCGGTAGCCGCCAAAATTAGTACCAAAAGATAAAATAAAGAGAGTAGAGTTTATATTTTGGGGGAGTATGGGTAAAAGAGATGGAGGAAATAGGGGAGAAAGAAGTAACTAAAAAAATATAATTTTTTGTTTATTTATTTGGGGGATAGAGGGGGAAATGGGATCTCAATAGCCACGTTCTACTAAAAAGCCATATAGATATAAAATAGGTAACAAGTAACCACAATCAATTTTCATTGTCATGTACCTACCTATAATACAATATATTTAAGGCTCATTTTCATCTCATTACCGATAAACACATCTACTTATCTACAGCGTGGCATCAACAAAATATTTTCTAACATACCGTCTTACAATTATCGATAATGACATCATACAAGGTGAATATGGATACAAAGGCCAAGGGCACGTGGTGCTGGACACAAATTTGAATGTCCTGGAACCTTCAGGAACAACGTCGTCTCGCCACCAGCAGCCCACCTCCGAGCTCTCTGCTCTCTAAATCCTTCAGAGTGCAAAAGCAACTCTTGTATCTAGCCGACGAGTTACTACTCAGGCGCTGAATAGGTATGCATCGAAGAGAAAACGAATTTCGGATAACGAACGGAGGGCATCGCCATCATGATCTTCTCCTTGCTGGTGCTTCTTCTTGCCATATCCAGGCCAACTGAAGGCACCCTTTTGCCGCTGCTTGACCATCCCGGGAGCCTCTTCTCCGAGCTGTACCCGCAGAGGTTAGCCGACCCATTTCGGGTGCTGGAGCAGATCCCCCTGGGGTTCGACAAAAGTGACATATTAGTAACCCCTGCTAGAGTCGACTGGAAGGAAACCCCAGAATCCCACATCATCATGCTTGATGTTCCTGGTACGCAAGCTACACGCCTTTTTTTTTATCCTCGGCTGTCAATACTTTGTATGTGCTTCTTAAGTTTTGTTTATAAGAGCTTTGCTAAGAAATAATCTGACATAAAAAGTATTTTCTAGTAAAATTTTAAAATTTCAGCTAGAACTCATACAAAAAGAGTTGGCTTAATTGAGGGAACTCATGCACAAACCAAACCAACTATGCTGATTTTTTTGTTTATGGGTACTTCATATTTGCAGGCCTAAGCCAGGAAGAGCTGAATATCAAGGTCGAAGAGAGCTGGGCACTAAGGATCAGTGGAGAGAGGAGGAAGGAAGGGGAGAAGAAGAAATTTTTTTAAAAATAAGTCAAAGTACTTTGATTTTGCACAATTAGATTTACGCATATTTTATTATTTTATATGCACATTTGAATTGTCAATAATACTTTTGGTTTATATATATAAAAAGAGAAAAGCCCTCATGGGAGACCAAAAGACCCGACAGCAACTCCCGGAGAGGGAGCCACTATCTTCTCCTAGAGACGAGAGTCATCGTTCTCTCCTCTTCTCCCATCTCAACCATCATCTTTTCTTAGATACGGGAGCCACTATCTGGTCCTCATCGTTTCCACATTATCTCTGTCCAGTCGAACAAGATCCCTCATCCGCTTAAAGTTCAAATATGGGTGATCGGAAAATGACTGCTTTATGAAGACGCATGAAAATTTTGAGGTGTGAATTTTTTGAAATATTATTTTGTTAGAATCTGAATATAGGTCACGAAGATATTTCTTTATATTGAGTATATGTAATATATGTATTTTGTGATTGTGCAATGTTTAGTTAAAAGCAGGGCAATTTGTGTTTGGTTTGATTTTCCCTAACATAAAGGTGCAGATCTGGGGTCTTGTGACTTGGCTGAGTAATGTTAGTTTGTGCTGAAAAATATATAGTTCATGAAATGTTTAGTTATATAGTTTGTGCTAAAAAATATATGAGAGAAAGAGGGTTCAATATCTATTTTTTTTTGTCTGGTTGTTTGCTACAATTTCTTATTAAATGGGCGGTCTAATTGTATCAATTGGGTTTGTAATGTATGGTTGTATTTTGATAGTTTATGATGGATTATGTTCTTCGAAGGTTGTATAATAAACAAATTAAGGGTAAAAGTAATGGATTATGTATTCTGCTTGTATGTTTAGATGAACTAATGATTTTATATGATATCTAGTGAGAAGTGGACAATTGGACCTAGTTTACATGAGCAGTACGTAGTTAATTGATACATCCTAATTATTGGCTGGTAGATGGTAGGAGGGTATTATTTGTTTAAGTACATTATGTGGTCATTAGATTTAAGTAAGATAAGTTAAAAACATAGGTTTTCATAATATGATCATATATATAGCAAGGAGGGGACCATATGACCTATTTTTTATGGGCAAATCAAAGTTAATTGATATAGCTTAGCTGTTGATTAGTATATGGTAGGTGCGTAACTTTGGCGTAGCATATTTTGAGGTAATTAGATTCAATGAAGATAGGTGTAGAAGTTAGGTTTAAATGGTGTGATCTGATATCTAGCGAAGAAGAGACCAACTGACCTGTAATATATGGTTAAAACACAGTTAATTGATCACACGAATTGCTAACTAGTAGATGGTATGAGGCTTTTTTTTAAAGTACATTATGTGGTAATTAGATTTTATCAAGATGGGTTTACAAGGTAGGTTTTAATGATGTAATCTGATATATAATAAGTAGTATACCATAGAGCTAGTAGATGGAACAAAATATAGTTAATTGATACATCCTAATTATTGATTGGTAGATAGTAGGAGGCTTATATTTTTTGAAGTACATTGGGAGGTCATTAGATTTGCGATAGTTATGTTTACATATTGGTGGATAAATAAGAGTGTTATTAAGTAAATATGTCAACTTTATCTTGTGTGTTTAGTGCTTAGTTAGTATGTTTGTAATATATTTTAATAGATAAAAAGTAAGTAAATAAATATATATATTTTATTATTAGGGTAAGTAAGAACAATATATGTAATTAGTTTTTGTCACGGCCCAAATTTTTAAAAATATTTTTAAATAGCACAAACAGTAAGTAGCGAGAAATTTTTTTTCTGTAAATACAAAACAAACCATTCGATTAAATATCTAGGTCATGATAACTGGGGTTCACAAATACGAATATCAAATCATACGATATTATTAACGTCTGAAAATTCATAAAGACCAGCTCATCCATCTAAGTACAAGTCAATCGTCTGTCTGAAGATAAATAATAAGTTGACTCTCACGCTTAAGGTACACTTATGTACCGAAGTTAGAGAAACGTGGAAACCTCTTGTGCACGCTTGCCTTGGTCTCACTTTTTGTCACCTAGAGAATCTGCAACAAAGCAAACCAAACAACCACAACTATAACATAGCATCTCCGCCCACAGGAGAAGAGCTTCCAAAGGACAAAAGGTTTTATTAATATATTTTGGATCGGGCCAACATCACTCGATGTTAGTTGCCTACGTACTAATCAGACAACATCCCCAATGTTTCCAACAAGATTGGATCTAAACATAGTTCTGCCTAGAAACTACTCTATCCTAAGAAGCATAGCATCACACATGCAATGCTTAGATATTTTCAACTTATATTTTAGTTAGTCCTTTAACCGTTCCACTTGTCTAATTAACAAGCAATATCAAACATTGTTATTAATTATCTCACATCCCTTGTTCGATAATTAAAACTATCAAATCTGCAACTCGGAGATGACTCGCCCCTCGAGAAATCCCCAAACAAAGTACTCCAGCCTTGGAGTGGACTGCTTAACAACAGCTTGACCCAAATCCCCAAGGCTCTCAATAGCCTGCCACAAATCTGGAGAAGAGGATCTCAACTGTGCTCATGGACACAGATTGGCAAGAAACACAAGTCTTCCATGATACTCATGTAACTTCGCTTTTTATACGTACTAAATAGTCCTGGGAAGACCTGCGGGAGACCCGCGGTAAAGACCCTCTGGTCAATACCCAAACCGTCGTGGCGATGAAGCTGCATATTGTAATCTCCACCTTCCCAACGCTAGGAGAAAATGTCTTATAAGACATTACTAATATATCCATAGAAGCCTCAGGTCCTTATGACCATTGACTCCCTCAAACATCTGAAACTTAGACTAGATTATTTTCATCCAGTCAAGTAACCACTCAACCATGTGGGTCCTTTTGACCTTGTGAATCGGCCCACTAAATAGCTCATCCACTGTGCTATGACTCAGAGAACATCCCAAAATCACCATCGGTTCATTAACCAAAGTCAAAATCTATGTCAGGGCCCCGTTCACTCCATGAACTGGTCCCAACCCTAAAGAGAGTATTTTAGTCATTATCTTTATTAGGTGTTCTCCCCTCAAACCAATAACAACCCATGTCTCTTGATTAATCTTCATTAATCTTACGTTACTGATATAAATCAATGCATCAATATCAAAAGCATGCAACAACATAAATAATCATGCAATTATACAAACGTATAAATAATAAACTGAGGCCCATTGCATTCATTTCCAAGGCCAAGGCTCAGAGAATTTAAGCCTGATATGTAAATTAACATATTCTACAAGTGTCGTATATAATGTCATAGTGGATTTCTGCGTTGTGTTATAGACACATGCAATACACTACCCTAAACCCTGAGAATTAGGGTTCTCCGTTGGTTTTCTATGACACTGTGACCTATCAAAGTCTTCGTGTCACCTACTAGTCACACCCCTTCCTTTTGAAGTCATTTATAGGGTACCTTAACTCTTGATTCACTAGGTCATCTATTTCATCAGAAATAGAACATATTGCCCTAAGGGCATTAGGGTAATTTTACCACCTAAGGTATGATACCCTCCCTTCGGTCATTCTAGTCATTTTACTGCCCCTTTATTGATTTAAGTCATTGACCTCTCACAAGGCTCCACTCTCAGACCGACTCATGCTTCCATTTATACGAATGTGGGCGGGTCCACTGTAAGGGGTATTTCTGTCATTTAGTTTAAGGCCTTAATGACATCCAATGGGTCCAAAATTAGGCTCAATTGTATTACTTGACTTCATGGACCCTGTGTAATTTTCCTAGTGTGTGATGGGGTCGTGAACCCCTTGAACTGACCCAGGTTGACTTAACGGTTTACGATTAAACCTAGGGATAAAATAATTAATTACCCCCTCACTAGGATTTTTCCTCACAAAACGGTTTGATATATAATTAGGTTACCTATTAAACTCTCACTGAGAATTTTTTCTAATTTTTAGATCCACTCATAGGCCCATGAACCAGAGCCTTGAACTCGGGTAAGTTAATATTATACGATAATTAAACCATAAGGGGTAAAAGGGTTAATTTATAGTTCCTGGGATTTTTCCCGGGCCTAAAACTTTCTCAGAATAGTCCCAAACTTCTTGGGGTCATTGAATATTTTTACTGAATTTTTTCAAAGTCTAAACCCGACTAAACCGGACCCGGTTCAGTGGGAGCTTTTTTTATTAAAATCGACCCGAGCCGGGTCTGCAGTTCTAGCCCAGAACGGGCCGGACCAGCAGACCCGCCTGTGTGTTGTCTTCCCCGGGAAGACGCCCTCAGGGCTACAGGCGGCGGCTGGATTCGATCCAGCCGCCGCCGGACTGGCCCTCTAGCCACTGGCCCGACGATCTAATCACCATTAGAAGAATTTCGCCAGCGGAAGAAGGCCGGATCTAAAAGCTAGGGCCGATGCATGCAGATCCAGAATTCATACAGAGACTGACTAAAATTTCCAATCGCCGGTGAGCACGACGGCCGCCAAGACCAGGAGCAAGGCCAAGCCTGGTCAGATCATCTCCAAGCAGTGAATCTGACGGGCCTATCCTCGCTTCAAGCCTGTGGCCGCCGACTGACATCAAATCCGCCGGTTTCGTCCATGCCCGCCCGCGAGCAGAACAGCTGGCGGGAGCAACAGCCGTCACGAACGGAGTCGGGGGCAGTGCCTGTTTGATTCGCCGCCCGGCGGTGAATCTAAGGGACCTAGTCCCCGCCGCCAGTAGGCGGTGCTGGCTGGCTGGAGTCCAAATCCGGTTACTGTTACATAACTCCAACGTAATCTTCTTAATTAATTAAAGGATTAATATTCTAATTAAGAAATTGAAACAATTACACGTCTGAACCTCTTCATCACATAATCAAGTTCATCAGATGATCTTACCTTAATTGCCGATTTATCGTCGATCCACTGCTGCCAACGCCTTGCCGAAAATTCTCCGAAAAATTCCAATGGCAGCTCATCCCCCTCAAAAGCTCCCTCAAAAAGCCCTAATTCATTCTTTTTATAAGCATGAGATTATGGCTCCTAATCCCATAAGAAATTAGGCATCAAAAACCCAATTTCGGAATAGTAATTGATCGGGCCTATATTGCAACTTAAACGGACAGTTCATACATTCAATTTGGGTAAACGGATCCTGCACGATATGTTCAACTTCAGACAGTCGTTTCTCCCTTGTCCGGACTCCGATTCGTACGTTCTTGGTGGCGTTTTGAAATTTTTTCTATCTACTTTCCATCTATATACATATCAGCTACCAAATCCAAGCATTGACTAATTTATTCCAATGAAAAGGTCAAGGAGTCTAGCACCCTAATTTCCACGTGTACGACCTCGGGAATTTAAAAAATTCCGGGACGTTATAGTTTTACTCATGAGTATGATGTGATATGATATTTAGCGAGGAGGAGACCATATAACCTAGTTTATATTGTTAAAACAAAGTTAACTGACACATCCTAATTGTTGACTAGTAGATGGTAGGAGGTTTATATTTTTCAAAGTACATTAGGTGGTCATTAGATTTGCACAATTTGTGTTATACTATCATGTGTATGATATAATCTAATATTTAGCTACGACGATACCATATAACCTATTTTATATAGTTAGAATATAGTTAACTGATTTCGATTAAATGTTAATTGGTAGTTAATTAATTTTGACAAAATCTATCACTTTATTTCACCGTAGTACACTTATATCTCCACCTCCCCGAGGCATGCGAGGGGCAATGAAGAAGAAGCCAGAGCAGAGAACAAGTCGGTGGAGGCCAACGTCAAGGTGTCGGATAGCTTCACAGTGTATAGAGTGATTATGCTAGATTAAAAGGGGACGAATTTGAAAAGCAAACATTCTGCACATAACAAAGTTTTTTCATTAGGCATTGGTAGTTGCAGGTGGAAGTATAAAACAATTATTAGTATTAACTCAGACAATAAAGTTGTTAAATCTAAGGTGGAGAACATAAATATGGTATGCACCATATCTATGCTTCCTGCATCAGATTTAACATCTTCATCGTCTGAATCGATAGTAATGATTGTTTTATATTAACTCTTGCCACCACCACATCCTAGTGATTAAAATTTGTAATGTACATAATTGATTGCTCTCCAAATCGATTACATTACCTGATCCAGAATAATCACTTTGTATAATCAACAAAAGAAAAAATATGAACATATTGTCATATACTGCCAACATCGAATCATATTCTGCACATGATAGAGTTAATGATATTTTTTAAGAATATATGTAATTTATTTTACTCAGGAGTATACTTTGGTCTAATACTTACGGATGAGAAGACCATATAACCTAGTATATATGGTTAAAATAAAGTTAATTGATACAGGCTACCTGGTAACTGGTAGATGTTAGTAGGCTATTGTTTGTTGAAGTACATTGTGTGTTCATTTATTTTGAGCAAGATAAGTTTACATGATAGGTTTCAATGATGTGATATGATATTAATGAAGACGAGACCATATAACCTAGAGTTTATGGTTAAAAGAAAATTAATTGATACTGGTTAGTTGATGGCCGGTAGATGGTAGGTGGCTGATATATTTTGAATTAAAATTTTGCTCATTAATTTTATTATTGATTTGAAGGGGCAGCGGAGGAGAAGCAAGAGCTGAAGAACAGGTCATTGGGGTTCAATGTTGTGTCCGCCAGCTTTGTAGTGTATAGAGTGATTATGCTATAAAAAAGATGGGATGGACTTGGAGAGCAATCATTATGCACATAACAAAGTTTCTTTGTTAGGCGGTGGTGGTGGCATGCAGAAGAAGAAAACTATAATTATCATTGACTCAAATTCTGAATATGTTAAATCTAATGTAAGAAATGATATGTTATACAATCATGAAATAATTCAGTGAGAGTATAACATATTAATTCTTACCTTAGATGTAACATCTTCAGAATTTGAGTTAATAATAATTGTAGGTGTGTACCTTTTTTTCTTGCCACCACCACCTCCTAATGATTAAACTTTGTAAAGTGCATGACTGATTGCTCTCCAATTCAATTACATGTAATCACATGTCGTACATTATAGAGTTAATGATATTTTGTATCTTCAGCATGTATGGGTATGGTGGATAATATATATGAGATTGTTTTTAGTGGTTAGAAAATGTCTTCGTGTACAGTTTAGTTGATATTGTACAAGCGAATGTTTCTCAGGGTTAGAACTATTTTTATTTATTGATTATGTTGATTAGATTAGTGGAAATAGAAATAGTTTTTAATGCATTCATATACAATTTTAGTTGTTGTTATAATCTTGAATATAAATATTATTTAGAAACCTTTAAAAATAAAATCAAAAGCTACAGCTTCCCATAAATGTTAAAAACACATAGAGTTAAATAAATTCAATATCGATGGTTAGAATTCACCAATGGCAAAGAGATATTTCGACAGAGTGAAGGCTTCGATTTAAAAGCTTCATTTACGGTTATTATATTGTATTGGAAAGTAACCTAAAACACGAGGGAGGAGTAACCTAAAACACAAGGGAGGAGTAAACTAAAAACATGAGGGATGAGTAAAAACTTCATATATGGTAAAGATACAGAATTTGAAAGTAAACTAAAACACGAGGGAGGAGTTTTCGTCGCATATACTTTAATTGCTCAAGTATCTTTAGTTCGTGCATTCTCCTTTGGAGTCTCACAAATGTTATTTTCGATGACTAGAACATTTATAATAGAGTCTCGTATATATGAGCATGGGCTCACACGCGCCTACATGAGCCCAGGTTCATATGGGTTGTCAGATTTACATCTGACGGCCCATAATACTTTAAGCCACCGGATGTAAATTCGACGGCCCATAGAGCACGGGCTCATGTAGTCGCACGTGAGCCCGGGCTCATGTAGGTGCGCGTAAGCCCACACTCATATAAATTATTATGTATAATATATACATTTAGCTACATATTTCCATTGTGTATCACGAGAATCAAGATAGTTCACCACATTTGAGTTGTCCACACGTGCACTGCATATAGCATAAATGGGCCATCCCTTGTCATAAAGGTAAAAACCATGAAACCCCCCCACCAGTTCTTAACAGCCGAATGTTTCTTCCCATGCTAACTTCTGATGTATTCTCTTACAGGTCCATATTCTCGTCTTCCATATTCTCGTCTCCCTACCGACAAATCATGGGACTGTAGGTTGGCGACAGGTGGATGTCCAAGAGCATCCTCCCCATATGTACCCTAACTCATGGAGGAAGACACGGATAGTCGCGTTTCTACCTAAAGGTGGTTGTACCGGAATAATGGTAATGTTGGATGTGGAGAATATGTTAATATTTTTACTTGTGCATGAACTAGTTTTTACCAGCTATGCTTTGATGATGAAACAAGAATGGCAGCAAATTTTTGGGTGTGGAGAAGGTCGGTGAAAGCTTTAACTGATCTGGCTCAACTGATAATTGGTAGTGGCTGACATAGGTAACTGTCGGGTACATTGAATCTTTACTTTTGGATGCACTTATAGGATGTGTGTGCTGCATGTACAATTATAATACACAAAGGAATGATTGAGGTTAAGAATCAAATTGAAGAACGTAAACACAAACTTCTTTCAATTTTGAGACGGAAAGCATTGACTCATAAGTATCAACTGATAACTACTATTGCCTAACTGAAATAGCTCTCAGGTGTATTCAGATGGATACAGATGAGTAGCCTTTCTTATGTGTGTGGGGGAGAGAGTGGGATACAAGTCAACACAAGTATGATAGCTCCATTGCCAAGTCAAATCTCATATTTGTTAGAAGTTCATTGACACACGAATCCTTGGTGACCATAATTTACAAAGTAATTGGATGTTGTAGCAAGGAATACTCATTGAAGATGAGTTTTACATATCCTTTGGCAATCCCCCTGGACTTACCTCTAATGGAAATACATGATACTAGGACTCTCCATTATTTTTTGTGCCATGCGAAGACCAAGCATGATGGTCTCCCATTGATAATAACCAAAATGCGACTTGTACATGTGTTCCAAGAATGTGACCCAAATTTTGAAGTACCTGAGTCAATGATTAACCAATCAATTATGTTGAATGATGCCGAAGTTCATAGTAGACATGCAAATGAAGTGCCCGAAGGTGGATGTGAAGGAAGGAGTGAGGGATGCAAAAGAACTCAATGATCATTTGGCAAGTGGGGCGGAGGGACTTTTTGGACAACACCACAATGGATTTGAGTGATGACGCAGAAGTAGATGACTTACTGTGTGAGGCCAGGGAGTTGGAGGCAAAGAAAGCTCCTCCTGTTTACTTAAATTTGCAATCCAATTTGGATGAAGAACTAGTGGATGCCCCGATTGCAAGGGTTGAAGTGGATAAGGTGAACATCTCAAATATTGAGGAGATTGTGGCCAACTCAAATGAGGGTAATGATACCAGAGGAGCTAATGATAAAGAAAGTGGGCCGAAAATAATGTATAACATTGATGTAGAATATGTCATCTACAATGGATGGCAAGATCATCATGAGGAAGACATTAAATGGGATAAATTTGAACTATGATGAAGTTGTCTACATTGTAGGAGGAGATGATGACATTTGGTATAGAAATGGTCAAAATGCGAATGGGAACACCTCTGAACTTAAATAAAGTCACGAACATTGACATGCTAAAAGAAAGTGGTAAGAAATATTAAATCCTTATTATTATCTATTTGTTTGCTAATTTATCAATGTGTAGTAAATTTGTAGTGGTGTTAAATGCAGGGACGATGATGTTCCAACAAGAGAAAATGGAACATAAATGATGGAGATGGTGGTTGGAGGCTGAAAACACCATCATCAAGTACCATTTTTCAGAAACCTTCGGCACCAGAACAACTTCAAAGGTTATAGCATTTCTTATGTAGTCAGTTAACTGATTATACCTAACTTATAATTGTTTGTCTCATTCTAATACTGATATAAATATAATCGTTTAGCAGATTAGATGTGGAGGTGTGTGTGAATGAAGAGCACAACATGGCTATGGAGGTTGATTTGTATGGCAAAGATCCGAAGGTAGTTCTACTTGACCAAGAGTTTATGGATAAGGACTTTCTGAAGCTACATGTACACAAGTATGGTATGCACAACAACTTTGAGTTCAAGGTAAAAATATTAAAATAAATCTCGATTCATAGTTGTGTGCAATGTGTCAGGATGTCCATGGAGGTTACATGCTGCAACAACTAATGGGTGTAGTATCTTCAAATTGAAAGCTATGAATAATGTTCATACATGTGGGAAACTAATATTTGGAGGAGATCATAAACAAGCAAAAGTGGGTATTACTACTAACTCAATTGTGAAACGACAAGGAAACATGTTGCTTATACTCTAAAAGATATTCAAGTTGATGTTGATTTGAAATATGGAGTGAAGATGAATTATTTGAAGGCATATAGGTTGAAGGTTGTGGTGTGTAACAAGTTAAGAGGATCCTATGAGTCATCATATGCCGAGTTGGTTACCTACTTATATGAGTTGGAGAACCTCAACTACTCTCCAGTACGACTCATCAGATATGACCTAAGAGATGCTTTGTTTCCTTTGGAGCAGCCATGGAGAACTTCAAGAAGTACATGCGACAGGTTATATGCATAGATGGTACATTCTTGAAAGGAAGGTATAAAGGGTCTTTGTTCATGATATCTACTTTAGATAGTGAGAACCATATATACCCAATTGCTTGTACTATCGGAGAAGGAGAGAATAATGATGCATGGGGCCGGGTCCTTGCACATATGGAAACTTGCCTTGGTTATTTGGAGGGCCTAGTGATACTTTTTGATCAATCACATCACAAGTAGCTCAAATGTTTCTATATGCCACACATGGATATTGTGCATTTCATATATCTCGGAATATGTTTGCACATTTCAAAGACAGAGGTTTGAACAGTAACTTCTTCAGGGCGGAAAAAGCTTTTAGGCTAGAGACATATATGGAAGAAATGACTATCATTGAGGAGAAAAACCCTGATGCCTACAAGTGGTTAATGGGAATTGATAAGTCACGGTGGGTTAGTGCTTACTTTCCATCGCCCAGTTATAATATAGTCACATCCAACCTATGCAAAGTCTTCAATGGAATGCTTAGGGAGCAACAACACTTCCCCATTGTCATGATCAATGAGGCCATCTGTTTGAAGGCTCAAGAGATGTGGTACAAACATGGATTGGAGGCACAACATTGGAAGCGTTGCTTGACTAAATATGCCGAAGGCAAGATTCAAAAGTGTAATGAAGCAGCTAGAGGTATGATGTGTTATCCCATAAGTGGCCATGAGGTCTTAACTAGGTCCGAAAGAGAAAATGATCAAGTTGACCTTATCGCAAAGACTTGTATATGTGGAAAGTTTCAACAAATAGAGTTGCCTTGTGAACATGCATTGGCAACATGTGGCCACCAAATACTACATTATGTTGACTATTGCTCCACATTCTACACAACGGAAACTTATCGGCAAATCTATAGCAAGGGAATTTATCCGGTCCTCGAATATAAAAGATGGGAGACTCCTGAAGATGTGAAGAGCCTTAAGTAGAGGCCTCCCAAGGAGAAGGCACGACCGAGCCGGATAAAGAAGAAACAGATTCTCTCTCAAGGTGAAGAAAAAAGGAGAGTACAATTAACTTACATAATTACAAAAAAAATACAAAATAAGGCTTATTATGTCTTAACAAAATTAAAGTTGTGCATATCCAAAATTAATACATAACAAAATAACGTGATAAATCATATATTTTTCAAAGTACTACAGACAATTTTTATTGACATCAACTTGTTTGTTCGGGCTTGCAGCATCTAGGGGTGGATGAATATAAACATATTCAATATATAGAGTTAAATTCTATTAGCATGCTAAAATATAATGCATAAACAAAAATGCATAAAATGTTCTCATAATAATTTATACCTCAAAATCAACTCAGAATAATATTATTGACTAACCGAATCCAATACACTTTTTATATAAAAAGTCAAATAAAATAGTTCTTTACATAATCCGGTAAACTCATATAATTCATTCATAGCGAGAATCCAATAAATAATTCAAAATCAGATAAAACATCATTCACATACTGTCGCCGATACGAGAGCGGCATTCACCCGTGCTCTTGGGGCAATGGGATCAAAATAGAGAGGATCTTCCCACGATATCCAACTTCATGGGCGCGTCATATGCTACAAAAGGCGGTACCTAGGAGTCATTACTCTAATAGCTTTTGGGCTTTTTACCAAATAGCTATCCTTAAAAAACGATTGTAGTTGTTGGGTTTTATACTAAATAACTACCATTCAAATTCGGTCAAATCATTCGTAAATGTATTCCAATAATAATATCTTAAATCTCATATCATGATAAAATTCATCATAGAAGTGTATGATACATTATTATCTTAGCGTTTGCTCGACCCATAATAATATCATATTTTTTAAATAATATTTTATTTAAGAGATGAATAAATTTTGAAATAGAATGTCTAGTCATAACACAAAATTAGAGCTTAAAGCCACCTACTATTTGTTCTTGAAATTGACTAGAGTAACGGCTGGCCATCAGATCCTTCTCACGTTCGTGGGCTTAGGAGCAGCGAGCGGAACCTACCCTCGTGTTGAGATAGTCTCCTCATCCGGCTCGAGTGAGGTTGGTAGAACCTCCCCTATCACTGGGACAATCTTCACTTTTGGCTTGAGAGTGGCGGACAGAGCCTCCTCTTGCCCGGGCTTATTCCTACATTTTAGAGAGGCTAACTCGAAAAACAAACCCTCTCACAACATTGGGCACCCTCAAATTAGGTAGGATTGGTTTTTAAATGGGCAAAAATAGGCAAAAAACGGTGAAGAAACACATGTTTAAGTCTTAGAAATGTGCATTACACAAAGAAAATGAGAGGAGGGAAGGATGGGGAGAGTTGGGCCTCCCCCATCCCCCTCCCTTTATAGTTCCAAAAGCCTTCTAGATTCGCAACATGTGTTGCGCATCCAGTGGCTGTAGGAGCCTACAGGCTAACCTGTGGCTAGCTACGACTAGCCCTACCACAGTAAAAAATTAATGTTGCATTGTAGCAGTTGAATTGCAACAATGCAACAGCTTTGCTGCAGGGTAAATTGTTGTGTCACCTCAAGAGTTGATGCAAAGAGTTTTTTTAAAATTATGTTTTTAATGTAAATAGAATTTAAAACTTTAATTAGGCATAACTTTTTACCCCGAACTCCAAAATCATATGTTCTTAGCCCCATTGGACTCATATCGACGAGCCATTTGAAACAAAACCACATAAGGGTATATTTTCTAGCAAAAATTAATGTGAGTCCCACCTATGACATGCTTCCCAATGCCAACCTTACTATCCCAGTGTTCATTTGACGTGTTCTTGGGCTCGATACATTCATCTCTCTGAGCCCTATAAAATACCTTAAGGCTCCTTCAAATAAATCGCACTCAAAGCTGTCTATTTTTAATAAAAACTATTTTTGGGCCTTAAGACTTGTTAATGGGCCAAACCGATCGATTTCAAAACATTGAAATTCCGGGGCATTACAAACTACCCCCCTTACAAAAATGTTGTCTTCAAAATTTGTACAAAATAGTTATTCTTAATGCATTCTTTAAAATACGATAATATCCATAAAGCTTAAGTAAACGAAAAAAAACATGATTAAAACATAGAATTATTCCCCCCTAGCTTCATAGGTATCTTGATAGGAAAATTATTGAGCAAAATAGGTAAACTCCTCTAAATTAACCTCAAAAGAGCTAATATTATATTTTTATCTTATTTTAAAAATTACCTTCAATGGTCGCATTTGATGATTGAGCTCCCTTAGCGGCAATAGCGAAAACTAGAACCTCAACCCTGGGTTTCTACTCCAGCTTAGTGTTCACTTGACTTATCTTTTTCGCACTCTCGAATCTTGTGCCCTTGTTTGCCACATGGAAAAAAAAAGCATCTTCAGAAAAGTAGCAACATACAATAGGGTGAAATCAATTACACCTAAGACATTTCTCTTATTTCTTTTCCCCTATAGCTAGGGTTGTGTGCCCATCAATTTATGGAACTTTTGGTTACCATTGCTATTGTTGAACAGAGACTCTGATCGAGCTTGGTGTCACTGCTCTGGCCTTGGTTCCCTCACTCCGTTAAAAATTCCTTATGGCCTTGTTCCAAAATAGATGCAACTCCACTGCTTTAGCAAAAGTAGGAGGTTGGAAACCTAAAACTTTGCTTCAAAGGCCATTATTCAACCCTCTTATGAATTTTTGCGCCTTCTTGAGTTCAGTAGGACAAGTGTCAGGAGCAAAACGCTGAAGTTGGACAAATTTGTTATCATATTAGCCAACTGTCATCCCACCTTGTTGGAAGTCTAAAAATTCTTTTTCTTTCTTCTCCCAAACATGAGGATAAAAATTTTGTCATACAGAACTTCCCGAAACTCTTCCCGTTTGACGTTATAGTGTTTAGGAAGAAGTTCCTCTCAGCTGTAGGCCACCAAAAAGTGGCCTCTCCCGTCATGGCAAGTGTGGATATTGACACCTTTCGATCTTCTAGTATCTTCATTAGCTTGAAGATTGGTTCCACTTTGAAGGTCCATTTTTCTGCGGGTTCGGAGTCATCTTCGCCATTGAAGGATGGTGCAATCTTCTTAAATCGCTCTAGCAGGTTGTCCATTTCACTCGGTTTACTTTCTCCTACCCTCTTGGACTGACTCATTTGATAGCCTTGTTCTTAGAGTTGCTCAGTCATCTTTTGCATCATTAGGTCGAGAAAAATTGAAGTAGATCTTTAGATGTTAACACACCATGAGGTGTGGTATCAACCGGGGTGGAACTATCGGATGGTAGTACATCTTCTCCACTAGTGGGTGACATCTAAATATAATTTTAAAATAAAATATTTATACTTTTAGACTTAATCTAAATAATTTAAAATAAAAAAAGTGATTTTTGAAATAAAACATCATTAATCACATATGCATATCTATTAAATAAAATATATCTACCAAAATTAGTAAAAAAATGTAATAAATAATTCAAAAAATAAAAAAAAAATACATTGATATAATTTTTTTTGCCTAAAAGACTTAGTTACTCATTTGTAGATAGTGGAACCTTAGCTTTGATACTAATTGTAGCACCCCGACTTTTTAAATTACTTTAAAGGTCGGAGTGCCGACAATTCGTAATTTTAAATAGGCCAAGATCAACCATGCATAGAAGAGTAACTATTCATTAGTTTACGTAATTATAAAAAACTTTACAAAACAAGGCTTATCATGCCTTAACAAAATCAAAGTTGCACACATCCAAAATTAATACATGACAAAATTAGGTAATAAAGCATAAATCTTTTGAAGTTCTACGAGCAATCTTTATTGACATCAACTTCTTCTTTCAAACCCGTAGCATCTAGGGGTGGGTGAGTATAAATATACTCAATTAATATAGTAAAATTCTATTAGCATAATAAAACATAAAGCATAAACAAAGATGCATAAAATATTTCGATAATAATTTATACTCAAAATCAACTCAGAATAATATTATCGACAATCGGAATCCAACACATTTCTTATATAAAAAGTTAGATAAAATAGTTCTTTACATAATCCGATAAACTCGGATAATTCATTTGTAGCTAAAATCTAATAAATAATTCAAAATTGGATAAAACATCATTCACAGAATGTTGCCGATACCGGAACAACATACACCTCTGCTCGTGGAGCAATGGGATCAGAATGGAGAGGATCTTTCAATGATATCCAACTTCATGGGTGTGTCATATGCTATTAAGACGGTACCTAGAAGTAATAACTCCAATAGCTTTTGGGCTTTATACCAAATAGCTAGCCTTAAAAAACAATCATAGTTTTTGGGCTTTATACCAAATAACTACCCTTCAAATCCTGTCAAATCATTCGTAAATGTGTTTTAAATAATAATAATATCTTAAAGCTCGTATCATAATAAAAATCATCTTAGAGGTGTACAATACACTATTATCTTAGCGTTCGCCTGACCCCTAATAAATATCATATTTTTTTAAAATAATATTTTATTTAAGAGACAAATAAATTATGAAATAGAACGCCTAGTCGTAGTACGAAATTGGGTAGAGTAACGGCCTACAGTCGAATCCTTATCACATTTGTGGCCTTAGGAGCGGCGAGCTGAACATCCCCTCGTGCTGAGATAGTCTCCTCATCCGGCTCGAGTGAAGCGGGCAGAACCTCCCCTAGCGTTAGGACAATCTTCACGTCTGGCCCGAGAGTGGTAGATAGGACCTTCTCTTGCCCCGGGTTATTCCCACCTTTTAGTTAGGCTAACTCAAAAAACAGATCCTCTCACGACATTGGGCGCCCTTGAATTAGGTAGGATAGGTTTTTGAATACATAAAAATAGGTGAGAAATGGTGAAGAAACATGTGTTTAAGTCTTAGAAATGTGCATTACACAAAGAAAAGGAGAGGAAGAAGGGATGGGGCAAGTTGAACCTCCCCAATCATCCTCCTTTTATAGGCCAAAAGGTCTTCCAGATACACCACACGTGTAGCACATCTGGTGGCTGCAGAAGCCGAAATGGCTCCTGCAGGCTAGCCATAGACTAGCTACGGCTAGCCTTGTCTTTGCAAAAAATTAATGTTGAAAAGCGGCAATGTAAATTGGCAGCCATTGCGTCAGCTCTGACGCAGATAATTTTTTTTAATTTCATTTTTAATATAAATAAAATTTAAAATTTTAATTGGGCATAACTTTTAACCCCGAACTCAAAATTGCGCGTTCTTGATATTGTTAGACTCATATCAATGAGTCATTCAAAACAAGACCACATAAGGTATGTTTTCTTGCAAAATTAATGTGGGTCCCTCCTATGGCATGCTTCCTGATGCCATAGCTTATTATCCAAGTGTTTGTTTGACATGTTCTTCGGCTCGATACATTCGTCTCTTTGAACTCTATAAAATATCTTAAGGCTCCTTCAAATAAATCGCGCATGAAGCTGTCTATTTTTAAGAAAAACCATTATTGGGTCATAAGACTCGTTAATGGGCCAAACCAATCGAATTTCAAAACATTGAAATTTGGGGCATTACAATTATGCACATAAATAATGGGTGAAATGTCTTTTTACATCATTTTTAAAAACGGCTTCCTTCAAGAACTCTCCTCAAATTTTAGGCCAAATTCGGTTTGAATTGACCCAACTGAATTAACCCAAAAGGTGATTTCAGCCCTGAAAGTCATTTTAAATTTAAATGGCCCTTCTAAATGGTTTTAGTCCAAAAAGTGTTTTTTAGTGTAAACAAATTGCTTTCAAGTGGCAGAAAGCTTCTCCCGAACGGGCCCTTAGTTGATGTTTTCGCGGTTGTTGTAGTTTTTTTTATAATTAGATCTTTTTAGTAGTGATTTTTTTTCAAAGATGAAATCTAGAAAAGTTTGGCTAATAATAATTTTGTTTTATAGGATGAAATTATTTTATTTTTGAAAAGATAAAATTATTATTTAATAGTTTTTTGTAAGGATAAAATTATTATTTAAAGAGGATAAAATTATAATAACTATTTTTATAAAGGATAAAATTATTATTAAATGATTATTTTTTATTTTAAAATACGAAAGCCTAGTTACCCTCTCCTTTATAGGTAATTTGGTCTTTTTTTATGTTTTCTCTTTGTCTCTTTCTTTTCTTTACATTACTTCAAAGGATTTTTTTTACTTTGTTTTTATTAACTTGTTTGTTGACAAGTATAAAAGTCATTAAGTTATGTTTAAAGCAAGGAATGCAAAATTTTTATGGGGAAAATTATATAAATAATATTAAAAAAATAATTATCAAAATAGTAGAAAGATGAAAATAATTCTCAAAATGGTATGGTGTGTATTTTGGCCATTAGGAGCTAGGCAAGCGCTGGTACTTACGTTGTTTTTTTTTAATTTGATCACAAGGACGAAATAATTTTTAAGTTGATTTTGTGGATGAAATCCTCTTTAAAGTGATTTTGTCCTTAATCTTTCTTTAAGAGTGATTTCATCCTTTAAAACTATAAAGAGAAAATCTATCTTTTGGGTAGATTTTATCTTTTAAAAGACAAAATTTACCTTTAGAGTTTAGGTAGATTTTGTCTATGAAATCATCTCACTTGGTATTTTTTGGTTTATATTAAAATTTACACTAATTTTATTGTTGGCAATGATGAAATAAAATTAATTTTTTTTAAATTAATTAAAATCAAAAGCAACCTTTGCCCCTATATAACATCATATATAACATGCTAATATTTACACAATTAACATATAAATCACATGAATATTTACGTTTCAAGTGATTTAAAAGTCTATAAAATATATAAATTAGATACAATGTTTTCAAAATGTTGGGTTTACAAAGTAAGCATATAACAACTCTAAAGTATAAAATATATAAATTAGATGTAATGTTTTCAAAATGTTGGGTTTACAAAATAAGCATATAACAACTCTAAGTCGCTTTACCTCTCCTACCCCTATGACCTCGACCTCGACCCCGACCTCAACGATGCTATATTGGCTCCACCTAGTCTGCATAAATAATAGATGACTTACCCAAACACGCCTATGAAGATAATGGGATAGGACCCACACAAGCTGCCCGTTGTCTAGTATATACTATTGGATCAATTTGTATATCAATTGGCTAGGGATGGGTTAGATCTAGAGCAACTGGAGATGATGTACATGGAGGAGAGTTAGGTGTTGCAGATGAAGATAGAATATTCGTGGATGAAGCATGCCTCGTTGGTGTCTGAGCTGCCTCATTGGTGGGATAATGTCCATGAACGTGTGTAATAATCAACTAAAGTAGTGACAAGCTACGAAGGACATCCTCATGGTACTTGATTATCGACTCACATGATGCTAGATTATCGGCTGACATGATGCTAATAAGATCCCACTTGAAGTAGAGGTGTTAACTGCATTAGTCAAATGCATATCTATCCATCGCACTAAACCAAGCTATAAAAAATTAAAATAAAATTAATTAAGATATGCTTACTAAAGCTGCCTCAGATGCGCCCCTAGACTGATAAGTCATCTCCTCTGAATCATCACGTGGTAGAATATATCTTCATGTAATGGACAAATACCACTGCATATACGGGCTACAAATATCACGTGATGTTGTAGCCATCTCCCCTCAAATAATAGTGTCTCTCCTATTATCCCAACAAGCGATATATGTTGCACGATGTATAGCCCAATCAATGATGTGGCGGCCTTCTCGAGTAATCTGATGGACAAACTCTACTATATGAGGAGGGATATCTTGCTCCAAGTTAAATTGGAGCATCACATGATCAGGTATGTGCAGCTCTACAATATCAAAACATATGAGTGACGTTCGAGAAAACCACACATTTCTTCCCTTTGTATAAAGAGGAGAAAACTCAGCCAATGCCTCAGGCGACTATGTCTACCAAATGACCTATATATTTATAAGCATAATTAGTTTTTAATAATATTATATAGCATATATTCATTATATTAAATGTGATAATGAAATGTAATTACCTGATAAGGGCGCTGGTGGTCTAACTCACCCTATATAAATGCAATGCGCCTTATGGATTTTTGGTTTTTATCCTTTGAACATTCTACCTTAAGGAGTCAAATTTAACACATCCACATGAAACTACGTTAAAAATATAAGTGTAAAAAAATATTTACCTGGGACCTAATGGAGCACCCTCTACTACATGACCTATCTTAATAGTTGGTCGGCCAACATGTAAATGCTCCCACGACCAAAGCTATGTCACAAAATATCATAAAAGATAAAAAAAGTGAAGTTATAGTACATGTAGAAAATACTAACTTCAACAAATTCATTTATCTAAAGAAGAGTCAGATAACCTCCAAACCCCGAGGTCATAGCCTTACAAGCTTTCCCAAACTCTTGATATAAAAACGCAAGTGTAGCACTACCCCATGCGTAGTAGCATGGATGACCCTAGAGGTGTTGTAGCATACCGACAACATCCATCCATTGATCTGAGTATGGCCATCGAGCGACAAATTTTATACATGGTTGCCACTTATAAAGGGTCACAGGGGGGTGTACGAGTCATTGCAGTATATGTAAAAGCTCTTATTCAAGTAGCAATTGTTAAGTCCCATCCCAAAGGGGAAGGGGACGCTGAAGTTGCTGCATGTGCTTTGGCTACTTCACTTGGCAATCTTCAACTTCACCAAGTTCGAAGGTGGTGACAAAATTGTGAGCAAGAGCAACAGCAGAATGGGCAGCACCATGGTTGTCTTCCATGTGAACTCCTACTTACATTGCGCCCTTCACTAGGCACTCAAGTTTCTTTTTTGAGAAATAGCCTGAATATAAATACATGAGACAAATGGTGAATCATTTATCTAAATGAAGCCTCATCATCTACATGTAGTAATCCTGATCTCGATCCAAATATCAAAAGGTGACAATTTATAATAATTTTCCATCTCCTTCAATCACACCCAACTTTGCTAGTTACTTCTATCTCAAGTTCATCATAAGTAGAATGTTTCTTGATGAATAATCCCTCTATTACCCCTTCATGATGAAGCATAAAATTAACCATTTCTCCCTCCATCTTTATTCATTTAATTCATAACCAATAAATAACAAAAATAGTACATTAAACAATTATTCAAAATAACTCCCTTACTTAATGAAATGCGAGATTAATCTATTACTCAAACTTAACCAAGCAATTTCACAAATATCTTTATATGAAAATCAAAACCGAAAGGATTTGTAGTAATATTAATCTATTCACTTATAGCTAGCAAGTCAAGCATATAGCATTCATCATTAACTTGCTACACAATCATACATGAAGACCAAGGGTAGCTTCTAGCCATCCACAGGATAAGTTCACTAGCTAGTGCTGAAAACTAAAGAGCTTGCTAGATTTTTTCTACCATAAAATCCTTAAAAAAATCATACGTCAATGCTATTTTTTAAATAGATCTACATCGGCCAAAGGCTCTCTCAGCATCCCTAAACTAATTCCATCACCACGATAGCTTTCACTTTCATTTTGTCTTCTAGCCCTAATTCATTATTTGTAAGAGTTATAATAAGTCTTCACATCACCAAATTTGGCCTCTCCCAATTAATTTCTCACAAGTATTCCTAAATGACTATTGAACACAAGTATACAAAAACACTCATCCAAATAATTATTGACTAAAGACTATAATGCCAATGATCCTAATTTATTTTGCCCTATTCCAATCATTCATTTACCTAGTTCTGTCTAACTTTAGCTTCACGGTTTCCCCAAATTCAGAATGTCTAATTAATCACACATTAACATAAACATAATTAAATGGACAGAAAAATATAGCTTCACACAATTTATATTCATCTACATCCACCGTGAAATTGGACAAGTAGTAAAATGAATATGAAATTTCATAGGGACAAGTAGTAAAATGCAAAGAAAAAAGATTGTACCTTTAGAAATTGCGGCAGATCTGGGTGAAATTGAGGCGGACAATGGATATGGGTCGATTTGGGCGAAATTGCATTGGATGACGGATCTGGGCGAGGTGGATGGCAGATCTAAGTGAGGTTTGGCGGCGGACAATGAATGTAGATAGCGGAGGCCAATGGTCAGTGGACGACGGAGCGCAGCAAAAACACTTGCTGGCACCAGAACTATAGAAGTAGGAGAAATGAAGAATAGTCGAGGGGGGAATTGGGGAGCATAAATAGCCCATAGATTTTGTCCTTCTGAAAGACAAAATCAACTTTTAAGTTGATTTTGTCCTTCACAAGGACAAAATCCACTTAAATCCATCAGCCCAAAACCTTCCGCCGAAAAAATGCGAAGTGTGGTGATTTCATCCTTGTGAAGGACGAAATCACCCTATTGAGGATTTTGTCCTTCAAAATGACAAAATCAACTTAACATTCGATTTCACCCCTCAGAAGGATGAAATCTGGAATTTAAAAAAAAAGTCATGCAAACGCTAATGCTTGGCTAGCGCCTACGTGGCCAAAACAAATGCCACTTTGGGAATTATTTTCCTCTCTCTGCTTTTTTGGTAATTAATTTTTTAATATTATTTATAAAATTTCCCGCTTTTATGGATAAGAAGTTAAAAGGGAGGCTTTCGAAAAATAGTATAAATTGAAGAAGAGTCAGAGGCAAAAACATGAGGAGAAAGAAGAGGTGGGTGGCTGTCATGTCCCAGAATTTTCTATGATTTTTTTTTGTTTTTGGTATTTTTGATCATTTGTGGCGAGAAAATATGATGCTTCGATGGATTTGACTTCGGTATATGTACCCGTAGAGTAGGGTGTGGGGTTCAATTGTAGGGTGTGGGCCTGAACACATGCTTATGGAGCAAAAAATCAAGAGAGAAGGAGAGAGTAGAGGATTAGAGAGAAATTTAAAAAAAGAGAGAGAAAAAAGAAAAGAAGAAAAGAAAACATCGGGCTCAGGCGACTTTGTTCGAGAATCACCCAGAACTGCCCGAAGCCCCTATCTCGTTCTAGTTGAGACAAAGAGGCGCCATGGACGCCGATCGGCCTCAGCCTGGCAATGGTGAGGCCGCCTTCCCGGCGCCAATACAACCCCAGTTCGACTTCCCCAGCTCCGTTCCGGTTCACCCTCCCTTACTCTCTTTCTCCTTTTTTTTCTACAATGTCACCAACGATGGGCTGTAGGCTCCGGCCAGCCTCCGTCCTACCGGCCTTGGGGCAGCGACAATAAGGCCTCCATCCCTGGCCAGCCCCGCTGGCTTTCCCCTTCTAGTTTTGGCTCTACCCCTGTTTTTTCGCCCCTCTGGTTTTCTATTCCATTGCCAATGCCAATGGTTGGACATAGCCAACCATACTCTGTCCGGCTCCGCCTTGGTCCGGCGAAGTCAAGCAACCACCCCATCCAACCCGGCTCCACCTGCTCTGGCCACCCTAGCTTGTTTTGGTTCCGCCTCTTCCACTCTCTATTTTAGGATTTTTGCCACCGTCGTGGGCTGACAAAGGCTGGCCAGCCACTGATAGTTTCACCTCAGCCTGGTGATGGCGAGAGCCTATCCATCACTACCCCGCTTGGCCTTGCTGCTCCTCCTTTTGTTCGATCCAAAGAAATGTGCCCTCTTCCTCTATTTCTCCTCTCTTACACTTTGTGGCCGGGCATGGGCCGGCCAGAATTTGCTCTGCACCATCCCAAACTCGAGATGATGGAAAGGCCGCTCCGGCCTAGCCCCACCTACCCCCCAT
Source organism: Saururus chinensis (assembly GCA_035235625.1). Lineage (NCBI taxonomy): Eukaryota > Viridiplantae > Streptophyta > Magnoliopsida > Piperales > Saururaceae > Saururus > Saururus chinensis. The sequence goes on from CP141140.1 coordinate 48,210,928, forward strand.
CTTGGTTCCACCTATGGCTTCGATTCCGATAGTTTGGACCCCTTCCCTATTTCAGTTGGGTGATGTCCATCCATTGCCGCTATACACCGGATGGACTCCGGCAGGCATATGTCCGACTCGTAGTGACAAGTCAAGGCTGGCCCATTGCCGCCTTCCCAATTTGGCCGCTTGTTCACCCTGGTCAACCCTCTCCGATCATCTGACAATCTCCTACCCCCTACTTGGAGATGGATGCTCGATTCTGCAGTGGTTTGTCTCCCCTTTTAATTCAGGTATATTTGACTCTATGAAAGTATATTTGGTGCCACGATCTGATGTATTGAGTGAGATTAAATTTAAGTATTTATGTCTTCTAGACTTTTAATTTGGATCAGATAGTAGACTATTCATGGGTCTTGTACTCGGGGACGCTTGGGAGTTATTTGTATTTAAAAATCCATGATCATGGTAATTTAGTTGTACGTTTGTTTTTGAGTAATGCCTAAGGATATTTGATTTGGCGGTACGATGTTTAACCGTATGATGTTTTAAATTATAAACTATTTTATGCATGTTTTAATTTCCTCATTTTTCCTCTGATTTATAGTTGTTAAATTGCAAAAAAATTCATGAATTTTAAGAAAAATGTATGAAAAATCTCGGGCGTTACAGTAAGAAACTTAGGAGATGCAGAAATTTAGAAGACTTAAGGTTTGGAGCATCTTGGGGCATTGTGAGTTAGTGAGCGTTAATAGCATAATTGTACATGCATAATGTACGTAATATGAATTGTAATGGAAGAACAATGAGTAATGAATTAGTAAGGGTTTGATGACTTGATTTGGGTCTAAAGAGTTTGATTTGAGGAGTTTAAATGAGACGATTTGGGTTTAAGGCGGATGGTGTAAGATGTGAGGTCGTAAGTATTTTATGGTAAGAGTGTGAGTATGGAATTTAAGTTTGACAAGTAAGGCTATGTTGAGGTCCGTAAGACCGTAAGTGTAAGGGTGGGGGAATGAGCTAATCTAAGAATGCTACCTTCGTTGATTAGAACTACATAACGGGTGCAGTTCTAGCTGTATTTGTTGAAGAATGTAAGATGGAAGTAGTTCCAAACATAAGTATACATGCAAAAGTTGCTTAATGTAAACTTCAATAAGCAACCCTAATTCAATAATGTTGTGAGTTGAGACTAAGGGTTTTGATAGATTAAGTTCTGTGTTTGAGCCAGTCGATAAGTAATCAACTGAGTGTCCTTCCTGGTTTAGCCATGGTGTTATCCTGCGGGATTTAGTTTTAGTGCTATATTTCGGCCCAGACATTTGATGCTCTATTGAGAGCATTGTAAGTTTCCGCCCTTCTTGGGCATTGTATGTATTTTTGCCTAAATATGGCATTGTATGTTCCGCCCAAGAGTGACATTGTAAGATTCCTGCCCAAGAGTGGCACCATATGTTTTTCGCCCTTAGTTGACACTATATGACCCTTGTTAGTACTGTATGGCCCCAAAGAGTAGGCATTTGCACGCTCAAGTAAGCAGTATCATGGACCTTCTCTTACCTGTTTGATCCTATGCCCCATAGGCATAGGTGTGCCTTGCCTTTGGAAAAGTCCATGGCGTCTAGTTGCTCCCCAAAGGTTAAGGTGACGCCCAGTGGCATTCTCTTTCTTTTTGATGCTAGAGCTTATTAATTGTAATGAGCTTCAGTTGTCGGTTGTATGTGTATGATAGTAAGAGTAAGTGTAAGTGTAAGATCTAGATTAAGTGTAAGTGTAAGTTTCTAAGGAAGACGGTAAGAGTAAGAGTCTGCTATAAGAGTAAGATGGTACAAGTAAAGTCGTACAAGTAAGTTCATATAAATAAGGTCATATAAGTATGCATATGTTGTAAGTGTTAGTGTACGATTATACGAGTAAGCTGGTAAGACTCTGATTCAGAGTGTACGTGTAAGAGTATGACATAAGAGTAAGTGTAGGTTCAACTAGTACGATGATTTGTGTATGAGACCATATTTATATTTCATATTTTGTTTGCTTCATGTGTGGTTGCATGAATGCATCTATGTATGAACTTACGAAGTTCATTTATTTATTTCCCCTACTGGGTATTTTTCTACAAAGTATGAAATACTCATTACCCTATTTTTTAGCCCCATTGTTTAGGAGGCTTTTACAGGTATGTGTTGGAGAGTTCCTGAAGATAGATGCTCGTTTCTACGTTGGATTGTGTCCCTTTGACTCAAGTTAAATTTTGATTCACTACGAGTATTATTGGTGCCAAGATCTATATATTAGGTGAGATAAGAATTAAGGTGTTTACGTATTCTAGACTTTTAATTTGGATCAGACAGTGGACTATTGATGAGACTTGTACTTAGGGATGCCTGGGAGAGATTTGTATTTAAAATCCATGATCATGGTAATTTATTCGTGTATTTATTTTTTATTATCAGCTGAGGATATTTGGTTTGGTTGTACAATGTTTAATCGAATGAGGAAATATTTGGATGAGAAAATTGAAGTGTGTTGTTTTAAATTATAAATTGTTTTTATAGGTTTTGTATATCATCATTTATCACCGATTTACAGTAGTTATATTGCAAAAAAATTCTGTGAATTTTAAAGAAAATGTGATGAAAAATCTCGGGCGTTACAATGGCCCGGATCACCTATGAGACAGGTAGGGGATCAAAAGAATAAAATGTAAAAAATATGAAGAAGAGATGGGTGGTCGGATCACCTATGAGACAGGAAGGGGATCAAAAGAATAAAATGTAAAAAATATTTTTAATTTTTTGCACTTTTAATATTAACTATATAATATTTAGAATATAAATTAACTTATTTTTATTTTTAAAAAAATTAATTCTGGAACTTTATGTGTGGGTTATGTCCCATAGCAGTCCTTCAACATACATACTCGTATAGGGTGCATTAATGTTTAGTAAAAATTAAAAATAAATTATTTGTAATTTTAAAAATGTATTTTGTAATTTTAGGAAAATTATATAAATAATGTTAAAAAATATTTATCAAAGTTGTGGAAAAAAATGTAATTAAAATGATGTTGTTTTCTGTCATATAGCCACAACCAAGTGCTGGTGCATGGGTGGTTTTTTTTTAAAAAGTTTTTGTAAATTCGTCTTTCAAAGAGACAAAATTTGCTTTAAGTCAATTTTGTCTTTCTTAAGGACAATTTTTTTAAAGTAGATTTTGTTCTTCTAAATGATGAAATTACCTCCCTTACACCTTTTTTGGCTAAAGTTGTAGTTTATACTAATTTTGTCTTTTTAAATGATAAAATTATATTAATTTTTTTAAGATTCATTGAACCCCAAAATAGTATTGGATTGAAGTACTTTAGTACGATCTCTACATTGGGTCAAAGTGTGTACCCTAGGTTGGTCTAGTAGTGGTATGCATTAATCCATTTGGAGGATGATGATGCACTAGTTGGAGTTGCAAGAACAATTTCAGTGAGAGTAACACATGGCATCATTGCAAATGTTTTGGTTGGGAGAGGAGACAACTAACATTCCTCAATTTGATAGATATGTATTTCCACCTAACAGTGAGCTATCTTGGAGTTTGCTTGGTTTACCTTGAGGTCTAGAGCTTGAGGTTTCTTTGTTGGCACACTTAATGACACGGGATTTTAGGGTTCTTCATGTCATTGCTTAGTATGACATTTGGAGTGTTAGGAAGGATATAGTAGATAGGATGATGACACAACTTCTACACCTCTTGACAAAGCTAAAGCTCGAGTTGGATTTGTCTTCTATTATTTTTGGTCGGATTATGATATTCATGCAAAGCGACATACAAGAGATTGTTACCTTACCCATACATCCTATGTCGGATTTTCACTATGGTACATGTGAGGATACCTAGACTAGAGCCCACTATAATTGGCATGGGACCAATTGACCTTGCAATGGTGCCATGTAGGATGTTATCTCACCATCAAGGTGATGTTCATGAGCAATAGAGAGCTACAAATGCAACAATAGAGGCACATGCACTGGTGGTTGATACAGATCAACCAGTGACTATTGCTGAGTTTATAGAATTTTAGGATATTGTGTTTCAGAGGCTTACAAACATTGATCACTTGCTTTGAGCCCGATTTTCACATGTAGATAGTGAGGGGGAGCAGAGTGATGATTATGATGAGGCTACTAACCGATTTTTCTATTAATTTTGTATCAATTTTCATGTATTCCTTTGGTTAAAACTTGTTCAAGTCATTTACGTTTCATTTTGACTTTGAGATGTACCTTGAAACTGATGTTATGTTGGGATATGTGATGGACATGTGATGTTTGTGTAACATTTGGGAATTTTCTAAATTCCCGAAGTCAGCCACAGGAAATTAGGGTGTTGGACCCCTTGACTTTCTCATGAGAATAACTTGATCATTAGTTAGCATTTATAGTTAAACCCACATAGATGAAAAGTAGACTAAAAGAGCTTCGAAACACAACCAAGAATGCACAAATTGGAGTTCGGATGAAGGAGATACGACCGTTCGAAGTTATATATAACATGCAGAGCCCATTTACCCGAATTGGATGGGCGAATTATCTGTTTAAGTCACTATATGGGCCCGATTAATTAAGGTGATGAAAATTAATTTTTGGGGCCCAATTATATAATGGAATGTAGGAGGTTTTGGCCCAATTTCTTATGGGATTAGGAGCCCTAGTCCCATGCATATATAAAAGAAACTTTGGCCGTTAGGGAGGAGAGGGGGAGCCATCAGAGCTTCTAGGAGAGGGAGTTTTTCCAGAGGGATTGGGGAAGAAACATATGAAGAAAAGAGAATGTGATTCTCGACGATGAAAGAGGAGGAGAAGCCTGGATCCATGGTACAATGAAGTATTATTGAATGAGTTGAAGGTGAACGACCGACTGCCCAATTGCCCATTCAGTACTGTCTGCGTCTATTTTATTCATCTTCGGTAGTGAAGGTAAAAGGTTCAATTTACTTCTTCATTGTTCTTCTTATGCTAATTTGTTGAACAAGTTAGTACTACTCTAGAAGCATTAAATTACAGTAGTTGGGAATTAAATAAACATAGTTTAAGTTCTTAGTTCTTGAAGCATTGATTGATAAACTAAACTTGACTATGTTGGATGAGCGCTACATTCATGAAATTTGTACCATGTTAGTCTATAATAGAGTTTAGGTAATTCAGCAACCATAGTAGACGATTTGGTATGTAAAGTTTGACCTGTGATTTATCTTTGATGGAGGATAAATGGAAGTATGAATGGGACTGTGCTGCAGTAGATCGATCTTTTGTAAACTCACTGTAAGGAGTTATATAAGGGTTAAGAAATTAAGAAATTTGAGAGAAAAAACCTAGAGGTAAGAGAAAAAATGTATACCTTTTGCACATTATTTTTTAAAAAGGATTCACATAAAGCTTTGAGTTGAAGATCAATGGTGAATTTATGACTCTGGTCCACAACTAAAAGGAGATTTCAAAGATGAGTTGCAATTTATTCATCGATGGGAGATTAAAGATTTCCAAATAAGCCAAAGTTAATATAACAAGAGGTGCTTATTTAAGGCTTAAAGATGATAGACACAAAGTAAGGAGGAAAAAATTTTAAGTGCTTGAGGAAGAAAACTTGAAGGCTAACAACAACAAAGATTTGTAAAGATCTAAACAAGAGGAGCTTGTGTTAGAGTCAAAGCAAATATTGATAGTTTGCTTGTGTCAATGTAAGTTGTCTCACTTGCTAATAGTGCATTGATTTGGTTCTAGTGTGTAATTGTGGTAGTTTTATTACCCGAGTTTGGGTTTTCCACATTAAATTATTGTGTTTCATGTGTGTATTGATTGCTTATAATTTGAATGATTGATACAGTGTGAGTAAGTGTTGAGAGAAAATTTACTTGATTTTGCTATATATAAAAATTATGTACAAATAGGCTAGAACTTGTAATCTTTATCTTCATATATAATCGGAGTAGGGGCAATCTAGTGATCCACTATCGTTATCTAAACGGATAATAAACTCATGTGACTCACTTGTTTTCAAATATATGGATAATCAATAGTCATGTCTTTGTATATATAAAACATAATAAAATCTCAACCAAATATCATAGGGTCACGCCTATGTACATACTAAAAAATATAATACACACAATTATAAGTAATTGACAATTTTGTACCTAAGTCTTATAAATTATACACTAACTAAAATTTATTATCAAGATCAAAAAATTCTTCATAGATCTAAGATCTTTACATCATCTTTTAGCACAAGTGTCCCCACCCACAATTCCTCTGAAGAACCTACATTAACCACAAATGCTGAGTATATGAATATACTCAGTGGGATGACTAAATAAGCACTATAATACTTCAAGAATCATATTTCACCAACATTCCAACTAAATGACTGTAATAACCAACATAAATTCCATTTCAAAGAGCATTATACTTCAATGCATCAAAAGCATAAAAATTAAGCATGCATCAACAATATTTGTAACACAACGTGACTCTCACTTAGAAGCTTCTAACTTCATAAGTGTGAATCAAAAGTTTTCTATGACACAGTAGTCATGTCTTAGAGGATAGTTTTGCCTCACTAGACTATGAACTACATGAATTCTAACTTCATATACTCTAAAGTCTACCCACCCTATCTATGTTATAAAGCAAAGATCCACAAGGGCTAATAGACTCAAGTGGTTAAAGTTCCAATTCCATTATCATCAAAACCTCCCATATTGTGCTATGCAGGATCAATAATCTTTTAATGCTCTAGTTCATTTGAACACAACTCTAAGGCCAGGAAATAGTTATACATAATTCCCATTTCAAAAGACTTTGGTCATTTTCATACCAACTCCCTTCCATCAACATAGCTAAAGACTCACTTAAAAGAGCCAAGGCATTGAGGGTTCCTCTAACCTCATATGCTAAAAGACATTAGTCTTGGGGTGAGATCCATTACAAGGATATTCATACACAAAAGTCATACAATCATAACATCATCACATATAACTGTAATTTCATGTATAGAATAACATGTAATTACTTTTCATAATAATAGCCTAATATTCATAGTAATTCCTATTAAAAATATCCATAACTAACTTCCTGTCGATGGACTTATCAAACTGTCAACCGAGTCGCCCATAGCCATCGGTAATTCATCGATGCGTTGAACCCCCCTGTTGATAGTGAAATGAAATACAAAAATCATTCTCATTGACATCCTCATCAACATGTCAACATCACTTTTGGTGGCCTACCTATAAGACATTGATGTACCATTAATTTATAAATATTGTTTTATCATCTTCTTCTTCCAGCATTAATAAAATCATCGACATGTCAATGACTTTGCCAATGAACGGGGAAGTTGCAAAAATTTTATATGATAATCAGCATCACTTTCTCTTATGAAATCTAATCATGTAATCATTTAAAATCATTCATCAATTATCTCATGAAGAGGATGAAATGATATTTTTCAACTTAACACAAGTTATCCATATGAGATTTATATTCATCAAGAATAACATAGCATCTAGTTCAACAATGAATCAAATTCAACTGTAATGCACATATTACTCTATCAACATCCATCAAACATGCATTTCTTGTTCTTGCATTATAGTTTAAGGTTAGCAATCCAACTTTTAAATAATGAAGAGATCTCCACACATTCATTTATGCGTTCTTGACACACCCTAACCCACCAATCTCCCCCAAGGTTGGAGAGTCCATATCCTTTGGGTCAAAGATTTGTCAAAGGTATTTATAAGGAATATACCAAATTGTGGTGCATAAAAATGGCCTAAAACTACTTCATTTATAGTTTCACAACCGTCAATAAGTTGGTTCCCATGTCACCGATGTGTCATACTATGCTGATATAAAGCTTACAGCTTCATCAATGGGTCCATCGCATGTCAACTATCACCAATAGAGGATTTATTTTTTAATCAGTAGGTTCAACGAAACGTTGAACATTGTCGACAGTAAAAATACTATTTCACCAACAAGTTCATCTATGTATCGGTGGTTCACCGACATGACTCCAACCTTCAAAATAAATCATAATTTTCTTACTTTCATACTTATCATCATTACTATTTTCTTAAATAATTTACTCTACAACATTATAATTTAAAAGATTCAAAAATTATGGGTGTCACACATGAAGTTTCAACAAAGTTTTGATCATCAAAATTAACTAATTACAATACATATGCCTCACATGTTCTTTCATAATTGTGCTGGCCAATTGATCAATTACTCATGTATATTATACAGTTATTGATCGATGCATAGTAGACTTTCATAATTTAAACTAATTCAATCTAAAATTTCCAGATTCACTTAATTCACTATTCCTCAATTCAACTAAGTGAATTGTGCATGTGAGTGTGTGTAATCAACTTTTTACAAAGGAGAAGGAAGGCTCGAATGCCAACAAACGTCTATTATCTAATTCACCCGACCCAACACTTAGCTAAGTCTTCAATCTTGATCAATAAGAACATATATGCTCTTATTTTTCAAATTAATCAATTTTAAATATGACTCCACCACTACTAAATTTAGTCATATTCCTAAGACTAAAGCATATATGAAGTTTGAACATTGTTTTGATCATCAAAATTAGCTATTTTATAATACATGTGTTATTTGTTATTTCATATTGCACTTATTTGCAAGGCTAGGACTAGACAAATTCATGTCAAAAAATTTAAATCTCCTATGTACCATGCAAGATACCTATATACTACCCAATGATTTGATATACTGTAGACATGTATTATGTTGGTCTTAAGCCCTAGAAATAAGGTTTCTTCCTTTTGTTTCCCATGACATAGTGACCCATAAAGGTAATTGTATCACCTACAAGTCACATTTTTTTCCATTTGAAGGTATTTATCATTATTATAGGGTGCCCTAGCTCTCCTCCTTCAAGGGTATTTGTTTATGTGAAAACGGGTTAGATCGCCCCTACGAACATTGAGGTAACTCTTCCACATAGTGGGATATGATACTCTCCTTTGGGCCATTCTAGTCATCTCACCCTCCTTCCTTTGATTTCAAGTCATTGACCATTCTAGACGCTTCACTCTCAAATTAGCATGCACTTCCATTCACAAAATACAAGTGGTCTACATATAGGGGTATTTCTACTATTTTTTTCAAGGTCTTCATGAACTCTAATGGGTCCATCACTGAGCTCAATAGTACTCCTTTATGTCATGGACCCAGTGTAATTTTCTTAGCATTTTATGGGTCGTGAACCCTTTGAACTGACCTCGGTCCGCTTAGTAGTCCACCCTTAACCCTAGGGGCAAAATGGTCAATTGCCCACTTGTATTTTTTCTCACCATGTAGTTGATCAATATTTAGGTTACACTCACACCTTTGATTAAGATATTCCTCAATTTCAAGTTCTACTTGCAAACCCTTGAACCAAAGTCCACATTGAACATTATGGTTCAATTACAAGGGTTAAATGATCATTTTATAGCATTTGAGATTTTACCCTGAGCTCAAATCAGGTCACTCAACATACGCTTCTGGCTATTTGAGAATTTTTATGAATTTTTATACCATTTACGACCCCTAAACTGGACCCAATTTTGTCCCCCTTTTCCCTTTTTAAAAAAAAAAAATTGAACTAGACAAGGGATTAATTTCTAGGTCCAGTGGTCTTTTTACTCACGAGGACCTCCATATTTGAACAAATTTTAGCCATGGTGGAGGCAAAACTTTTGCCATGGCCATCTCTACCCAAAAGCACACAACCGGCAAGCATAGGTGCCTCTGAAGACACTAGGTGGCGGCGGCAAGGCCTACTGCGCAACCACCCTCCCTCTCCCTCTCCCTTTCTTAGTTCTCTCTGCCCCTCTCTTTGTTTTTCTCTAAAATAACTTCAACTGCCATCTTCAATATAAGAGTATAAGAACATATCAGTCATATGTCTAGTTTATTGATTGATTTTTTTGTCAAAATTATGTTAAGAAACTATGTGTATATATTGAGTTATAGAATCTGATTTGAAGTTGTCGTGGTCAAGTCAAACTTAGAATTGATAAACTTGAAAAATAAGAGCAGACATGTTCTTAGTAATAAAATAGAAGACTAAAGAATGTTGAAGGTATTTGAAGTTTATTCAGATCGCATTTGCATATAAAAAATACTTTAAAAAGTTTAACAAGTGATTTTAAAGGTTTTAGAAGGATTTAGGGTAAAAAGGCAATATAGTAATTTTTCAGGTAGAATGATTGATCACTACACATAAGGAGAATAGAACGATCAATAGCACCTTGATTCAGCCCTATTTAAAACAAAGTCAAGAGTTATCGATTGATCGCTATTTAGAATGATCAATTCTTTCAAGGACAGGTTACCCTAATTAATACATTCTAATTTCAATTTTATTCCTTATTCAAGTGCAAGTTCTAAACATATTTAAGGAGCTATATAAGAGTTATAAAATTACAAAATTTAATTGAGAGAAACATAAAGGAGATTAGAAAAAAGTGGTTTATACCTTTGCTTATTATTTTTCAAAGAAAAATTCACATTAAGTTTTGAGTTGAAGATCTATAATGAATTAAATAAGACAATCCACAATAAAAGGAGTTAAAACATAGAGTTTTCAAAGGCTTATTGTTGCATATCTTTAATGAGAGATTGGAGATTTTACAAGACCAAAGTCAATATAATAAGAGGTATTTGTTAAAGACTAGAAGGAGATGACGATAAGGCAAGGAGAAGAAAGTTTCAAGTATTTGAGGAAGAAGACTTGAGGGTCAGTAACAATGATTTAAAAAGAAGAGCTACTATTAGAGTCTAAACAACGTTAGTAGTTTGCTTGTGTCAATATAAAATTTTTATTTCTAGTTCATTGATTTAGTTCCTTTAGAATTGCCATGCTTTTTACCCATGTTAGGGTTTCCAACTAAATTAATGCATTCATGTGTAGATCAAATGAATATTGATTGAATAATTTAACATGGGAGTGCTCTTCTAGAGAATATTTACTTGTTCTCACTTAATAAAAAAAATTGTGCAAAGAGGCTAGAACTCTTAACTCTTACTTGTCGAAGTACTAGTTTCAAGAGTAATCTAGTGATCCGCTAGGTCAATTAGACGGATATTAAACTTACAAAATTACCAAAGAAGGCTCCAAGCAATGACAAAACCTTCCTAGAGACCATCCTTGGATTCCCTAGGACATCTCCCACTAGCAAAACAATAGTCCAGTAGTTGTTGGACTATGTCAAACTGCTGCCATCTCTTTGACTATGCTCGAAAATGGCCAACTTCCAGCGGCCGCCACATGTCCGTTGACCTTGCCCTAACTTAGCTGGACCTACTAGTCCTCTCCCTTGATGGGTGGGCTGCACCACAGGCAAAATAATTAAGCTAACAAAGTAATAGTTAACTTGTACTTAAGTTCATCCACATTGACCCTTGAGACCTTGACATATTGTTTTTATTCCTTTTAGTTTGATCCTTAGCATTGCTAAAAGTTGGCGGCGGAGAACAAAGATGCTTGGATTTTCTTGTGAGAAATTTATCCATTATTTAAGCAATGTGACGTGCTATTTATGAAAACTTGTGATTTAATGATTATAGAACAAAGCATGCTACACAAAAACCTTTACTAAGCATGCAAATAGCAATAACAAAATCAACCACATGAAGAAAACATCCAACTTAAATATTGAAATATGTTGTTATCAAATACTAAGCTAACATTTACTTGCATAGTGTGACCAACAAAAATTGAATAGGCTCTTATTAAGAAGCTAAATGTACTAAATTTGAAACAATAGTGACCAAAGCTGGATAAACATATTGTCACTGCAAAAAAAAATCCCAATGATTTTAAGTGTATAAATATCATTATTCTACTACATAACTTCAACTTCAAACTAATAGTGCCACTTTTTACCACAAAGTAAAATGTCCAAAAGATAATAAAACCTACATAGAAATTCCTAATTAGAGATGAATTTACAAATACCAGTACTCCACTAGGGAAAAATGCAATAATATTGGAATGTAGCGTATGCTGACCCACTTAGTGATACATAATTTGGAAAGTTTGAGTCTTAATGAATGAACATAAAGAGAAAGGCCTTATGTGGAATTAGGGCTTGGAATCGGGTAGGGTCAGGTTGGCCTTGACCTGCAATGAAATTGGGTCAGTTCATGACCTAACCCTATTTTTAAATCAGGTCAAAAATCCAAACCCTAATCCTAGTTGAGTCGGGGCGGGTGTGTAGGTAACCCTATTTTTTTTTCCTCAATTTTTTTGTTAGACTCATACACATTCTCTTTGCATAGGTCAAACACAAAAGAAATTTAAATACATTACAACATTACTTTGTAATTTTTTATCCTTTGACTGATTTGTGGCTAACACATTTTTATAGTAGCCATAGCCATCAACGAAGACCTTAGAGGTGTAGTTTACTAGTGTTGCATTTCTTCCATTATGAGAGTCATAACAAAATAGACCTTTAACATTTGTTTACTTGAGATCACCCCACTTGGTTTTCGATAACTCACATGCAAATGTGAAACAGATTAACCATCATTTCCTTGATGGCCCGAGAGGACCATGTGATTCAACATGTCTTAATTCCGAAATTCCTGTAACTGATTCTCTATGGCTACTCTTAGCCCTACCCTCCTCGGCACCCAATGACACTTGTTTATAATTTACCTCCTATGAAAATGTCCCTCATTGAACTTTGTCATATGCCTCTATAGTTTCATGTTCCTAACCTGCTCCCTATTATGATTATCAGGCCTTTCACACAGAACTAAGTCTAGTGTGTGATGTGTCCTACCGAAGGAGAGAGGATGAATAATGAATACAATAAAATATTACATATTTTCATTCCAATCACCACACCCAAAAGAATAACAGAAAAAAAAATTAAATTATATAGAAATTTACTACACATAGAAGATATCATCCTTTGTTGTCCCAAAATGGATGCCTACCACAAAGCAAAATATATGTGATCACATCTATGCTCTAAACATCTTATTCATGCTCAAATTTGTGTTTAAGCACCTTTGGTTCAATATAGTATACACTAAAAAAATACCATAATAATAGTATAAATAAGTTAAATAGACCAACATCATAATAGTCCCACAAAAGTTACTAATTGAGTATCAAATAAAATAAAATCTAAGAGCAATAGAATTCTAAGAAAATTTCTTTCTAATTTTCTCCGCCTTTGGCCATGACATCATTAACTAGATCTTTAGTCTCTACCAGCATCTCCATATAGTCCACTACAATGTAAGACAAAAAATAAGTAACTAGAATAAAATATAAGATTGTATAACAATATAAAAAATAACAATTAAATAAAAACATATACTTCCTGCATCAAAAAGCTAGTCTCGAGCTGTGACTAATGCTTCAATACTTTCATGTTTAAGAGAACTCCAGTATTGATCTAAAATTCTTTCTCCAAAACTAAATGCTACCTTTGAAGCAATAGTTGATATTGGGATTGCCAAAATATTGCGAGTCATGCAAGAGAGATCAAGATATTGGTATTGTTGAGATTGCTAATTATTGAGTATATGTAATGGCTGAGTGAGTGCCCATTTTGACTCTTGAAGATACATATGTGAATGTGATAGTTGGCATGGAGCTCTTGCACTTAGTTTTGAAAGTCCTACAAGAAACATAATGCATTATAAAAAATTCACAACAAATCAATGAAATGTTATAATGAGAGTATTCTAACTTGCTAGTAGATCATCTTCATTGTCTTCGTCTAATGAACTTTCGGCTACCAGTTGGTTGACATGTGTTATTTGAAGATAAATCATTTTTGTGCTAGCACATTGGTAGTAATGTGAGAATACTCCTTAAATAGATCTTCCATTGTGAGGCGGACTTTTGAAACTTCATCTTTCCAATTAGTAGGATACAACTTTTTGTAAGAAAATTCAACAAATTCAAGCTTGTATCGTGGATCTAAGACCATTGCCATAGCCAAAATTGGACTGTATCTTTGCCAATATTTGTCAAATTTTTCTTGCATCTTCTAAGCCACTTCATGTAAAGAACCATAATTTAGAAAAGCTTTCTTCAACTTCATTTGAATTTTCCAAACCCTATGAAAATAAAGATTAGATGTTGGATACTTTGTTCCCAAAAATCTATTTTTGACATCATAAAAAGCCTTCAAGTACTTGGATATTGCATCAATTTGATTCCACTCATCTAGGGTTGGACAAACCATATAAGATATATCCCACATCCCAAACTATAAAATACATTTTTGTATTGTAAACAACTCTCAAGCATTAAATACGTGGAGCTCTACCATGTAGGAACATCTTGAGAAACGCCCTTCTTATATGTCATCATTGTACACTTAATACATTCCAAGAATTTATTTTTTGGGGCTTGTGAACTTTTAATATATTTTACACTTTCTCATACCTTCTCCAAAGCACCTTTTAACAATTTCAGCTCATCTTGCACAATAAGGTTTATGATATGTGCACAACACCTAATATGGAAAAACTTACCTTTGCCTATTAGATACTTGCTCATTGAAAGTTGGTTCTTAAGGTTTTGCACAAACACATCATTTGCATATGCATTATCCAATGTGATGGAAAATACTTTTTCTCAATTCCCCATTCCTTCAAAAGTGAAAATATTTTATCTGCAATAGTTGCACCAATGTGTGGTGATGTCATGGAACTAAAATTGAGAACTTTTTTTTGCAACACCCAATTTTGATCTATGTAATGAGTTGTTAGACAAATATAACCATATGTTGTGATTGAGGACCACAAGTCTGATGTCAAGCATATCTTACCAAGACTTGACACCAGTTTGCTGCATATTTCTCCTTTGACCTTTTAGTGCAAATAATAATATCACCTTTTGCAGTTTTTTGGCAAAATCCCAATCTTATTTCCTTACATAATCATTTGACTCATATCTTGATCTAATTGTATAGGTCGAACTTTCAAAATTCCAGTCTTATTTCCTTGCATAATCTTTTGACCCAAGTCTTTATTCTTCTTCTTCAAATAAGTAATTGCATGATGCTTCAAATTCAAACGTCTGTATCTCCTTGAATTATCTGGGTATGTTGTTGAGCAATGTTTACACATGGCCACCTTTTCTCCTTTTTCATTATTCTTCCTATCCAAGTGCTCCCAAAAATCAGATGTGCACTTTGATTTCTTTATCATTTTCTTATTTAGATTAACTTTTGCATCTTGTGGGTCTATGGGTAGTACATCATTCTCACTCATTTCATCACAATGGTTTATTAAATTAGACATATTTTTTTGTAATAAATATATATATATATATAAATTAATATCCCTAAAAAAAATTATGCATATTCATACCTTGAACTATAAAGTTTCATGGCAAAAAAGAAGTTAAAATATACTTTTTGAACAAATATTTTAGTTGCACTAAACCAATATCATACACTTGAGAGAAGATTTGTTTCTAGTGTTTTTTTCCATAAAATCTTGTGCTTTGTGGATATTTCTCGTAGAGGGTCTGCTACACTTAACCATTTGTCGTAACACATCAATGCAACTTGAATAACATCCTCATATATAGTCGAAGAAGAAGCTTATCATAACACATCTTATTAAATAAAGCTTCTTATTGGTTACACTTCATTTATGCAAGTACATAGAGGCAAAGAATATAATTGAAGTTACAAAACATGACATAAATGAAGTATAAGAACCTGACATCATTTCCTCTCTATTGGTGCATGAACTTGAAGTGTAAGAAGAAAACGTGAACAAATGACAATGAAGTGGTGCAACAACTTTTATCATGTATTTCAAGCAAAACGCAAGTCATAATTCATGACAGAACAACGTTACAACTTACAACAAGGGGGGGGGGGGGGGGGGGAGATTCAAGAGAAAGAATTTAGAATTGAGAAGAATGTAAAAGCCATCATGACATAACACGTGAACAACGTTACAACAGTTAGCATTCAGGCTTCACCATCCAGCAAGGCCCGCAAGGAGGAGAAGAACTTAGAGTCTCAGATTTTAGAAGAACGACTTACCAGTTAGTTACCAGACGTAGACAATAGACTACCAGACTTAGATTTCAGAAGATGCAAGGGGAAGTAGATGAAACCATTTCAGTCTCACGTGCTTCTTGTCTTGGTTGATCTTGAATAGATCCCTGAAGGCCGAAGATGGAGGCACAAGCAGCACAATGACATCAACATCCAATGGAGAATACCCCTGAAGGCTGAAGGTGCTTCATGGCTTGGTTGAACAGGCTAAAGGTGCATCAAGATCCAATGGAGAATAGGAGCCCATGGCCACATCCTATGGAGAAGACGAGAAGTTGGGCAAAAGTAAGTTACATACAGTGTTTTTATTATTTGTAGTTGGATAAAAGTCGGGTTATATGGGTCGGGCCCGACAACCCAATCCTAAATTTAAAACGGGTCAAGAGCCTAAACCTACACTTTGACCCTGGCTCTAATCGGGTTAGGTGTAGGGTTAGGTGGGTTGGGTTTGGGTCTAGTTGGATTTTCCCAGCCCTATGTAGAATTAGGCTCGCCTGGGTTAGACTTGTTCTTATTGTTCTGCTATGTCAGTATGTGCTTGTGACTTTGCTAAGAGGAGAGACAATAGGAGCAGGCTGGGTCATGGGTGGTAGATTGAGCTGAAGAGATCTTTCCCTCGGCGATCCAAAAATCTAGAGCTCCCTTGGACATATAGTGGTGGGCAGATTGGCAGTGGGCATGACCTACACTATTGATTGTTTGGACTCAAAAGTTAGTGATGTTAGACCCAAATGGCAAAATCTATTGTTAGTTAATCCAAAGAAGCAAGTTTAAGTTCAACAAGGATTTATTGGGTAAAAAGATGACTTTATAAATGGATTTCAGGAAGAATCACCCAACAGCAAATTTTCAATGTTGTATATTGAAACATATTTGAAATCTTGAGATGCACTGCTCTGCTTGAGTCTTGGGAGGGAAGAGCAAAGGGGTAAGGAGGCCAGAGCAATGATGCAGACCACACCAGAGCCGGAGGATGGAGCCACCGAGGCCGGGAACAGTAACAAAGAAGGAGACCAATCTGATTTGAGAGGGAGGAAGCACTGACTTGGGGCTCAAATTTGGGGAAGAAATGGCCGGTCCTGATGGATGATTGAATGCAAGTGTCATTTATAATGGGTTGGTCCAACCCCAAAATCAAAACGCAGTTAAATTGACCCAAACCAAATATTAATGTACTAATTTAATTGGGTTAGTCTAATTTTGTCCAAGCTCCTTGAATTCCATTCATTTGGCGGGTATTTGCTAAATTGAAGGGTTATAAATGAAACTGAAAGTCAAGGGGCTCTATTGACACCCATTGTCGTAACATGCATCCCTACTTGGCAGCAATAGGGAGATGGCTGCTGGTGCCTTAACGAATGGACCAGCCATCTCCATACGACTTTCAAGGCCGTCACGGTATTTAGAAGCTTTATTCCCAACAAACATAAAATTGTATTGTGAAAATTAAGTTAATCATCCTACCTAGTTCAGTGTCGGTCTTTGTATTCACTCTTTTTTATCTTTATTAATGGTCATGTTCCTATCGAACTTGGGGAATTGGTTCCTTCTCTCTAGCCCCTTAAAAGCTCCCCCATTCCATTAAGCCTAGTATTTACAATAATGGGGATTAGAAATCCTAATCACCTATGGAGCTTAGCCAAAATGCCCTAATTTCAGGTTTACATAGCAAAGTAAATGGCCTAATTGCTTGTTTAATTTGGATAAATAAGCCTTACACATCATGTTTACCTTTAAATGGTTATATTCGTCTCATTTGAATTCCAATTTGTATATTCTTAATGGCATTTCGGAGCCTTTTTTAATTACTTTTCATGCACAAGTGTTAGACCAAAAATCTATCTATTTTAGATGTTATTTTGCCAAGAAGTTTGAGGGAATAAATACACTATTTTTTACATGGCCAACTTTGAAATTGTAAAAAATTCCTAAACATTACAAGGTTACTAGTTAGCAAAGGAAAAATCAATTTTTGTGAGTATTTATAAAATAACTAAAACTCTCAATTAGTGGATGCCTAAGGCACCTTGGATTTAGTGCTTCAAGATTATGAATCTAGTAGTTTTGTGTAGTTTTCAGTATTCAAACAACACTATAAATATTGTGTACATAATGATTTGTGATACCTTCATGATTGTGCATGGTCTCTTGAGTTTATGTAAATTAAGCCTCTCTTACCAACATGCATTTGCAAACATGTTAAAAGTTTATACTTACTTAAGAATGAAGTTTCATTTTCAATAGTCTTCATATTTATTTTGATTAGTTCAGCCAATAATTTTTATTAGATATCTTATTAACCCGCCATACATACCAAAATAGAAAAGTAAACATCAATTGAGCCCAATTTTGGCTTAGCTATTATACATATATAAAGAACATTCTCAAAGCTTCAAATATGTGAAAGGGTGTATAAAATTTTTGTCAATTATGTCCCAATTTCGGCTCAAATGATCAAAATCATAATTATGTGTAAAAAATGAGCAAAATTAAAAATTTCATCTAAAAGTTGATTTTAATCCGTTTTAAAATTATAGATTTTATTATTTTTAAATAATTACCTCCTATATCGATTTGAACTTCAAAAAACGTATCATATAAGTAAGGCCCATTTTAAAAATTTAAAATTACCTACCATTATAGGATCTTGCCTGGGTTCCAATTTAAGAACATAATAATACCAAAAACATGCATATTCAAATTCAGGAGAATTATAATATTTTAAAATTTTAAAATTATGTTTAACGCGAATCCAAATTTATTTAAAATATTTTATTACCAATAATAATTCACATTCGGTAGTAAATTTTTAAAATTAATAATAAAAAAATTCCCCTTCCATTTCTAAAAATTCCAACACCCAAATAGTTAAGCCCAAGTAGCCTCAATATGGTTTCAGTTCATATACATTAGGTGAATGCTATATCCCATCATATTTTTCCTCTTTTCTTTTATCATTCCACCCACTTTGCCCTTTTCTAACTTCTTCAGCCTCAAATACATCTAAGAAAACTCATGTTACCATGAGAATGCTTATTTCTCATATACCAACTATTTGATCATCATCCTGCTCCTATTGCTCCTGCTAGTGCTACTTAAGTAACTCCTAGTGCCACCCTCTGACCTTTCCTCTGTTTCCCTCCCTCTGCTGTCCTTGCCTCTCTTCCCTTGTAGCTCTTCTCAACAGGATCCTTGTCATCTATAACACCACCACGTTCTCACAAGTAGCCTTGGTCATAATGCCTGCCTATGCCAATGGAAAACTAGTAAGAAAAGTTTCATTCCATAAAGGCTAAAGGTGTCAAAATAAAAAGATTGCTATATAAAGTCCTTGAATAACTCATTTAAAGTAGGTGCAGGGAGAACCACAAAATTAGTTCTCAAGATGACCCTTCTAAACTTTAGAATCTATGACCATCATACTTCTCACTGCACCGTGTCAGTGCAGAGAAACCTGGCAGAATCAACATAAATTATTGTTGGAAGCTATCATTCTACCAAGATCTTTTCTAGTGCCACGTCAGTGGGCCTTTGATGAATGCAGGTATCTGTAAAAAATTACCAACATAAAGAGAAATAACTGCAGTAAAATTTCGGGCACAAGTTACTTTTGCCTTTAACAACAGGTGCATAAATTTCAATTTTTTTAAGAAAAGAAAGAAACGGCTACTAGTGGGTCATGTTACTCGTAGACAACTAAAAGTTGGATACTTTTCAATCTGGAAACAGATATCTATTAAGGCAGCAACTCATTGCAACTCTAAAAAACTATTTGACTTTAAATCTGTAAAATATTATTGTTCAAAGAACAACCAATTTTAATATAGATTCATCGTTTTCCTAAATATTTTTTTCTCTACAAGACTGCAGTGCCAACGCAAGTTATACCCCTGTTTGAAAAACATTTGCTTCAATCTCTATCATGACAGCAAATGAAGATTGGTAAAAAACAGTATATCCAAATAGTAGAGAGACTTCCAGAAAACTGTGGTAAACAAACAATTTGTAGTAACTGCAATAGGTAAGAAATTAGTGAACACAAGAATAACAACAAGAAGCAGCTAAAAAAACAATGTCCACTCTTACACTAATGTTTGGCAACCCTTCCACTAACGGCCAATCAACGATCAAAAGCCGCCAAAGGAACCCAAGCCGTTAATATGAATCCATCACATGGTATACACATATAACCATTTTTTACTATACCTCTTTCTCCATGAATACTGAATGCCGCCCCATTGGTGAAAGGAGTAAGAGCAAGGCCGAATGCAGACAACCACCCTGGCACCTCAGTACAACTGTTAGATATTTGAACTTTTCAGCATGTAGTAGATAATGAAACAATCATAGTAACATTGTCAGCAAGTTTCTGAAGAATAGATATAAAAATAAAAGCATTATGTGCAACCTTGTTTTAAAAAATATTGGAACATCCCACGCTCAAGCTACAAATCAAAGCGGACAAGCAGCCAAAGAAGCCCAAGCAATTGATGTACGTCATTTTGCATGATACACATTGTGCACCACAAATCAAAAACCCTTTCCCGTGGAATACCACACTACCCCATTACTCAAGGAGGAAGCGCTCGGAATCAGGTGCAACACTACTTTAAACTCTTCATTTGACTTCCACAAAGCTATAATATTCACGCTCAAGTACAATTCAGCAAACTCATTAAAAAACAAAAAATTATCAATATAAAGTATATTCACAAAACATGGCAATTAAAGTCCTCATGTACCAAATGCCAGCCAATCACGACAACAATCCTCCAAATGGTTTAGTTAAAACCAGAAGAAGGGGAGGAAGCAGAGATGAAGAACACACTAGCAAATCTTGCTATTGAAACACAAAGTTTTCCACTGGTTGGAGTCCCTGATATGGATGATGGATAGATTTTTTACTATATACCTATTAAGAGAACCACAGGCCTCACCTTCCCCCTTTCTTCCAAGGAAAATATATTCCTAATCCACTTTCTCTATCCTAAAATCCTACTCAAGCCTCTGATTAGATTGGGAAAAGTGAATGCCGCTTTTGTCAAGTGTGACTCACCTTCTATATCCAATCAGAGGTTGGAGTAGGCTTTTGGTATAGAGAAAGTAGAGTAGGAATATCAGCTTCCTTCTTCTAAACACACCTAACTAGTCCCTGATCTGGACCACTGTCTTTGTTTCTGTCGTCTAGCTAAAGGATGATGAGGGGAAGGGGGAAGGGGAAGGGGGAAGGGGAAGGGGAAGGGGAGGAGTCTAGACAGTGTCAAGAGAAATTTGGAGGCCAAAGGATAAATATTTTCCGACCCCATTGTTTGATCACCACACCTCACAAGAACACATCATCTATCTTTCTTTCTACCCTTTTTTCTTACTGAAGTGGGGTGGGCTCCTAACAAAACGGAGTTTAAAAATACATACCCAAAGGGAAATTAGACATAAAGAACAGGATATCATTGATGAGGGGCATGTGCAACATCTATTTCACATGATTCACATTAGCACATTTTCCAGAAATGGGCTTTGTCAGAAAATCTCCTCTCAAGGACATTCTTTGGAAAATGCTGAATTCATCACAAATGGGCTTTCCACTCAAATTTTCACTCATCCACAAATTAGTGCATTCAAACGAAAGATGATAAGTCTACCATGAATCTATGCATGAATGGGCCACAAATTGGTTGCCAAAGAGTCCCTTAGTGGTCTCCATTTACCATGATACATTCAGTTAAGTAATATAGAACTAGGCCACTGTTTGCCATCCTCATAGAAAATAACATTGCCAAGGAAGGAGAGAATAACAGAACACAGTGTAAACTTAATTAGTATAGTGACCAGACACAAGGCATACCAGATAATCTAAAATTAATGCGATATGAATGGAGTCAAATATTACCTTAGGGACAACCACATCAACATGATAACATATTTATATCGCAATTCAAACATGACTAGTGAAAAATACTAGAGATCATTTATTAGAACTATGAAAATCAGTAAAAGAAAATAAACAATGAAATATTAGAAAAATAAAAGATCTTATGCATATGTCAAAGTGGTGTCTGGTTCATGTTTAATTGTTCAAAAACAGAGAAAACATTGTTTGATCAATATATAGACACTGTTGATTGAAAAAAAAGCTTGTCACTCATAAATGAATAATAAAGTGTAGTGCAAATCTAAGGAAGCTTTCAGTAACTATTAATGGAACATATGTTCAACTAATCAGAAAATAAGGATAAAACATACTCTCTTAATCAGACCTCCCAAAAATAATTCAGCATGTTGATAACTAGGATTTTATCGCATGCATAAACAGTATCAGTGTGCTAAATTTCAATAATGGCAGTTGCCGTTTGAGCTATAAGACTGACCTTGGACGTTTGAGAATGACATGAAAGCTTGAAGCAAAAGAAAAATCAATTTCATACACAAAAAAACCTACAAGGCATCGTTTCTTCTAAGTACTATACTTCACACAATTAAAGATGTAAATTTCTAAACAAATATACACAATGGAGATAAATTTATAATAATAAGAGATGAAAAAACAAAAACAAATATTGCCTCCGAATTGGTGAGATTAAAATGTAAACCCTTCATTTAAATTAGTGGGAGAACATTCAAATGCCTGAAACACACAAGGCTAGAAGGAGAGAGGAAAGTTTTATGAAATAATTTTTATCCAGATCTACACAGGCATGGTATAGTAGAAACCCACATGAAATAAATTTCAACAAAGCAATAAGTGATATGGAAAGTGCAACCCAACAAAAGGAGTTGGCAGTTGGACTCTATGTGCCCGTTTGGCAACCCATTTATGGGTGAAGTAAATCAGCATCTGGGTCAATTGCATTTGTGAGTGGGTCGCCATCATTGTGCCTTGAAATGTGTGATGCTCATTTCTTGGCCATTTGTGGGGAAATTTTCCTCAAGAGTACATTTCCTCCAGTCATTCAAGGTTTTTTAACACAGATCCACATTTCAAGGCATATTTTGTGGGTCAAATTGAATTTCATTCATGCCATTTATGAAGAAATTAAATAAAACACAAAAAGTTGCATCCAAACATAATTCAGCTTAAATGAACCACAAATGGGGCGCCAAATGGTCCACAAATGTGTTGCTAAACAAGACCTATTATTGATGCAACACAAGCTTCACATTATTTCGTGAGACACTACCACCAATGCGGTCCCTCTGAAATAGAATTATTTACTGCTTAAGATTCCTTAAAAAAACAAATTTACTTAAAAAAAACCAAAATGAAAGGATGTATAAAAAAAAAGAATAAAAATTACCATGAGCAAATAATACAAAATTCATTAATGTTGAAACTCAAGATTTGTTCATACGGAAGGAAATAGTGATTTGCATTGAGTACTGTATTCATTAAAAATGTCATTTTTACAAAAACAAACTTAAGTAACAAGAAATGAGATAAACCAAAATGAACAAGAAACAGAAGAAGCTCAGAAGAGGACGCACAGGGGATAAACCAAGTCCTCGAAGGTGGGAAGTCCCCGGAAGTCGGACTCGCCGATTCGGAGGTGGAGAAGCATCCGGAGCGGAAGTGCGGAGGCGGGCGGCGCCAGGGCCGACTCCGGCATCGCGCCGCCGCACCCGGGATGGAAGTTGGAACGTGTGACTTCCCCCGGCCCTCGGTCTGAACGCCGTCGCGTAGGATCCAATCCGTCCTACGTGGCATGATATGATTGGCAGAACAGTGCGGGATCATGGAAGCTCCCGCACGCCCAGAATCACGGGGGACGCGCAGTCCCAAGTGCCAACTCCTCCGTTTCGGCTCACGCGCATAAGTTCGGTTCGGTGAGTCAGCGGAAAGACAGGCAGGGACTTTTCCGTCATTTCATCTCATGCAAGAAGTGGCATTTTCGTAAATAGTGATGTCCCCCCATCTTCCCCTCCTTGTTCAGTTCTCCCCTTCCTTCCCTCAGCATTGGACCCGGTGGCCGAGAAGATCAACCAGGAGGGGAGGCGCCGATCCCCAGAGCATGAGAAGCCGGAAGCTGGGAAGCCGAGAACAGGAAACTCGGAGCCGGAGGACAGGAAACTGGACGTCGATCTGCCCGATTTGGATTTTCTTCTTTTTGTTTGTTCGTCCCGAATCTGGGGCTAGGGTTTTGTGTTGAAGGTTCGGCTGGGAATCGGTGGAATTGGAGTCGGGGCGCCGATCGGTCGGGGGAGTTCGGTGGGAGGTGTCGATTCTGGGAAGAGGACCTTGGTGGGATATTTTCAAGTGTTTTTTTAGGATTTTTTTGTTTGCTTGTTCGGGAGGTTTATGGCGGACGCTCTGTCGGTGGTTCCGGCGTTTGTGCTCCGGAACCTCTCGGACAAGCTCTACGAGAAGCGCAAAAATGCTGCGCTCGAGGTACCATTTTCGGTTCTGTGAAATTTTCTTCATTTAATGTGATAACAATACGTTTTTCTCGTTTTAAGCTGAGTTTGTTTGAATTATCTGCTTAATTTTTTATGGGATTTGGCGTTTTTTTTATTTAGTCTGTTTTCGAAATTCATTTGTGTTCTGGAAGCTTAGTTCTGTTTTTTTTTCAGTATTTGTGATATCTTCATCAATTAATGCGATATGTTGTATGATGCTTTCGATATGTGTTTCCGTTTTAAGCCCATTTTTTTAATAGTTGTTTTTTTATGGGATTTGCGTTTTTGTTTTTATTTAGTGTGTTCTTGAAACTCATTTGTATCTGAATGTTGAGTTATTATTTGTCTCTGATTTTCTAGGTTGAAGGGATTGTGAAGCAGCTGGCAGTAGCAGGCGACCACGAGAAGATTACTGCAGTGATCAATCTGTTAACAACAGAGTTCACGTACTCTCCACAGGCCAACCACCGCAAGGTCAGTGAGGGTTATTTTACCTTTTGATTATTGAGTTATTTCATTGAACATTTGTTGATGGGGCTGATTTAGTGCTTCTTGATAAATTGAAGTAAGTTAACGAATAGAAGGAATTTGAAATTCAGGGTGGGTTGATTGGACTGGC
Source organism: Saururus chinensis (assembly GCA_035235625.1). Taxonomy (NCBI): domain Eukaryota; kingdom Viridiplantae; phylum Streptophyta; class Magnoliopsida; order Piperales; family Saururaceae; genus Saururus; species Saururus chinensis. Next base: position 48,236,040 of record CP141140.1, read on the forward strand.
TGCTGCCACAGTTGGTTTGACTATGGAAGCTGCGCAACACCTTGAGGTAGTAAAAGTTCAGTCTGCAGTTTCTCTATTTTTTGATGTAGATACGCAGAGTAATGTGTTCAAGTCTTCTTAACATATCGTGTCACCTCAAATGCCTTGGAACCTCATTAAATTGCCTTCTAAGACATTATCTAGTTCCCAGACCCTTCTGTCTCAATTTGATACTATAACTGTAGCTTAGGACATTAAATTTTCTTTCCCAATCTACAACATAATCCGTGATTGCTGGTGTAAAACTGTTATTGAAGTACCCTTTCCCTTTGCTTCCTTCGTACTTTTTGCATAAGATATGCTCCATGCTTACTGTTAATAGCAGACGGTTCATTTGATGCCAGACATAGTTGTTATTCCATGAAGCTAGCCTTAAAGAACTGGGAATGACATGTGAACATAACAATGACAATTTATTAGATAATCCGCGCTGCCAATTCTAGTTTTTAGGATAAGGTGTAGATACTGTTGATGATGCTTGGATTTTTGTGAGAGAAATCTTAGTTAAAAGGGTGCAGGTGCTTCCTACTACTGCAGTTTATTCGCTTCTACATAAATGAGCATTTGTCTAAGCTCCAGTTTGTTCTTTCCTGAAGTTTTATGTTGTTACTTTTACTGTATCTTTGGAATAGTTTCAGAAAGTTAAGAAATGCTTACACTTGCAGCTAAAATAGGGCTTACTTCTTGTTAAAAAAGTAAACAATAAGAATGACTTGCATTTAATGTATACACATTCTTCTGAGCTTCACCCAGTTATACAGTATATATATTCTTATTTTGGGATGTTTTGTATGGTTCTTTGTCATTCTATTTCCATCTAGTCTTAGATGTCCTTTGTGCAGCATTATTATTAACTATGTACTTTGGGCAACGTTATTATTATTTAGATTTTTGTTTACAGTCTAAAAACGAAGCTGGCTAGTTTTAAATTTGATTTCAGCTAATATGCTTTTGAAATGCTTTCTGCAGTTCCTTTTTGTATTCTTGTTATATCTACCAACCTTGCTGTTTTTTCCTCTTTTGTCCTAATGGGAGATAGGGACAAAAAAGAAAGCGTGGGAGCAATTTGCATTTTGACCAATTAGGATACTTATAATTTGTACGAAGGTGTGTGGGGGTATTGGATAATTTGGTTAGTTAGATTTCATGCAGAAGTGGATTACAAGTTCCATTGTTCTGTTTTCTTTATCTTCCCTTTGTAGCGCTTTTATTGGGTACCTTTGTTTTGCTTAGAGGACCTTTTCCATATCATATTGTTGTATGAAGATCTATATAGTATGTTACCTCATACTTCGTCTTATATGTCAGCATGTTGATGATAAACTTATTGGGTGTTTTCAGCAAATTGTTCCTCCGGTGCTTAATTCTTTCTCTGACCAAGATAGCAGGGTTCGATATTATGCTTGTGAAGCACTGTACAATATTGCAAAGGTGATGGAGATAGTGTCGAAGAATATGTTACATATTCTTAGTACTAATTTGTCCCCTCATGATAATAAGAGGTGCCCTTGCTGATGTAGCATGCAATGTCCACTGAAACATGTAATCAGTGATCAGCACGTCAGCTGTAAAAGGAGGGTGCCCTTATTATCAAAAGGGTGGGGGATCCATGTCAGTGATCCTTCCAAATTGCAGTATTACTAAGCTAGAAATAGTTTGGGAAAACTGATAATTTGTCCACCCTCCCTTATATTTTTGGCTGATGTAATACGCAATGTCCACTGAAACATGTAATTAGTGATCAGCATGTCAAATGTAAAAGGAGGGTGCCTTTATTATCAAAAGGGTGGGGCATCCATATCAATACTCCTTCCAAATTGCAGTATTACTAAGTTAGAAATAATTGGGAAAACTGATATTTATGTATTCTATGCAGGTTGTACGAGGAGAGTTTATCGTGTTCTTCAATCAGATATTTGATGCATTGTGTAAACTCTCAGCTGATTCCGACGCCAATGTGCAGAGTGCTGCTCATCTGTTAGATCGGCTTGTAAAGGTCATTGCACTGCCACTCTTTCTGATTATCCTTATATATTTGCTCAATTTGAAGCTTATTGTTTATTTTATTCTTTTTATTAATGTGTGAGCAGGATATTGTAACTGAGAGTGATCAGTTCAGGTATTCTGGCATAGCATAATTTGGATTTTTTTTATAAATATGATCTATCAAAAGTATGTTTGTGGTGTGATGTTTATATCTTGCTGTTGTCAGCATTGAAGAATTTATACCATTGCTGAGGGAGCGAATGAATGTTTTAAATCCTTATGTTCGCCAGTTCTTGGTGGGATGGATAACTGTATTGGATAGTGTTCCTGATATTGATATGCTTGGCTTTCTTCCAGATTTCCTTGATGGTAAATTTAAGTTTAGTTATTGACCATTGAAACACGATGAAATTTATTATGGTAGTTTAAAAGATTTCCAATTGACAGGCTTGTTCAACATGTTAAGTGATTCCAGCCATGAAATCCGGCAGCAAGCTGATTCGGCACTTTCTGAGTTTCTGCAAGAGATTAAAAACTCTCCTGTAAGACATTTATTCACTCTGTCCGCAAGCTGTATTGCTCTTTTACAATTTTTGATTTGTTTTTTTTCCTGTTAATGTGTCATCTGAGTGTGATTTTTCCTTTTTGGATTTTTTTTTGTTGTGCACTTATATTTTGGAAATTTAAATAGAGACTAATTTAGTTATAATCTGGTTATGAACATCACAATGTGCCCAATCTCTGCCAAACTTTATATATCATTAGTCACTGTTTGTTTTTGTTATCATATAGGCTTGCAGACAAATTGTTTTTCAAGTTTGGCAAAATATTTTAACAAATCTAGTTTACTTGTTCGCAGATGTGTATTAACACAACTTCCTTGTTGCTATTGACCAAGATTTTTAGGTTAACTTGTATGTGGATGTGAATTGGCCCAACTATCTTGCTTCTATTAACCAAAACTTTTAGGCCTTTCTTTTTTCATTCTGACTGCAATTTTACTACCTTGAAGTCTGTAGATTATGGTCGTATGGCTGAGATACTTGTACAGAGAGCAGGTTCACCTGATGAATTTACTCGTCTTACAGCCATCACATGGGTAATTGTAAATGCTAAAATGCAGCCTTTTTATTTTAGTATTCATATATGATATATAATTTCTGACTAAATTAATATGTTTTATTTTATAATGGCAATATTTTAAAATATTGCAATTGTCATGGGCTATTCTGCACTGAAAATTAATTTCGTTATAATCTGTGCTTTACAGATAAATGAATTTGTAAAGCTTGGTGGGGATCAACTTGTTCCTTATTATGCTGACATTTTGGGAGCTATTTTGCCCTGTATTTCTGACAAAGAGGAGAAGATAAGAGTGGTAATTATTGAATTGGTGCCTGCTAAGTATTTATCCACCTTAAATGGATTAAATCTTTCCCACTCTTCGCAGAATGACATGGAATTTTTTTTTTTTTTGACTCATTATAATACTTGTCTCATTGGAAATAAGATTTAGTTATATAACATAAATACCAAGTTAATATGCTACTCCTTCCCAAAACATCCCCAAAACAAAACTTAACGCTTCTTCCCTCCAAATTTCTTTTTACTTTGCGGTTTAATGAATTGATTTTTTATGGCTGTTCATTATAAATTAGTAGTTTACTTACCCATGGTTTTTCTTCTATCTTAAAAGAAATTGTTAGTTATAATTTGCATGCTCAGTTCTAGCTTCTAGTCCAAATAGACAAAATAGTGACTGAAGTATTGGATAGGGTGTGGTGGCCTGAACAACACGAAACTTAATTAATTTGTTTATTAACTAATATGTAGGAATTGAATGGTCTACAACATGATTTTTAATATAGATAGGTAGGAGAGGTATAACTAGATAAAAGGACTAGTCGAACTATCATTCTATGATTTACTTTTGTGCTCTTCTTGAAATTATTAAGCAGCGTGTTATTAAGGAACTACTAAAGCCAAATTATAATAAATGGTATTTTCAAACATCTAGATAGATTAACTTGGACCAGCTATCTGCATATAAGTGAACCTGGATGCCCAAAAGTCCAATGGTTGATAAAAAGAGAACATCCATGAAATATAACAATTACATATCTGACCAAAATTTACATTTTATTTTGTTAACTAAACTGGAATGGTATTTTTTTTTTAAAATTCTTGTCAAATGTATCTATCGGTTCCTTGTTCTTATGTCTGAGTGAAGAGTTATGTTTTGTTATCCTGCAGGCTCTATATTGCATATGCAAATTTACATCATTGCTTGCAAATAATTTCTTGGTCCTAAGCTAAACTTTTAGTTACACGAACTTCTTTGATGGTTGATTACATGAGGAGAATGGCAGGTCTTGCGATGAGTTGCAGTGTTTAGATGCAATATATAACAACTTTGAAGTGTTTAAGAAGATCACATGACTAAAGAAGATTGAGCTGTACTGATAAATTGTTACATATTAAATGTTATTTTTAATGTTTCACAGGTTGCTCGTGAAACTAATGAGGAGCTGCGTGCTATCAGAGTGGATACAGCTGAGGGATTTGATGTTGGGGCCATTCTTTCTATTGCAAGGAGGTGCAGTTTTTGTCACCTGGGAAAACAGCTAGGTTTAAAGGTTACAAATGTTTCTGTAATTCGAAGGTTGATATTGCTCTGGTGCTTTTTAAAAAGCAACAGGATGAAAGGCCCAACTAAGGAGGGATTCCTTTTTTTTCTTTCAAAATAAATGTAGTTCATGTAGTAGTTGTTCCATGACCAATGAGCTGTGCTGCAACATGTGGCGAATGATGATTTGTTTATTTCTGAATCAGAGAATTATCAAGTGAATGGGAATCTACTCGGATAGAGGCTTTGCATTGGATTTCAACACTTTTGGCAAGGCACCGTGTTGAGGTACTCAGTTGGGCATTTTATTCAATTTTTCAAGATCTGAAGGTGCTTGCACTGCACCTTCTACTTGCATTAATGTGAAGTAGTTATTAATATATCTTTTATAACATCAAGACATAGATGCTATGTATATTCTCTCTCTTCGATGTTTACTGATATACATCCTATATGTACTCTCTCCCCTGCTTTTTTCGGAGCGATGGTTTTGTTTTTCTGAGTGATTGTTATCCTATTGAAAATGTGTGACCAAATGATGCAGCAAATAAATGGAGAACAGGAATGGCACAGTAGGAACCGATTTAGCAGAGAATCCAAACTAAAAACACAGAATTGGAGGATGGAGTAGTGTTTTTATTTAATTTTCTGGAACAATAGAGAGTTACAAGCTTGAATCGACAAGCTAAAGGGCCTTCAAATCCATGAAGGGATACACAGGATTGAATCCACAGTCCTAGCTCAAATCCATGAGCAGTGAAGAAATTTCTGAAAAGATTACATTCAAATTCGAAATCCCCTTTTCCCTTTCTCCTTCCCACTACTTATCCTCCCTGTAACTAACTGATTCTGACACCCACTAACCAAGTAGTGATCAGATTACAGAAATACCCTTCCCATTACAAATATCTGATATGTTTTTTTAAAGGCTAAGACACAATTACCCTTATTGACCCCTAACCAGAAAACAGTGTGTTATTATGCTGAGAATAACTAAACAGTCTTTAAGCTGAGCCAGCTGTGCAAAAGACCAAAGTACCCCTCTACATCACTAAAGCTTAGTGCAGTATATATCTCGTCCACTTTATTTTACTGGTAAATAGTAAAAGTCTTATGGGATATGGAATGTCTTTTTATATGGGCATTTATGCCAACTTGAATCAGTATATTCTGAGTGCGAGAACATGGAAAGGAAACATAAGTAAAATTGGGTTCTTTTTCCGCCCAATTACATGCCCCATGGGGACACTAGAAATGTGTTTATGCTTAAGAAACTGTTGAGGAATGCAATGTCGGATCTTGGTCTCTTCTGGGTGGCATAAGAGATGAGAGATGTCTGAAAGATCAGGGAAAAGATCTCTGTGATAAAAAAAGACGTTTACATGTATTTTGAAAATGTAGGCATCTTTTATTAGCTAAAAACATATTAATTTAAAACAACCATAAGATTATCATTGTGCACCTACATTGACGAAAATAATTGGAGTAGAACAAAGGGATGACCAATGATAAAGAAGAATGAGGTTGGGCTGCAGTGGAGCTGCTTGGCAGTTAAGCTGTAACAAGATCAACTGGAACTGTCAGCCAATTGAGCTACTCATGTCTGTTTGACCTGAAAAAAAAGATCTACTGTTGAGCTACTGTCTGCCAGAATGCTATTGACTGCCGGAAGCCCTCAGTTTTGTTTAACCACCGGAAGTTCTGAGGTCTGCTAGAAGTCCCTTGCCAACCACCTAAAGTCCTTGGATTCTCTCTCTCATCTTGGTTAGAGGGGTGAATAAATAGTCGGAAATTTATACTGGATGCTGTATGATCTGGCAAGATTTTGATGAGATGAAGATAAAACAGTTGTACACTACGGATTCTTACTTTTACAGTGAGCTGTGAGATTTCGGCTAGATCCTGCAAGGTTGTATTCTGTGGATAGTGCTAATGAAGAAATGAAAATGCAAGCAAATTGAGTGTTGGAATAAGGAAACTGAAAGTTGACAATTGTGCCAATATACTATAACCGCTTATGTGTTTATTTAACAATAACCTGAAACGTAATTACAATTAGTATTACTTGATCTCGATGTTCCTTTCACTTGAAGAGGTTTGGTTGTTCCTAGTCATTATTTAAGTTGTCATGTTTAGGATGACATTTTCTTAGTTGTATATAATTTGGTTCTTTTATGTGTAGAGTGGCATTATTCCTAGCATGGTTTGCAAACCCAAATATTAGATGTATCTTTTGGAGATATTGGGAAAAAAATTATCTGTGACCCAAAGATGATGTTTTCATATGTAATTTATTAATCTAAGCATGTATATCTTAAAGCCCTAATGCTAATCTCAAACAATCATAACATGTGAATACACTTATACTAACAGAAATTACACTCATTAAACAGAAAAAAATGATTAATAATAATAGAGAACAAGAAGTTTAAAGATAATGTTAATGATTAAGTAGATAACATGATGGTATACATCTAAATAAAACTTAGAAGTCATACTAGAATATATAGTAATAATAGCTGGAGTGAAGTGGAGGATGGAAAACTGCCTGACCACAAGAAGCCTGAGCATATAGGGAATCCAAGTGGGCAGAGTATTGCTCCCATGTCGTCGTCATCATCTAATAGGTAATTAAATACTCACTCACATGCCTTTCATACTCATGCCTAGGCAGATGATGCAAGAAATGGACTGGTTTTGTCCTGCTGCCAGAGAAAAACTGGAAGGGAGATGGGCTGGGGCCAGGGGGTTGCAAGTGGAAAAAAAGTCAGGGATGAGGTGTGGAAGAAGTCCAAGATATTGAGAATATCTGTGATATTTTGCCAATATTTTATTTTTAGCTGAGTTATATTTTTACCGAGTATCTTGTATATGTAAAATGATTGATACTGATATAGATATATCTGAGATATTGTGAACCATGATTCCTAGTTCTACTTAAGTTGTCTCTTTTATGTCTATAGTAATATAGTGATATTATATGAGGAATAAAGCAGAAGTTCTCTAAAATGATAAGATTTATGTTTGGACAGGTTATTGCTTTTCTGGATGACATCTTTGACACTTTGCTCAAAGCACTGTCAGATCCTTCTGATGAGGTGATTATCTATTGCTATTTATTCTAATAAACTTCTTTTTCGTTTGGATTGGAAAAGTTTTTTTGTGTAAGTGATGTTTAAAATAGACGTACTGGATTTGTTTGCCCAAAATTGGTGATAATATCAAACATGGCAATTGTGAAATAATTATAGAATGTATTTAGACTTTGGTGGGTGATGTAAGCAGGATCACAGAATACAACACAGAACAGAAAACTACGAATCTGGAAACAAAATCTGAAAGTCTTCGAATTGAAAAGTTGAGAGAAAGAAAAGATTGCAAAAACTCCTCTCCAAGAATTATCCCTGATTCTATAGAGATTACAGATCTGTGTTGAATCCAAAACACACAGAGCTACTCAATTCCAAGAGCAAAGGACTGGAGCTTATCCCATAACACAAGCTGTCTTCAATTTCAAAACACCCTCTTACAACTGACTTTCCCCTTTTTATAGACGTGGACAGGAAGAAAGACTCAATTGACAACTTTACCCCTACTTACAAAGACTGATTTATGTCCGGATAAATGGACTGACCAAAATACCCCTACTAAAGAATAAGTCGTTTTTTCAATACTGCCCTTGGTGTCTTATTTAAACTAGACACCAACTGTTTGATGAAATGTCTCCATCAAACTGCTGCTGGAATTTTCTTTCACATCAGCAGGGGATATAGATTTTGAATTACGCATTAAAGCATGGAATGTATTTTCTTCACAAGATTTTAAAATTTGTAAGAAGCCATGGAGAAAGGATCAGGAAGCAAGTAACTGGAAGTAATTATCAATGTGTCCACTGTTTATTTTTGGCTGAATATTGAATGGTGTAACTTGATATGCAAGGATTTTTAAATACGGAAATATTGGCTTATTTATCAAAGCGTTGTATGCTGTTCCTTAATACAAAACAAAATGCATATTTACACATGCAAAGACATATAATATCCACACTAAGAAATGCAGTATTTCGTTTTAGTGAATATTGTAATGAAAAATTTAATAATAGCTTGCTTTCCTCTGAACTTCCTTCCCCATTCCACCGCCCTCCTTTGCATTTGCAAAATAAAATTTAATATGTACATGTTTTATATAATTTGTCTTTTGTGCATTTCTTTTGCCTTTTTTAAGGCTGGTGCTTTCCATTTCAGTTGCATTTCTCTTTCCAAGCTTGTATAGTTGAAATTGATATTGCGCTAGTGTCAGTTTCAACTATCCCCAGGTTGGAAGCATAGACCTAGGAAAATGACCCTATCAAATAAGTGGAGAGTGGAGGATTAAGCTGATTACTTTTCTTGCGTTAGAAATGTTTTGGTGAAATAGTCATTATGCGTGTGTAGGTGATTGCTGCTCTCATTCTTTCTTACTTTTAAGATAAAAGCAAATGTTTATTTTCAGTGATTGATTGGCATGCTTGTTTATTATCAGTTTGTTTTTAATGAAAGCATGTAAATCTTTATTTTTCCGCACTTCCTCTATATTCTATTTTTTTAATGCACGCTGATTTGACATTATGTTAAATATTTACTCACATGTAAAATATTTGCTTAGTTGAAAAAGAAAACCCCAAGCTCCTTTCAGTGTTTTCAATTGTTTTAATGTTTTGATAGAAAATAACTTAAAACTAAACAAAACGAACCTGTTGGCCATGCTTTCACAAAAGTCACGGCTGACGCTGAACTCTGAAGGAAGTCCGTCTGGCTTTGGCTTCCGGCCTGTTTTTAGATTCCTCTTTCCAGGGAGTCCTGTTTAGAACATTGCCAAACACTGTTTTGGTAAAAACGAATTATGGAAGCTAAAAGCCCGGAAAGCCCATTGGTAATGGCTGCTAGATGCAGCCTCAAACTTTGGCACTTCCCCACTTGTTTCATGGTACACCAAGAAATAATTTTACACGAGTGCAAAAATGGAAAGTGACAAAACCTGTTTAGTTTGGTTACTATATATCAAAATCCTATTGAGTTCCTAGTGTTGTACATGATTGTGACAAAAATCTTTGCTTTGGCGTTTCAACAGGTTGTCCTACTGGTGCTAGAGGTTCATGCATGCATTGCAAGAGATGCACCCCACTTCCGCCATCTTATTATTTTCTTGGTACACAAGTTTCGGGTTGATCATTTTCTCCTTGAAAAGTGAGTTCTTTTCTCCGTGATGAACATTTGCAGCACTCTATTGGCATTAAGAAACAATTGTAACCTCTTTTTAGAAATAAGAATCATTGGCATAAAGCTTTTCCTACTTTGAAAAGAAGACAAAAACAGAAACATTTACGGTTTTAACAGCTATTTTGTTGTTCTCCTCAGGCGTGGCGCTTTAATTATCCGTCGGCTATGCATTCTTTTGGATGCTGAAAGGGTTTACCGTGAACTTTCTGTTATCCTAGAAGGTGAAGCGGATTTGGATTTTGCTTCTGTCATGGTTCAGGTTTGTGATTTGGTTGTTTTATGGTGTACTTGAACTTTCTAATGAAGTGTGAATCATGGTATTCTATCAGAATATTCTGTATAATTGTGTTTCTTTTTATTTCAGGCTCTTAATCTTATATTACTTACTTCATCTGAACTAGCTGAGTTGCGAGATCTTCTCAAACAGTCTTTAGTAAATGCTGCTGGGAAAGATCTGTTTATATCTCTCTACTCCTCCTGGTGCCATTCACCAATGACCACAATTAGTCTTTGTTTGCTTGCTCAGGTGGGTATTTATTTTAGGCTGCGTATTTTCTGAAGATTTTCCTTCTGAGTTAATCAGCTGCTCTTAAACTTCTTCTGGTATTAATTGTTTCATTAATATTTCTGAACTTGTCGCTAACAGGCTTACCAGCATGCAAGTTCTGTAATCCAGTCACTGGTGGAGGAAGACATTAATGTCAAATTCTTGGTTCAGCTGGACAAGTTAATCCGTTTGCTGGAGACTCCAATCTTTACATATCTGAGATTGCAGGTGTGTACTTTCTGTATCTAATGGCCTTATTGATGGCAGCATATACTGTATGTGATATACAATTTTAGAAAATGGCATGCTATACTTTATATCTAAGATACAACTATGAAAAGAATGCAGAAACTTTTTCGTGCATGTATATTTTGCCCATGTTAAAGTTTCCTATGCAATTGAGCTTGATGCAGTTCATTTCTGTGTGCTGACATGGCACATTTTCGACCACGTGGTGATACTGGAGATATTAGGGAGATGAATTTAAAGTGGCAATCTAGTAAATGTAGGATTATTTTCCTATAAGTTTTGCCCATCTAAATGAAGGAAGGGTGAAGGAAAGTCTCATGTAACCGCTAAATACCACTTGAAACTACCTGTAACTATTTCCTTCTTATCATCTTATTAACAAAATAAAATAAAGGATTTGAATTCTTTCTTCTTCCGTTACTCCTCTTTCGTTTTCTTTATGCCTTTTCTTTCTTTGCTTTATTCCAAAAATCAAAGTCTAAGCTTCATTATATATTTCAATTGTTTAAGAAATTTTCTGTTCTCCATGGCTTCTGACTTGAAATCTGTTTTCTGTTGTTCCATATGTGAATGCTCTAATTAGCCCGTGTTATAAAAACTTCAATTATTAGCCCTTTTATACATGAAAATGTAAAACGAAAATTCTAAAAAAATTAAGTTTTTGACAAAACTTCTGTCCTGTCGTCTGAGATCCCATATTATAATTATATTGGGGTTACTCACAAGAAAAATTCATATACAGTCTGCTCTTAAACCTTTGTATCCTTATAACAAGTCCCCTGCAGGCAAACTTGGTAATTGTAAATATATGCTTGTCCAAATTAAAATATCTTTTTTTTTTATCGTTCAAACTGTTGGAAATTTTACCAGAGTACATTGTAGATATAGTGTTGAAATTGGAACAAATTCTTTGGATGGGGTTGCATATTTGATGAATTATTTATCTTCTCCTATGTGAGCTATATTATTTTGCTTAAGTTATATTGCTTTGTTCTGATAGAGTGACAATATAATTTTACTTTTTTTCTGTCAATACTAAAGATGTTTTTGTTGACTGCTCCTATTATTGTTATCTTGTTGATTGTTTATTGTCATTCACTTACAGAAGAACTTTTTCTTCTGCAGCTTCTTGAGCCAGGAAAGTATGTATGGCTGTTGAAATCTTTATATGGACTTCTTATGTTGCTTCCTCAGGTACCTTTGTATGGTTACTTGTCAGGAAGTTGGCGTTTTAATGCTGTAGGAAATTTAGTAACATTCATAAACTAAATTTAGGATGTAACAATCTAATTACGTAATAGTATGCTGCAAATTTTGAGTATTAAATTTTATATTTTACTTTAGCAAAATGTGGAGGGTGACTACACTCAACTAGTTTTGACAGATTATGTCTCCTTTGCTTTAGATTCTATATGTTCCTGGTCCTGTATCATATGTGTGTTTTTTTAATTTATACAGCAAAGTGCAGCTTTCAAGATTTTGCGAACACGATTAAGAACTGTCCCTTCATATACATTTAGTGGTGACCATTTGAGGCGGACAACCTCAGGAAATCCATATTCTCAGATGCTAAATCACATTCCAGGTGGGACCCATATTGTCGAGGATGGAGACAGGAACCATCAGGATGTGGTTGGAAGTAACCAGCACAATGGGATTAATTTTACATTGAGGTTGCAACAATTTGAGCAAATGCAGCAACAGCATCGAATGCATTCCAGATTGAAGTCACCATCACGTACTTCTATCTCATCTAATATATCACAGGTTTCCTATAAGCTCTATTTAGTTTTCTCCTTTATGTGGACCTTTGCTATGAATGAAAGATTGGGTGGAACTTTGTTATTGGCTGAGTATTGTTAAGTATTTAATATGCATTGAGTTCAAGCCTCCTGGATGAAAGGAAGCATACCCAACGCGTTTATTGAATCATAATCTGGTTAAGGATTAGAATTATAGTACGTGATGTGGACTGAACATAATAAAAATTATAAACTGCTGTCTGAAGGGCTTCAAGTAGATATTGATGCAAAATGAACTGGCTTGCAACTATTTACTTGACAAGGATTCTGGTAATTGCAGGAGGTTCAAAGACCAGAAGAGGTGCGCCGGTCAACAACTGTGCCAGACATCAGCCGTCCTCCATCAAGATCTTCGTGGAGAGCCCCTGGTTTACATTGACCACTATTTATTATCACGACTTCGGTTTGTCGTTTGCACCGTGGTCTCTGCTCCATTGATGTGAAAGAGCGCAATTCTTTGATACATGTTTTTTTGCAAAGAATTGGTTCTATGTAAATTGTATATGGTTGGTGGTCGGTGTGTTATTCTGGGAGGGGGTCAGTAAATTGCTGATTAAGTGGCATATGCTTGGCAATTGATAAGCCGAGCTATGATTTTTTTGTTAATAGATCTGCCCATGTGGTTTTTGTATTTTTTTGTGGAAAACCAAATGGGCGATAAGAGGACTTCTGATGGCTGGGGGGGCCCTGTTGGGTATAAGTGTATTCCCTGTTCTTTGGTCTCAATAAAATAGTGGTCGGGTTATAGTGTGTACATTGTATGTATATCGTATTTAATTTTTCTGTTGAGCATAGCCTTTTTGTAATTGTCACTTACCTTTTTTCCTTTCCATGCTCCTATTTATCCGCAACAGACAATTCTTTTTATTATGATTGATATAATGCCTTGCTTGGCTGAAGCTTCATAAGATTTCTTTATTAGTATGAAGGTTTATTACATGTACAATCAATGTAATCAAGTTCTGCGTAGCTGAAACTTGGAATTGAATTCTACGTTTGTACCAATTATGAGCCTGCGACTTGGAAAATTGTGTGATCTTTTGAAATTGAGGCGTTAATCAGTAAAAGAAATATATTGTTTGTCTGCATTATTTTTTTGCTAGAAATTTGTCTGCATATGAAACTGGATTTTTTGTGTTTTTACAGTGGAACAGAATGCCTTGCAGTAACCATATGGCAAAGCCAACAAAAAATCCAAAATCAAATCAATGGTTATTAAATTTCCTGCACTTCTAGGTTAGTAATTCAGAAAGGGATTGCTACAAAAAAAAACGAAGGGAGCGATTCTACCTGGTGTGAATTATAAGGCGTAGCGGTTTTGGTATTTTTAGTATTATTCAAGACACTCCAAAAGAACTCTTGAGGTACTCTATCATAGGTTTATTATAAATCTACGGAGGTTATATAAATGTCTTATTTCGTATCTCTATACTACTCAATTAATTGTTGTAACAAGAAGATAATTGTAATTTAAACTTATGTAAAAAAATTAAATTATTTTTTAGTTAATTGAAATAATTTTTGTAAATGTCCTTCTACCACTCATAATTCTATGTTATGACTTATAAGTTTTAACCCCTATAATTCGTACAACTTTGGATGTTCTCTTAATTTCAATACAAAGGTATTATGGTACTTCTCCTCTACTCTTCTAGTATCTTCTTTTACTTCTAAATATTGTTAAACAACCTAGTAAACTAAGTTAAACCAACACCCCCAAGCGATTTTGTATTGTAATAGAAATTCCTATCACGTGCTAACACTTTACATTTCTTCATCTTCTTTAGGGCAATGCTACCTTATGTATTATAAATCTCTTAAAATATACTAAATATCTAGAGCCAATATAATGACCGTTACTATAATCTTCATTCAATAAATACTTAAATGACTTTGTCATTTCTCTTTAATTTACTCTTCTTTTACTAAATTTTTTTTATCTTCACTCTTATTGCACTGACTTAATTTATATTTATGTCCTTCTCTGCCCTTTTAACTTGGCTATTTTATATATGTCCTTCTCTATGTTCTTTGTTCCTAATCTATTGTTTGTCATCAAGCACCTTAATTCTAACCTCACTCATTACTTTTTTAGCGTATCTTCTAACTTTAATATATATATCTCTCTAAACATTCCATATTTTTACATTTTTGGCACTCCTTGAACAACATTATTTTTATGACTAGTTCCCTCACATCACCACATGTTTCCTTCTTGATGTCCATTTTCCTCTTCACTTGTCCAAAGTACTTATTTTTCCAACTTTTTAATACAATTAGCCATGTTAACCCATAATGTTGTTAGTTTTTTATCCAACTTCAAATTTTCTACTACCCTCAATATTTGCATAAAGATGTTAAGTATTTCACCTTCTAAGTTTTACCACTTATCCTATTCTCAACTTTGTCATTTTTTTACTTCCTCCACTCCTTCATGACGATATCTAAAACAAGTAGTCTATGTTATATTGGTGCTCCGGAAATAACATTATAGTCCTTGAAAGTTGGGACGAGCTAGGATTTCATATTTTGTATGTAGGCGTGTAGGCGGCATGCAAGCACACTGTGCACACTAAGAGAAGAGGAGAGGGGGGAGGGATTAAATGAATAGCTTTCTTTACATGTTAATATATAAAAAAATTATGATTTAAAAAAACAACGTACATTGCTTTCTCATCTTAATCTACAAATTAAAGAAAAATCATTTATGTTATTCCTTACATGTTAACTATTCTTTTAACAACCAATGTATATAGTAAAATTATTATTTATCAATTCCCATGTAGACTTAATTGAGCTTCATTCTAACAAACAAATAATAAAAAATAATTAAAATTAATCTTAAAATGAAAAAGTAAAAATATAATAAAAAATTAAACAAGTTTTCACGAAAAATTACATAACAAACATACATGAATAATGTTCTTGAGATAAACATGAGTAAATTTACAAGGAGAAGAAGAGTATATTACTATCCATGTTATATGTAAATTTGGAACCTATGATAAATAAATAATTATCGAACAGTCTCAGCTTAGCAAATAGGTAAAGTTTGTATTGCGGAACCAGTCGGGGGTAGAGAACCCATCGTCGTCATGGCTGTGCTATTGCAGGCTTCGACAAAGTCGAAATAGGAGAGCACTCATCTTGGGTAGCATCTAAGTAGTAAGCCTACCTCTGGATAGTTCAAATTGAAGCAATTTGATGCCCGATTCAGACTTATGCAACACGAATGATCGATAGAAATACCCCAACGCTCACCTTTGCCATGACAATATTGATGATAGTGATGATATTGTTGACCACCTTGATGCAGAGCTGCTAACTATGAGGAATGTGCTAACTTGGGCAAGCACAAAATTGATTCCCTTTTACACTGAACACACACAGACACAGATTACAAATGCAGTGCATTGGAAAGCAATCTAAACTCTTCACATTTCTCAAAAAGTATTTAGTTGACTTATATATCGGAAGTAGGAGACAGATAGTTATGTAAAATTTTATCATATTTACACTATCTTATCCTGTCCTTTGATTATGAAGAAAACTGATTTCTTTATGTTGAGAGGTCATGAACAAAGCTAAAGCTCACCCAACCTCATAACTTCAACGGCAAGAGACCCCAATTCCCATCTACAATTAGCCATATGCTTTGTTTCATTTTCTTGCCCCTAATTGAATGCTTACGAAATCGCCTAAAAATGCTACAATGAATCAAATTTTATCTGAAATTGGGCAGTGGGATGAAATTTTGATATTTGCTAATTGCCCAAAATTGGTTGCATTAAATATCTTGGCCACTCCTCTCATAGACACTTCTCAGGATGAGCTGACTTGGACCCACATTCCTCATGGTATATTAACAGTCATCGGTGTATGCCTTATTCAATAATAACTCTCAATGTCAAAAGTTTTGCTAGAATAGAATTTGGAGGGTAAAAGTTCTCAACACATTAGACACTTGGTTTGGAAAGCGTGGAGGTTTTCCCACAGCAGAAGTGCTATATCACAGGTTTCATATTTTCCCCAACCCTTGTGGGCTTTGTAGTTGCCATTCCGAATCAACGACTCATCTTTTTGTGCATTTCCATTTAATTATGTATGGAATACTATCTTTTGATTGGACATTTATCTAGCCTTTGGAGATATCAAGGATTATCAAATGCATCTTCTTAAGGGCAAATATCAGCTACCTACTTCTCTCACCCACATTTCAGCTTTTAAACGAGTGTTGGTTCTGATGTGGCATATTTGGACTTATAGGAATAATATCATTTTTATTTAAGTGTGCCATAAATCATGTCTGAAGTAGCTCTGTCAATTTTATATCTCTGGAAACATTACCAAACTTCATAACCCTTCAAAAGAATATGCGGAGAAATACATCTATTGGACTCCGCTTCCCATTGGGTACTTTTCTCTCAACTTTGATGGTACCTATAGAACATCATCTCATACATATGCTATTGGAAGTGTTATCCGTGATATCATGGATCAATTCATTGCGGGGCTCACATTTTCTGTTTTATTGTGTTCTGCTATTCAAGCTGAGGCGTTGGCTTGCCGTACTAGTCTTCAACTGGCTTTCTATCTACAATTTCCTTATTTTTTTATTTATGGGTGATTCCAAAACTATTATTGATTTGCTCAAATGATTCTAAAATCCCTTCTTGGTGCATAAAAGCATACACCTCGTAGAGTTGACTGACTAGCCAACTTTGCGATGGATCATTTTTCATGCTAGTGATTCTATCATCCTCTCCAGTTTCTCAAGCCTTACCTCACATTGGATAACCATGACACCTCTTTTCCCGGAATTGTTCTGGTCTAGCGTTCTATTCTTTTCTTGTACCAAAAAGGCAAGCCAAGCCATCTCAAGGTTACGCCTGACTCTACATGAGCTTATCAAGCCAAGTTGGGCCTCCTATAATATGCCTTCTTGCCTCAAATTAAGTCATCTATTTGATTTTTCAAAATGAAGAGTTAGTCATTAAATATTTCATACTGCTGTATTTAAACAATATGGTCTTAGACCCACACTAGAATTCTGCATTTGAGAACCCAAATTTTAAGAATACAGACTAGAATCTTGGGTTTCCGGTGGCTAATAGGCAAAACTTTGATGGAAGTCTAATGGGATCGATGGATTTCAAAGAGGGCAGAGGGAAGGCCGATGATGGTCTATGGGGACGAGGTGAAGAAGGAATGTCATCGGTGATTCGTTGAACTCTGGTGATAGATTCCTGCAAGGAAGGAGGGGAGAGTGGCGGAAGTCAAGTGGACTTTGACAGTCTTTATCGCAGTTGGAGGACTAACACGGGCTAATGGTAGGCCGCTGGACTATGGTGATGCCAGCAGGAGAAAGGGAGGAAGAAGATGAAATGTGGGAGGGTGGGTGAGATGAGAGAAGCTTGAGCATTTTTAGAGTTGTAATTGAAAATGCAGGGGTTGAGTCTTTTAGTTATAAACTTGTATTTTGAAAGGGAAAAATATATGTACCAACACATACAAAACCCGTAATTACTAATGCTACAATCTCAAATAGTCACTTTAAATCTTCGATGACCAACTCAGCTTTCTAAAATCCATATATTGTATTTCTAAATCCCAAACGACTATCCCATGTAAGATGAGCCCTCTTGAGTTGGGCCTCATGTAATATCGAGGCTAAATTTTGTAATATTTAAACATGTTTTCTTTTTACATTTAGGTAGTATTCATATTTAAAAATAATATATTTTACGTACAACTTATGTTTTCCTGTAAAAACTAATGAAAATTATAAGGTCAAGTAAATGAGCTCACAACGAGAGTTCAAGCTCAACTCATTGTGCTGAGCTAGAACTTGATTCAACTCAAGCATAAAATCAACCCAAGCTTGAGCCATAGACATGGCCAGCTAGAGCCATAGGCAACTTAGGCGGCTGCCTAAGGCCCCATGAAAAATAAAGCCTTGTATCATATAAATGTATTATATAAGTGAGTTTTATATGAGAGAGGATCGTGTCTCACACCCCTAATTTTTACATATAAATTTTAGTGAAATTTTTTTTCTTGAAAAGAAAATAATATAAATATCTATTATTCCTTCTTGTTAAATACAACAGTAAAATATATAAAGTAAATCATTGAAATAGAGGATCATGGGTATGCAAATCATCAACTTTCACAATCTTTTGATATATTATTAATAACTTTAATAAGAATCTATATGACTAATACATTAAAATATTTACATGATCACTACAATAAAATTAATTATTAGCGACGCTTTTAAGCGTCTCTAATAATACTTTAAAAATCGCTAATACTTATTAGCGACGCATAAAAAATATTGCTAAATACATCAATAAAACTGTCGTCGCTATTACATATTAGCGACGCATACTTATAAGCATCGCTAAAAGTATATATTAGCGACGTTTACAAAACACGGCTAAAAAAATTATTTTTTTATTAAAATATAATTTTTAAAAATTAAAAAAATTTATTTTTTTTAAAATAATTTATTATTATTAGTGACTCTTAGATATGCATTGCTAAAAGTATTAAAAAATAACCTATTAGCGATGCTCCGTAGGAGCGTTCCTAAACTAATAGAATTAACTGGGTCACCTAAGGGACCCGGTTTGGAAGATTCCAGGTCACTGTTGACCCGGGTCACTGCACCCCGCGTAGGGTGCTGCTGCACCTGCATAGGAGCTCCGGGATGGGACAAGATTGCGGCGGGATGAGACTGTGGCTAGGACAGGGCGGAACCAAACAACCACAACAACAACAACAACAATGAAACCTCTCATCCTTAGAAAAAAAACTTTCAAATGGGCAAAAAGGTTTTATTAATATTTTTTGGATATGACCAACATAACTTAATGTTAGTTGTCTACATACTCATCAGACAACATCTCTAATGTTTCCAACAAGATCGGATCCAGACGTAGTTCTGCCTAGAAACTACTATATCCTAAGAAACATAGTATCACACACGCAATACTTAAGTATTTTAATCAAGCTACATTTTATGCAAGTTCTTTAATCATTCCACTTGTCTAATTAATAAACAATATCAAACAATGTTATTAATTATCTCACAACCATTATTCAATAATTAATATTATCGAATATATATTCACTCAGAGATAACTTGCCCCTCGAAAAATCTCCAGACATAGGACTCCAACATTGGAGTAGACTGTTTAATAGCAGCATGACCCAAATCCTTAGGGCTCTCAATAGCTTGCCACAAATATGAAGAAGAAGATCTCAACTATGCTCATAGACACATATTGGCGAGAAGCACAAGCCTTTCATGATG
The DNA here is from genome assembly GCA_035235625.1 of Saururus chinensis. Taxonomy (NCBI): domain Eukaryota; kingdom Viridiplantae; phylum Streptophyta; class Magnoliopsida; order Piperales; family Saururaceae; genus Saururus; species Saururus chinensis. Next base: position 48,255,865 of record CP141140.1, read on the forward strand.
TTCATACAACTCCACTTTTTGTACGCACTATATGGTCCTAGGAAGACCTGTGGGAGACCCGTAGTAAAGACATTTTGCTCAATACCCAAACCGTCGTGGCGATGAAGAAGCATATCACAATCTCCACCATTCCCCAACTCTGAGAAAAAATGTATTAATAGAAGTCTCAAGTCCTTATGACCATTGACTCCCCCAAACATTCAAAACTTAAACTAGATCATTATCATCTAGTCAAGTATTTACCCAATAGGTCCTCTTCACCTTGTGAATCGGCCCAATAAATAGCTCATCCACTGAGCTATGACTCAAAGAACATCCCATAATCTCCCTCAGTTCATTAACCAAGGTAAATTCTATGTTAGGGCCCCATTCACTCCATGAATAGGTCCAAAACCCTATTTAGGGTATTTTAATCTCTATCTTGATTAGATGTTGTCACGACCCGGATTTTTAAAAACCCTTTTTAATACAGAACCATTGATAAATCACGATAATTTTTTTTTTAAAAATCAAATCAATTCAGCCGACTAAGTATCCAGGTCATAATCATTGGGGTTCGTAAATATGTATAGCAAATCATATAATATCATATAAGAATAACCAAAAATCCACAAATAAATGAACCATCCATCTAAGTGCAACCCTTACATCTGTATGGAAATAAGCAACTAATCAAAGTTGGCTCTCACGCCATTATTACAATTATTCAAAATGTGAAATAATGGAACTAAATCCTACTAGAGCTAAGTCGTCCTCAATGTGAAAGTCCAGTCCCGATCCTGCTAGTCCTCACCAAAAGATCCTGCAAAACCAGGTCGCTAAGTATACTAATACCCAGTAGGAAGCTGAATAATATGAATGCAAAAATGTTATTACATTTTATGCAAAACTGTTAGGTTTCCACTTGAACCAATTATCAAATCTGTCCTGATTATAATTTCCCTTTAGTCTCTCCCTCTTGGGAAAAACCAATCATCAACCTAACTTCATAGACAAAAACATACATCAGATGTCATCCTAAGTGACAAATGATACCCACCATAGACCACCCCTTAAGGATGATCCACAATGAAACCCTGGAATCCACCAGGAAGTGCCATCTCCCAACCTAGCCCATAAGGACCTGACCGGAGTAGAAGGGTATGGCCCACAACTGCACCTGAACAGAAGTGGTCAGAGACGCCAACTAAGTAGGATGTCAGCGACCCTAAATACATGTACACTATGTGATCCTCAATAGACCAGTGTGAGCCCGGCTCACATACAACTCCCTCTAATGGGGAGGTGCAACTACACGGTTAAATCAAATGGCTCATCAATAGAGCTAACTCAAAGGTCAACCCTAACCTCAATAACCTCATCAGGTTGGGTTAAGGTTTTCCCCCCCAAAAATCATCCTTGGTTCATCAACCAAGTCAAATGTCAGGTCAGAACCCCCATTCAATTCATAAACGGGTTTTCGACCACTCTAAGGGTAATTTAGTCTTTATCTTGATTAGGTGTCAACCCCCAATCCAAAGCCTTCTACCCGTAACCATTATTCTGTATTAATTTCTATGCATTAATTCTCAAGATGCAACTATACACATAGAACAATTTAATAAAGTATAACAACTCATAAATAATTTAGCTATAACTATTTGTGTTTAGGCTCAATAATCACTAAAAAGCCCAGCTTCACTGTCTGCATAGAGTTCGGGCTGACAGAACGGTTGAATTCTACTTAAATTTCAAAAACAGTTCATATGTGCCATACTGCACATATATGTACTAGGTAGGATACATTATATATATTTTTTTTCTACGGTTCAATAAGCCCAACTGGCACCTCTGCCCAGAACACGTTTGACAAAATTTACTCTGATGTAAATCTCTCCTTTCTTTTCTTTTCTTTTTTTTTAACCCATGGCCCTGAAACCCGGCCCACTGGGCCCAGCCCAGTGGCCCGGTTTGGGCCAGGTCAGAATGGATGACCTCAGGCCGGGCCGACCCGGCCCACTAGGCCCAGCCTAGTGGCCCGGTTCGGGCCGGGTTAGAATGGATGACCTTAGGCCGGGTCGACCCGGCCTGGCCTGAGGTCGTCTTCAACCTCCAAATGCACTGCGTTTTTTTTTTCCACGCAGAGGGGAGAAGTAAGGGGAACGGCGGCACGGCAACGGTTCCCAGCCGGATTCCGCCCAGGTCGCTGGAACCTATGGGGGCGGAAACAATCCCGTGCTCGACGTCCGTCCGGTGGCGCGTTCCTCTGCCTTCATCCACACTCAACTCGGCCAGAAGAGAAGAAAGGATGCTCCCAGTGGGGAATCCTTGGCTGGGACGGCGGGCACTGCTGTTGGTGATTGGAACCCCGGGAGACGAAGACGGTGAAGCGTCACCCATCGTCCGGCGGTTCAGGCGGCCGCTTTCTCCTCCTCCTCCGATCCGACCATTTCAACCCCTTATTTTTTTTTGGCGGCGATCTCCGGTGAACAGAGAGAGGGCTTCGGACAAGGAGCCCGGGACGGAAGAGGAACCACCGGCGGAAGTGCCTTGGGTGTCCACCGGCAACTCCGCACCCCATTCAAAAATCCCTTTTTTTTGTGCTTGCAGTTTCCCTTCCGACTATTTAGAGTCAGAAGAAAATAACGGACTACCTGGTGTGAAAATAGGGTCGCAGATATTCCGGTGGTGAGGGCGGGCCGGTGGTCGGCCAGCAGCGGTCTACCGGAAATACATAATTTTTTCTATAGAGCCACTGTTACTTAACTACGGAACAATAACTTCTGCTGTGCATTGTTTATACTAACTATCAAAACAGTGAATTGTAATTTTGCAGTGTACTGTTTATATTAATTCGCAAACAGTATGCAGAATCTACTAATCATATAATCTATAATTAAATTATCATAAAACCACTACTAATCTTGACTCGAGACTACAACAGCGAACCTACCTCAAAGACCGATTTGCCATCGATCCACAAACGCCGGAGCTCCACCTTCAATCACCTTCTTCTCTAATTTTTCTAGGGCAAAATTAGAGTTATAATTAGGGGAACATCTAAATTTATAGATAGGGGATTAGGGTTTAATTGGGTAAGGATTAAACCAAGTAAGATAGGGAATCCTAAGTGGTTTAAACCCTCCCAAATTAAGTGGTCTATCCACCTCTTAATTGGGCCTGCAAGGGACTCTGCATATCTCTCTACACAGCCCCAAAAATTGTTCTGCATACCCCAAATTCTGCAAATTCCCAAAAAAAAATCCAAAACAAATAGGGAAAAATCAGGAAAAGTTCTAGAAAAATACCTAAATTTCCTAGACATTACATTCTTTCCCCCTAAAAAGGAATTTTGTTCCCAAAATTCAGGTGGTCTCATCCTCGAATAGCTCCGGATAGGAACGACACATCTCAGTCTCTGGTTCCCAAGTTTGTTCTTCGAAAGCTTGACTCTACCACAAAACTTTGACCAATGCAATAGTCTTGTTTCTTAAGACTTTATTCTTTTTATCCAATATTTTCACAGGCCTTTCTGCAAAGGTAAGATCAGGTTGCAACTCCACCAAATTGTAGTCAATTATATGCGATGGATCTTGCATATACTTCCTCAACATCGACACATGAAAAACATTATGAACTTCAGCTAAGTTAGGGGGCAAAGCGAGTCTGTAAGCAGCTGGACCAATCCGTTCAAGGATCTCAAAAGGTCCAACATAGTGTGGACTGAGCTTGCCCCTTTTTCCAAATCGCATAACTCCCTTGGTTGGTGAGACCTTCAGGAATACATGATCTCCGATCTGGAATTCTAACTCCCTACGCCTCTGATCTGCATAATTTTTCTACCTACTTTGTGTTGTCAACAACTTACCTTTGATTTCTTTGACCTTATTTGCGCATTGTTGTATAATTTCAGACTTTAAAATCTTCCGCTCACCTACTTCATCCCAGCATGTACGGGTACGACACGGTCGTCCATAAAGGGCTTCACAAGGGGCCATGTCAATGCTAGAATGATAGCTATTATTGTAGGCAAACTCTATCAAGGGTAAGAATTCATCCCAATTACCTTTCCAGTCCAAGATGCATGCCCTGAGCATACCTCCAGAATTTGGATGGTACGCTCTGACTGGCCATCAGTCTGTGGATGAAAAGTTGTGCTATAACTCAATTTTGTCCCTAAGGCTTCTTGCACACTTTTCCAATATCTAGAAGTGAAATGTGGATCCCTATCAGAGACAATCGATGTTGGAGTGCCACGGAGTCTCATAATTTCTCTAACATAAAGTTGAGCCAAACTCTCTGGTGACTGCTTCCACCTGATGGGTAAGAAGTGCGCAGTCTTTGTTAACCTATCCACCACAACCCATACTACATCATGATGTTTCTATGTCTTAGGCAGTCCCACAACAAAGTCCATTGTGATATGCTCCCATTTCCACTGTGGGATTTTTAAGGGATTTAATAAACCTGCGGGTCTCTGATGCTCTGCCTTAACCTGCTGGCAAGTCAAACATTTTGACACAAATTCCCCGATGTCTCTCTTCATGCCTTCCCACCAAAAACTCCACTTTAAGTCCTGATACATTTTATTTCCTCTTGGATGTATCATGTATTTGAAATGATGGGCTTCACATAGTAGTTCCTGCCTTAAGTCAGGGATGGCGGGAACCACTAGCCTTCTTCTAAAACACACACCTGCATCAATCCCTTGAGAGAAATTCGGTCTTTCTACCAATTTCAGAACCTGATCATCGGTTTGTTGAGCTGCAATGATCCTCTCCACAAGTGCTGATTGGATAGAAAAGTTGGCCAGCATTGGCCTTCCTCTTTTAGAAGGAACTTCAATATAAAGGCTGGCCATACTCTGTAACAATTCTCATTCCTTAATCCAAGAGCAACCCATGTCTCTTGATTAAACTTCATTAATTATAAGTTATAGATATAAATCAGCGCATCAATAATAAAGCATGCATCAAAATAATTAACATAAATAGCATGTAGTCACATAAGTGCATAAATAATAAAAGAAGGCCTGTTGCACTCATTTGTAGGGCTCTCCGGCAGTCAGACTCTCTCCGGCTCCACCAAGACACACCAACCCTGCCACTGGTGATGCGGCGGTTTTGAACGCACTACCATCCATCTCTATCCTCCTCTTTGTTTAGCTCCGAATGCCACTGCTGGCCATTCCAGCATATCAATCTACTGGCCGCAGGGCCTAGATGATTTTATCCGTTGTTTTGCAGCATATCCGAACATCCTAGCCTCACAAATCACCAGCGGCCACCCAACCTCTACCTTTGAGCTCCAAAAATCATGTTGGACCTCTTCTAAAATGTCCATCATGGGCGTGGCCGAACATACTGACCAAATTCGATTGGCAAGGGAGGTTAGGGCTCCCAATGAGACCAGCCCTGGCCACCTGAGGTCCACAACCTCAGCCCATGCAAGCAGGCAGATTAAAGCCAGCAGATTTTCACTCATAAGTTCATCTTTATGATTAAACAATCAAAATCAATACAATTTTAGGCATCTTACCCAACAAACCACTTGTTTTCATGCTTCTTTCTTCTCTAACTTGGTGTCTAGTTGTCTTCGCTAAAAAAAATCCCTCTGGCGGGCTCCTTCTTTCTCCTTTCTTCAGCGCCAAAAAGTTCCCCTCTAAGAACCCTAATTTAAGAGTTGGGCTAAATAGGCTACTTGGACCTATTTTTATTCATTTTCGTCACTATAAATAATTGGGCTCGTAAAGTGACTTAAACGGCCAATTTACACATTCAATTCGGGTAAACAGACCCTATACGTTATATTCAACTTCGAATGATTGTATCCCCTTTATCCGAACTCCAATTTGCACTTTCTTGGTGGTGTTTCAAAGATCCTTCTATCTACTTTCCGTCCATATAAGATTCAACCATCATTTCCAAGTGATGATCAAGTTATTCTCACAAGAAGGTTATGGGGTCCAACACCCTAATTTCCCATGGTCAACTTTAGGAATTTAGAAAATTCCTAGACATTAGAGTGGAGGATATGGGTATAGCAGTTGAGCCTTCACGTGACTATGGCCAGTGGCCGACAATACTCTTCCCATTAGAAGGAAAGGGAACCGGGGACTCTTTCCCATAGGGTAATGCATAACAGAAAGTGGGGGTGCAAAGGTGGAATCAGGCTAAAAGTGTTGACCTTGCCGTCACTAAGCCAGGGCAAAGCCCATGTTGGTCGGATATGCGGCCCAAGTCCGCAAAATGCCAGGTTGACAGGTTGGCCTTGGATTAGAGCGGGGCCCTCAACAACAGTTAGAGACATACCTCGAAGCTTGGGGGCATCTTGTTTGGGCAGAAGAGATGCAGGGGAGGCCAAGAGCGGCATCCCCTTGCCGTCATTGGGTGAAGCCAGCATCTGCAGCTATCCGTTGGCCTATGCCAGTGGTGGAATAACCTCCGGTCAGAGAAATGAAGGGACCCTATTAGCCAAAGGCGACAGTGTGCTAAGCTAGGGTAGCATACACGTTGTCCCCATGCCACTAATGGCTGGACGGGGCTAGGGCCTGACCTCAAGGACGGCGGTGACCCAACAATCATCGGATTGCACCAAGTCTAATGGATGTCTTTCCGATGTCATCCGACATCTGGCAACAAAGAATGGACATAGTGAGAGAAAAAGGACGAACTTTACTCCGATGCGGGTTGGCCAATCGAGCCAATTGGAACTGATTGGGGCAAGGGAGGACAGACCTTGGCACCTCACATTGTCTGCTCGAGGCAGCAGCCCAGAGGCTCATCAGTGGTTTGCAGACGGTCGTGAAAACAAAGAACAAAAAACCAGGGAGCGGAGTTCCTCCAAATCGGATAGGATAGAAGGGGTCTAGGAGAATGGCAGTGATTCAGGCTGGTGGTGGTGGCCTTTCCATAGCCAGGCCAAAGGCTAGCCAGCTGTGGCCGAAGATCAGTGACACTGCTGCTGGTTGCAATGCACAAAAGCATAAGAAAAGGAGCAAAGGGATTTTTACCTCAAGCAGACGAAGGGGGGGTGGGGAAGCTAGGAGGGTGATGCAAGGACGTCATCCTGGCCCATGGCGGTGGGATAAAGGCCAATCGGCTGGCAATAGCAGTGGATTGGGCAAAAATTGGGGGCACATTTTTGTTGGGCTAAAACAGGAAAAGAGATAGAAGGGCAAGCGGATGGCTGGGCCAGGCCAAGGTGGTAGTGGCGTTGCCAGGCCAAGGCCAACTGGGCAGAAGCCGACGGCTGGCATTTGTGCCGCCTCCAACCTTACAAAAGAAATGGGCTTCCCCTTTATTTCGCCTGTGGGTTGAGCACGACTAGCACGCATGATCCGTTTTTTTTTCCTTTTCTCTCCTTTCTTATGTTTCTTTCTCCTTCGTATTACTTTCTTTTATCTCCTTTCTTCTGTTTTTTTCTCCTTCGTATTACTTTCTTTTATCTCCTATTTTCGCACCGAAAATTTTTGTGGCGCGTCAAGGCCTATGACTTATGACTGAACACTACTCCAAACTCTACTGTTATGAAAACTAAGGTCAATTATGAAAACGGATGTGCTGAAGCGTCAGATTTTTCCATTGAAAATACGACCAAAAAAATAACAAAAAAATTTCCAAAAAATGTAAAAAAATAAGGATGTTATAAATAGAGAAAAAATAGAAATAATCTAGAGTTGAAAATTCTGGACATTTTCCAACCACACATTACATTCTAAAATTACCTAATGGAGAGAAGCATGATAGAAAATGCTTATGGTATTCAAAAGATTAAGATAAATGTGGTATATTGTTAATGTTGCAAGTTGTTTGATTAAAAAAACCTAACGCAAACCAATTATTAGTTAATGAAGGAAATATAAACGAAAAAACTTAGTAATTAACAGAATAGCCTAAAAAAAAACTTCGCCTTAGGCCTTAAATAGTCAAATAACCTTGTGGCCCTGGCCACAAATGTTCACAGATTTGCATCGTCACCAAAAATGTGGATACAAACTCTATGTTAAACCAACTTCACATGAAAAAAAATATTTGCTATGCTCCTTATCTCCTATTGTTAGTGAGCTTAACATAAAGAACACATGCGAGCTATACATCAAAAAAATCGACAAACACCTTTTGATGTTAATATACACTAATATGTGCAGTATTGATTTAAAATATCAATAGCTCTTAAACATTCTTTACACTATTATTACTACAAGTAAAGATCATGAAAAATGCTTCCCGCCAAAAATACCCCGTCACAGAATGTTCACACCAAGGTGTGGTCCCATGAGTGATCTTTGTGCGTGCCTAGGCTGGCTGAAAGGTATACGGCATTAGTCATCACGTAATTGCTGTTTTCTTTCCTTTTTTTTGGTTATAAGAAAAAAGCCGCATTTTCTTCTTACCTAAAGACTGACTAACTCATAACTACGAAAGTGAAAGATCTTCTTGATGATGGCTCCACCTTGACTATACAAAGCAAACCTACCACCACCACCAAGTCCGACGACCTTTCTAGGTCAAGCAAGCTGGACATTACATCCCAGGGAACAACGCCAACAGCATTTTTTGTCTTTGCAGAAAAAAGGTCAGCAGAATTCACGGGTTGCACAGCTAGGGGCCCTGTGACAAGCTGAAGAAGTAGGAACACTTTTCCAGTTTCCCCAATTGCTGGGGTTTTTTCCTTAATGGGCCCCAGCCGGTACTCGAAGGTTCGGAATTTGATGCCCATTCTCTTGTCCAAATGTAGGGCAGTCAACCTTATGCTGAAGAAAAAAGGTGGCAAATTCCAAAAACCTGACCCAAATGGTGTCAAAATCGATTGAAGAATCCAACGGATTTTGCGCTTTCGTGGAACCAAAACTCAAAAGCTACACAATAATTTTATGTTCTTGATACAATTTTTTAGTATTTATAAATAATATTCTCTTTATCGTATATTAATTGATGTATTTAAAAAATAAAGTATCTTAACTAGGCACAATTTTAATTGGCTGGGTACTTATAAAAAAATATTTTAGAAGTTCTTTTTTAAATATCTAGTTGCTTATTTGAAAGAGAAAATTCTATAAATAATATTTAATAAATTATTAAAATAGCAGAGAAATAAAAATATTTATTGAAATATTTTTTAATTTTTTTAGTGATTTCATTCTTTAGAAGGATAAAATCACCATATAATAGTAATTTTTAATTTTGTTTTGGAACGAAATGAAGAGTCTTTTTACCCCTTCTCTCATGGGTGATTTGGCTGCCTCTTTCTTTTGCTCATGCCGCTTCTGTCTCTTATTTGATATGCCTCATCTCCTCTTTCTCCTCATGTCGCCTCTATCTTCTTTATGAGGACCTCCCTTTTGACTTTGTCCCCATCAACTTGTCTGTTAGCGAGCATAAAAGTCTCATCTTCCTTACCTTGAACATAATCTACCTGCTAATTTTTTTCTCCCTTCTCCTTCATCGTTCTAAGTATTACGTATGTTGCTTCCATTATCATATTTCTTTGATGGCAAACAAATAAAACTTTGTATTTGCAAGCACAAGGTTCTACATTCAAATAAAAAATTCTGTTTGCCATTGAGGAAACAAGATAATGTAAGCAACAAATGTAATACTTAGAACAATAAGGAGAAGAAAGAATATTATGTTCAAGGTAAGGAAGGTGGGACTTTTATGCTCACAGGTAGATAAGTTAATAGGGACAAAGTCAAAAGGAATATCCTTCTCATAGATGAAACAGAGGCGGTGTGAGGAGAAAGGGGAGACAAGGCGGATCAAAGAGGAGACAAATGCAGCATGAGGAGTAGGAAGAGGCGATTGGATCACCCACGAGACGGGAGAAATAATCTTGATCTCATCTATTTAGAAGGACGGAATAAAAAATCATAATTAAATGATGATTTTGTCCTTTGCAAAGGACAAAATTACTATTTTTAAAAAAAAAATCATGCATGCATCAACACCTTGCTAGAGCCTGTGTGGTAAAAAGTAATACTATTTTGGTAAATATTTTTATCTTTATATTATTTTGATAATTTTTTAATTATTTTTATATATTTTCCCTATTTAAAATGAGCCAAATAAAACTAAAAAAATTATAAATAATATTTTTTAAAAATTATTTACCAAAATTATGTTTACTTTGACCATGTAGGTGCTAGCCAAGTTAGTGCCTACATGACCTTTTTTTGAAATTTTGTTATGATTTTGCCATTTTGAATGATGAAATCAATATACTTAGGTGATAAGGACAAAATTAATATTGTGTACTTGTTTGTTCTTCTATTTCATCGTTTAGAATGATGAGTATTGATTTCGTCTTTCTAAAAGACGGAATCAATAACGAACTAATTTGCCGTCTCCTCTCTTCTCTCTCTCGTGTCTCTCTTTTCACTCACTCTCTCATCTTTCTCTCTCTCTTCTCTCTCTCTCTATTTACTCTCACTCTCTCATCATTCTCTCTCTTCTCTCTCCTCTCTCTTTCGGCTATCTCTCTTCTCTCCTCTCTTTTCACTCTCTCCTATCTCTCTCTTCACACACTCTCTCATCTTTCTCTCTCTTCACTCTCTCTCCTCTCTTCTTTATCTTTCTCTCTCCTTATCTCTCTCTCTCTCATGTGAGTGAGCTTCAACTCTAAAGAGGAGAGGGAGAAAGTTGAGAAATTTAATTTAATTTTTCTTATTTATTTATTATATATTATATATTAAATTATTAAATTTTAAATAAAATATAATATATTTATGAATGATAAAATCAATATGTTTTTTAAATTTTTTATGATTTTTTCCTTTAGAAAAGTGGAAGAGAGAGAAGAGAAAGAGAAGAGAGAGAAAGACGAATGAGAAAGGAGAGAGCATGAATAGAGAGAAAGAGCAGAGAGATGAGAGAGCATGAATAGAGAGAAAGAGCATAGAGGATAAAATCAGGTCATTATTAATTTTGTCCTTTAAAATGACAAAATCAGTACTGATACGAAATTAGTTAAATATATTGATTTCATCCTTTGAAATATTAAAATTATGAAAATATTTCAAAAAAGAAGTCACGTAGCCTACGTGGCCAAAACAAGCATCATTTTGGTAAATATTTTTTTCTCTTTAAAATATTATTTACATAATTTTATCTAGAATTGATAATATAAATTTTTTTTCTAAATGAAACTGTTAATATGAGATGGAAAGAGCAATATGTTTAAAGAGTAATATTATGCATGCTCACACCAATGTTTTAATAACTGGCCCGAACACCAACCTGGATTGGTGCCCGGGCTCAGCTAGGTTCAACTAAGGGTCAACTCGGGTTGAACCGTATTAATATAAATAGTATATCATTCTTTCTAAACCTAACACAATTGGTTTCATCTTTTACGGTGCAGCAGCTCTCCACTCCAGGCCGAATTCCTCCTTCCCCTCCCCAGTGCGCCGGCCATAACCACGATCGGCCGACAACCACCTTCCCCTCCAAATCTTCTCCGGTGTGCCGGCTACAACCATGACCGGCCGCGCCGTCCTCCTTCCCATGCCCGGTGCGCTAGCAGAGGCTAGCTCCGCCTTCCGCCATCCGCCTTCCCTCCCTCTCCCCCCCGCTTCTCCTTCGGTCGGCGCCACATCTCCCTTCCCTCCCTCTCCTCCCTGCTTTTCCTTTAGCCGGCGCCCCAACCATGATGACAGTCGACGGGAAGATGATCCAATGACCGGGAGTGCTAAAAGGTAGTACTTTTCGGATTCTGGCCAGCCCCAGCCATATCCCTCACGGCACACCACAATCACCAACCCCCTCTGTTCCTCCTCCTTTCTCTCTTGTTTTTTTTAACCCAAACCGGCCTCATCGTTCAGGTTTTCAGTTTAACCGGTCGGGCTAAGTTAACCTACCCGGGTTAATATTGCCCAGCAACCCAAACGACTCGGCCCAAAATTTTGACCTCGGACCCCGATTAAACCGGCTGGGCCGGTTGGAGCTTAAAACACTGGCTCGCACTTAAATAATTTGTCGAATGCTTGGTCCAGCAAGTGGGCCCCAACATAAGGTACATGACATGCGCTCTATGTCTCTATCAGACCACATGTCTGTTTCTGTTTGAGCATATAAAATATTTTCATTCTTAAAAGATCAACTCTAGAAAAAATAATAATAAAACTATTTAATAAAATTTCACTAACTTATAAATTCAAAGGCTATAGAAAACCTTTAAGAGCATATATATTTTTTATAAATATACTTAGTCAATATAACTCAGATGTGTTTGGAATGTTTAAACGTTAGCCATGTAGAATCGAAACGAAACTTTCCTATTCTAAATATCAAAACATTTTTTATTTATGTATATGCTAGAAAGAAACATTACATGCATTTTGCCCATAAATAGACATAAGGTCTAACATAATTCCACATACGTGTGAAGGGGTTTCATATATTCTAAGAAATAGACCTGCAGATGTAAGGAACACCGCACACCATGGTAAAAAGACATGATTGTCCCATCGGTCAAAACCTAATGGTGTGGTCTTTCTCCTAAGCCCATTTTTGTGTGAATGAGAAATTACCCCATGTGAATTCAAGTTAAATAATGAAATTGTCTCATATCGAATGTGAAAAAGAAAATTGGTTAAAAATAAAATAGCTTAGTCTGGCCTTAAGAGTTGGGCCCCAAATGTAGGGCAATAATCTGGCCAGTTTGGGCCAAGGTGGACATTGGGCCTAGTGTAATGCCCCAACCCGAAAAATCGACCCAAATTAGGGTTATTAAAAAAATAGAGTAAATTAAAATTTTCATAATAATCAAAATATATTAAGTAACCAGTATCGGCAAACTCTGTGTGTGAGAGTCGTAACATTCCCCTACACACTATAGAGCTTTTACGCTTTATTGCGCGTAGGCCAGAACAAACCTAGTTTTATAACTTATTTAGATCAGGCCAACGTTGTTATGCCCTTGGTTGCTTATATACGTATTGGATAACATCTATGACATTATTCCAATATAATCGGATCTGAACGTAGTTTTGCCTAACGATTGTTATATGCACCAAGCACCACACAAAATCGTATATATTAAAATACATATATTCTTACATCCGAGTAAAACATCCAACATCAGAAGGAATTCTAAGAAATATCAGAGTTAAACGGAAGTCAATAAATCAACAGAACACACATCTCACTCTATCACATAAATAAGCAAAACACACAATAAAGCATATTTGCCTATATTAGTTCCCATTAAAGTATAATTATATTATATCATAATATAACAGGTCGGAATATATCAAATTAAACCAAGCATTTCAAAGTTCATCAAATCAGGTTAAAGTATATCAAAGCACATCAAATCATAGTATAGCATATATCTTAAGTAACATACATTCGTATATCTTGATCAATATAATAATATTAATAATTAAATATGCATGCATTTAAATTAAATAGAATCAAAAAGTTTGAAATGCTTACTCCCCTATAGCTCCAAATGTAGTGGCATTCGGTCTCCTCTAGCTCCGAAAGGTAGTAGACATCACCTCTCCTCAATCCGGGATGCTTTACAGATACTGCACTCATAGGCAACAGACATAACTTCCCCTATCTAAAGACACTACACTTCTCTTTAAACGCCCTTAGGTGACGGACAAACCTTTCTCTACCCGAAGGCACTTTTCTTTCTACGTGCTCATAGGTTATGAACAGAACCTTCCCTTACCCAATGACTTTTCATTTCCTGTCCCTGTATGCTACAGATAGAACCTCCCTATAACCCAGGGATATCTCTCTTACTATGTGGCCCTTTGGTGGAGAATGGAGCATCCCCTATTCTAGGCCACTTCCCTCGATCTGGCCTGACATAAGAGAACGGAGCCATATCTTGCTCTAGGTCATTTTACTCTCCTCAGGGCTCTAAGGTGACTAGCAGAGTCTCCTCTTACCTTGAGCATTTTTCCCTTATAAATTTACCAACACAAGGAATGGACACTTTCATTGCGTAGAGCACCCTTAATTGGCTAAAAACGCCCTTTAAATGGACAAAAACATACTCAGAACGACCTCGGAAACTCCTCTAGAAGTTTCGACCGAAGTTGGAATTTATAGGGGAAGGCATATGAGCGTACAAAGGAAAAAGGAGTATGCTCACACGGATGCGTTCCATGTGGCACTCAATTATTGGACCGCGAATTGTGGTCGGTGCAACTGACGCATGCATGATGCTCGCATCAGCATGCTACTCGCACTCAGTGGTGCGATTGCGCAAACGGTCGCGATCGCATAGCTCGGCGCATCGACAGCTCGACTAATGTCAGCTATTCCATCTTTTCTTTAATATTTTATTATTTTTTTATTCAAATGTGATTCTAACTTGTTAACTTCTTATCCCGAAGTCATTCAAATAGCATATTGCTAGTTTAAGTAATGAATTAACATAAATAAAATTGCAATTTAAGATTTAAAAATACTTAATTCAAAACTATTTCAGTACATCAAATAGCACATTGCTAGTTTCTAGCAATCCATACATTTGAAAAGAAAAATAATTAAAAAGAAAAACAAGAAAGCATGCTACTTTCGTGGCCATCACAACTACATTTAACACATGTATCAAACCATTAAACCTCTAACTTGCACTAGTGAACAAGTTGTGTCTCCTGATGGTTTGCGGCGAATACACCCACAAAATTAAAAAATTCACAACTTGCCTCCTAAGAACTGCTAAGTTTTATGTCTTTATCCAAACAAAACAAAGAGAGAAAAACAATGAATAACAATGCGAACAAGTTATGTTGAGGAAGTAAAGACTAAGATAATAATTGTTAAGCAAGACTAAAGAACCCATTCATCCCCACTAAGCAAACATCAAATTTTACAATTGACTCTAAAATACTCAAGCACTAGTTTTCATAGATTAATTAGTAAAAAATTTATTCATGAAAGTTCAAACCATTAAATATTTATGTAGATGAACTTTTGAAACAATGTGTTAGTTCATGTAAAATTTTGAAAAGATAATTAGAAGATTAGTCTCCTAAAGTAGTATGTTTTTCTACTCACTAAGAAATGTTTAAACAACCAATCAAAACTTAGCAACATGTCCAAGATAACAAGAGGTTTGGGTGTTCACTCTAACACCTCATGGCCTTTATCTGTGATATTCCAGCGTGCTTGTGCTGTTACAACGATGGCTTTGCCCTATCTTCCAAAATAAAACATTATTTAGAAATTTTGCTTCTTTTTTTCCTCTTTTTTTTTTCATATAATCTCCATCACTTTTTTTACTCCCTTTCTTTTTTCCATTTGTTTTTTTTTCATAGGTAGCTCTTTTCAAAGTGTTCGATTTAATTCATTGGTTACTTTCTATAATGATAATAATCCACTAATTTTCTTTCTTTCCCAACCAACCAAGTGAACAAAGAGGTCAAAGTTAATTAGGTTTGGTGTCTCTTGACATTTTGGGTGAGTATTAGAGTAAAATACACATCAACCAACCTAGATTCTCAAGTCTGAACTATACATCAATTAACTCATTATAGTAAACATGTTCTTCTTACCCAGGGAGAAAACCTATCCTCTAAAGGTCATAAAACCCCATCCATTGAAAGTAAAACCCCATCATTTCGAATATAAATCGATTTGATAAACCTCCGAGCGGCTAATCCAAAAAATGACATCCAAGCTATTAATCATAGTTAAATACGAATAATCTTTGCTTGCAATTATTCTTATGATGCATACAATATGATACATATATGAGAAAATATTAAATGAATGCAAGCATAGGTAAACATACTCTAATCAGTCCTAATATATATGAAACATGGTCCATTTGTAACATGGCCTATTTGTATCATGCATGGTAGTGTCCATACTTGAGCTAAAATATGTGAAACATGAATTATCTATGATCAATGTGACATATGCAAGTGTCCATAATTCATCATGGTTATAAACCTATTGGAATCATGGAGTGAATGCAATTAAATCATAGAAAATACGAATTTAAGACAAATAGAGCATCATATAAAACCTAGACAAGTATAGTCATCTTCATGCATAAGATAAATCGCATCTAAGGAAGGTTCATATGCAATTAAGGTACAATTATAAGTATTTCCAACTCATCGTAGCCATAGAGAATTAGAATTATGAAGAAAGAGCATGAAATGGCTGAAAATTCACAAAATATAGTCATTTCACCAAACTGCCATTTGGCCGTCAAATGGCCATGATGCCAATTCGATCGGCCTAATAGGTCGTTCTATCGGCCTGATAGGTCATTCTAACGTCTGGCCATTCAAATGGTCTATTAGCCCATTCGAACTCACATAATAGTTCACTTTTCAGGTTCGTCTTCAGTCTCTCAATATTCAAATCGAAAACACTCCAAATTTTCAAATAAATTCAAAATTTATTATAAAATATTATATAATCAAAATCTAAGCCTTGAACATGATGGATATAATCATTTTCATGATTAATCATACCAAATATCCATAAATCACATACTTTTAACAAATCACTATTATACATCAAGATGAAGAAAAACTCAAATAGAATCCATAATCATGTATTCTAATGAAGAAAATCACTAAAGGTAAAAACTCTTTATCTCTAACAAGCCTTTGAATCCCTTGGATAATCTTCAACCTCAAAAAATCCTACTCAAAAATTAGGGTTTTATTTAAACCTAATTAAAATTAGCTAATATATTCAAATCAACTTGGGAAAAAATAAATCTAAGGGATCATTAGGTTAAAATAAAATTAACCTAATTAAGATTTTAAATCAAAATTAAAATATAATTTTGATAGAAGAAAACTAAGAATCAAAATAAGAGAAATGAAGATAGATGAGATTAAGGCAAAGATCTAAAAATTAGGGGGTTGATTAAGAGAAACTCACCTTAATTAATGCTTCTCCTTTAGAAAATGGGGGTAAAACAAGTCTCCCTTTTAAACACAGCCCTTCCCCATTTGGCAAATTGTTACAGTTTTTCCTTATACAGTAAGGGTTTTGGGCTAGAAATATGAACTATTGGTTTAAAAAATAAGAAGAAATGTCCTAAGTAACCAATTAAGTATATTTTTTACTCAAAAATAAATTTAATCACACTTAAACCCTACTTAAACACATAACTAGAAGGTTGGAGGTTAAAATAGGTTGCACATCGTCCTACCTGGACGTGGGTCCCGCCTGTGATCATGTCAGACTAGCCTGAGCTGGCCAGATCCGGCCGGCATGCAGGCTGGGCGTGGCTAGCCGGCATGCAGGCTAGTCCAGTGTGCAGGCCCGACCCATTTGGCCACTGTTGGCGTTGGCACAAGTGCCAGTGTCCAAATTTTTGCCAAAAAAGAGAGAGAAAGTGGGTAAAAGTGGGGTGATTTTTTTTATATGGGAGATATGTAAGAAATTTTAATAAAAAAGGTTGGGGTAAAGAAGACATGGGGACATAGGGGAAAATGTAGGGTTTGAATAGCCATGTTTATTTTTTTTTCTATTGGAGCTATTAACATAGGACAGAGGGAGTATGTAGTCAATGTGTGGTTATGACTTTGGGGTGGTTGTTTTGACTGTTTACAGAAAAAGCTCGTTCAGTCAATTTCTCAATTAAGCATGAACGTATTGACTGTTCTAACATAATGTTCTCTAATGTGCAGTAAACAATCCAGAGAGAAAATTGGCCTCACATTGAATGAGACATTTCTTGGTCTTCTGTATCCAACAGAGAAATACAAAGTGTAAGGATGTGAATATCATCATGTAATTTGGATTTGAAACTTGAATGATATTAATCATCCTGCTCATTTCCTTTATCTAAGACTTTATTTCTTCGTACCCAGATATGGCTACTTGCCAAAGACGAAGGTGAAATTTATTAGTCACAACTGATCTTGATGTCAAAGATGCAGATGTAAGAAATGTAAGTTATGCTGTGATTGGTTCCCTCCGTTCTCTGAAAGCTGTTGGAGATTAACATTTCATCCGACTGGTGTAATGGACATTCTTGTCTTCTTGTACACTCAGTTCTTCAAGAAGCCATTTCACGTCCCAGGAAAGAAGCCTCTACAACATTTGCCCAAAGGGTGAGTACCGCTGTGATTCAGGGTGCAAATACGAAGGGCTGGCTCGAATGTGAATGGTTTATATTTTGTTATGTTACTAGTTTGTTATGGTTTATATTTGACAATGACATTGGCAAACGCTTATAATTTTTTCTTTAGAATGTTGTAGTTTTAACACACTGAAAATAAAGATTGAGAGTGTGCATGGTTTATATTTTGTGATGTTACTGGCGTGTCATGGTTTTTTATTTAGAATGTTGTAGTTTAAAGATAGTGAAAGTGAATGTGGTCTCCAGCTATAAAGTTGTAGTTTTAGCACATTCAATTTTATAAAATAGGGATTTTAAAGATAAAATAAATTATTATTATTATTATATAAAAAACCTAAAAAGCCCGAGCCCACGTATTTTAAAAGTTGGGTTAGCTTTTTTCATATCCAATTAGGGCCGTATTGGGCTTAATTTATTCTTCATCTTTGGAGTCAAGCTCAAGCTTACTAGGCTAGTTGTCCCGTTTGTAGCCTAAATATTAATAATTATATTTAAAAAATAGTAATTTTTATTGAATAATAAAGCTTACAAAAAAAGGGAAAATATACTTATAACACTCTTTTTTAAGCACTTAACCTCTTAAATTGAACAAAATAAAATTATATTAATAAAACAAATAATTTTGTCAAAATGGAGCTTTTGATTTAGGCCTGAGAAGTACAAAGATTTGGTAATTTCTGCCTCTATATTTCTATATTGGAGAATGTAGATCGCCACTGAAAGATATAATGGGGATGGAATGTGATAAAAGCTAGAGAATACCTAGTTGCCAGCGGTTTGGATATGACGTTGTACATTGATGTTCATGTGACTGTACAACTATTGTTCCTTAAATATCGAATATATGCCTCCTCAATGGTGCATGCACCGAATTAGCCTAAGAACATTGAAAAATGCTTTCATGAAGCACGTCAAAACACTACTTTATCTTTTTTACACCATTGATAAGTAGGGCAATAATATAAGAGTGATAAAATGGTATTTTGACGTGAGAATCTTCACGTCAAAATAACATTGCTCAAGAACATTTTCTACTTGTCTCTAGAAAATCAGCCATCTTTGGATAGCAACTTCACTTTTCAGTTAATTGGAACATATCGTTATACTCGTACTGCATGTGGTTGAAGATAGATTTTCATGGGACCACCATGCCAAGAGTACAACATTCGGCCATCACCTTCATGGGCCCTGATTAGATTCCCCTCACTACTTGTGTACCTTCTTCAGTTTGATTAGATAAAATATTATGGGAATCAGATCTGCTGTCAAACTTAGATGCTTGGTTAACATGCTCACTCAATTATTTTGGGGATAAAATTATTCAAATGTAAGTTATATTGGAAAGGTTTTTACGTAGTGAGATAGATCCTTGCGCAAATGCAAAATAAATTTGAATAAACAGAATTCCTTGGGTAGCAAAGCTGGTGAGGAGATTATCAGTTGCAAGGTGTGAGGGCATGGGATCTGATCAAATCACTTGCATGATTTATTCGTTTATATAGGTCTAGGTTTATACGTGACAACGTGAGCCTAGGCAACATGGGCTATTGGATTTCTATTTATTAACTCACATAAATTATGGGGTAAATTAGTTGCGCTGCTGGATCTCAATCCAACAGCCCATGATATATAGGCTTATATTGATTTATTGTGTGACTCATAAAAACTTTTTTCATAAAATATACTTTCTTTATTATTTATAGCTACATTTGATAAAATAGTTGAATGATGAAACCCCTTATAAAGTTAAGGAAAATAAATTTAAAATATTCTTTTTAAGTACTTAACCATTTAAATTGAACAAAATAAAGTTATTAATATAAAATAATTTTTTTTTATTATTTTAAGATAAAAAGAGTATATGAGTAGCTAGATAATCACAAATAAACTGAAGTAAGAAATGAAAGAGATTCTTTGTTTTTAGTTCTTCAGGAACAACAAAATTTGATAAAAAGAAGCAAAAACACATGCAATTTTAATTCATTAGTAACAAATACATTGAATATGTTCTTTATGCAATAGTTTGAATCAGATGATAGATAATACATGCTGATGTAGCAAAGATGGTATAAATACTGCATTTCGCTTGAATTGGTTTTTGATCCAAAAAGGATAAACGTAAAAAAAACACCACGGAAATTTGCTATATTCATTTGACTTGTGCTTCATCAATGCACAAATAATTGCCCAAATAAATGCAGTGACTTGCACGCTTTGGCCAGCCACCATGGCTCTTGACTCTTTTTTTTTTCGTTTTTTTTTTTTTTTTTTTGACTCAAGTGGCTCTTGATTTTCAAGCTTTTAACTCACAAGAAATTATCTATCTGGTGTCAGCTAAAAAAATTTTTGGGAGTATTACTTCTTATCTTTATCTTTTCCATGTTGCCTAAGTATAATTGGGCCCAATTTCCTGGTGAAATATTTAACAAATTATAATAATGACCAAGCAAAATTAATGGAATCAAGTGGAGGTAATTAATTTCCATTGACAGTAAACACATGGCCATCATTTCAGCTTACCACTACCAAGTCGCCGAGTATTGTCTGCAAATTATAGGACAAGTTGCGTATGAGTTGAAACAGAAGATTCTTGCAACTTGGTTCTTTCATTGTTATTTTGCAGGATTCAGTTTAGGAACATAAGTGGGTTACACTGCCATATGCAAACAGGGAATGGCAAGGACGGATACAATGTACGTTTGAACATATATATATATAGAGAGAGTTTTATTTAAGTGAGCGTGGGTTTACGCACGGTTGCGTGAGCTTAGGTTTACTTGGCCAACGAATTTATATCAGACGGCCCACACTATTCAGGGAGCATTCTCTACTTGCATATATATAGAGAGAATCAATTTTAAGTGAGCCTGGGTTCATGCACGGCTGCATGAGCCTAGGTTCACCCGACGGCCCACACTACTCATGGGGCATTTTGCTCTTGAGTTATATGGGTCGTCGGATATAAATCTAACGGCTAGGTGAGCCTAGGCTCATCCAGCCGCACGTAAGACCAGGCTCACCTCAACTATATATATATATATATATATATATATATATATATATATATATATACTTTTATTACGATAATTACCCTCAATACAAATCTTATAATCAGCTTCTTAATCTTTGCCAATCATGTCTAAAAATCGACTTGATAATTTAATGAGGATATTGACATTAACTAGTCGACAGACTAAAGAGTTATCATATACACCTAGTGGGCAAAGTGGCAATAAAACAAACTTGAGGGCTAGCCCACACTTCATGGCCAATTAGGTTGCCTCAAATAGTGAGACCCACCCTCAAACATCATGTCTGGTAGATGTATACATTTTTTTCAAATGAATTTGAAAATAATTAGATCACTGACATTAATTAATTTGATTTTCTCCCAACGTAATCCTGTGAATGAAGATGAAGATAAAGTACTGGTGCACTCATATATACCTAGCTTTTAGTTTCTTTTGTTACTACTATAAGACATAATGTTATAGCTTGCAAGGATTGTCTTGCTCGGATTGGGCTTTGTTCATAGATAATATACAGTGGTGTATACTATATACCAAATTACTGCACCCTCTTAGAATTTTAATCCAATAATTTGATCTGTACTTGGTTGGTTATATATATATATATATATATATATATATATATATATATATATATATATATATATATATATATATATATATATATATATATATATATATATATATATATATATATATATATATATATATATATATATATTATATACTTGAAAAAAAATTCCTAATGACACATCCAGGTAAGAAATACGTGCATGCTACTAAAGAGAAGGAAAACATATACTTTGAATAGGAAGAAGGGTGAACTCTGTGGCACAAAGTCCCTTAGCACCATCTCCCTTTCCAATATACAACCTAATATTAAGCCCTTAAAATTTGGGCTTACAATTGCCTATTTCGAATAGATTTGGGTTAATGTAAATTAATGATTATATATGCATGTAGTTTCTGTTTATTATGATGTTGGAAGAGTAAATTAAGTGGAAGTAAAATGTGCAAGGGAGATCTCTCTTTGATACACATTGTATCTTTAATATATTTTATTTTTCTTCGTCAATCTGTGCTCATGTATGTGTACATTATTGCTAGCAATACTAATAAATAACTAAACTTCTAGTTGTTTGATTGATAAATCTTTGTATCATTCATTGGAATAAGCTCACGCCAACTACCAAAGTATGATTTGATTAGGCAAGATTACTTGAAGTTGTCAATTAACCTTAAATATTTAGCTGTTTGGATTGGGACAGACTGGAACAAATATATTATTATGGCAAAAGTTCAGTCTTCCGTGACGCTAAAGATCCATGTCTCTTAAATCCGGCCTATTGAGATCCCAAAATGAGGCAAAGTCCACTGTTCCCTAGACGAGGTAAAGTTAATCAATGTCACCACATGACAATGTTCTTGTGCCACACGCTCTATACTAATCTTTTTTATATGTACAACAACAATGTTTTACCCAAGCTACCGGCTTGGCTCAAGTGGCTAAACCAACCTAGAGGTACGGTTTGGGTCGAGTTGTAATCTATATGAACCAAATCATTCCTTTTTATATAAAAACCAGTTTGAACCAAATTCGGGTCATGATCATTGGTCAGGAGCTGAACTGAGGAAATTAAACGTTGATTTAAGTATGAATTCAGCTCTGTTCGGTTCCTTGGTAAATAAATAAAATTCCCCATTTTTTATTTTGTTGTTTCCTTATGACTACCAGGTGGGTTCAATCCGAATTTCAAATTTATGATAGAACCAAGGTGATGCAGATTTATTTTTCCAAACCATCCAAAACGAACCATAACTTTCCGGTTCGGGTTTGGGTCAGGATATAGCCAAGAATCAGGCTCTACTACACCAAGCTCAAGTTGGTGCAGCTCAGATGGAGTGCACACAAACCCATATCCAATTAGAGTTACTGTAGCTAACATGGTCGTTTTTCCGCAGTATGCATACATCATACATGTAATTGTATTAAACAATCATACAGCACATAAATTTGATGACTGAATTCAATTAATTTACCCAATTTGTTCATATTGTATGTATCAAACCAAGGTTGACAATTATTTATAATATGCAGCTCCATGTTTGAGAACCCTGGCTTAAACCCTAAGTCAAGACCGGTTCCCTAGCTTACTTTTGTGGTTAACTAACCTGTTTTATGGCCCTTGAAAAAAATTCCATTATGTGCTGCTAATCATTGGAGTAATGCTGGCATATTTGACTAATTTTTCTCCGTGGAATTTTCAAACAGTATATGATTGAATTAAAAACTAGTTACATAATTTTCTATTTTAAATTTATAATTGGTAGTGGTTTGTACCAAGAGTTTTTCCTTCCAGCTCAAGCTCTAGCATTAAAAAAAAGAGTTTTAAATGTCCTCCTTTAATAATGAGCCCAATGTAAAAATTGAATATGAGTCCGTGGAAGATGCACATATTAGTGTATATTAATTCTAATAATATTAACGCTAATATGCATTCGTAAATATATTATTAATCTCAAATATATTAAGGGTTTTTATATATTATATTAAATTTTATTAGAGTAGAATATAAAAAACTCTTCTATATCAAATATGACCCCCTAAAATTTTTCGCCACAATCCTAACATGGTAAAAGAAAGAAAAAAATAAAAAATTATTATTTGTGAACATCATAAAAAACGTAAAATATCAAGGCTAACAATTGGGGCTGAATCACCCCTACCCGTACCTAACCCCCAAGTAATAAAATAGTTACTAATTAAAAATCTTAAAGATTTGAATTATATTTACTAAAATAAGTAAAGAAAATGAAGAAAATAAATGAAGGGGTTGTTGGAACTTCGAATCTGTCATGGTTGGTGAGGAAGATTCAGGGTGGAATCTCCACCGTACGATCCAGTGCCGCCAAAAGTTCTGGGTTGGTTTGACGGACGGGTGTTGATAGTTTTGGATGCTCGGCCCACCAGATTCCTGCTGGGCCATGCCCAACAAATCCTGGGCCCACATGTCAAGACAAAGTTGAAAACGTCATTCCAAGTCGCACCATGCGACAGCCGCCGTTTAGGCCGTGTGGAGGGTCCCACATATAGCGCTAATCGCACTACAGCAAAGCGAGATTCGCCGATTAGACTAATTGACGGGGGAGAAATAATCCAACGGCAAGAAATCAGCCACGTCATGAACAGGGCCGGCCAAGACTCGCGGGGGCTGAGGACTACGAGGTCACAAGTCAGCTTCCTCGAGGGCGGGGCCCACCGGACTTCCTCGAATGAATGCTCCGATGCCAAGTGGGGTCCAGGAGACCCAAAGCGTGGACTCTCACGAGGCAGGACAGACAGGTGGCGGTGCGATCGAGGATCACCGGAGGGCGAATCGCGGGGGACTCCGTACGGGAGCTGTTCGTTGTACCGACGGAATCAGTTCGAATCCATGTCCTGTAAAATCAAATCCCGAACTTCTCGCGGCTGGTGACCGGAGACCACGGGTCACACATCGCGGCGGGATTCTCCACCTAACCTCTCTCGCGATATTTTGGTCATATCGTGATGCGGTATTTCGTGTCAAGTACTTGTGGGGATTCGCAAGCCGAAAAACTGAGGAGGCTGGATTCTCTTTTACTTCTGCACTTTTAGCTAACCGGCTTGCCTTTGGGTTCGTCATTTGCTTTTTATTTTGGCTAAATGGTTTACAATCTTGAATGCTGCATAATTATTATAAAAATAAATAAATTATACATTATTTAATGTTTATTAAACTAAAAAGTCATGCATGATTAAATCTATGTAATTTTTTTCATGCACGATTAATTTAATAATTTTTTAAAATTTTTATGTAATTGTAAAAAAAATACCGATTGCGAACAAATAATACATGTGCAGGCTGATACCCCATGTCTCTTGCTGCACATGCATTTGAGGGTTTCTCATTTTTCTTCCTTTAATATATTTTCTAGTGACTATTTATTTCTTTCCTTAGTATATATTGATAAGGTACTTTCAAAGTTTGTGGTCTATTAAAGCATGTACAAGGCAAGACTATAATTTTTTTTATGTTTATACCATAACAAATGATGCTGATGGTGTCTTAGCAAATTTTTTTCTGAATCAACTTTTTAATAATTAGTTTAATAAGCATCCTTAATATTTATATATATGGATGTAGCTAAACATTTTTACTTTAGATTAATTAAAGGATGAGAAGTTCGTTGTTCCAAGATATCTAACATTTGGATATACATAGACGCTGGATATGTCACGCCCCAGCACCCACACAATAGCAAAACGTACCCCACAAGCTGGCTAAGTGACAAAAAATGGGTATAAAATGTGTTTTATACACATACTTTACATGTTTTTTATCCTACCACAAAAAATGTTGTATAATTTGCATTTTTTTTAAAATGCGTATTTCACATTTTTTCCAGTACTTTGTGTTTAAAACAGATATTATACTCATACTTTGTTACACAACCCTTTGACAATTTTTTCTTCTAATTTCATAATCTTTTGGCTCTGATTAGCCAATGAGCACTCTAATGATATTTTTTAGTCACTAACCTTTGCTAAATTTATGATAATAATGTTGTTATTTTTCAATAGACTATTTTAAAGGAAGAATACATCTTATTTTTAGTATTTTAGGTTACATAATATTTGGGGTTATATTTTTTTATTTTATTTTTATTATTTCGTAGTATTTTTTACGTTTTTTCCCATATTTCTATTTTTTGCCATTTTTTTCGTATGTCTCTCCTAACCGCATTATTGTTTACCCATACTTTGTGACTTAGCTAGCTAGCCTCCATCTAGCCTACCTGGGTACAGTGATTGTGAGGGCTCTCACTGCCCTCCACTAGCCACGACTCTACTGCCCCATCCCTGCCTATGGCCTCCCTCCTCCCCATTTTGGTCTTATTGTCTAAGATTCTCCTTTTCTTCTATTTTGGGTTGTGGCCAACTCGATCTCCACCAACACAATCCAGCCACCTCTCCTTCATCTTGCTCAGCCTTCGTCCGGCCACCACGGTCTACTCTACTACAGCCCCACCTATCATGCCCTGCCCCCTTGATCCAAACCCGATCCAAGGAGATATGAGAAGGTGTGACGAAGCACAAAAACTAACCCAATAAGGCTAGATCAAAGTGCACAACACGACCCTTTGTGCAAAAGTAAATAATAGAAGGTAAAAAAATTAATTAAAGTCTCACTTAGTCTAACACATACCCACATAATCTTATAACATAGTAGTCATAAGCCTAAAAGGTTACAACATGTCTAAACCAACAAAGGCTATCTATAAAACATGTAAAGTGACAAGGTTTTAACACCAAACATAACATGAGTCTATCTCATCAAAAAAAGTTAGCTCACTCTCCATGTCAATCTACTTATAGCCTCCATGCTCATAAAACAATCCATCATGAGCACCTGCATAACACAAGCATACAACCCAAACAAAAATAATACAACAAGGGGTTCGCTTAGCTCAATAAGTGTTTTAAATAAACATAAGGTTCATATTAACACCACAAGATAATTTTGAAGAATCATGACATCAACCTCATGCAAAACGGTGTTAACAATAGAAGAGCACATCAACCCTAAAGACATCCAACATGTGAAAATTATCTTATTCATGTTACACATATCATCAAACAACACATGTGCATTATAGTTTCAATAATATTTCATAATCACATATGTACAACCTGTGCATTCATTTAAATCTCATAATCAATTCACATCCTATATGAATAAGTAATATAATCCACATTCATCCTGCATGTTCAAGTATCATCATTCCCTACACAAATATAGTCATACACCATATGTGCAAATGCCACGATGAATGTTGCTTGATAAGAAATCAACCTGGCCAAAGCTAGAGCAAACATGATCACCCTGAAAATCCTAAAAAAGAATTTTGAATTGTAAGAACATATGAGTCATATGATTAGTTTATTAGTTAATTTCTTTATCAAAATTATGTCATGAAGCCATATGTATGTTAGAAGTCTTATTCTTATTTAAGGTTGTTGTGGTCTTGTCAGATTTAGAATTAACGGACTTGAAAAATAAGAACAGACGTGTTCTTGTTGATCAAGGTTAAAGACCGAAGAATGTGAAAGTTTGGAAGCATATACAGATCACATTGGCATGCATAAATTACTTAGAAAATGTTAAGAAGTGATTACTAAGGTTTTAGAAGGTTTTTTATTAAAAATGGTAAAATTATAAATTGTCAGGCAGAACAATCGATTGCTGGAACATAATTTCTGAAGACCAATGAATCGATAGATCACTCTGATAAACGATCGATCACTACATGTTATAGCTCTATGCAAAATGAAGATGAGAATTATTGATTGATCACTCTTGTAATCTAATCGATCGATCGATTGAATAATTTATGCACAATGAAAACAATGACCTATTGATTGTTGTTTTAAATGATCAATTGTTTCAATGATTGTTTACCTAATTTAAGACATTTTGATTTCTATTTCATTCCTCATTCAAGTACAAGTCCTAAACCGACTTATTGGGCTATATAAGGGTTATGAAATCACTAAATTAGAGGGGGGAAGACTTAGAGGAGAAAAGAGGTTTATACCTTTGATAATTATTTTTCAAAGGAGAATTCACTTGAGCTTTGTATTGAAGATTGATGGTGAATTGAATAAGACAATCCACAACTAAAGAAGCTCATACATATATGATTAAAGAGGAGTTGCAATATGTCTTCAATGGGAGATTGAAGATTTGTAATGGCCCATTTTTCGATTATGCCTAAACCAAGGGGCTACGGGTAATTATGTAATTTTTAGATAAGTTTTAGGAGGTTTCAAGGGATTAAATCTCATTGGTTAGTGCTTGAAGTAACTAGTGTAACAAATTAAAGAACATACAAAATGGAGGTTGGGAGTGAAAGTTATGAATCGGGAAGCATGTCACATGTTAGACCCACTTGAAAAGTGTAGGATAACCTACCCATATATGGTCTAGTTTTGAAGGCTTAGATTGATACGAGTCCATCAATACTAAGAACATGCGACTCTGAATTTTGGGTAGGAAGTTATTGCGTTTTGAAGTTGAGATATTATTTGAGTATAATAATAATAATAAAATAATAAAGAAAATGTGTAATTGATAACGTCAGCGGCTTGAGCCGCACCGCTCAAGCCTTGGCGTTGGGCCCACATGATGTCCATGCGCTGCACATGCAGCATGCTGGCACGCATGTTTCATGCATGCCTTATGCGGCACCACCTCTCTGGAGCACGCCACATGGCACGCGTGTGTGCATTTCCTCCTGTTTGCTCACAGGTCTTCACTATAAATTCGAAAGTCAGTCTTAATCTTTTGAAAGAGTTTTCTTGTTCGTTCTGAGTTCATTTTTATCTGTTTAAGAGGCATTCTTAGCTAATTTGATAGTGTTATACACAAGGAAATAGTTCATCCTCGAGTTGGCAACCATATAAGGGGCGAACGTCTCTGGGCAAGAGGAGGCTATGCTCATTGCCCTCTAGCCTTGAAGAGAGAGAAGTTGTGCGAAGCAAAAGGAGGCTCCATTCTCCATCTTCGGGCTACAACGAGACAAGTGGCCTAGCGTAGGGGAGGCTCTATCCTCGACCGAGGGATCAAGCAATAAGAGAAACATCCCTAGGTTAAGGGAAGATTCTATTTGTAGCTTACGAGTGCGAAAAGAGGAAGGAGTCTCAGGGTAAAGGGAAGGTTTGTCCATCGAGAAGTGTCTCTAGGTAGGGGAGGTTCTATTTGCCACCTACAGATGCGGGAAGTGTAAAGTGTCCTAGGTTAAGGGGACATTATGTTCGTTGCCTTCAGGTTGCAAAGAGAGAAACATCTCGGGTTAAAGATAGGTGATGTTCACCACCTTCAGACATAGTGAGATAAATGTTCCAGAGCTACAGGAGGTTCTGTCGCCATCTCTGGAATTGAAAGGCAGGGCGCCCTGAGGAAACGAGCAACTTTGAATGCCGCCACTTCCAGAACTACAGAGGAGTAAGCGTTTCTGACTTTCTGATTTAATATGACTTATATGCATGCACATCTTAATTAGTAATATTAACATACTAATTAAGATATATGATTTGCAATGATCTAATGGATTCTAATATGTTCTGATTTAATCTACTTTAATAAGCTTTTTTTTTATCCGATATGCTCTATCTGCTCTATTTTGATCTGATATGCTCCGATTTGATCTGATATGATCTGTTTTGGTCAGATGAAATATGATCTGATATGATGGGATATGATATGATCCAATTTGCTTTGTTGTGTATTCTGCTCTGCTCTGTGATAGAGCGTGATGTGTGATTTTGCTAATTTATTGGCTTTTGTTTGACTCGGATGATTCATGAGATTTCCATATGACTTTGATTAAATATTCAGATATATGTATTTTAATGTATATGAATATGTACATAGGCAAACCAATGGCAAGGCAACGTTGGCCTGATCCAAATTACTTATAAAATTAGGTTTGTTCTAGTCTATGTGTAATGGAGTGTTTAATCTCAGTAGTGCATAGAGGAATGTTACAACTCCCACACTCAGAGTCCGCCACTCCTGGTTGGTTTTATTTTTGTTTATTTGAAAATTAATTTACTCCAATTTTGTTTCTCAAACCCTCAGTTCTGGTCATTTTTCGGGTCAGGGTGTTATAAGATTTCCACATAACCAAAGTTAAGACAACAACAAGAGATTGCTGAAGACTAGAGGTAAATAGAGACAAAGCAAGGAGGAGAAAGTTTCAAGTGGTTGGAGAAAACATGAAGGCCAGCAAAAATGATCTCGGTAACAAGAGCTTGTATTAGCTAGAGTCTAAACAAGTTGGTGGTTTGCTTGTATCCATATAAAATCTGAGTTTTAGTGCACTGATTTGGTTCCTTTGGAACTGCTATGATTTTTTACCTTGAGTTTGGCATTTTTCATGTAAATTATTGTGTCTATGTGTTGATTGATTGATAATTCGAGAGTGAGATTGAGTAAACAATTAAGTTTTAATCGTTTCTGCTTAATAAAAAATTTCTATGCAAAGAGGCTAGAACTCTGGATTCTTTCTTATTGAAAACACTAGTTTTAAGAGCTATCTCATGATCCAATAGGCTGATTAGATGGATATTAAATTCTCATAAATTCAAAAAAATAAAGACTAGAGCAATTTGGGTAAATCCTACTCGAAATTACCCCTTGGTAAGCCAGTACACATGGACACACTAGCTTGAATTCTCAAGTCTAGAATGTCACAATAGTTTATCTCCTTATAGCAAATCCACTCTTCTCACTTGGTGAGGAAACACGCCCTCAAGGAGCTGCAAAACCTACCCACATGACAGAAAAATATGCCCTCAAGGGATGTAAAATTGGCGATTAATATTTGATACGAATAATCTGAAAAACTATAGCACCCAATCGGTTAATCATGGTTAATCATAGCTTAACAAATCATTTTCATGATGTATGCAATGTGATACATATGTGAGCAATGTTTAATGTATGCAAGCATGAGTAAACATACACTAATCAATCCCATTATACATGAAACATGGTCTATACATGACAAATAAGGTCATGTAAGCACAAGTAAAAATATGCATACATGGTCATGTTCATAGTTGATTAAAAACATGTGGAACATGGTTCATATATAATTAATATAACATGTGCAAGCATTCATATTGCCCTGTGGTCATAATCTATTGGAATCATGGAGTAAACATGAAGAAATGATAAAAAAAATGACTTTAAAATAAATAGGGAATTATACTAAGTTTAAACATACATAATCATCTTTATAATTAAGTAAAAATACATAGAACATGGTTCATACATAATTAATTTAGCATGTGTAAATATTTATAATTTACTATGGTCACAGTCTACTAAAATCATGAGATATACAAGAATAAATGGTCAAAATCCACCTAAAAATGAACATGAATCCAAAATAAGTATAACTGATCAATTGGCCCCTTGGGCCATTCGATTAGGAACAAAGAATTTCTTAAGGCCCGTTTAGCCATTTTCCAAATGGGGAATGGCTAAAAATAGAAGGGAAGCTAAGGTCTACCCTCATTTCCCAAAGGAAAAATTCTTCTTAATATAAAGTTTTTCCCTTTAATTACCCCTTAATCTTTCAATTTTTGTCTTAATTATCTTAATCTTCATTTCTCCTATTTGGATTCTTAGTTTTCTTCAATAAGCCATTAGAACCCTAATTGGGTTATTTTTGTTTTTGACCTAAAGTGGTTGAATCTATCATTTCCTAGGTTGATTTGAGTCTATTAGTTAGTTTTGATTAGGATTAACTAAAAGTCCTAAATTTTGGATAGGATTTCTTGAAGTTGAAGTTCATTTCAGGGATTTACAAGCTTGATAGAGATAAGGGGTTTTCCTTCTAAGAGGTTTTCTTAATTGGAATATCATGATAGTGGGTTTACTTAGAACTTTTGATTCATCTTGATATGTAATAGTGATTTATTAAAAATATGTGATATATAATTATTTTTGTATGTCTAAGTATAAAAAATGTTAGATCTATCATGTTTTAGGTCGGCTAATAATTATACGAAGTTCCATGAAGTTTAGGAATTTTTATTGATTTTTGGAAGAATTTTGGTTCGGTTTCATGAGGTAGAAGACAACTGTTTTGACAGTTCTATTATGACCATTTGATCACCATGTGGGCCGATAAAACGCCAGCCATTCAAACAGGATGGCAAGCCATTTGAAATGCCAACTGTTCAAACAGGCCACCAGGCCATTCAAATGGCCAAATAGTTTGCTGTTTTGGATACTTTTACTTTGTTTTTTTCCCTCAATCTTTTTTTGGGAATAGATTATCATGTCTAGATTATATTCCTAATTGTTTGGAATTTTTTAGAATAATATGTATCTATTATATTTTTTGGAATACATATTGAACAGTAAAACAACTCTCTATTTCTGTGTTTAAAAGCATGGTTAGTGATAAAAGCATATAATTTTGGTTCCTTCTTTTTATGATGGATTGATATATATGTTATGAGCATGTTATAAAAAATTTAAGTTGTTTAGAGCATGATAAGTCAGTGGCATGGTCATAAATTTGAAGGTCGACGATTCTAGTAGAACTACAGAGTCTCACTAATTAAATCACAAAAATTATTTTTTGTACTTATTTTCATATGATATTTATTTATATTGTAATTATGACTATGATGTAGGTCTCTTTAAATTTTCACGTTGATTGGAGTTTATTTGTTATCTTTCCTAAAATGTATAAGCTACATGTTATGATTATACTAAAAACATCTACTTAAGCTAGTATGAGATAAATGAGTATATGCATAATTTTAAGTGGGATTTTGATAATTTTTTCATATTTATTTCATAATTCTAGTAGATTATGACCATGATAAATTATGAATACTTGTACTTGTCACATTAATCATATATGAACCATGTTCCACATGTTTTAAGTCAAATATAAACACGACTATGTATGCATATTTTTACTTATGCTTATATGATTTTATTTGTACAAATGGATCATGTTTCATGCATATTAAAACTTATTAGAGTATGTTTACCTATGCTTGCATTCATTAAATATTGCTCACATATATATCATGTCACATGTACCATGAGAATGACTTGTAACCGAAGATTACTCGTGTTTGATCGTGATTAATCAATTGAATGTCGTAGTTTTCTAGATTAGCTGCATCGGAGGTTGATAAGTATGAAATATATATATATATATATATATATATATATATATATATATATATATATATTATATGCCTTTTCACCTTATTTGTTAGTATATATTAGGTTAATTAAGAGTTAGTTATGGTTTATTTAGATTAAGATAGATATTAGTATTTTAGTTTAATTATTAGTAATTTTGTAGTTATTAGTAGTTTAGGCATGTATTTGAATTAAGTTGGGATTTTAATTACATTTTACATGTCTAAAGTATGATATTTTATGTTTTGTAGGTAAAGTGAGCTTATCTAGGTACTTGGACAATGTTTGGAATAATTCAAAATAGTCTTGACATGCTTTAAACTGATTTGGATAACTTTTCGGAGTATGGACATAAAGAAAAGCTTAATAAACATAATATGGACTGTCCAAATTGCAAAAACATTGTAGCCATTCGAACAGGGTCACTTACCGTTCGATCGGGATAACGTGATTTTGAAGCAAAACTCAGTTCAAGCGTTCAAACGGGCATGCAGGGCATTCAAACGGCATAACGTGCAGTTTCCTAGTTTTAGTCAATTTTTAATCCTTTTTATATTGGACTTCTTCCTACGGATCTTATGCCTATAAAAAGACATATTTGGCTTGAAACCAGAGGATTCCAGTAGATTTTATGAAGAGAAAAAGGAAAAAGAAGATGGAAAAGAACTCAAAGCTTTCAATGGAGATTAAAGTGCTTTCTTCTACAATAGAAGGCTAGACTTTTCTTTTACTTAGGAGTTGATGAAGCTATAGATAAGTTTCAGTTTCTTTTCTTTTTAATTTAGATCTCAGTTGTGAATGATGACAATTGTATAATATGGATTTTCTTTTTAATGGAAGAGCTTTTAATGTTTATTCAAATCTATGTTGATTTATTGTCTTATAGATAATAGATTGATATGGTTTTGATATTTTCATCGATTCTAATTTCTGTGATTTAGATGAGATGTTCATACAATAGTTTTAATGTTCAGATAATTAATGACTTGGATGAGTTATACTAAGATTAGACGGGTCATGCCTATAGCTAGTTTAGTGTAGATGATTCATGTTATTGTCGAAGATAGTTCATGCCAGGAATTTAATTAATGATTCTTTCTAAAGTAATTTTAGCTTGTAGCTGAGAATGCTTATTCATATTCACACTAGATTTAGATTAAAAGTTAAGGAATTGTTTTGGTTCTATAGTGGATTCGATTTCCTAAGTAATTTCTATCATATTAATCTCTTATTTTTAAACTAAATATTTCTTTCCTTTACTTAATTAAAGTTTAAGTTTGTTTTAGTTTTCAATCAGCAAATTCCTCTTTAGATTTAGTAATAATTCATCCGTCCCTGAGGTTCGATAACCCTTAAATACTTATCTTAGTACAATTACCGTGTACACTTGCAAAGGGTTTAATTATAAACGATCAGAGGTTTATCGAATCGGTTTTACATCTAAAATGACATGATTTTATGTCCATTTGATAAGGTTTTATGTTCCTTTTATAATGGGTTTCCTCCCCGGTGAGAAGAATGTAATGTTATAATAAGTTAAATTAATGAGACTTTATTGACATGAAAATCCAAGCTAGTTTGTCCATGTGCACCAGCTTACCAAGGGTACTTTCATCGTTAGGGATTTACCAAAACTGTTCTTATTTTCCTTTCTAGGAATTCATACTTCCTTATTAGGATTTTCAGGGTGAGAAGGTCCGCTTGTGCTTTGGCCAAGATAAGAAGGGTTATTTTCTCTATTGTGAGACATTCACTAGATTGTTTATGCATGTGTATGGATTATGATACTCATTCACACAGTTTATGTAGGGACAATGATATTTATGTTACATATGATGTATATAGAATGATTACACTTGAATATGTAGGATGAAATGTGGTTTAATGCACTTGATTATGTAGGGTGAAAGTGAATGTCGATACTTGCTTCATGCAAAATATGAGTGAACCACGAAACTTAATTGATTGCACATGGTGTGCATGTGTGTTATGAATCATACATGAACCTATTATGCACATGTGGTGTGAATGTGATTTATCTCAAGATGCACAAGTGTAGATAATAGATATGTGATGAATGTTTAAACTAACTTTTATAGGAGGAATGCATGTGGTGCTATCATGAGCTTAATACTTCATTTTAAAACCCTTACTAAGCTAAGCTTACCCCTCTTTTGTTTGTGTTTTGTTTGAGGGTGTATGTTATATCATGCAGGTGCTCAAGATAGTCTTTATGTCAAGCTTAAAGATGGACATATATCATGAGAGGGGGCTAGATGCTTAGGTGATTTTAGACTTGATATATGATATGATGATCTTATACTTGAGTTTATTTCATACTTTAGATAGCCTAGATGGCTTTAGACATATTGTAGCTTTAGAGCTTGAAATTCTGTTCATTATAGATTTTGTGGGTATTGTGTTGGACGAAGATGGGTAATTAATCTCTTTTACCTTCTATTATTTGTTTTTATACAAATGACATGTGTCGTGTACTTCGATGAGAACCCAAGATGGGTTAGTCTTCTTCTTCATCGAATTGTGTCTCACCACTCTAGATCGGGTTCGGGTCAAGGAGGGTGTGTCAGGGCATAACAAATGTTCTAATGACTTGGTATCATATTATTGTCTACACAAACAACTTTTCTATTATGTGTTTGGTCACACGACATGGTTGTTATAGCGAGCGGCTATCGGCGCAAGAGGAATCAGTTGTTGTAGCTCATTGTTGCCCTCTTGTGTCAACAACTCACTATTCCCCTCTTGCAACACTGGCCACTCACCATAGCAATTATGTCATGTGACCAAACACATGATAGAAGAGTTGTTCATGTAGCCAATAGTATGATACCAAGTTATTAGAACAAGGCATTGTGACTATCGTGTCTTCGAGTACACAATAGTTTTCCAATTCTCCAATTTTTCATATTTCAAGTTTTGTATAGCATGAAAGTTACATCGTAGCTGCACAAATCTCAAACCTTGGCAAAGAAGATGCTCCTCAATCCAAGAACAAAAATATGCTCATCATTTCTTGCATAACTTTCACCCTAGAATTAATACCTTCAATTTCCTTCTAACCATAATCTCTTTCTTCCTCAACTTAAAACCAGCCACTACGTAGCTTATTGGACAAATATGATTAAGAGGAGGAGGAAAAACATTTGTAAAGACCAAAACTAAGCCCAACCCTAAAATCTTAGAAATCGAAAGGAAGAGGAGAGGGCTCGCGATGGAGGAGGAGAATGCCTATAAGGAAGATGATGCCACTGGGGAGGTGCTCAGTGGAGGAAGATGCTTCTGGGGAGGAGGATGCCACCAAGGAGGTAGGGGATAGACAGATGAGTGACTGAGCAAGAGATTTTTTGTCTAGCCGTCGAAGGATGAACTCCCATCTACATTTCCCACTGATGGTTGATAAAGAGCTCAAAGTGCAAAGGTAGCCTTGTCCTTTCACGTCACATACTTGGAAATTGGCGTGTCTAGAAGTCTATTTAGGTAAATAATAAAAATTAGATTATAGAATAAGTATATCACTAAACTAGGATTCTAGTTTAGTCAAGTCCTCTATAATAATCATATTTTAAAAAGTGCCAACGTGTTTAGAGGGTACAATAGAGTTTTCAGTTTGTGACTATATTACCCATAAAATTTTATTAATATATCTAAATTACCCTAATGAAAAAACTGATGAATTTAGAGCCCCAACGTGTTTAGAGGATACTATAGAATTTTCAGTTTGTGACTATATTGCCCATAAAATTTTATTAATATACCTAAACTACCCTAATGAAAACTGATGTTTTTAGATTTAGATAACGTTTTGTTTAGTTATATGGTCAAGGGCAAATTATGTAATTTGGAAAGTTTTTTATGCAAGAGGCAAAGAGGAATCCAAAAACAGTCTTCAATTCAAGATGAATAGGGAATTGCGCAACAGTCTGAACTAGGATTACCTTAAAGCTATGTGAGGAGTCTTGCAAATCATCTAATTGGCTCAAGCTCAAGAGGAAATTGCTTTGTAGTCAAAGCTAGGAGTCTTTATGATTGGTGAAAAGCTATGTGAGAAATATGCTTATCGGATTGTAGTAGGAGTCTTTACAAATAATGCAATTGAAATAATGCAACTTCAATTGGACTGCTCATACAAAAATGGAGACGTTCTGTTCCGAAACAAGTATTTAAACACAAATTGTCATGTGTATGATATTAAAAAAAATCTTTTACATGTCAAATCTCCCTCCCGTTTCTTTATATATACAACATCAGTCTCCCTACTATTGCATGTTCTCCCTCTATTTACATTGAATTTAATTATTCTCCACCTACGAATACTACCATCTTCTAATCTTCAACCCCCTTCGTCAAATGACAATCTACTATTCAAACTTTCTATGCCTTCTTTCCTTCTCCTTGATCTTCTCTTCCTGTCTATCCATGCATGTGGGGCTATCAACTCGGAATTGAACAAGTGGATTTTTTCAAGATTGATGCATTGATGTTGCTACCATTTCTACCACTTGAGTTTATTATGCCAATTTTTTAGATCTAAAACCATAAGTTATTCATTGAAATGGTGCAAGATGTGAAGAAGAAGAAAGTAGGTTAAGTCCGAGGGTTGGCAACACTGGTGTAACCAAACTCTAGAGAAGTCCCATTGAAGAATGAATAGTTAGCAAAACGAGCTGGTCCAAGTTTGGATAGTGCAAATGTGCAGAAAGCAAAGGCTTTGGTAGCTGACCAAATGGAGATCAAAGGATTCATGGGAAGAACTTTAGGTTTTAATTGGATCAAGTCTCTTGTCACGATTTCAAGGAGAATATCTTGAAGCAAACATGGAGATTATTCTGTATTTAAGTCACATTACTTCTTACTGAAGACACATCCTCCTCCCCACAACCGACTTTCTCCTACATCTCTCTTCAATTATATGTTTTGGATGGAAATTAAATATATGAGCTTCACTTAGTGTCGCACCCCAGGATTTTGGAAACTTATAAAATTCTTTTCATAAAAATATTAGAGTTAACCCTGGCCCGCGATGGGAGCCGCTCGCCTTATGCAATAGTATAATAATCATTTCCCCATGAAACACAGTCTGTGTATAAACACACAAAAGAAAAATAATAAAGAGAGTTCTTACTCATTTTGGTGCAGTTGAAATCCTTAAAAATACATTGATAAAACTTAGAGTAGGCCCTTCTACCCGCACGCTAAGCTTTGTCGAGTCCTGCAAAGTCTAGGAGTGGTGAGTAATTTAAAATACTCGGTAGAGAAGTTTATACTATCAGGCATGAATAAACACATGGCAGTTTCACAACACATATCATATATAATATTTTTTTATGAAAACAGGGTGTGCCTGTAACGTACGGGAATTTTCTAAATTCCTGAAGTCGTACATGTGGAAATTAAGGTGTAGGACCCCTTGATCTTTCCGTAGGAATAACTTAATCATCAATTAGGAAGTGGTGGTTAAAGTATATATTAATGGAAAATAGACGGAAAGAGCTTCGAAATGCCACCAAGAACGCACGAATCGGAGTCCGGATGAGGGAGAAATGACTGTCTGAAGTTGAACATATCGTGCAGGACACGTTTACCCGAATTGAACGCGCGAACTATCCGTTTAAGCTACATTACGGGCCCGATCTATTACTGTTCCAAAATTGAGTTTTTGAGGCCTAATTTCTCATGGGATTAGGAGCCCTAATCCCTTGCCTATAAAAGGCAAATTAGGGCTAATAGAAGAGGAGCTTTTTTGGGGACAAAGGACGAGCCGCCATTAGAATTTTTTGGCGAAATTCCGGTGAAGCTCCGGTGGTGGTGGAAGTAGGATTTTGAATTGTGATTAGAAATATTTTATTATTAAAATATAAACTATTTTGTAGATGATGTGAATAGTGATTTCTGCAATCACTGTTCACTTTGATTGTACTATGCTTATTTTCTGACTGTCGGCCAGTCACCAGCCGACCGCTGGTGGCTGGACCTATTGCGAGGGGGGCAAGCTGGTCCTGTCCACGGTGGCTTTGGAACCGGCAACCATGACGGCGGAGGATTTGCTGCCACCGGGTCAACACAATAAAAAAAGGGAAGAGCCTTATTGCGGTGCGGCGCTGCCGCCGACCGGAGAATGGACCAGGGCTGCCGGAATCAACGGGAGATGGCAATTCGGTCTAGTCCGGCCCCTCGGTCAGCCATAGAGGCCTGCCGTCGTGATGGCACCGCCTGATTTAAAAAAAGGGAACAGAGAGAAAAGGGTGGCCTTTGGCCGCCGGTTGGCCACCGGGCAGCGGCGGAGAATGTGCAGTCAGTTCCGCTGTTTGCCGGCGGTCAGGGAACACC
Organism: Saururus chinensis; assembly: GCA_035235625.1. Classification (NCBI taxonomy): domain Eukaryota; kingdom Viridiplantae; phylum Streptophyta; class Magnoliopsida; order Piperales; family Saururaceae; genus Saururus; species Saururus chinensis. The sequence continues at coordinate 48,295,061 of CP141140.1, forward strand.
CGGGCTGCCCCCCTCCTCTGATGCAGTGCAGGCAGCGCCGTCAAAGGCCGGACGCGGGGAAGACGACCTGTGTTGCGGGTCGTCGACCCAAACCGACCCGGCCTGGGCCGGTTTAAAAAAATAGAGAAAAGGGGGGGATCGAACCAGGTCCGGTTCAAGGGCCTTTACTTGTTCTAAAAATTTAGAAAAATTGACCGTAGACTTTGAGAGGGTTATGAGTGTCTTGACCAAGGTTCAGGACCGGGAAAAATCCCAGAGTCTCTAAAATGACCTTTTTACCCCTATTAGTTAATTATCATATAATATTCACTTACCCGACTTTGGGGCTCCGGTTCAGGGGCCTATAAGTTGATCTATCAATTGGGAAAATTCTCAATGAGATTTTAAAGAGTAAACTAATTATAGGCCAAATATCTTAGTGAGGAAAAATCCCAGTGAGTGGATAATTGACCCTTTTGCCCTTAGGGTTTATAGTAAACAGTTAAGTCAACTTGGGTCGGTTCAAGGGGTTCACGAGCCCGTCACATGCCAGGAAAATTACACAGAGTCCATGAAGTCAAGTAGTACCTTTGACCCTAATTTTGGACCCATTGGATGTCATTAAGGTCTTAAACCAAATGATAGAAATACCCCTTAGGGTGGACCTACCCACATTCGTGTGAGTGGAAGCGTGAGTCGGTCTGAGAGTGGAGCCTTGTGAGAGGTCAATGACTTAAATCAATAGAGGGGCAGTAAAATGACTAGAATGACCCAAGGGAGGGTATCATACCTTAGGTAGTAAAATTACCCTAATGCCCTTAGCGGCAATATGTTCTGTTTCTGATAAAACAGATGACCTAGTGAATCAAGAGTTAAGGTACCCTATAAATGACTTCAAAAGGAAGGGGTGTGACCGGTAGGTAACACAAAGACCTTGACAGGTCACAGTGTCACAAGAAACCAATGGAAAATCTTAATTCTCAGGGTTTAGGGCAATGTATTGCATGTGTCCGTAACACAACGTAGAAACCCACTAGGGCATTATATACGTCACTCGTGGAATATGTTAATTTACTTATTGGGCTTGAAGTCTCTGAGCCCTGGCCTTGTGAATGAATGCAATGGGGCCCCGTTTATTATTTATACATTTGTATGATTGCATGATTATTTATGCTAATGCATACTTTTGATATTAATGCATTGATTTATATCAGTAACTTAAGATTAATGAAGATTAATCAAGAGACATGGGTTGTTGTCGGTTTGAGGGGAGAACATCTAATCAAGATAATGACTAAAATACCCTCATTAGGGTTGGGACCAGTTCATGGAGTGAACGGGGCTCTGACATAGAATTCGACCTTGGTTAATGAACCGAGGGAGATTTGGGAATGTTCTTTGAGTCATAGCTCAGTGGATGAGCTATTTTGTGGGCCGATTCACAAGGTGAAGAGGACCCACATGGTTGAGTGGTTACTTGACTGGATGAAAATAATCTAGTCTAAGTTTTAGATGTTTGGGGGGGTCAATGGTCATAAGGACCTTAGGCTTCTATGGATATATTAGTAATGTCTTATGAGACATTTTCTCCCAGCGTTGGGAAGGTGGAGATTGCAATATGCATCTTCATCGCCAAGACGGTTTGGGTATTGACCAGAGGGTCTTTACCGCGGGTCTCCCATAGGTCTTCCCAGGACTATTTAGTACGTATGAAAAGTGGAGTTGTATGAGCATCATGGAAGGCTTGTGCTTCTCGCCAATCTGTGTCCATGAGCACAGTTGGGATCCTCTTCTCCAGATTCGTGGCAGGCTATTGAGAGCCCTGGGGATTTAGGTCAAGCTGCTGTTAAGCAGTCCACTCCAAAGCTGGAGTACTTTATTTGGAGGTTTCTCGAGGGGCGATTTATCTTTGAGTTACAGATTTGATAGTATTAATTATCGAACAAGGGGTGTGAGATAATTAATAATAATGGTTGATATTGCTTGTTAATTAGACAAGTGGAACGGTTAAAGGACTTACTAAAATGTAGGTTGAAAATATCTAAGCATTGCATGTGTGATGCTATGCTTCTTAGGATAGAGTAGTTTCTAGGTAGAACTACGTCTGGATCCGATCTTGTTGGAAACATTGGAGATGTTGTCTGATGAGTACGTAGGCAACTAACATCGGGTGATGTTGGCCCGATCCAAAAAATATTAATAAAACCTTTTGTCCTTTGGAAGCTCTTCTCCTGTAGGCGGAGATGCTCTATTGTGGTTGTGGTTGTTGTTTGGTTTGCGTTGTTGCAAATCCTCCAGGCGACGACAAATGAGACCAGGGTAGGTGTGCACAAGAGGTTTCAGCATTTCTGTAACTCCGGTACGTAAGTGTACCTTAAGCGTGAGAGTCAACTTATTATTTATTTTCAGACGGATGATGGACTTGTACTTAGATGGATGAGCTGGTCTTTATGAATTTCCAGACATTAAATAATATCGTATGATTTGATATTCGTATTTGTGAACCCCAGTTATCATGACTTGGATATTTAATCGAATAGTTTGTTTTGTATTTAAAAAAAAAATTCTCGCTACTTACTGTTCGTGCTATTTAAAAATACTTTTAAAAATCCGGGTCGTGGCAGTGCCTCTCACCCAAAATCACCCCTAGTGCTTCTTCCAACATATCGAAAATGCTTCTAGGGTTTGTAAGCTCTCACGGCTTACTACTATTGTCCAAGACATATATTATTAATGTGAATTTGTTGCAGGTACAAGGCAGAGACCTTTTACTCCTCCACAGATCATCTCAAAATATTTCATGCTTGGGGATAGAAGAGTTGTCACGCCCTGGCACCGACCCGATCCGAACCCAGTCCAAGGGCCGGTCAAGTGCACAGAGGCGACACAATTAAAAGCAATTAATGGATAGCAGAAGACTTATGCCCCTCCTACGGGCAGTCTAACTAGCGGAATCACGCACCACATAGCCTTTGAGCAAAAGTAAATAAGGATAAAAGATGATAGAAATAAATGACATAATCATCCTCATCACACACAAAACCTACATAAACATCTCAAAAGCCCATACAAGTAAACTCTAGCAACAAACATGATCTACCAAATGGAGTGCTTAAGGCCTAAAAAGATGAAAATAAGGAAATAAAACGTCATTGGGACATGTCGAAAACTAATTCCATGCAAAGTCATATCAATCCTCATATAATGTATCCTGCATATATGTGCATCTGTAACGACCCAACCCGAGCCGGGCCTACAACATCACTAATAGAAAATTTTCTCTTTCCTTGAGTCAGGAATCATCGTCTGAGTGCGAGAGGTACAACGTTCGTCTACGCACTACGGAGCTTTAAGGCTTCCTCATACGTAGACTTAGGTTGTAACGAACACGTACACACGATGAAGCTTCATAGTTTGTCATGTGTAAAACAGAAAACATATTATTATAATGATTTGGATCGGGCCAACGTTGCCTTGCCGTTGGTTGCCTACGTACGTATTGGATATTATTCCAATACAATAGGATCCGAACGTAGTTCTGCCTAACAAAATCATACGTATAAAATACAACAAGCATCACAAAATTATACGTATAAAATATATATCTCCGAATATTTAATCGGAGTATACAAAACTCGTCATATATCAGAGTCAAGCGGAAATTAATAAACCAAAAACGTACATCTCGCTCTACCACCGAGCGGGATCAAAACTACACATACACGTCTCGCTCTATCACTGAGCCGAGACCGAGAGCACAAATTACACGTCTCGCTCTACCCTAGAGCGAGACCACACACGTCATATAAGTATGCATCATGGCATCTAGGCACATAACATAGTATATAGGCACATAGCATGGCATAGAGGCACATAACATAGTATATAGGCACATAGCATAGTATATAGGCACATAGCATAGTATATAGGCACATAGCATGGCATATAGGCACATAGCATGGCATATAGGTACATAGCATAGTATATAGGCACATAACATGGCATATAGGTACATAGCATAGTATATAGGCACATAGCATGGCATATAAGCACATAGCATAGTATATAGGCACATAGCATGGCATATAGGCACATAGCATGGCATATAGGTACATAGCATAGTATATAGGCACATAGCGTGGCATATAGGCACATATCATAGTATATAGGCACATAGCATGGCATATAGGCACATAGCATAGTATATAGGTACATAGCATAGTATATAGGCACATAGCATGACATATATAAATCGTAGCATAACACACATCATAACTTAGCACATGCTGTACGGAAGATCAGAAATGCTTACTTCTCTCATAACTCGTACGGTATCGGTATCTACGGACAGAACCCCGTCTTACTCCGGGTATCTTTTTCTTGCTTAATCTTGGGCATTTCCTCCTTATAAGATTGTCAGCTCAGAAAATGGAACCCACCATCGCGTAGAACACCTTCGATTTGGTTAAGAACGGCTCTTGAATCGGCTAAATCGGAGTTCGGGGTGGCTAGAAATAGAGAAAACAAAGTTGGTCGATATGGGTAGAATCTCTCCTTGTCTTGGGGCGTTTCTTCTTCATACGATTGCCAACTTAGAAAATGGAACCCTTCATCGCGTAGAACATACTTGATTTAGTCAAGAACACCTCTTGAATCGACTAAATTGGAGTTGGGATGCTCAAGAATAGGGAGAAAGAAGTTTGTCGACGCCCGAGGACAATGGGCAGAACCTCTCCTTATCTCGAGGTGTTTCCTCCTTATACGGACTCTGAATCGAAGAGAGGACCCCTCCATTGCGTAGAACACGCTTGATTTAGTAGGAAATGGGTCTTCAACGGCCTTAATCGGCCTCAGAACGGTCAAAAACGGGGGTAGAGAAATTCTGGTTTCGAAAAGGGGAAAAAATGGGGTTTATATAGACCCCGAGCCGCGCCGAAACCGCGGCGCCGTGCAGCCAAAACCGGCGGCGCCGCTGGTTTTAGGCGGTGGCACCCACTGAGCCACGCGCGGCACGGTTCACGCCCGCATAACCGCGGCACCCGCGGTTCCGCGGCACTCGCGTCTCGCGACAGCTCGCGCCGCGGCGTGCCAATCGCGCGCCAGCCCGCGCCGTGCACGGTTTTTATATATTTTTTATTTATTTTCTTCTTTCAAACTTCAAACACGCGTATCTCCCTACCCTGGATTCGGATTCGCCCGTTCTAGGTACCATTGGACTCGTATCGACGAGCCCTTTGATACCACCCCACTTAAAGCAGCAAATCATACTAATTCCAAGTGGGTCCCGCCTATAAAGCACTTTTCTCAAATATTGTAATTTCCAGTCCCAACCTCTGTTTTGCGCGTTCTTCGAATCGTTACGCTCATTATGCCAAGCTCTACCTGGCAACAGGTATTTCATCTAATGAAAACCCTTAATATTAATCTCAAATTACCGAATTACCCTTTACCCTCCTGGGTTAAGCGTAATCGAAAAATGGGTCGTTACAGCATCATGCCACGCAACCCCAAAATAAAACAAGGAAAGTGGGGTGAGTATGAATCTTGGGGATAGAAGAGCTGTCACACCCCGACACCGACCCGATCCGAACCCAGTCCAAGGGCCGATCAAGTGCACAGAGGCGATGCAATTAAAAGCAATTAATGGATAGCAGAATACTTATGCCCCTCCTACGGGCGGTCTAATTAGCGGAATCATGCACCACATAGCCTTTGAGCAAAAGTAAATAAGGATAAAAGATGATAGAAATAAATGACATAATCATCCTCATCACACACAAAACCCACATAAACATCTCAGAAGCCCATACAAGTAAACTCTAGCAACAAACATGATCTACCAAATGGAGTGCTTAAGGTCTAAAAAGATGAAAATAAGGAAATAAAACGTCATTGGGACATGTCGAAAACTAATTCCATGCAAAGTCATATCGATCCTCGTATAATGTATCCTGCGTATCTATGCATCATGCTGCGAAGCCCCAAAACAAAACAAGGAAAGTGGGGTGAGAATGAAACTCAGTAACAGTTTGAATACGATGACCATAATCCAAAAAACATAACGGCATGGCAATATAGCAATTCAGATCCATAATTGACATGATATACCACTTTTTTATTATTCCCTAGCTAAACCCTTATTTATCCATAAACATAAGAGCTAGCATGCATATGACACATATATCAAAGTCACGACATAAATGATCGAATTATCACCTAACATCCATCTTGCATAAGCAATAGTTCATATCTAATCAAATCAAGTATAATAACACCATAAATCGCATAAGAAGTGTCTTTAACACACTTTCTGATGATGCAACTATTTCACATAACCTGCATAATAGTGTCACATTCACACGATTTTAGATCATGCATTGGTATCTCATAAACCTGTATAATAGTGTCTCAATCACACAAATTTTGATCATGCATTCATATCATATCCTCATTCACTGTGCATGACAAATGAGTCAAACACATGATACACAATCATGCATAATAATTCCTAATCACATGTATCAAATTGTTCCTACACAATCTGTACAATCCTGGGCATAACATTCATAGTACACATGCATCATCACAAATGGTGAATGCCTCCATCAAGGAGTAAATACAAGCATTGCCACACAGGCAGGACATAGTTAAGGCCATGAAGTCGTATCATGGTCCGATTTCCACACAGGAAATAAAATAGTCGGGGTGGTCAACCCCTAAATCTGCTTGCCCAGGACAATCCTAATCAAGGATGTCCGATTCTCACACAAAGAACCTAGAGCAGAAGTGTTCGCCCAAGGACATCTCCCGCGGTGGGGGAGAACCCAAATTCCCACACAGGGAACCCTAGAACACATGGTAGCCGGTGCATGAAGCGTACCACTCTGGATTCTCAAGGTCCATATGATAATCTCATCCGCAAGACAAGTACACAACTTGTCCCCACATAACTCAATTTGACTCGACTCAACCCAGGGAGTATACATGTTCCACACAGGAACTGAAATCGAAATCATGTCCTTTCGGGCCAACCAAGTTCCGATTAAGTCAACGATCGATTAATCCGGTATGCATCTCACATCATTTCATAAAATCGATCAATTCCGGTTAGTCATCTGCAAAACCTTATTTATGAAGTCCGATCCATGATGCATGATATCATGATACATCAATGAGCAAGATCTACGTGAGTTCCAACACATGAAACGTGCTCCCATCAGTCCCCTCATGCATCATAATCAAATCATAATTAACTATGATTCCATAGTAGATTCCCCATACGTGTGTGTGTGTGTTCATGCATATCCTAAGCACATGACCAATGTTTTAACATAAGCTCATAGGTAATACACACATGCTTTAACACATCCAAATTACGATTTCCAATTGAAATCAAGGTAAAATCTACCATAAACCTTAAATCCATTCATGTGAAATCAAATGCTCAACTCCTACAAGCATGATTATTCTACACATGAAGCCATAACATGATAACATTATTTATCACAATTCATTCTCAATATTAGATGACACATCTTAGCATTTACCATGTAATGTCTTTGCTGGAAACTTGCTCTAATAATAAGAATTCCATCATTTATAGATTTAAGGTAATGCAATGTTAACATGTATAATTATCAACACATAATACCACATAACAAATACTTAAGCATACTTCACAAGTCTCCATCATCAATTCCACACCATTCCAATAGCTTAATTCAACATAAAACACTTCTCATAACTATTAGAATCATCAAATGGAGTAAAATCACCAAAGTAATCATCAAAATAAAATATGGCAGAACTACCATGTAGCTGATCGATCGGCCTAATAGGCCTTTTGAATGGCCTGATCGATCGGCCTGACAAGCTATTTGAACGGCCTGATCGATCGCCAACACGCAGTTTGAGCATTCTTCTTCCTTTCGAAATTCAAAACCAAAACACCATTGTTAAACCATAAAGCCTTCATCTCAAGCCTCATACACCATCAAAACTTAATCAAACGTTCCAGAAAGCTAATTAAACCCATTCCAAGGTTAAACCCTAATAATTTAAGGCAAGAAATTAACATTTCACAAATCTACCATCAAAGCCTAATTAAGCAAACTCATTCAAGTAAAACTATAAAAATTGAGATTTTTACCACAATAAGGCTGAGATTTAAAAACTCATTACCTCTCCACTTGATTTGGGTTGGATTAATCCTTCAATCACCTCAAAAACTTCCAAAAGCATAATTTTTACATTAATACACATCTAAACTCGATTTAACCTTGAAAATCATAAAGCAAACCTTAGATCTAGAACTTTGGAAACATAAAAATGAAAATTTGAAGGTTAGGGTTTGGAAAAGAGGAGTAAAACAGTGATTAAATAGTTTAAAATTGGGAATCAATGGAGAAAGATATATTAAGAGAGGATTAGGAAAAACCCTAATGATTAAGCATGGATTAGGGAGGAACATACCTCTAATCACTTCCTCTTTGGGCCTAATTAGGGATTAGGCTCCAAACACCCTAGCACAACCTATTCCCAATTTGGAAATGGCTCAGCCCATTTTCTTTTATAGAAAATAATGGGGTAAACCTAACTAACTTTTGGGGTATAAATAGGGTTTTAACTAAAAATATGTATTTTGTGATTTGAGCTCTAATTAAGACTAAAAAAATTCTAAAAATTTTTGTAATGACTTCCTTTGATGTCTGGGACATTTTGGACTAAAAACCCTAAATTTTTTAGTGGGGCCCACAGGGGATCCCACCAAACCCTAATTTTTGAGAAATTTGAGAAAAATCAGAAAATTCTTAAAAATTTAGAACTGACCTAAAATCACTTAAAACTCATAAATATGAAATTAATTTTGATTAAAATATTTAGAAACCCCATTTATTTTTAAAAAACACAAAATTTAATCAGAAAAATGCTTAAACAACATAATAACCATTAAATAATAAATAAAATTAAATGTAGACCGGTTTAAGATGAGAGTTCTTACAAGATCCACCTGTGCTCATGGGGTACCAAGATCTAGAGAGTAGAGAGTCTTCCCATGATACTCTCAACTCTGGCGCACATAGCCTTAATATGTGCCCTTCGTTAGGGGTTCATGAGGCTAAAATAGGTATCAGGCATTTGATTCCGAACCGGATTAATTATGCCCTCATCTAGTCAATGAAGCTCTAGACAACCAAATCACTCTTAAGTCCCTGACTCATAATCTTGTGTCCCAGACTCAATCAAACTATCCTAGAGTTCCCAGACTCCAAAATGGGCTATTTTCTTTTAAAACATTAAATCCTAATGTTTTTTCTTTTGAAAACCCTAGCTCTGCCTCTACAAGCCATGAGACCGTCACTATCAACGACTACAAAGGCAAGGTTGATTGGTCATTCCAATGGGACAGTTACCCCTTATCTGTCCCACTTCAGTGCTTCGATCACCATGCTTATATGTCTTTTCAAAAATAATCTTGAGAATCCTCCTTTCAACAAGGACGAGTCCTCTAAAATTGTCTTTCAAACATATTGTATTCATTCACAATGAAAACAATGGAAAAGCTAATTTGTCTCTATCTTAGCTCCAACGTGTATAATTTATATCAAAATCCACGGATAAAGATTCGATTAACCTATCATATATGAGGCAATCGTAAAATATGCAGTATATAAAACATATCCGCTTCCAGCAACTAATCATTCGACTAATCTAATACACACAATAGCATTATAAACATACGATATATACATCATATTATATCTCAATGATTAACCATTCGACAAATAGAATATGTGTAGAAATCATATATCATAACTTGAAAGTAATCTCTAACGCATAACATGCTAGAGTCATATAATTAATAAGTTAAAAAAGTAAAGTTTATAATCATGTTTTAAGAAAGGATAAAAGCCCCAACCTCGCTCTCCGTGCGAGTTTTAAGCCAATAAACTAGATACCACAAAATTGGATGTCCACTTCAGGGGTTCTGGAGGTCTCCAACAAGGCAAATAACTCCGCTACGATGTTTGGCATGCTCAATTTAGGTAAGAACGCCTTGAATGGAAGAAAACAGACACATAACGACTCCAGAAACTATTTTCATGTCCGTAGACTATGGATAGAACCTCCCCTTGACCCAAAACATTTTTCTCTTTTCGCACCTGTAGGCTATGGATAGAACCTCCCCTTGACCTGGAACACTTTTCTCTTTTCGTGCCTGTAGACTACGAATAGAACCTCCCCTTAACATGGAACACCTTTCTCTTTTCGTGTCCAAAGCTATGGACAGAACCTCCCCTTGCACGGAGATACTTTGCCCTTCACGTGCCCGTAGGCAGCAGACAAAACCTCCCCTCGCCCTTGGACGTTTCCCCCATATAGGGTTACTAACTCAAAGAATGGATGCTTCCATTGCATAGAACACCCTTGAATTAACTAATAACATCTTTTAAATAAATGAAAATGGACTCAGAACGACTCCAAAAACTACTCTGGAAGAATGAATGGAAATGGGAATTTATAGAGGAAAATCGTGAGTGGACAGGGAGTCATGCGCATGTGCGCACGACACATGTTGCGCTACAACTGGCGAAAACTGGGGCACCACTGCGCTTGATGCGAGCATAGCATGCACAAACCGTGTGGCGATGCCGTGCATCCATTTGCACATTGCACAGGTTCCCGCGGCTTGGCTCAAGCTGCTGCCATCATCAATGACGCAAGCTATTTTGTCCCTTTTTTTTATTTTTTTTAATAATATTTCAATCAAATACAATTCCAACTTCAAAACGCGATAACTTCTTATCCCGAAGTCGGAATTGCACGTTCTAGGTACCAATGGACTTATATTAACGAGCCCTTCAAAGCTAGACCCCACATGGGTAAGTTATTTTGAACTTTTAAAGTGGGTCTTGCCCATATGACACACTTCCCGATGTTGTAACTTTCTCTCCCGACCTCCGTTTCGTGTGTTCTTAGGTTCATTACGCTCGTCTCACCGAGCTCTATCACACCCATCTAAAAACTCTCCAAATATTTGTCTCTAAATAATTTAAAATAATTAAAAAGTCATAAAATAGTTTTATTAGAGGCAAGAAATCATACCAAAAATTCATGCTTGTTAGACTTACACCCTAACCTACTTAATTAGAGAAACAAAAATTGAACTAATGAAACGGGTCTTGGATTTATTGCAGGAGTATCTTGTATAGCAGTATCAACAGACATAAATTAGTAGGATGTTGCACACATATCCTGCATGTATGATTCTAGCTACTCTTTCTTACAATGAGAACTACATTCAACATTGACAATCATTTGTGTGTGTTACCAATCATGATCCATGTCACATATAATGCTCATTCACAAGTTCATACCAACTCATAGTATTTCATCGTATTGTTGCTACTTTACATTACAAGTCACACTGATTAAAATCATCAAATTCATGTTTCCTTATGGATAAACAATACAATCCAAATTATATTTGCTAATATTTTTTGGCTAACTTTGTAATCACTTGTAGTGGTCATGTCATATTTTTACACGTTGATAGAACTCTTAAGAGCCTAAAATTGTTTTCTATTCAAATGCTTGTGATCACACTCCTCGTATGGTCAGACACCAACCATAGAGAAAAACCAAAAGTAAATTTAAATGGTTTCAACTATTAGATGTATATGACTTTATAGGATCATCACTTAGGGAAGGCAAATAACATAATTTTTAAAGATAAAAAGTATACCTTCTCACTTGACATGATGTAGGGTATGTGTGTGTGTGTATATATATATATATATATAGAGAGAGAGAGAGAGAGAATCCACCAATATGAATAACACCAAGTCTTTTTCACACTTCTTGTCAAGAATGGATGGGGAACCTTAAGATTGACAAGTGGGTGAAGGGACTAGGCGTACATATAGCCTCATGGTGACCCTTCCCATCAAAGGGACACCAATAAATGGTCTTACACACCCCTTCATAAATGACCAAGTTAATTCCGAATTTTTATTTTAATTAATACAAAACATGACTTTTCATTTCCAAATGACTTTTCATTTCCAAATGACTTTATTTTCTTCATGGCTTTTGGGTTTCCAATGGGGTCCACATGTGGGGACACACCAATATTCTCCCACTTGTTCACACATGTAGATATGCCATAATGTATACTCCCACTTGGACCCACAAAGTTTGAAGAAATAAAACAAATAATAAAAATTTTGAAAAAATAGAAATTTGGAGTTTGCAAATCATGTGAGCTCATGATTTTTGAAAAAACTTCTTAGTCATAGAAGGGGTAATTCGAATAGGTCGATACATTAGTGATTACCAATATGGATCAAAGTAGTCAAAGTACTCATTTATGCGGTGCTAGGACCAGCATGGTCACTATATCAATAACCCTACTAACATGACCTCTGAATGGATTTAGTGTGGCTTGAACATAAATGTTACAGGCAGCCCAAACTTTAGGCTTTATTGCTACTTTGAAAATTAAATGAAGAGCAACAAAATAACCACAATTAATTGTAGGTTTCTTTGATAGAATGAAACATAATGTGGTTCTTAAGTCAGAATCATCATTACAAAATGTCTGCAAACAAATATACACACTCCCACTGACTTAAACATAAAAAGAAGCTCTTATACCCATACCATATGAGTGTTCTTTAAACACTAAGGGTAAGCCTTTTGTCAAAGGATCAGCTAACATCTTGTCAGTGCTAATATGTTCAATAAAGATTTAATGATTCTCCACCCTTTATCTAACAACAAGATATGTAATGTTTATGTGCTTTGATCTGGTTGAACTCTTGTTGTTTTTAGAGAAGAGTACAAAGTTGTCACAATGAATTTTTAGTGAATTGAGTCAACAACCCCAAGCCTAGAAATGAAGTTTTGCAATCAAATAGCCTCCTTAGTGGTCTCAAAACAAGCCACAAATCCTGTCTTCATAGTAGAAGATGCTACAAGAGTTTGTTTAGAACTCTTCCATGAAATAGCCCCTCTTACCATCATGAAGACATAACTTGAAGTGGATTTCTTGTTGTCAAGGTAACCAGCAAAATATCCTTCAACCAGTAAGGACTCTGATCTCTTGAATATGAGCATGAAATCTTTGGTGCCTTTAATATATCACAGGACTTTCTTTGCAGCCTTCCAATGAACCATACCAGGATTATGCTGATAACGACCAAGCATGTCTACTGCAAAAGCAATGTTTGGGCAAGTATAAACTTAAGCATACATGAGACTCCCAACAATAGATGCATAGGGGATACTTTCCATATGAGACTTCTAAACCTTGCTTCCTGGACATTGCATTAGGCTAAACTTCTCTCCTTTTAAAATAGGAGCTTCGCATGGAGAACAAGTTTTCATCTTAAATCTCTTGAGCACATGGTCAATATAAGCGTTTTGAGACAATCCTAGAAGACCACATCATCTGTCACTAGGGGTGTCAACGAGCCGAGCTGAGCCAAGTATTAGGCTGTTTCGGCTCGAGCTCGAACTGCTGAAGCTTGGCTCGAAGCTCGAATAAACTCGAACCTTTCAGCTCGAGCTTGAGCTCGAACTTGAATAAGTGAATCATAAGCCTTGGCTCGAATTGGGCTCGAACTAAAAAAATAAAAATAATCTATATATAAATATAAAGTATATGAAGTATCACATATATTAATATACTTTTAGTATTAAATATTAATTAATATACTTCAACAAGTATTACTACACCGTGAATATTTGATTATAGTCACTATGAAAGAAGAAAACTATGACAAATAAGTTTTAGTTACATATGCTAAAAAAATGCAACATTATTATTTTTCTCTCTTTATGTACATATAATCACTAAAAAAGATGTAAAAAATAAAAAAATTATTTAGGCAACATTGTCATTTACTTTTTTGTGTTTTCTTTTCTTTACATGCTTATAAATCACTAATAAAAAAGTTATTCTATAATCTTAGTGTGCCTCTAAAAAATTCTGAAGTACATGTAAAAAGATATACATTTTGTAAGATGAGGATGGTCCCAATGTCATGCTTCAACTTTTAAAAGAATATCTAATCATTCTTTTCTAAACTAAGGTTGGTCCACAAATGTCATGCTTCTTTTAGAATTATTTTTGAGTATATTAGTGTGATATCATGTTGACCATCTGTCATATACTTATAGCTTCATTTGGTTTTTCAATTAAACTAATTTTAGTTCATCTTCAAGAATCAAATAGCCCTATTAATTTGGGACAAAAGGAGTATATTAGTGTTTGCATCTCCAATATTTTTATTTTTATAAAATATATATCATATATAAAAATTATATATCCATTATAATTTAACAAGGATATATATCATGAAATTTTTTTATATGAGTTTAGACTCTCGTACGTCAGTATGAGCAAAGACATCATAGGCCATTAGATCGAGATCCAAATGCGCAAGAAGACATAAACTAATCTACCTCCCGAGTTATGTGTGTTCTTATATCGTAATGTGATGATGTATGACATCTATACTCACATAGTCGTGAGTGAGCCTTGACTCATATAAATGGGTCTCATATATTAATATGATACATAGTATTAGTATATAAATATATGATTATATGTCGTTTTATATATTCCATTCGTCTTAGATTAATAACTCAATTAAATTTTTCAAAATGAACTAATCAAATAGAGCTATTAATCTAAGAATGGAGGGAGTATGTTATAAATATGTATTTAAATTAACAATTATGTTTATATAAAATATGTATATATATACATTATTTATATATAATTTTAAAATTATATTCGAGTTCAAGCTCGAGCTCGAGGTTGAGTCGAGTAGCATCGAGTTCAAGTTTTATTCGAGCTAAGCCGAGTCAAGCAGGGGTCGGCTCAAACTCGGCTCGCACTTATTCAAGCTCGAATCAAGTTCGAGTCGAGCCTGATTCGAGTCGAGTTTAACTCAAGCCGAGCCTATCCGAGCCGAGTTTGCTCACGAGCTAGCTCGGCTCATTTACAGCCCTATCTGTCATGATGTATCTCTATTTCAACCACAAAAAATGCCTCCCCAAGATCTTTCATCTCAAAATTTTGTGATAAGAATTCCTTGGTTTTTTTGTAAAAGATGAATGTCACTACTAGCCAGGGGGATATCATCCACACACAAAAAAATGAATATAAAATTTCTCCCCTCAAGCTTTGAATATCCACATTCATCAACAATATTCTCCTTAAAACCATAAGAAGAGATAATCTGGTGAAATTTTAAGTACCATTATCTAGATGCTTGTTTCAATCCATAAATAGATTTTTGGAGCTTACAAACCAAATTTGAATTCTTGCCTTTTTTAAAAACATTCTAGTTACTCCATATACACTTCCTCTTCTAAGTCTCCATTCAAGAATGTTGTTTTAATATTCATTTGATATAATTCAATATTGTAATGAGCAACTAAAGTCATCATCACTCTAAGTGAATCTTTCTTGGAAACTGGAGATAAAGTGTCACCAAAGTCAATGTCATTTCTTTGTATATATCCTGTTACGATAAGTCTTACTTTATACTTTATATTTTGTCCTTTGAGTCACGTTTTGTCTTAAATACCCATTTGCATCTGATGGGTTGAACACCTTCAGGTAATTTCACAAGTTGCCAAACTTGATTTTGGTTCATTGATTTGAATTTATCCTCCATAGAATCCTTCCAATTTTTAGCATTTACACTAGATAAGGCCTCTCTAACAGAAGAAGGATTATCCTCAATCTCAATATCATAATCTTTTTCCTACAAGTACACCAAAAAATCATTACAAATTGCCGATTTCCTTTGCCTTTTAGATCTCCTTAGAGATTTATCATCAATAGGTTGTTTTATGTCATCTTCTAGTTAATTATGGTTCTCTCCTAGCGACTAAAGATGTTCTAAAGTAGTAGGTGTAGATGAAGGTAACAAAAGAGATTCTTCCAAGATGACCTCTCAAGGAGAACTACTCCCACTAATGGTATCATACTTTAAAAATATAGCATTTCCAATCTCAATGATTCGGGTGGAATGACCTTGGCAATAGAACCAGTCACCTTTCAATTTTTCAGGATATCCAATAAAGAAACAACTTATGGTTATGGAGTCAAGCTTCTTTTCCTGAGGGTGATAAGGCCTAGCTTTAAGTGTACAACCCCAAACATGCAAATGCCTCAAACTTAGTTTCTTACCATGTCATAATTCAAAAGGGCTTTTTGGCACTGATTTGGAAGGCACTCGGTTCAAAATATAAGCAGTTGCCTTTAATGCTTCTCTCTATAAGGATTATAGTAAGGAACAATTTGTAATCATATTGCGCACCATATTTGTAACGTCTGGGAATTTCTAAATTTTTAAAGTCAACTATGTGGAAATTAGGGTGTTGGACCCCTTGACCTTCTCATAAGAATAACTTGATCATCGGTTGGAATTAGTGACTGTAACTTATATGGATGGAAAGTAGACAGAAAGAGATTCGAAGCTCTACTAAGAATGCGTGAATCGAAATTCAGATGAGGAAGATACGACTATTTAAAGTTGACTATAGCGCGCTAGACCCGTTTACCCAAATTAGACTCGTAAATTGGCTATTTAAGTCACTTTACGGGCCCGATTATTTATGGTGACAAAAATTAATAAAAAATAGTCCCAAGTAGCCTATTTAGCCCAACTCCTAAACGATTTAAGAACCCTAATCCTCATGCCTATAAAAAGGCTAATTAGGGCTAATGGAAGGGGGTTATCTTTTGACCGTTAAGGGAAGGAGGAACGGTCGTCATTGGAATTTTTTGGTGACACTCCAGCGAGACTCTAGCAAGGCTCCAATGATGGTGGATCGACAACAAACTAGCAATTGAGGTATGATCTTATCTTAGACTTTAGGTCGATCTTAATATGAGTTTTTGTTGATTAAATTTAAATGCAAAGGGTGATTTCTATAATTACTATTTTGGTAGTTTTAACAAACAATTACTATTGCAATGTTTTGTAGAACAGTGATTTTATGTCTACCAACCGGTTCTTTCTTGGCGGAGACCAGCCAATCACCGGCCGGACTCAGGGCTAAGGTGGTCGGAGTCGCTGTTGATCGGCGGGCAGACTAGTCCTGGCCCTGCATCCTGCCAAGGAGGTGATTACAACGGCTTGCAGTTTGTGAGAGGGATGGGAAAGTCAGAGCCTTTCGAGCACAGGGTGGAAGAGAGCTGTTGACCCGGCCTAGGTTATTTTAAAAAAATAATAATAAATAAATAAAAGAAGGGGTTGAATCGAGTCTGGTTCATGAGGATGAAAATATCAAAAAAATTCTAAAATATTGCTCATAGACCATGAGAGGTGTGTGAGTATTTTGACCAAGTTTCAGACTTGGAAAAAATCCCAGAGACTGTAAAATAATCTTTTTACACCTTATAGTTAAATTATTGTGTGATATTCACTTACCCAATTTAGGGGCCTATAAATGAATTTAAAAATTAGAAAAAAATCTTAGTGAAATTTTAATGTGTACCCTAAAAATAGACCAAACTTCATAGTGAGGAAAAATCCCAATGAGTGGGTAATTGAACATTTTGTCCCTAGGGTTAATTGTAAACCGTTAAGTCAACCAAGGTTAGTTAAAGGGGTTTACGATGTCATCACATGCTGGGAAAATTACACTGAATTCATGAAGTCAAGTAGTACCCTTGAGCCCAATTTTGGACTTATTGGATGTCAATACAACTTTGAACAAAATTATAAAAATACCCCTTCGAGTGAATAGTCGGCATTCGTGTGAATGGAAACATGAGTCAGTTTAAGAGGTCAATGACTTAAAGTCAATAGAAGGGTAGTGAGACAATCAAAATAACCCAAGGGAGGGTACCATACCCCAGGTAATAGAATTACCCTAATGCCCTTAGGGGCAGTATATTCTATTTCTACCAAAACTAATAACCTAACTACAAGCTTTAGGGTAAGCTATAATGATGATTAAATGGCTTCGAAAGGAATGGGTGTGACTAGTAAGTGACACAAAGACCTTTACAGGTCACAATGTCATAGGAAACAAGGGAGAAGAACCCTAATTCTCAGAGTTTAGGGTAGTGTATTACACTTGTTAGCAACGTAGCGCAGAAATCCACTAGCGTATTAAATACTTAACTCGTGCGATGCATTAGAGTTATTTACACTCTCGGGCTTGAATTCGTTGAGCCCTAGCCCTGTAAATGAGTGCAATGGGCCTTCATTCATTATTTATGCACTAGCGTAACTGCATGTTATTTATGTTGATTATTTTAATGCATGCTTTTATTATTCATGCATTTATTTTAACGGTAACTTATGATTAATGAAGATTAATGAAGAGATAGTGGTTGCCGGTGGAGTGGGGGGAAGAACATCTAATCAAGATAAAGACTAAAATACCCTCAATAGGGTTTGTGACCAGTTCATTGATTGAACGGTGCCCTGCCCTGACATAGAATTTTACCTTTGGTTAATGAACTGAGGGTGGTTATGGGATGTTCTTTGAGTCATAGCTCAATGGATGGGCTATTTGTTGGGCCAATTCACAATGTGAAGATGACCCAAATGGTTTGGATAAATAGTTTACTGGATGAAAATAATCTAGTTTAAGTTTTGAATATTTGGGGGAGTCAATGGTCATAAAGACCAGAGGCTTCTATGGATACATTAGTAATGTCTTAGAAGACATTTTCTCCCTGAGTTGGGATGGTAGAGATTGTGATACGCTTTCTTTATTACCACGATAGTTTGGGTATTAGCCAAAGAGGTCTCTACCGCGGCTCTTTAGCAGAGGTGGGTATTGGCCAGAGAGGTCTATATCACGGGTTTTCTGCAGGTAATCCCAGGACCATATAGTACGTACGAAAAGCGAAGTTGTATGAGCATCATGGAATGCTTGTGCTTCTCGTCAATCTGTGTTCAGGAGCACAGTTGGGATCCTCTTCTCCAGATTCGTGGCAGGCTATTGAGAGCCCTAGGGATTTGGGACAAGCTGATGTTAAGCAATCTACTCCAATGTTGGAATCTTTTATCTGAAGATCTCTTCGAGAGTTGAGTTATCTCAGAGTGAATACATATTGATATTATTAATTATTGAACAAGGGTTGTGAGGTAATTAATAACATTGTTTAATATTGCTTGTTTAATTACAAGTGGAAGTATTAAATGACTTGTATAAAATGTAGGTTGATTGAAAATACTTAAACATTGCATGTGTGATGTTATGCTTCTTAGGATAGTGTAGTTTCTAGGTAGAACTACGTCTGGATCCGATCTTGTTAGAAACATTAGAGATGTTGTTTAATGAGTACGTAGGCAACTAACATCAGGTGATGTTGGCCCAATCCAAAAAAATTTAATTAATACATTTGTCATTTGGAAGCTCTTCTCATGAGGGTGGAGAGGTTCCATTTGTGGTTGTCATTATTGTTTGGTTTAGTTGGTTGCATGTTATTTGGGTGATGACAAGCGAGATCAAGATTGACGTGCACAAGTTGAATTTTTTTCATTTTTGCAACTCCAGTAGGTAAGAATATCTTTAGCATGAGAATCAACTTAGTTATTTATTTTCATACAGATGGCGGACTTGTACTTAGATGGATGAGTTATTCTTATTGAATTTTGAGACGTGTAATAATATTATATGATTTGATATTCGTATTTATGAACCTCAGTTATCATGACCTGGATATTTAATTAAATAGTTTATTTTGTATTTTAAAAAAATTCTCGTGACTTACCATTCATGCTATATTTATAAAGGCTTTTCAAAATCCGAGTCGTGACAATATCCATAATAGTCCTATTGCGTCATTCGGCAACTCCATTTTGCTCAGGGGTTCCAAGCATACTATATTGTACAACAATTCCACATTCTTGTAAGAAAAGAGAAAATGGTCATGGATGTTGCCTTATTTCATCAAACCTTCCATGATATTCTCCACCTCCATCGCATCTGACAACTTAATCGTTTGATCAAGTTAATTTTCAACTTCAGCCTTATAAATCTTAAATGCATCAAATGCTTAAGATTTCTCATAAAGAAGAAATATATAACCATATTGGGAGAAGTCGTCAATGAAGGTGATAAAATACCTTTTTCCTCTAAAAGTAAGCATACTAAATAGACCACAAATATTTGTATAGATCGATTTTAGTTGACTTGAACTTCTAGTGACAGTTTTCTTTCGGGTTTTGGTCATTTTTCCCTTAATACACCTAATGCAAGTGTTGAAATCCGAGAAATAAAGATTGCACAAAATCTCATCCTTTAATAACCTCTTCATTCTATCCCTCGATATATGACCTAAACATCTATGCCACAAGGGGGACAATTTTTATGTTGGAGTTTACGTTTGAGGCCAACTACTTCACCGATATGCAGGGATAATGACTTAGAGGAGTCATATAAATTTAGTTGGTAAAGACCCTGACTAAGGAAACCATTTGAAATCATAAAAATGGCAAGATATAAAGTAAAACTTTTATTTATGAAGCTAATAGAGTAGTCACAAACATCAAATCTAAAAATAGACAACAAATTATGGGTAATAAAGTGTACAAAAATTGTATCAGGTAGGTCCAATACATATCTAGTATGTAGTTTTTAATCTATAGACTCCAATGGCTTTCACTTTGGCCTTAACTCCAATTTCCATCAAAATGGCTCTCTCATTCTTATTTAGCTTCCTTTGACTTAGAAAATCTTGCATATTATTACAGATATGAATAGTGGCTCCTATATCAATCCACCAAGTGTTTGAGGGAACATCTGCTAAGTTAGATTCAAAAATCATAAAAGATTGAGAAATATCTTTCTTCTCTAATTAAGCTTTAAACTTCCTACATTCCTTTTTGGCATGACCCTACTTCTTGCAGAAAAAACATGTTTTTCTTATTTTGAGGGTTTTAGGTCTGAGAGGTTTTACCGGTATTAGAATTAGGATCCTTTGACTACTGATTTTGTTGCTTCGTGTTCTTGTTTTAATAAGGACGGCCATTAAAGTTCTTATTAGTAGTCACAACATTTGCACACTCCAAAGTTTCTTAATGTAACTTATCCTGATTAATATGCTTTTGCTCATTCACTGTCATGGAGATTAGTTCATTCAGGGTCTATTTCTCCTTTTGGGCATTATAAATTATCTTGAAGGGGCCAAATTTAGAAGGGAGAGAATTAAGGGCAAGATGGACAATAAAAGTCTTATCAATATTCACTTCATATTCCTTGATTTTCCTAGTAATATATGACATCTCTAAAATGTGCTCACGAATATCCCCAGTACTAATATATTTCATGTTTACTAGCTTATTCATAAGAAAAATTGTAAGGACCCTCATCTTTGAACCGATTTTTGTTTTCTTTAATTATGGGTTATCGTGAGATTTACGCGTTTTCTGATCTTATTCGGTGATTTCATAAATAAATAGTGTTTGTGATAGTTTTAACCAAAATTAACTTCAATATTAGTGGTTTTGAGTGATTTTAAACCAAATGTGAATTTTTGAGATTTTTCGGACTTTTCACTATTTTTCCAAAAATTAGGGTTTTGGCGGGACCCCTATGGGCCCCACCGTCAAAAAATTTATTTTTGTGTCAAATGAACCTAGACATATACTTAAGGTCACACAAAAATTTTCAGAATTTTATTAGGCTTAAATTGTGCTTAAATTTGTAAAATACCCACTTTTAGCCTACTTTTCATATTTACACCCCAAAACTTACCTATGCCTACCCCAACCCTTACTATAAAAGGGCAAACCTGAGCCATTTCCATTTTTGGGAATAGGCTAAGGAAGGAGGGCTGGCCTAATCCCCACTTAGGCCCGAATTAGAAGCCGATTAAGGTAAGCTTACTCTAATTAAGCACTAATCCATGACTTTTCTCTTAATTTCATCCAAATCTACCATTTTCCCCTTGATTCAATTCGTTTTGGACCATCAAAAGCTACTGATTTGTGTTTTACTACAAACCCTAACATTCAAAATTCAATTTTTACTACCAATAAGCCCTAGATCTAAGGTTTAATTAGGGATTTCTTGGGTAAATCGATTTCTATTAGAGTTTAATTCAAACTCATTGTGTTTTCAAGGATTTCAAGAAGGGTGACTCTTCAACCCGAGCTTAATCAAGTGCTGAGGTAATGGGTCTTCAAAATCTCTGTTTATCCATGGTAAAACTCTTCATTTTTGGCTTATTTCAAAATGGTTTGCTTGATTTAGTGTGTTAATGGTAAGATTAGAAAATGGAATTATTTAATCCCGATTTCTTAGGGTTTTGCATTATTATGGTTTGGTTTGATATTTAGGAAGTCAAGGAGGACTTTTGATGATGATTAGGGTGTTAGATGTGGATTTGAAGTGTTATCTATGGTGTTTCGGTTTGATTTTGCGAAAGGAAGAAGATGAATGTTCTGTCGTGTTGGCGATCGATTGGCCTTGCAGGGCGATCGATCGACTGAACTGAAATTTTCAAATTTTTGCATGTAACCGATCGAACGGCCTGAAGGGCGATCGATCGGCTACACAGAAAACTGTATGTTGTGTGTATGATGCCTATTTTGATGATTCCACTTTAGCTTGCCAATTTTATATGAATGTGGAGTGTTTTAAGCTATGTTAGGCTACTGGAAATGCATGCTATTGAGTTTATAGAGTTGAGACATATGCTTAGAGATGGTGGGATGACTTATGTTTTGTGGCATGGTGTTGGAATCGTTATCTTGAAATTATGAATGGTTGTTTCCCTTTGGTTAAGCATATATTTTCAGTAGGACTACAATCATTGTTGGACTGATTTGTCATGATAAATTGTAATTAATGGTGTGTGAATGTTGGTGAATGCCATGACTCAATGATGAAATGAGTGATGTTATAGGTGTTTAGCCTTTGTGGTTGAGTTTTGAATTTAACTATGATTTCAACGATTCTTCTACTATGATTTCCGCTGGAATTCATGTTTAGGTAGAAATTCACATGTGTAGTGTGGTAGTGAGTTGATTTTCAAGCATGTTAATATGCATTATGTGAAAGGCTTCTACTAGTTACACACACATACACATGTGGGGGTTAAATGATGATGTTGAAGCTTAATATTGTGATTATGAATGATGCATTAGGGGCTGGTGAGAGCACTTATCATGATTAGGATTCATGTATGCTTTGCCCACGCATGTACCATGCTGCACACATCATGAAAATGGATTTCCAATTGAGGCTTCATCGTGATTAATCGAATTTGACCGATTGGATGCAATGTGATGGAATTGTGTGCCGGATTGATCGGTCGTGGATTAATCGCAAGTTGATTGGTCCGAAAGGACATATTTTGTTTTGAAGTTCCTGTGTGGGACGATTTGAAGTTCCTGTGTGGAACGATTAGAAGTTCCTGTGTGGAACGAGTGCACTCCCCGGGTTGAGTCTTGTTTAATGGAATGATGTGGGGACGAGTTGTGTACTTGTCTTGCGGATATGTGAGAATGTTATTATGTGTGTCATCTGGACCCTGAGAATCCAGTGTGGTATGCCGTGTGCACCCCGCTACCACGTGTTCTAGGGTTCTCTGTGTGAGAAC
The DNA here is from genome assembly GCA_035235625.1 of Saururus chinensis. Taxonomy (NCBI): domain Eukaryota; kingdom Viridiplantae; phylum Streptophyta; class Magnoliopsida; order Piperales; family Saururaceae; genus Saururus; species Saururus chinensis. The sequence continues at coordinate 48,318,633 of CP141140.1, forward strand.
TCGGGCTCTTCCCTCCGCAGGAGATGTCCCTGGGCGAACACCCCTGCTCTAGATTCTCTGTGTGAGAATGAGACATCCTTGGCCAGGATCGTCCAGGGCGAGCAGTATTAGGGATTGACAACCCCGATCTTTCTTGAATTCTTGTGTAGAATTTTGTACCATGACACGCCTTCGTGGCCTTGTCTATGCTCCCGTCTGTGTGACGTTAACGTGTGATTACTCCTTGATGGAGGTGGATTGTGATGACATTATGCATGTGGGAATATGTATGTTAGAGATACATCCATGCATGTTGATTTTGATGTTATGCATGTGGAGTATGTATGTTAGAGATACATCCATGCATGTTGATTTTGATATTATGCATGTGGAATATGTATGTTAAAGATACATCCATGCAGGTTGTGATGCTATTATGCATGTGGGAATATGTATGTTAGAGATACATCCATGCAGGTTGTGATGATATTATGCATGTGGGAATATGTATGTTAGAGATACATCCATGCGGGATTGGTTATGATATGAATGCATGTGGGAATATGTATGCTAGAGATACATCCATGCAGGTTGAATTATGCATTATGATGCAGTGTTAGGTGATATGAATGTGTGATCGAGTAAAGTGATGCACCATGTAAATCTTTGATCTGAACGATCTCATTTCTAAGCTATCGTATTTTCTACGTTGACAGTGATATTAAAAACCATTACTGAGTGTTAAAACTCACCCCTCTTTTGTGTTTTGATTTGGGGCTGCGTGGTGCGACACGCAGACGGACAGGATTGCCTCTTTGAGGAAAGGTCAGAGGTAGCTTGGGTGTGATGATGGAGATCGTTGGGTGACTTATCATCGTTTCTTTCATGCTTTATGTTCGAACCTTTGTGTAGGGTTCTTGTTTTGGATTTGTCATATAATACAGTTGTGATGATTATGACTTATTTTGAGCCAGTGTGGGCTTTACTTAACTAAGTTTGTGGGTTTGAGATTGTTGTTTACTTTGTGATAAGCAACACCTTTTTCTTCCCTTTTATTTACTCTTGCTCAAAGGATTGTGCGCACTCCGTGTTGCTGTTGATCGCCCGTGGTTAGGGTTAAGTCTTCCGCAAGAACATTTCTCAATTTTCACTTCGTCGCCCCCGCGCCCTTGACCGGCCCCTGGACCGGGTTCGGCTCGGGTCGGGCATCGCCGGGGCGTGACAAAAATGGTCTTAGCTTTTTCAGAATTGGAGGACTATTCTTCAACCTTTTCCAAAAAGTCCTCAGCTTTGTCACATTTTGGGATAGATCCTCTAAGGGATTGAGTAATGGACTTCATCATAAGTTGTATATTGATACCATTAGATTTTTTTTGTTACTTATATTCAGCCTTTTGGTCATTGGTGTTTTCATCTGTAGGCACATGTGGCTCATTCTCATGTAAGGTGATGTCCAAATCATGAATGCCGAGTTATAATTCAACATCCTCTTTCCACTCTTTAAAATTGGTTCACATGAGAGTTTGAATAGAAAACATAGGTTTAAACATAAAATAAATGATTGCAGTCCAAGCAATAAAATAAATACACATGCTCATACAGACTGAATAAGCTTGAAGTTCCCAGGGTGATCTAAACACCTCCCTTAATGTCTATGTCAAAAGTCCAAGTGCATCATTGTTATCCTCCTATGGGATGAAATGACAACATGCTCGAAGTCCTCTCGACTTCATGAGACTCAACCACTCCTGGCGAGAAACTAAGTGCATCAATGCAATCTCTCCTATTAGATGAGATTTCAGCATGCTAGTAGTTTCCTCGAATATAAAATTTCGCACAATTTTAATCAACAAGTAGTAGTCTCCTATGGGATAACTACACTCATCATTATCAAACTCGCAATTCAAATTCAATATCATAAATTATCATGGTTTAGCCATTATGGTGACAAATAAGATTAATCTAATGAATGAGATTAAATCATACTACTCATATATAAAACTACTACTCCAAGTGGAAACTTAAATATGACAATATCTTGATAATAAAGTAGCATGATAATAAATCATGATATCAACATCAAATGAGCAAGATATATATAATATTAGTTCACGAATCAATCACAACATTAGTAAGCTTATCAGCTAAAAAGAGGCAAAATTAGACTAAATATGAGCGAATCAATGTAAATTGGCACTAAACCGACTTAAAAATGATTAGATTGGATATTTAATTGAGTGAACTAGATTAAATAAATGTAAATTGGAGATTATTTTATAATAAATTTGAATCAAAATCAGAAATAAGTTAATAAAAACTTCAATTTTTCACGTAGACCTTTGAAGTTTATGATGGGTTAATGGATTCCACGTCTAGAGACTCAAATAAGGAACCCAAAACTTCAAAAGATAAGTGAAAATCAAGATATTGTCATAAATCCAAAAAATGAAGAAAACTTGAAACCTTAAAACCTATATTTTTTTTAAGTGAAAAAGCTCTGATACCACATGTTAAATACATATAAATTTACAGGATCATCACTTAGGGATAAAGCATAAGACAAATAACATTATATTTAGAGATAAAAAACATACCTTGCTCACTTAATATGATGTATATATATAGATATAAGAGAGAATCCACCAATATGAATAACACCAATTCTTTTTTACTCTTCTTGTCAAGAATGGATGGGGAACTTTTAGATTAACAAGTGAGTATATATATATATATATATATAGCCTCACAGTGACCATTCCCATAAAAAGGACAACAATTATTGGCTTCACACACACCCTTTTGTAAATGACAAAGTTAATTCTAAATTTTATTTTAATTAATATAAAATATGACTTTTTATTTTTTTCATGGTTTTTCGATTTTTAATGGGGTTCGAATGTGGGGACACACCAACATCAACACGTTCATATAGAAGGCATAGCGAAAGGGAGGGAAATAGTAAGTCCTCCAACATGAGTAGAGAGGTGCATAAAAAGAAATGCACTTCATCTAGTATAATTCAAGTCTTGTATTTTCAATTATTTTGTGGGTAAACCAATGAAGAATATAATACACAATCCACCTACCTACAAATACCAAATCAAAATAACAAAAATTGACAAACTTATGTGAGAAAATGCTGCTATTGAGAAAATTGTGAAAGCTCCGATAAAAAATATATGTATTTTGATTATTCATTAAGTATATATAAAATACATATACACTTTGACTAGTTTATAAAATTTTATTTATAAAAATTTATAGAAGTCAAATTTGCCTCCAAATAGAGATAAAAGCAACGCAGGGTAGGCGTTGTGTGGATGAGAAATACAAAGCGGCTTCTAGAACAAAGAACAATCGGTGGGGAAGGAGGTAGTTGCCGTTGTGGAAAAGCAAAACGGCTGGTAAGATTCAGCCGATTTTCTGACCCCTTATTCCCGCGAGATATCGCAACTAAGATATCGCTTCATCACCTGTCTGACGCGACCGTCCCGGTCGGTCATATTTGACCTATCGTCCCAGTCAGGGCTTCTGTAGCTAAAGGAATCCTCACACGCTAAAGTCTCCCACCTATAAATAAAGAAATATAAATTTCGGCCACTTTCCATTTTATTCTTCTTTTAACTTTTAACTGAACTTCCCATTTGCCTTGTATTTATAAAATTAAATAAAATTATGGTAACCATAATTAGATAAACATGTGCACCTAACAAAATACTTATAAACAAATTAAAATTTTCATTTCTATTTAACGTTTTTATGGATTTTTTTTAATAAAAATTATTATTTATCAATAAGTTAAGTCCTAATTTGCATGTTGAAGACATCTAAACTGTACGATTTGGAGCCTATAAAATATAAGAGAGGCAAGTAGGACGTATATTTTTTATTTTTTAATATAAAATTAGGTACATATTATTTTTTAAAATTATAATTAAAATTTAATAAAATTAATTAGTAAATAATTATTTAAAATTTGTATTAAGGGTAAGTAAGCCATCTTATGGCTTGGCACCCCTGTACAGAGGGAGGAGGCACTGCTGCCTCTATAAATGCGCTCTGCACCTCCTCCTCTCTCCGCCCCTCCCACCTTTCAGTGTCTGCTCATCGTTCTCTCTCCACCGGTTGCCGGAGTTCTTGCCGCAGTAGTCTGCTCCGTCCGGTGGCAACATGTCTCTGCTCAATGATCTCATCAACCTGAACCTCTCTGAGACCACTGACAAGATCATCGCTGAATACATATGGTTCTTCACTCTCTCCTTGCTGTTTCCCGGCTTTCTTCATTGTTCTCTTTTTCTATTTGATTTTTCAACGATCCAAGTTGCTATTTTTTTGTTTCTCTGATTCAAACAAGCTGTTGGCGTCATGGGTGTTTTCTAGAAACTTTTCTGCTAGCTCTCTGTTCCTTTTTATCCATTGTTTGTGGATTTTTATGGATTGTTTGCTTTGAAAAACATGATCTTTTCGGTCATTTATATGTTTGGCCTCTGTGTCAGCTGGTTAAACTCATCTTTGTCTGTATGTTTTTTCCGACAGGATCGGCGGATCTGGCATGGACCTAAGGAGCAAGGCCAGGGTAATTTTTCTTTTCTGTACTGTGTTCTTTTACTCTATCAAAGATTTATAGCATGGTATATGGCTATATGGTCTCTCCTATTCAATGGTTTATTTGATCCGGCAGACCTTGTCGGGTCCAGTGGACGATCCAGCAAAACTCCCCAAGTGGAACTATGATGGCTCTAGCACTGGCCAAGCCCCCGGTGAGGACAGTGAAGTTATTTTGTAGTAAGTATCTGCCATATGACATTTCTCTCTGTTTTCCCCTGTTTTGCATCTTTTCTTGAGATTTTTTATGTTCTTTTCTGTTCAAATATTGATCAAAAATTTCTTCTTTGATTGGCCTACAACAGTCCTCAGGCCATTTTCAAGGACCCTTTTAGAAGGGGCAACAACATCCTGGTAAGTTGTTTTATTTTATTTTTTCTACTTTTCTTTTAATAGCATGATCCAATGTTTTAATCTATTTGTGATTACCGATAATTCGTGATTATATTTCTAGATTCTTAACATTAGTCTAATCTATAGGTGATGTGCGATGCTTACACGCCTGCTGGAGAGCCAATTCCCACCAACAAAAGATATAATGCGGCCAAGATCTTCAGTCACCCTGATGTTGTTGCTGAAGTGCCGTGGTAATGGTCTTTTACATATTTTTTTCATTTTATTTTCTTCATTTCTTTGTTATGTTTTCACTGTCATTTACCTCTTAATAACAACTTCGATGTGTTGTATGTTTTGGTTATTTGACATGAAAAGGTACGGCATCGAGCAGGAATACACCCTCCTCCAAAGGGATGTAAAATGGCCCATTGGGTGGCCCGTTGGGGGCTTCCCTGGTCCCCAGGTAAATATATTATTCTTCAGTATTCATCCACATTACTAATCTCTATTTATGCAATTTTTACTTTGTGGTATATGTATTGTTTTCTGTTAAAATCAATTATGTGTAGGATTTTGGTTATGTCGACCATTTTCTTTCTGTGTGGAAAATGTGTTTCTCTTAGCTGTAGCATGCTCTTACTTCATTTAGCAGGCTAATTGTCCATGTTGACTAGTATATCTTTGGTTGCATGTTTGTTATCATTCTGCATCATTCATTTAATTCTTTTCTATTTTAGTTTTGTAGGTTCAGTTCTAGTAATTGAAAATTCTTGGAGAGGTTGCTCTTTTTCATTTCTGCTTAGTGAGCTGTTTTGATATATTTGACCCTGATGTTTCTGTATCTGCTAAGCACTTACTTCTTCATTCCCACCATCATGTGATACAGAAAAATTAGGAAGACAGCTTTAGTTTTTGCACTATTTATTTTATCTTCATCTTCTTGTATCTGTTTGTCCTTGTCTAGTTGTCTATTCTTAATTCTTCTGGGTAGGGTTACCTGCTAAGGCAAGTTTGAACAAGCAGATTGATTGTGTCCATTTTTTTTTTTGTTAGTGCATTAGAGCCCTGAAATTTGACTCATTTTCTCGCTGGCATTGCAAATAAATTATTTCGTTCTCATATAACGATTTCTTTTTCCTACTACTCTTTTTCAATTGAATTTTCTGAAATAGAGCATGTCGCTCAGATGATCTATACTGTTTCTACATAAGCACAAGTTGTACCCTGCCAGTTGATTCATACTGAATTTCTGATTTTGTATCTCAGGGCCCATACTACTGTGGTGCGGGTGCTGACAAAGCTTTTGGACGGGATATTGTAGATGCCCATTATAAGTCCTGCCTCTATGCAGGAATCAACATTAGTGGCATCAATGGGGAAGTCATGCCAGGCCAAGTGAGGCATTGTCTATTTCTGTTCTGCACTTGTATTGTTTGGTGGAATGCTTTGTTTTCCTTTTAGCTGGTTATAGTACTGTGCTTTCTTTGCAGTGGGAATTTCAAGTTGGTCCTGCTGTTGGTATATCTGCTGGTGATGAACTCTGGGTAGCTCGTTACATCCTTGAGGTAAATAGTGGTACACTTCCTTAAGAATCTGGAAAGGAGCGTTTTTTATCTGCCCATTATATAACTTGTATAGCTATCTATATAATGAACTGAAAAAATGATTTCTTTGCATCTGCATTGATTTTCCTTTAATGGTTTTCTTTCATCTTCTGTTAACAGAGGATCACAGAGATTGCAGGGGTTGTTCTCTCCTTTGATCCCAAGCCTATTCAGGTAAAACTTTGTTGTCAAATGCCTTGAGGTCTTCAGATATAGATAAAGAAGATGATACCAGTTGAATCTTTATATGGGATAACATCTTATTGTCTCATCATTTTATGGTGATAGGGAGACTGGAATGGAGCTGGAGCTCACACAAACTACAGGTATAACTAAACTGAATATGAAATTTGGCCATTGTTCCCTTCGTTTATTGCTTCCTGCTTGGGTCTTATTTGGAATACATGGCCTTCAGCACAAAAGAAAGCAACTACTTAGTTTTATTACCTTTGGAAGGTATTGTCTTATGTTCTATACCTGACTTGTTGTGTTCTTGTTTTTCAGTACTGAGTCTATGAGGAACGACGGAGGCTATGAGATTATCAAGAAGGCCATTGAGAAGCTAGGACTAAGACACAAAGAGCACATTGCTGCTTATGGTGAAGGGAATGAGCGCCGTCTCACTGGACGTCATGAGACAGCAGATATCAATACCTTCTTATGGGTAATGCCTTGTCTTAAAAACTAGTTGATTTCTCCTAAGTAAACTACTAAAGATTATTTTCTGTATTCAATCTTTCCCTGGTGTGTCTTATAGGGAGTTGCAAACCGTGGTGCCTCAATCCGGGTTGGCCGTGACACTGAGAAAGCAGGCAAAGGTGAGGTTTTTTTAAAATTCTAGCATCTGTTCGTAACTTGTGGTTGTAAAAGTTCAGGAGTTGAAACGAATTTGTTCAATCTTGCAGGGTACTTTGAGGATAGGAGGCCTGCTTCAAACATGGACCCTTATGTTGTCACTTCCATGATAGCCGAGACAACCATCCTGTGGAAGCCATAAGCATGGACAGGCTTGATGGGCTATTCTTGAGTGTGGTAGTTGGCTATATTGTATGGGGTTCTGTTCCATTCACGCTTTGCTTTTGCATTCACAGCCATGGTGGTGGTGGCTCTGAAATGTCGCTTTGTACTTGGGATTTTGAACCTGGGCAATCGCTTTGGTGTGCGATGCTGTCATTGTTGAATAACTCATTAATAATGTAATGACATTGAAAGTCGGTAGCAGGTTATTTCTCACTGTTCATGGCTCAATCGAAATCCTTCTTCGGTTGATACTTATCACTATGGTGTTTAGCATTTTCGTTACGATGTATATGTGGGTTCCTTTTATTTGTTCATAGGCGTTGATTAGTCCTTTCTTTGAACCATCTTTAAATTTATTAGCGTTCCACTGACCAAATGAGCAAAATATATGGAATAATTCTTTTGAGTAATGCTACGTGCAAACACTATTTGATTAGTAGGGCCCTGTTTTTGGGACTCACCAATTAATAATGTTTGCCTAATGTGTGAAATTTGACATTGATGAAGAATTTTTGTTTCCTTTAGCGGAAAGAATATGTAAATGGAGTGATTGATTAAGGTCATTGGAATTTGCAAATATTTATGTTTTCAAGTAGAAAGATTATATTTATCTTAAGTCATATCGTGGTCCGTGGATGATTTTTATTAGAAATGGCTTAGGAGAATCAAACTAAACTAAACAAATAAAGAACCAGCTTAAAAAAATTTCTGGCAGTTTACGAGGCATTGTTTAGTTTAAAATTGAAATTTTTACTCTAATGATAAAAGTAAATTTACCTTTATATAAGTTGTTCGAAACATTTCATTAGTATGTGTGATATTTGGCAGTTGTCAGATATTGAATAATTGGGCACGTTGTCACGGAGGCACCCAGGAAATGCCTATCGTGGGGCACTTACAAGGTCAAATAGCCAAGTAAGTCTTTCTCGTCAAGGACCTTGTGTCATTTAACCAATTGTCTAACCCGCAAAGCCAAGCAACAAACCCATCTCAAGGCAGATATGCTAGGATATTTTCCAAGCGAGCTAGCCGAAAAAAGATACTTCCTTTCGATTCATGGATCCAACTTATGCAACTTAGACATTCGAACAATCCATCTCAACCAAGTGTATGTAAAGGTCTTTGTTTCTAACATGACTATAAGGTTAGATGGCCGCCTTATAGGTCGGAGAGCCCTATCTCTCAGTGGACGGTGCTCCTAACGTGATAGCTAGCAATATGACTAGCCTTCGTTGTTATTCGAAACAGCCAGTTGCAAGGCTAGACATCATACCAACAACTTATCATTTTAACACACCATGTCCCCCTTATATAGTTTAAGATATTTTTTACATTCTCCTAGAGTGGCAACCAAAGTGGTCGTACAAGCATGGTTCCTCTAAAGTTTGTCAAATTGCCTTAAAACACTTCAAATGACTCTCTAACACTATTTAAGGGGGAGGGGACATCTTAAAACTTAAAAGATGTGATAGCTAACCATATGTCCCAACATAGCCAATTATGTGTGTGCGTTGTTGCATGCATTCTGCGCAACATTGTTTAAAAGATGTACTAGCCGACCATAAACCCCAACATAGCCAATTATATGTGCACACCATTGCGTGCATTCTACGCAACGTTACGCACACATTGCGGGCCTTCCCCGTAACCCCTTCATACATGATGTGCAATACTATGGGCAGTTCCCACAATACATACACACCTAGTATACATCACTTTCACACGTGTGTACACCTCAACACATGTTACGCATAATCTGCTTCACTACCCTGTGACAACATGCATTCAAGGACTCCTTTTAACAAAATTAGACATATATTTACAAGTTCTTAGTTTCTACACCTAACTTTTTGACCTATATTGAAGTCTTTGCTGCCTACCTTTATTTTTGTTTTTGCTAAAGATCTTGGCTACCTACCCACCATGCTACTTGCCAACATTGAGCTAAAAAAAGAACTTAAGTACCTTCTTCAATTTAACTTTGCTGAAGTGTACTCTTCTGTCCCATAATAAGTGTCTTATTTTTAAAAAAATCATTTATTTTATGTTAAATGTCCTATTTTTCATACTTGTACCAAGTGAAAAACTTATAATATACTTTTGACCACACTAAGAGGAGCACTATAGTCTAAGTTAATTGAATTTATAAAAAATTCTTATTTAGAATTTGTTCTTTTAAGCTGCTTTTCACTTTCCTATGAGCAGCGTCTCCCTTGGACAAAATTGGAGTCCTAGATGACTCCAACTGGGGTACCATTTCCTACGTAAAAATGGAGCAAATCTTATTTTGAGATGCCTTTTACTTTATTTTTATATTTTAATTATTATTTCCCAAGGTTTTGGCCCTCTTTATTTATATTTGGCATCCATGATTGAAATTTACTTATTGTCAAATTACTACACAATTTGAGCCACTTGAGTATCTCTAACATCTCATTTTGTCATATCCTGTTGGAACGCAATCAAATGAAGTAACAATAGCTGCATGGCTGGTCACTGGGAAAAGGTCCACAAGACATAGAGAAGAGGAGACAAGGACAGAATGCTTATGTAATCGTGTCCTTCTTTATATGAGTGCATTTCTTTGTGAGCAATCAATATCCTTATCTTTCGTTATCGCAGAGTTAGGATTGAAAGGTTTGATTGGCCAATCAAATGGTGTAGGGTAGTGGCAGAAGCAACCATTCTGAGGCAAACCACAAAACAACTAATCAATCTTTGATCAGCCCAGAAAGTCCAAACAATGTGATGACACTGGCGACAATGTGGCATGTGATAATAAATATCAGCACACCTATTGTTCAAGTTGTACATGTATATGGTGCCAAAAAAGAAAGTTGTACATGTATTTTATATTATATTCACCTATAGTAATGCCATTTATAAATTTAAACTTTAAATACAATGAGTCAAAATCAAATTATAGCTTTTGGTCATCAATAATTGGCACAGTCGTCCAAAAGCTTCAGTCGCTCCGACCATATTAATTGTATATATTTGAAAAAAATGATATTTAAGGAAGCTAATTAATTAACTTTTTTACTCTATCTATTAATTTTTTTCTACTCCATCTACGAATTATAATGAAAAGAATAACATGAATATGGGAAAAATTTATAATAAAACTATTAAAATAAGATGAAGGGAGTATTTTATTGACCTAGCCTAACTTTAATTTTTATTCGATTGCAATTAATTTAAGTGTAATTTTCAAATTTCGTTAGACTATGTCCTACCTATTCAAGACTCCAGGGTGAATAAAAATTAATGTGACTCTATAATATTGGCTCAATTCACCAATGAAAAAGTCAAGAAAAAGACTCAAGTGGCTCCATAGAGTTTAACATACTTTTTTTAGAATTTGTAGAATATAAACTTATAACAAGTCTAGTTATATATCACATTTTTTTATTGAACATCATTATTTTTATTAATCTTGAATCATTTACAAGTTAACAAATACTATAGTACTTGTGTATATGGATGAAAATTTTCACTTATGAACATAAAATGAGTTCTATATATTTATTTAATTGTATGAATATTTTCCTTGCCCATACATATTTGAAAGTTGTATACATGACTCCAAATTGACTTTGTTGGGACACCAAGACAAATTTGCAGTGAGTCAATCGGAGCCTAGAGTTTTAATACATTCTTTTTTTACTAATTAAAAAATAGTTCATTCTAAAAGAGTAAAGAATTAAGACATCACAAACAACAGCGTCTCTCAAGAACAAATGATACTTCTCTTGCCAAGACAAAGAACAATCCTTAGCTCATCGTCTTGATATGACAGTTTTACATTGGAGATAAATCCCACTTTTATCTTCCTAATACCTAAAACTAATAACCCTAATACTGCTTGTCATGCCCTCAATGTAGACCCCAGGACAGGCAACATGGTAGTTCAAACCAGTCAACTGGAAGTCGAGCAAAGTGCGCTTGGAAGTATAACATAGGCACTTACACATATTATGACAAGAATTTCACTAATCTACTTTTCAAAAGTAAAAGTTGGAGTCCAATAACAATAACATGTGTTGAAATAAATAACACTACTAAACGTTGCTAATTACCAAAGTCTTATAAAAGCATTTATTTAGAACCAAAAGTTTAATAGAAACATTCATCTCATCACTCAATTTCCACCTTATTCATTATAATTATCATAGATATAATCCATCAAAAAATCTTCATCTTACAATATCGCATCGTCACTTGTGGGATTCTCTCATAGGAGGATTTCACATAAAATAAAGGGGCAAGGTATACAAACCAGTAAAGAGAAAGAAACATCAAAATCACATAAGATGAGTTTCCAAATCTTGCATTCGTATACACAAAAATACCTTCATAAAAAGATGTGATCATGTATAACATAAATATCACAAGTACATCATAAGCATTCTCTAACTCAATCTTCAAACTTTATCATAATTTGTAATAACATCCACCACTTATATTCAAACTATTTTTCTAGACAATCCATCTAACCTTTGCCATTAAATGTCCTATTATTTATTAATTGGCACCGAATGAGACGCCCATAAATATGGCATAGCCTTAAGCATTGAAATATAAGCAATACACATTGCGACAACCATATTGCACCCGATACCCAACTTGTAAGCATAATCATCTATTATATTTTTGTGAGAGTTTTCTTTGACAATCAAAATACTCATGAAGTCTTTTTTAGTACTCTCACCCTCTCCTACAGGTGGTATTTTGGCCTTGCAACTCAACCTACTCCGTGGGGGATCTTAACGTTAAGTTTCTCTACATTGTATTTTAATTATACTTTCACCCTCTCATATGGAAGGGTCTTGGCCTTCGTATCTCAACATTCTCTCTAGGGGATCTTAATTGCCTTTAGTTCTTTGTGCCTTAAATACTAAATTTGATTGTCTTGATTACACGTTATGCATTACCCCATTCTTTTATCTACCTAAAATGCACATGTGTAATGCATACCCTAGCATGTCATATTCACATCTCTAATGAAGTTAAACATGATGAGTGTCCTGTATAACCCAATCAACAATACAAATATCTCATATTATCCATATGCTAACTGAAGCAAATATTATAGCATAAGTACAACATGTAACTTCTAAATTGTAAGAAAAATAGTAAATGCACTCCGATTGATGTGAAAATTTTAAAAACTTACATTATACTGTTAACATATAAATAAATATCATATTAAAATTAGAACAAAAATATATTTTCATGATTTAATTAATGAGGTTTTGTAGTTTTGCTAGAACTGTCTAGTTTAATTTTTTTTATCATGCCACTAACTTATAGTGCTCAAAATGATGTAAAAAGTTTATAGCATGCTCATAACACTATATCTAACCATAGAAAAAAAAATCAAAACTCATACATTTTCATCCCTAAACATGCTTCTAAACACAAATGCAAAAAATTGTTTTACAGTACAACATGTATCCTAAAAAAATTAATAAATCATAATATTAGATACATTTTGAAAAATTAGAGATGCTATCTAGACATGATAAAATACTTCCAAATAAAATTTGGAATAAAAACTTGAGTAAAAGTATTCAAAAAGTAGTCATGAGTCTGAAATAGAGATAGTTGCATAATTGAGCAATTTATTAATCACATTAATTTCTACCTAAACATGATATTAAATCCCTAATCTAAGCATGAACAACACTTTCAAATGCAAAATTAGGTCACCATATCCATGAACATTGAAGATCATCATCCCTTACCTTGTTGTTTGTGCACAAAGCCTACATTTTCCACAAAACAATCACCTAACAAGTTCATGAAAGTCCTAACCATTAATAAGCCTACTTAACGACAAAAATCAATTAAAAATCTAAGGAGATGCTCTAAGATTAATGGTTCCATAACCCTATAAAGAAAACCCTAGTTTGATCATGGAAGGAAAATAGAGGAATAAAAGGGATCCTGGATCTAGGGTTTGACCACTTTGGAAAAATACAAACTTTGAATCATATTCATGGTTTCCAATCAATTTAGGAGACTTCAAAGGCAAAGAAAGATATGAAATTTTGTGAAAAATATTAAAATAGGGTTATAGAGGATGAAAATATTAGGTTTGATGGAACTAAGTTAAGAAAATTGAAGGAAGTTGGTTGAATACTTGAATTGAAATTGTTTGAAAAATAAAGAAGAAAACATTGGCATTGTAACAACCTCAATTTTGTGGGATTTTAAGTATGTGTTCTACAGAAATTGGAAGTTGCAGTTGATGTGGTTTGAAAGGATAGAACAACTTTTGAGTTAGAGGCCAAGCTTGAAAAGGGTTGGCTGTGGCAAATTACGAGGACACAATTCTTTTAAGGAGGGAAGAATGTCAATGGGTCAAACACCCTATTTTCCACGTATTTAATTTTTAAAACTCAAGAAAATTTAGGATATTACATAGAAAGTAGATAGACAGAGCTTCGAGACACCACCAAGAACGCGCGATTTGGAGTTCGGATGTGGGAGATACGAGTGTTCAAAGTTGAACATATTGTATAGGGACAGTTTACCCGATTTAGATGTGATTTTGGCCCGTTTAAGTCATCTTACGGGCCCGGTTAATTAGAATTCTGAAATTTATTTTTAGATGCCTAATTAGGGTCTCTAAGTAAGGATGATTGACTAAAATTCTAGAAAGATTAGGAACCCTAATTGGGTTGTTTATAAAAGGCCTTCTTGTGGCACAATTTGGGGAGGTTGGGTGGAGGGAGGAGAAAAGGCAGTCAGCGAGACTTCGGCAAGGATCTGGTTACAGTGGATTGACAACAAACAAGCGATCAAGGTAGAATCGTTCTTTAATATTTTATTAAATAAATAATAATATAAATCATGAGATCTATGTAATTCATTATTATGTAATTAATACGAACTATTTATATCATTAGAATGAACAGTCATCTATGCAGATTCACTGTTTCAGTAATTGTAGAGAACAGTGAATCTACAGTGATTTGTTTTAAGTTTTCTTGACCACCACCGGTAGGTCATCCGGTTCATTCACCGGATGGTCGCTAATCTTTTCCGGCCAAAAACCCGATCACCGGAAAGACAGATCGGTTTGTCCAATTGTCGGGAGAAACAGTGAAAAAGCAAAACCATAAGAAGAAAAAAAAGGGGAAGCCGTTGGCCGAGGCCGTGCCAGCCGTGGCCATGCCGATCCCAGCTGTGCCGGCCCAGGCCAATACGGCCCCAGACGTACCGGCCTGGGCCGCGCTGGCTCTGGTCGTGTCAGCATCCCCGCCTATTTAAAAAGAAAAAAGAAAAAAAAGGGGCCAACTTTTTGGCCACTGACCGGACACCGGATGGCAGCAGGACCGACCTTGTCGGTGCTGCTTTGCTCTGGCGGTCCAGGGCCTGTGTGCCGCCTAGCCCTCCGCCGCAGGGGTGGCGCGGCCTCTGGCCGGACGCGGGGAAGACGACCCACGTCGCAGGTCGTCGACCCGAACCAAACCAGTTCATTTTTTTTTTAAAAAGAATGGAGTGAACCTGGTCTAGTTCATGGGGCTAAAAGTATCAAAAAAATTCTAGAAAAATACTTATGTACCTGGAGAGGTTTGAGATTATTTTGACCGAGTTTCTGCTTGGGGAAAAATCCCAGAGACTACGAAATAACCTTTTTACCCCTAGTAGTCAAGTTATCATGTGAAAATCACTTACCCGATTTAGAGGCTCCGGTTCAGGGGCTTATGAGTTGATCTAAAAGGTGGGAAAATTCTCAGTTATATTTTAATGTGTAAAATAATTATTGGCCAAACCACTTAGTGAGGAAAAATCCCAATGAGTGGGTAATTGACTATTTTTGTCCTAGGGTTAATCGTAAATCGTTAAGTCAACTTGGGTCGGTTCAAGGGGTTCACAACCCCGTCACATGCCAAGAAAATTGCACAGAGTCCATGAAGTCAAGTAGTATGCTTGAGTTCAATTTTGGACCCGTTGGATGTCATTAAGGCCTTAAACTAAATAATAAAACTACCCCTATGCAAACTGGCCCGCATTCGCATGGATGTTGTTAATGGGCCAATGTGATATTGAAACCTTTTGAGAGGTTAAAGACTTACCCGAGTGCAGAGAGGACTGTATCCAATGTTGGATAATTACTCTAATGCCCTTAGGCGCATTACGACTAGTTTCATAAAGATTTAATAAGTTAACCCATGGAGGGTTAGGGCACGAGAGCTCGAGTAATTTTAATATCATTATTGATTTTGATTATTGATATTATGGTCTGTTAGGAACTTTGTGGTCCTAATTGTTTATGTTGTTCTTTGTTTCAATTTTTGATATTGATGTTGTCATAGTAATTTATCACTATCTTAAGATTATTGAAAGATTAATTAATGGTGTTTGATAGCTTTGGATTGGGTGAGAACACCTAATCAAGATAAAGACTAAAATACCTCAGAGGGGTTTGAGACTAGTTCATACAGTGAATAAAGTCTTTGACCTGACGATTTGCCTTGGTTGATGAACTGATGGCATGTCTCGAGTTGTAAACCTTAGTCTAGAAGGGACTAATAGGGTTTGGGATAGTCATTTAGAATCATGTCTTATAGATGAGAAAGATAGGGTTCAGAATGGTTTCCTGAGTTTTAGCTCTATTGAGGAGTCGCTGATTTGACCGTGTAGTTGCACCTCCCCATTGGAGGGAGGTTCATGTGAGCAGGGCTCAACACAGATCTATTGAGGATCTTTTAGTGTACACATAATTAGGGTCGCTGACATCCTGCTTGGTTGGCGTCTCTGACCACTTCTGTTCAGGTGCAGTTGTGGGCCATGCCCTTCCACTCCGGTCAAGTCCTTATGGGCTAGGTTGGGAGATGGCACTTCCTCGTGGATTCCAGGGGCCTGGTGAATTCCAAGGTGTTTTGTTATCATTTGTCACTTAGGTTGACATCTGATGAGTCTGTATGTCAGTGGGATTAGACAAGGATATTAATTATCGAACAATGGTTTGAGAGATAATTAATAACATTGATTGATATTGCTTGTTTAATTAGAACAAGTGGAATGATTAAAGGACTTGCATAAAATGTAGGTTGCTTGAAAATACTTAAGCATTGCATGTGTGATGTTATGCTTCTTAGTATAGTGTAGCATTAGGCAGAACTACGTCTGGATCCGATCTTGTCGGAAACATTGGAGATGTTGTCTGATGAGTACGTAGGCAACTAACATCGGGTGATGTTGGCCCGATCTTAAAAATATTAAAAAAACCTTTTGTCCTTTGGAAGCTCTTCTCATGTAGTGGTTGTGGTTGTTGTTTAGTTTGCTTTGTTGCAGATTCTCCAGGCGACGACAAGTGAGACCAAGGCAGGCGAGCACAAGAGGTTTTTGCATTTCTGCAACTCCGGTACATAAGTGTACCTTAAGCGTGAGAGTCAACTTGTTATTTATCTTCAGACGGGTGACAGACTTGTACTTAGATGGATGAGCTAGTCTTTACGAATTTTTAGACGTTAAAATAATATCATATGATATGATATTCGTATTGGTGAACCCCAGTTATTATGACCTGGATATTTAATCGAATGGTTGTTTTGTATTTAAAAAAAAAATTCTCGCTACTTATCATTCGTGCTATTTAAAAATGCTTTTAAAAATCTGGGTCATAACAGGCATTAAGGCTATCAATGGGTAACCATTTACTTGCGTCACTCACTCGCCCAATCCAAAATCCATGGGTGGGTAATTGATAAATAGGTAACAAGTAAAATAAGTGGGTATTTTTACCTACTCATTTATTATGTGGGTAGGGTATGAGTAACCCCTTATACATACACGTTACCCATCACCCGAATCGTATATAAAGACACAGTTACATATGTTGCCCAAGGAGAATGTCTTGCATATGGAACATTTTTGTATTTTCACTATAATTGTATTTTCACTTTGGGAATTTTCTAAATTCCCAAAGTTGACCATGT
This sequence comes from Saururus chinensis, assembly GCA_035235625.1. Lineage (NCBI taxonomy): Eukaryota > Viridiplantae > Streptophyta > Magnoliopsida > Piperales > Saururaceae > Saururus > Saururus chinensis. Next base: position 48,336,130 of record CP141140.1, read on the forward strand.
GGGATCATTAGTTAGAACTAATGGCTGAGACTTATACGGATGGAAAGTAAACAGAAAGAGCTTCAAAATGCCACCAAGAACTTGCAAATCGAAGTTTGGATGAGGGAGATACGAACGTTTGAAGTTGAATATAACTTGCAGGGCCCGTTTACCCGAATTAAACATGCAAATTGGTTGTTTAAGATACTATACTGGCCCAATAATTAAGGTAACAAAAATTAATTTGAGGAGTTCTAGCGAAATGGGGTGGAGCGAGCTCGAAGCTTTATAATCAATGGATCGACGGCAAATCTGCATTTAAAGTAAGATCACTTCGTAATATAATCAGATGTATGATTAGGTACTATAATACTTAATTTAATTAAACATTAAAGTCACCAGATTGGCCAATGTGCCGATTGGCAACGGGTTGGCCGGCAAACTCCAGCATCTTTGGGTCAAGAGGGTTAGTGCCACCACGATGGTCCTAGCCCCAACGGCCAGCCAAAACGGAGGTAAGGCGGAGCACCCACGGTGCACCGGCCACTGGGAGTCACCACTTTCTTGGAAAGCCAGGTTTGATTTCTGGTGTAGGTGCAGACGGTGTTGCAGGTGGGCTACTGGCGGCCGGTGGGTGTACCTAGCCCTCCGCCCCTCTAATTTCTGAATATACCAGAAAGGTCTCACCGCCAGCTAGCCTTGCACCACCGTGCAAGACCTTTGCTTCACAATCTCCCTTCTCTAGCGAACGCTTTGCTGGGAAGTTACTGGGTACATGGGCTTGGCCCAGGACCGAGTCTTCCTCCGCTGTCGTTGCCCAGCATCTGCCCGAAGAAATGCAGATTTGTTGGGAAGTTATTGGGTACATGGGCTTCGCTGGCAGCCGTCTAAGCATTAGAGAGCTAGGCACCTGCCTAAGCCTCAGATCTACGTCGTCTCTGCAAAGGAGACGACCTGTGAACCAATGGTCCATTTTTTTTATAAAAAAAAAGCTAAATTGTGTGTGCCACTGAACCAGGTCTGGTTCAGTGGGGTCTAATAATGGAAAAAAGTGGAAAATTACTAATGTATCTAGAGAGGTGTGGGAGTGTCCTAACCAAGTTTCAAATAGAGGAAAAATCTCCAAGTATGTGAAATGACCCTTTTACCTCTTTATATTAAATTATTATGTGATAACCACCTACCTGACTTAGAGGCTCCAGTTCAGAGGCTTATTAGTAAACTTAAAAATTGAGAAAATTCCCAGTGTAAGTTTTATGTGTAACCTAGGTATAGAATAAACCTCCTAGTGAGGAAAAATCCCAGTGACTAGATAATTGGCCATTTTGCCACTAGGGTTAATTGTTAAATGTTAGGTCAACCAAGGTCAATTCATTGGGCACACGATCCTGGTGAAAGCTAGGAAAATTATGCCGAGTCCGTCCATGACGTTAAGTAGTAACCTTTAGCCCAATTTTGGACCCATTGAATGTCAATAAGGTTTTAAATAAAATGGTAGAAATACCCCTTTGAGTGGACCGCCCACATATGTGTGAATGGAAGCGCGACACAATTTGAGAGTGGAGCCTTGTCAAATGTCAATGCCTTAAAATCAATTGAAAGGCAGTGAAATGACAAGAATGACCCAAGGGAGGGGTACCATACCCTAGGTAGTAGAATTACACTAATGCCCTTAGGGGCAATATATTATATTTTTGCCGAAACATATCACCTAGATAACCAAGTGTTACCCTAGAATGACGTTAAATGGCTTCAAAAGGAAGGGGTGTGACCAATAAATGATATGAAGACCTTGACAAGTCATAGTGTCATGGGAAACAAGGGGAGGGCAGTGTATTACATGTGTTTGCAACACAAAGCAGAAATCCACTAGGGTATTAGATATATAACTCGTGTGATGCGTTAGAGTTGTTTACATTCACAGACTTAAATTCAATGAGCCCTAACCCTTGATTAATGAACTGAGGGTAGTTATGGGAGTTCACCCTAATCTCATTGAGACTATTAGGGTTTGGGGATATTCTCTAAGTCATAGCTCAATGGATGATCTATTTATTGGGCCGATTCACAACGTGAAGAGGACCTAAATGGTTGTACGAATATTGGACTTAATCAAAACAATCTAGTTTAAGTTTTAATGTTTGGGGGAGTCAATGGTCATAAAGACCTGAGGCTTCTATGGATACATTAGTAATGTCTTAAAAGACATTTGCTCCTTGAGTTGGGATGGTGGAGATTATAATACCCTTTCTTCACTACCACGACGGTTTGGGTATTGGCCATAGAGGTCTCTACCATGGGTTTTTCACACGTCTTACCAGGACCATATAGTGCTTATGAAAAGGGGAGTTGTATGAGCATCATGGAAGGCTTTGCTTCTCACCAATCTGTGTCCATGAGCACATTTGAGATCCTTTTCTCCATATTCGTGGCAGACTATTGAGAGCCCTGAGGGTTTTGGGTCAAGTTGTTGTTTAGTACTCTACTCTAATGTTAAAGTCCTATATCTGGAGATTTCTTCAAGAGTCATTTTTGAGTGAATACATATTTGATAGTATTAATTATTGAACAAGGGTTGTGAGATAATTAACAACATTATTTGATATTGATTGTTTAATTAGAAAAGTGGAACCATTAAAGGACTTGTATAAAATGTAGGTTGGTTGAAAATACTTAAGCATTGCATGTGTGATGCTTTGCTTCTTAGGATAGTGTAGTTTTGAATTGCTTTCACAGGTTTTGTATTTGCCATTTTTCCTGATTTACAACCATTATATTGCAAAAAATTTTCGTGAATTTTAAGGAAAATGTATGAAAAATCTCAGGTGTTACATTAGGGTTCCAAAGACTTGGGCTAAGCCTCTCCCAATTAGGCCACTTAATTGGGCCCTTAAAATATAATTTCGAAATACTAATTGATCGGGCCTATATAGTGACCTAAACGGACAATTCGCATGTCTAATTTGGGTAAATGGGCCATGCACGTTATATATAACTTTGAATGGTCATATCTCATTCATCCGAACTCCGATTTGCGCGTTCTTGGTGGCGTTTCGAAGATCTTTCTATCTACTTTCCATCCATATAATTTCAGCTATTAATTCAAATCAATAATCAAGTTATTCCCACAAGAAAGTCAAGGGGTCCCATGCCCTAATTTCCCTGTGGTCGACTTTAGGAATTTTGAAAATTCTTAAATGTTACACTGGGCAATAACGATCTAGTTGGGCTTGGCCTGTTGCTGGCTGTGGCAACTGCTGGCCACCGCATGAGCAGTGCAAAGTTAAAAAAAGGGCATTTTTTGCCGCCGGCCAGCCACTGAGAGGCAGCGGGCCTAGGCCCAACGGGATTGCCCCCAGGTGGTGATCTGGTGGAGCCCAACCCGCCGCCCCATCCCGCCATGGTGGCCAGGGGCGGCGGCGCCAAAGGTGTTTCCACCTCTTGCAGAATGCGGGGAAGACGACCTATGTGGCGGGTCATCGACCTGAACCAAATTGTTTAGACCCGGTTCGGGTCCGATTTAAAAAAATAAGAGGGGAGTGAACCAGGTCCTGCTCATGGGCCTAAAAGTTTCAAAAAAATTCTATAAAAAATACTCAAGGACCCCAAGAGGTGTGGGAGTATTCTGACCAAACTTTAGATTGGGGAAATATCTTAGTGACTATAAAATGATCCTTTTACCCCTTGTAGATAAATTGTCGTGTGAAAACCACTTACCAGACTTAGGGGCATCGGTTCAGGGGCCTATGAGTTGATTTAAAAATTGGGAAAATGCTCAGATATAATTATAGGCCAAACCACGTAGTGAGGAAAAATCCCAATGAGTGGGTAATTGACTATCTTGCCCCTAGGGTTAATCATAAACCGTTAAGTCAACCTCGGTCAGTTCAAGGGGTTCACAGCTCTGTCTTACACTAGGAAAATTACACCGAGTCCATGAAGTCAAGTAATAACATTGCGCCCAATTTTAGACCAATTAGATGTTAAGAAGGCCTTGATCAAAATGACAAAAATACTCCTTCGAGTGAACAACTGACATTCGTGTGAATGGAAGCATAAGTCAGTTTGAGAGTGGAGCCTTGTGAGCGGTCAATGACTTAAATTTAATAAAGGGGTAGTAAAATGACTAAAATGACCCAAGGGAGGATATCATACCCTAGGTGGTAAAATTACCCTCATGCCCTTAGGGTCAATATATTTTGTTTCTGTCGAAACAGATAACCTAGTTAATCAAGATGTAGGGTACCCTATAAATGCTTTAAAAGGAAGGGGCATGACCAATAAGTGACACGAAGACCTTGTCAGGTCACAATGTCATGGGAAACAAGGGGAAAACCCCTAATTTTTAGGGTTTAAGGCAGCGTATTACGCGTGTCTACAACCCTATACATCAATCAACTAGAGTATTAAATACGTAACTCGTGCGATACGTTAGAGTTATCTACATTATCAGGCTTGAATTTGCTGAGCCCTCATTTATTATTTATGTACTTGTGTGACTACATGTTATTTATGTTAAATATTTTGATGCATGTTTTATTATTGATGCATTAATTGGTAACTTAAGGTCAACGAAGACTAATAAGATATATTGGTTGTCTTTCAATTTGGGGGAGAACACCTAATCAAGATAAAGACTAAAATACCTTCATTAGGGTTGGGACAGGTTCATGGAGTGAATAGGACCCTAACATAGAATTTTACCTTGGTTAATGTACCAATGGTGGTTATGGGAGTCTTAAGGATAGCTCAGTGGATGAGCTATTTGTTGGGTCGATTCTCAAGGTGAAGAGGACCCAAATGATTGGACAAATACTTGACTAGATGAAAATAATCTAGTCTAAGTTTCAGATTTTTGGGGGAGTCAATGATCATAAGGACTTGAGGCTTCTATGGATACATTGGTAATGTCTTAAAAGACATTTTTCCCAAAGTTGGGGAATGGTGGAGATTGCGATACGCTTCTTCATCGCCACGACGGTTTGGGTATTGACTAGAAGGTCTTTACCGTGGGTCTCCTGTAGGTCTTCCCAGGACCATATAGTACTTATGAAAATTGGAGTTGTATGAGCATCATGGAAGACTTGTGCTTCTCACCAATTTGTGTTCATGAGCATAGTTAGGATCCTCTTCTCCAGATTCGTGGCAGGCTATTGAGAGCCTTGGGGATTTGGATCAAGCTGTTGTTAAGCAGTCTACTCCAATGTTGGAGTCTTTTGTTTGGAGATTTTTCGAGCAAGTTATCTCCGAGTGCTATCACAACCCGGATTTTTAAAAGCATTTTTAAATAGCATGAACGGTAAGTAGTGAGAATTTTTTTCTTTACATACAAAACAAACCCTTCGATTAAATATCCAAGTCATGATAACTGGGGTTCACATATACGAATATCAAATTATATGATATTATTTAATGTCTGAAAATTCATAAAGACCAACTCATCCATCTAAGTACAAGTCTGTCACCCGTTTGAAAATAAATAACAAGTTGACTCTCATGCTTAAGGTACACTTACGTACCGAAGTTGCAAAAGCGCAGAGTCTTCTTCTTGTGCTCACCCTTCTTGGTCTCACTTATCGTCGCCTAGAAAATCTGCAACAAAGCAAACCAAACAACAACCACAACCACAATGGAGCATCTCCGCCTTCAGGAGAAGAGCTTCCAAAGGACAAAAGGTTTTATTAATATTTTTTGGATCGGGCCAACATCACCCGATGTTAGTTGCCTACGTACTCATCAGACAACATCTCCAATGTTTCCAACAAGATCAGATCCAGACATAGTTCTGCCTAGAAACTATTCTATCCTAAGAAGTATAGCATCACACATGCAATGCTTAGATATTTTTAACCTACATTTTAGTAAGTCCTTTAACCGTTCCACTTGTCTAATTAACAAGCAATATTAAATAATGTTATTAATTATCTCACATCCCTTATTCGATAATTAACACTATCAAATCTGTAACTCGGAGATGACTCACCCCTCGAGAAATCCCCAAACAAAGTACTCCAACCTTGGAGTAGACTGCTTAACAACAGCTTGACCCAAATCCTCAGGGCTCTCAATAGCCTGCCACGAATCTGGAGAAGAGGATCCCAACTGTGCTCATTGACACAGATTGGCAAGAAGCACAAGCCTTCCATGATGCTCATACAACTCCATTTTTTATACATACTAAATAGTCCTGGGAAGACCTGCGGTAAAGACCCTCTGGTCAATACCCAAACCGTCGTGGCGATGAAGAAGCATATCACAATCTCCAGCATCCCAACTCTGGGAGAAAATGTCTCATAAGACATTACTAATATATCCATAGAAGCCTTAGGTCCTTATGACCATTGACTCCCCCAAACATCTGAAACTTAGACTATATTATTTTCATCCAGTCAAGTAACCACTCAACCAGGTGGGTCCTCTTCACCTTGTGAATTGGCCCACTAAATAGCTCATCCACTGAGCTATGACTCGAAGAACATCCCAAAACCATCCTCGGTTCATTAACCAAGGTAAAATTCTATGTCAAGGCCCCGTTCAATTCATGAACCGGTCCCAAACCCTATTGAGGGTATTTTAGTCTTTATCATGATTAGATGTTCTCCTTCCAAACCAACAACAACCCATGTCTCTTGATTAATCTTCATTAATCTTAAGTTACTGATATAAATCTATGCATCAATATCAAAAGCATGCATTAGCATAAATAACATAAAATCATACAAATATATAAATAATAAACGGAGGCCCATTGCCTTCATTTGCAAGGCCAGGGCTTAGAGAATTCAAGCCCGATATGTAAATTAACATATTCCACGAGTGACGTATATAATGCCCTAGTGGATTTCTGCGCTCTGTTATGGACACGTGCAATACATTGCCCTAAACCCTGAGAATTAGGGTTTTTCATTGGTTTCCCGTGACACTGTGACCTGTCAAGGTCTTCGTGTCACCTACCGGTCACACCCCTTCCTTTTGAAGTCATTTATAGGGTACCTTAACTCTTGATTAACTAGGTTATTCGTTTTGACGAAAACAGAATATATTGCCCCTTAAGGGCATTAGGGTAATTCTACCACTTAGGGTATGCTACCCTCCCTTGGTTCATTTGGTCATCTCATTACTCTTTTATTTATTTAAGTCATAATCCTCTTAAGAGGCTTCACTCTCAAACTGACTCGCACTTCCATTCACACGAATGTGGGCGAATCCACTCAAGAGGTATTTTTGTTATTTGGTTTAAAGCCAAAATGACATCCGATGGGTCCAAAATTGAACTCAAGTGTACTATTTGACTTCATGGACTCTGTGTAATTTTCCTGGTGTATGCCGGGGTCATGAACCCCTTGAACCGACCCAGGTTTTGACTAACGGTTTACTTTAAATCCTAAGGGTAAAAGGGTCAATTAACCACTCATTGGGATTTTTACTCACTAAGTAGTTTGGCCTATAATTATATTACACATTGAACTCTCATTGAGAATTTTCCCAATTTATAGATCAACTCATAGGCCCCTGAATCGGAGCCCCAAAGTCGGGTAAGTGAATATTATATGATAACTAACTAATAGGGGTAAAAAGGTTATTTTACAGTCCCTGAGATTTTTCCCGGGCATGAAACTTTGTCATAATACTCCAACACATCTTGGGGTCCTTGAGTATTTTTCTAGAATGTTTTTGACATTTTTACTCCCCTGAACCAGACCCAGTTCGATCCCCCTTTTCTTTTCTTTTTTTTTAACCGACCCGGACCGGGTCGGTTTGGGTCGATGACTTGCAACGCAGGTCGTCTTCCCTGCGTCCGGCCAGAGGCGTATTTGCCTCTGGTGGTGCCGCCGCTTGCTGCCATGGCCGGGCGGCAGGCTAGGGTCCACCGGATCGCCGCCAGGCGGCAATCACAATGGGCCTAGCCCCCGCTGCCACCCGGTGGCCGGCAAGGGCCAAAGTTGCCGTCTTTTTTTAAAAAAAAAACGCATTGTTCGGCATGGCGGCCAGCCGCCACGGCCGGGCAATGCCCCAGAACTGACTAGATAGCCGGGATCTGGAGATTCCGAAGGCCCAGGCTCGCCGCCCATCCCCAGCTGTCTCCGCCTTGCTGAGAGTCGGAATCTCTGTCCCTTTCCCCTTTTTTTTTACTGTGCGGCAGCGGCAGAAGCTGCTGCCGCTGCCAAGCATCCCCGGCCACTGCAGCCAAGGCCAGGACCGGCACGCCCCTCCAGACATGGGTCCAGCCACCAGCGGTCGGCTGGTGAGTGGTCCATAGTCAAAAAATAGACAACGCTAATTAAATTTTGTGAACAGTGATGCAGATATCACTATTCACAAATTTTACAAAATGATTTATATTATAATAATAAAATAACTCTAATTCCGACTTAAAATCCTACCTCGAAGGCCAAGTTGCCATCGATCCACCGTCGCCAACGCCTCGCCGAAATTTTGCCGAAAAAATCTAATGGAGGCTCCTCCTTTGTCCCCCAAAAAGCCCTAATTCTCTATTTTTATAGGCATGAGATTAGGGCTCCTAATCCTATGAGAATTTGGGACAAAAACTCTTCAATTTAGCAACCAAATTGGGCCCCAAAAACATAAATTCGGAATACTAATTGATCAGGCCTGTATAGTGACTTAAATAGACAATTCGCACATTCAATTAGGGTAAACGGGTCCTGCACAATATGTTCAACTTTAGACGGTCATTTCTCCCTCATCCGGACTCCGATTCGCTTGTTCTTGGTGGCGTTTCGAAGTTCTTTCTGTCTACTTTCCATCTATATATGATTCATCCACCAGTTCCAACTGATGATCAAGTTATTCCTATGATAAGATCAAGGGGTCCAACACCCTAATTTCCCCATGTACGACTTCGGGAATTTAGAAAATTCCCGAACGTTACAGAATACATATTGATAGTATTAATTATTGAACAAGGGTTGTGAGATAATTAATAACATTGTTTGATATTGCTTGTTAATTAGACAAGTGAAATAATTAAAGGACTTGCATAAAATGTAGGTTGTTTTAAAATACTTAAGCATTGCATGTGTGATGCTATGCTTATTAGGATAGAGTAGTTTTAGGTAGAACTATGTCTGGATCCGATCTTGTTAGAAACATTGTAGATGTTGTCTGATGAGTACGTAGGCAACTAACATCGGGTGATGTTGGCCCAATCCAAAAAATATTAATTAAATACTTTGCCCCTTTGGAAGCTTTTCTCTTGAAGGCGGAGAGGTCCCATTGTTGTTGTTATGGTTGTTTCGGTTTGGTTGGTTGTAGATTCTCTAGCCGTTGACAAGTGAGACAAGGAGGCGAGCACAAGATGAAGTTTTTTGTGTCTACAACCCCAATACGTAAGTATATCTTTAACATGAGAGTCAACTTGTTGTAATTTTTCAAATGGATAACGGACTTGTACTTAAATCAATAGGCTATTTTTATTAAAAATTTTCAAATGGGTAATAATATCTTATGATTTGATATTCATATTTGTGAACCCCACTTATCATGACTTGGATATTTTAGTCGATTGATTTGATTTGATTTAAAGAAAAAAATTTATTTCGTGATTTATCTCTTGTCCTTTAATTAAAAAGGGTTTTAAAAATCCGGGTCGTGACAGTGGGGCAACTTATCAATGAGATGTAAGAACTCTATTTTCCCCAAATCTCCCCCGCTGATGCTTCTAGCACCTATTTAGGCTATGACCTTATCTCCACCGTCTTTGATGTTTGGGTCATCGAACAACTCCCTCTTCTCCGGTGGCTACCTCTCTCATTGTCTTTTATCGGGTGAGCAAAAAACCCCCCCTCAACAAGCCATAAATATCTATTTATAAGTATGGGGATTAGGGCTCCTAATCTCCTTAGAAATTGCCTCCCCACTTTGGCCTCCTAATTATGCCCAAAAAATTGATTTTCATCACATTAATTAATCGGGTCTGTATAATAACAAACGGATAATTCACACATCTAATTCGGGTAAACAGACCCTGCACATTATGATCAACTTCGAATAGCTATATCTCCCTCATCCGAACTCCGATTTTACGTGTTCTTGGTGGCGTTTCGAAGATCATTATATTTACTTTCCATCATATAGGTCTCAGCCACCAATTCCAACCAATGGTCAAGTTATTCTCACGAAAAGGTCAAGGGGTCCAACACCCTAATTTCATGTGGTTGACTTTGGGAATTTAGAAAATTCTCGGACGTTACAAAACTCCTCTAGTTGCTGACCTTCAAATCTTCTCCTCAAGCCTTGAAACTTTTTCTTTCTACTTGCTTTGTCTTTGTCCTCTTCTAGTCTCCACATAAGTTGCTCTTGTTCTTTGACTTTAGCCTTGATCCTCTTCAACTCTCCTTTGAAGATTATTGCAACTCCTCTTTGATTTAGTATGTGCAAGACTCTTCTCTTAATTGTGTCTCAAGAAGTCACCATTAGCATTAGCATGAAGCTCAAAGATGATCTCCTCTTGGAAAACTATGGACAAGTATCTCTCCTTTTTCTCTATGAATTTCTAGGTTTTACTCTCTTTAATTTTGTGTTTACCTAGCCTTTAAATAATCCATCAAGTCGGTATAAGTGTTTGACTTCAAATAAGAATAAAATCTCTTCTGGAATAGCTTAAACTAGATAACTAACATAGACAACAATCAATTGTTTCATATCAATAGATCATTCACTATTTCAATTATGGTACAACACTCCAAGCAATCGATCTATTGATTTTGCAATCGATCGATAAACTCTAGGCTTAAAGTTACACAAACTGATTCAAGTGTCGATTGATCAATTGGTCCCATATAAATTGCACCGATCAATTTATTGTATAGTAAAATTCCCAATTTACCCTAATTCGGTCTAAAAATCCCAATTTCATTGAATTCACTCATTCTAAGCTAATCTAAGTGAATTGTGTATGTGAGTGTGTACAAATAACCTTGATCCTCTTCAACTCTCCTTTGAAGATTGTTGCAACTCCTTTTGATTTGGTGTGTGTAAGACTCTTCTCTCAATTGTGTGTCTCAAAAAATCACCATTAGCGCAAGCATGAAGCTCAAAGATGATCTAATCTATTAAATAAGTCCTAAGTGTTTGACTTCAATTAAGAATAAGATATCTTTAAGAATAACTTAAACTAGGAAACTAGCACAAACAACAATTGATCATTTGATGCAATGATCGATCATTCACTATTTCAATTAGGGTACAACATTGCAAGCAATCGATCTATCAATTCCGCGATTGATCGATAAACTTTTAGCTTAAATTCACAAAGGCTTATTCAAGTGCTGATCGATCAATTGATCCAACATAAATTGCAGCGATCGATTAATTGTACAATAAAATTCCCAATTTACCCTAATTCAGACTAAAATTCCCAAATTCATTGAATTCGCTCAATCTAACCTAATCGAAGTGAATTGTGCATGTGAGTGTGTGCAAATTAATCTTATACATTCAACACTACGTTTAATCTTCAACCTTGATCGAAAAAAACACATTTGCTCCTATTTTTCAAATCAATCAATTCTAAATCCATCTTGACCACAACTAAATCTAGTCAGATCCCTAGGACTAAAATATACATGAAGTTTTGATATTGTTTTGATCATCAAAATTAGTCAATTATAATACATATGCATGATATTTTCTTTCATTAATTGGTTGACAATTTGCTCCATATCGTAGCATTGATCCATAATGGATTATTTGTCACCCATTTGATATTCAAAATATACAAATGAAGTATTTATTCATATCTTGCTCCTCCACATTGTATTTGAATTCCAGTGTAGTCTAGATTTCTTTTGCTATATTTTTCTTCATATAAGTATCAAAAAGGAGATTCGATAGCATGTTGAGTATATGTCCCATGCAGAGAAGTTCATCTTCCTCCCGCTTATTCTGCTTTGCTATCGAAGTTTCTGAGTCTTCACATGTGGGGGTTGGAATAGAGTTCAAGTTATGATCAAGGATGTAGAAGATCTTCAACACTAGGATGAATTTCATCTTGTCTACCCAATGAGTGCAATTTGAACCATCAAAGCGGTCCAATTTCACTAAATCCTGGTTCATGATCTTCAGCGAAGCAAACTCTATGTCCAACGAAGAAGCCATATTGTTTCCTTAAAATTGTTTAATGCTTCACACTTGAAGAGTCTGAATTTGTAAAAAGAATACACAAAAATGCAACTTTGAATCATGTAGAGTACAACTTTCCTTAAGAAAATATTTGCCCCCTTTGCTAAACCAAATTGTTGAGGGGTTTTCAATTAAATTATTCTTCTACTATAGTCAGAGCCTTGTAAGATTTGCACTTAGCAAAAGTGAAGAATCCTCTTATTCTCTCCTCAAGGCTTTTATGAAAGAGTTGGTTAGATCCGATTTTGAGAAAACACACAAAATTGTAATAGAAAACATATACACATAGTATATTTATGTAAAACTATGTAGAAAAGACATCCCCTAGGAAGAGATATCAAAACCTTCCCAAATAAATGTTTTTAACAGTTAAATTATGAAAGGGTATAAGAAACAATCATCTGCAAACAATGAATAATCAATTTTTAAAAATGGAAAAATACGAGTAAAAACCATTTAACCAAGTGATAGGGTGATCAATCAGTTCACAAGCTGATCAATCGCTTGGTTACTTTCAAAATAAAAGCACCCTAACGATTGATCGGTTCTCAATCTGATTAATCATTTGGTTGTTTTCATGGAAAAAATATACCATACATTAAAAAAGAAAAAATAATTAACGATTCCCTCTGCCTATATTAATAATTCTATTTAAAAAAATAATAATTTTTATTGAATAATAAAACTCGCATCTAAGAGAAAGAGAAATAAGTTTATATACTTATTTTTAAGTACTCAACTACTTATATTGAATAAAATAAAGTTATTAATATAAAACAAAATTTTGTTGTCAAATAAAATTATTAATTTAAAATAAAAAAATATTAAAATAAGTTGAAAGGAATAGTTCAATTGACCGTTAGGATCAATGCACCCTTTTTGTTGTCCCAAAATATGGGGTTGATTAGCTAAGGTAACTACTCCCACCATAATTGGTAGGAGACAAGAGTGACGTGGCTAGCTTTGATGGGACACTCCCACCACACTTGGTGGGAGTGCACACCCAGCCAATTAGAATCCCAAAAATTGATTCTGTATAACCCATAATGGGGCTCCTCCACTCACTCTTCGTGGCACTGTACTCGTAGACAAGTAGAGCACATAACAATGTCCGAGCAATCTAGGGGTTTCGTATCCCGTAGGTTATGTCGTGGATGACTCCGCGTGGGTCTCTTAGAAAACTCCTCCTGTGGTGGGCCCCACTTCGAGTCGGACCCACCGGCTCAGAGCCATTCTGAGTTTTCCCGCCAAAAGCGAGCAATCAAAATCCCTTGTCCGTTTCTTCCCCGTTTTTAGCAACATTTTGAATTTTGATCTGGCAGCCATGGCGGAGGAGGCCGATCTCTACCGGCGGATCTCGGAGATCCTCAACGACTGCCGGCACTCCGACGCCGTCCACCGTCGCAAGCTCAAGGATATTTCCGCCCTCCGCTCGTCGCCCGGCTTCTTCCCCGCCTTCACCAAAGCCCTGGCACCTCTCTTCGACTTCGCCCGGAGGACCGCCTCCGCCGAGAGAGCGATCCGGTTCGGGTCTGTGTTTGCGACCCGCTGCGACGAGAAACAGCGTCACCATCCGGCCGAATCCTGGGCCTTCTTAGAGGAGCTTCTGCGTTTCCTTTTGACCCTATCGGGTTCCGCCAACAAAACTGCCCGTTTCCGATCCTGCCAGATCATTTCGGAGGTGTTTTTTCTTTCTTGTAATATTGTTTTCTTTCACGGGCATTTAATTTTTTGCTGTAATCGAAAAGAAATGATAGAATCTGCTAGTTTTTTGTTTTTCGGGTAGTGTAGTATTTGAATTTTTTTTCAGTAAATGCCACATACCTGTTAAGCGGTACAATTTATCTTTGTACCCATTGCCTCTGTTTTCCCTTTCTACATTTGTATTTGTCTAGATTTAACCATGTTCTGTGGCTGTTTTTTTACTACAAATATAAAAATGCTGTTTTTCTCTATTGTCGTTCTTTTATACTCCCTCCAACCCATATTAATATCTACATTTTAAAAAATAGTAATTTTTATTGAATGGTGAAACCCACATCTAAGAGAAGTACAAATAAGCATATCATACTCTTTTTTAACAAAATGGAGCTATTAATCTGGAACATCTTTTTTTACCAAATGGAGCTATTATCTAAGGACGGAGGAAGTATTATTTTTTACTGTTTTGTAAGTGAGATTGTTATTAAAGGTGGGAGGAGGGATTAGTATTAAGCAACGCTACATTGACTCATTTTTCTCCAATTATGTCCTTTCTTGCCTTTTTTGGACTAGGGAGAACATATGGCAATTAGAAGATAATCTGGGAGAAGAGTCTCTCTTGTATTTGTTTTCATGTTAGGAACTATTATTCAATTGGAAATGCATATTGGTCATTTTGTGATTAAGGGCTCAATTAGTTTATGTTCATAACAGGCATCTTAGTAAATTGGGATGAAATTCTGACTACTGATTATTGTAGTGAACCTACAAAACAAGGCATGGCGATTTTCTGAATTCTAAAAGTGTTCCGTTCTCATTAAACTAAGACACACAAGATGCATGTTGTCTTAGCAGATCATTATGCAGTTGCCAGATGATGCAGAAGTGAGCGATGAGCTCTGGGACGAGGTGATAGATTCCATGAAGCAGCGAGTGGATGATAAAGTACCTATTGTTAGGATTTTTGCTGTTCGTGGGCTTTCCCGCTTTGCAAATGATGTGGAGAATGGTGGTGATATTGTTCACTTATTTATTCAGGCTTTGCCTCTTGAACCTAGTGCAGTGAGTTGCTTCTCTCTTGATTGGTGTAACTTGACATTATTTCTGTTATTGTTACCATCATATTCTATGTGGCGTAGATGGGAAATAACAATTGCAAAACTTATTTGATTGCTGCCTATGTAGCGGTAACCACAGTTTTTTCCTACTTTTTACTCATATAAGTAGTTTTGCACTCTAAACAACAAGCTGACTTGTGCCACAATATTGTCTGGCCCTTAATCTTTTAAAGTAGAAGTGTAGAGCTGCCCTGCTTGATATCTTCTTCTGCCTTGTCTCTCACTGTTTTCACTCTCTTCCAAGTTCCACCTCTATTGTCATCGTTGTCTCAGCTATTTGGGCCAGCAACAGGGTTTCTTTATCACCATTTACTTGGCATACATAAATAATACAATACTAATTTATGAGAAGGCATAATGGAAAATTTTAATGCTTGATGCCCTTCCTTCAGCAGCCCTGTAAAGAGTGAATACTGAGATAAAAGGTTTACGACAGTCATCATCATATGCCTTTCTTAGTATATGCAGTTGGCTTCATGATAAGATAGTTGCTTAATATTAAATGATAATTTCCAACATAAATGTCGGAAACTACATAAATGATTGGCTTATTACATAAAAGAATGATATAATGTTTTATCTCTTTGGTTTTATATATTTTTTTATTACTTTTGATTGTAGAAACCCAACTTTTTTGTTTGATGATAGTTATATACATGCAGGAAGTTCGTAAAGCATTGGTTTTATCCTTGCCGCCATCCAATGCCACATCTACAATAATAATAGAACGCACACTTGATGTGAGTGAATCTGTTCGCAGAGCAGCTTACTGTGTATTGGCTAATAAGTTCCCCCTCCAAAGCCTCAGGCATGTCTTAAACTATCATATAAAGTTATTATGTCATGTAACAATATTTTTTTTATTTTTCTTGGGTTCTGGTTATTCTGCAATTAACATAGTAATTAGGCTCACAGTTTTTACAAAAGAAAGCAATTGGGTGCCTGACATAACATTCAACTAATTGAACAATTATATTTGGTGGTCTTTATTTCCAGGCAAAAAATAGCATTGTGTCTTTGAAAAAAGTGTAAAGATAGCCTCACTTATTTATGGCAACTATGTTTAGAAAGGAATTGATTGAGGTACACCAGCATGACATTTTACTGATTAAGCATCTTTCTTTCATGGTCTTTTCATTTGAGTAAAAATAGCAGCATAACTTTTGAAGAAGCTTGTATTCAGATTTGAATATATTTTAGTTTGAAAATGTTAATGGCTCGTAAAGCTACCGATCAATGGTGGATCAATAATTTTAAAATCATTCTACAGAAAGGGCGACCAAGGGTAAACTGTATGGTTGAAGGACTTGGCTTGCATAAGTCTGTTTATACTTTCTTCATTGTGGTAATATTTAGGTTCTACTCTAACCACTGAATGATGTCCACTATTCCTGCTTTATTCAAATGATTGCATTGCCTGCAGCATCAAACAGAGGACTCTTATTCTTCAAAGAGGTCTTGCAGACAGATCCCAATCTGTTATGAAAGAGTGTTTGAAGTTATTGAAGGATGAGTGGCTAACTAAATCATGCGGTGGAGATCCTGTTGCACTTCTTAGATACCTAGACGTGGAGACATATGAGCATGTGGGGGAGGTTGTGATGGAGATCCTTCTGAAGTCGGGGATAGTCCAGATAAAAGATGGTCAGAGTATAAGAAACTATATTATGTCAACGGGTGATCAAATTGAAGGTTTGATGATCTCTAGCTATTATTAAAATCAAGTATATAATAGGTTATTAGTAGCATATCTTAAATCTGTTTCAGATTTTGATTACTGTTGGAACTGAAGCACATTAAAGTTTTTAAATTGCATATAAGCATAGATTGAATGGCAGTTGCTTTTTAAAAAAATATGCTAGTGTTGCATGTTCTTGATAGGGAAATGTGCTTCAAGAATTCAGTTACTGGAACCAGAAGTTGCTTTGTATTGGAGAAAAGTTTGCTGCTACTTGCAGTCTGAAGCTCAGGTTACTCTCTTGCTCTCTCTTCCTCTTCCTATCAGTGTGCATGTGTGTGTGTCTATGTAAATATATATGAATCTCATTTATTTTAAAGGAGTGAACTTCTTTTGGTTGAGTTTAGTTTGACATAAATGTATATTAAGCATTTGTTAATTCTGGTTATCCTAAGTTTTGATAATAGGTCTTATGGCTTCTTCCTTTTCAAGTTGTTCAATATTTTACAATGTCTTTGTTCATGAATTGGTATTGATGTTATCCTTCATCAAAGTGTTAAACAAAGACATGTTAGTGAATCTTTAAAGGATGTGAAGTGAAGCGAAATTCACCAAAATGTAACACATGCCATTCATTAAACCCTGGTTTCCAATGAATAGATGTGTTATGAAGCAAATCTTCACAGTGTAATGCGGAAGACGTGCATTAGACTTGCTGTCATATTTGGCATTTGTCTGAAATACAACTATTAAAACCATGTTTCTACCAAAAAATAACTTCTGACAACATGGATAGAGCACATGAAAGGAGCACAAAAATTGAAGTAGAAATTTAAGAAAGTAGAATACAGAAATCTAGGAAGTGTAAGTGTGCATGTAGTGGTTTATGTAAATCACAAGGAATCTAGGAAGTACAGATGTGCCAAAATAGGTGCAGTGTCCATGTCATATATGGCTGCCTACATGTCCTACCTTTCATATCAGACACCAACTATAAATTACTTCATCCAATTTTCTCTAAGATAAGCATTAAGCAAATGTCACATGACTTGGTGGTATGTGCTTTCCGCTCAAACGATCAAGTAGAACTGTTCCAAAGCTATATATTACACTTTATGGTATAACTCTGCCTACAAAAATGAGCATTTGTAACTGCATTTCAGACATATAGGTACATTTTCCATTGTAATCAAGCTTCTAATACAAAAACTAACCTAAAGAATACCTAAAAATATAGGAAAAAAAGTATTTTTTATACACGCATCCCCTTGTATCGTATCTTATTTTTTTAAATTGTTGTATCCCTCTACCTGTATTGTATCGTATCTGTATCTTGTGTCAGTATGAGTGCTTCCTTGCAAGGAATGGTTGGTAATGAGAAATTTTAAATCAGCCACTTATAGAAACTCCAAGAAAAGCAACTCTAGTGGTGCAACATACAAAACTTTTAATTTACTAGGATCTATATTGTAGAACTTTCCATGCATAAAAAGAATAAAATATGTTTCTAGTTCTACCATCATGTATCTGGTCGCTGCCACTTTTGGGGACAGTTTCTTGTTTGGAGACTCTTTACATTTTATTGGAAATTTGCTTCAAAATAATTGACCAGAAAGAGAATTTCATATCATATTATTATATAAAGCAAATTGGGTAACTATAGAATTTTAATTTTTTGGACTATTTTACCCATGTTTTTTACCTTTAATTCTTAGTTTACCTAAATTTTCGATATCTTTATGTTCTTTAAGACAAGTTTGAATTAATAGTAAGTTGAGGATATATTAGTAAAATTATTTATTTAGATTCTTTTAGATGTGTTGCCACATGTTAATATAATAATATAATACTAGAGGCTAATATGACATGAACCTTATTTTTTAAGTTATGTTAATTTTAACTTTGTAATGTTATATTTTACACTCCCGAACTCGGATTTGCACACCGTTGGTATCATTAAAAAGCTGTCAACGAGCTCTATCAAATGGGATCCCACATGGCTATATTTTTTCAAACTTTTTTGTGAGCCTCACTTATACAACACACTTTTTAATAATAATCTCTTTTATTTTTGTTTATATTATACATGTTCAGATTCTCATATTAATAATGCCCTTTAAAAACTCTTGAATAGCTCTATCAAATGAGATTCACCGCCAAACTGATCTGAACACCAACTATGATATAATATTTAGCCTATGAGATTTGGACTCACACTTATCTACTATTATGAGTGTATATGGGTCAATACATACTTTATTTTTTTTATCTAATATGTATATGCGCACATTATTCGTGTGCATTCTTGCTAGTTATATATAAAATTGATTGGATTTATTGAATCTGAAACATTACTAACCTTCTAAAAATAGTTGGTTTCTGGATTTATTATATCTTGCCATATGTTTGACCCCTTTCTTGATGAAAATCTTTCACTGTGCACAAGTATCCTCAAGCAGGAAAATTTCCTTTATATCTGAACTTATTGATGTTGATTGTGAAGGCTAAAGGCTCAGATGCAGCAACAACCAGTGGGAACGAAGCTGCTGTTTATGCTGCAGAAGCTTCAGAGAGCAATGACCTTTTGGAGATTATTCTTCCTTCAAATATTTCAGATTATGTTGAATTAGTCAAAGCTCATCTTGATGCAGGTAGAACCAAAAGCAAACTGTAAATTTTTTAACACAGTGAATTACACTTGTATCTTTTGTTTCCTCTCTCCACGGATATCATGTTTCCTATATTGATTTCTTTGTGAAATAACTTCTATACATTTTTGTAAATCTTTGACCATAGATTTTCCTATCTTCCTATTTATTTTATCATTTTTCCTAATCAGGCATATATCATAAAATTAAAATTTTAAAGTGTTTATATATGTAATGTATATATATTGTGGTATGCATATTACATTTGCCATCTTTTTCTATGGAAACAAGTACTGGCCAGTGAGGCAAAATATTTAACTTATTTTTTATTCAGGACCAACTTTTCGGTTTACATCTAGGCAATTACTATTGCTTGGGATGATGCTGGACTTTTCAGATGCTACAGTTAGGAAAGTTGCTAGCATCTTTGTGGAAGAACTTCTATGCAGGCCTCTTGAGCATGAAGGAGATGAAGGACATGAAGTCCTTATAGGAGATGGTATTAACCTTGGTGGAGACAAAGATTGGGCCAGAGCAGTTTCAGAGTTGGTAAGAAAAGTTCATGCTTCAGTTGGAGAATTTGATGAAATAGTTACTGGAATTATACAAAAGCTTGCTGGGCCTTGTCGAGAAAGAGCTGCAGACTTCACGGAATGGATGCATTGCCTTGCAGTAATAGGTTTGTACTTGGAGGCTGTGAAATCCCTTCGGAACTTGAAAGGAAAGACCGTTGAAGCTTCTGAGATACTTCACTCTTTATTGCTTCCAGGAGTAAGTCGGCTCAGTGGCTTTTCTTTACACATTCCATAATAATCATTGAGAACTAAACTGTTGAAAAATACATTGGAGCTGTTAAATACATTCGCAGAATTTACTGTCACAAATAAGGTGTTAATAGTGGAACTATTGGACAAAATGAGTGAGTCTATCCTTTGAAAGAGTTCCTTGTGCTTAATACTAAATTTTTTATTGCATCCTACACCTTATTCCATTCTTGATATACAAATCTTTATTTAAATCATTGAAGTGCATGGACTTTTCAGTCATAGAATGTCAACATGAACTTATTGCATTGTTATACATGTAATTGGAGGGCATCTATCTGTTTGTACCATTTTCTTTTGCTTTTTTATTTATTTATCGTGACCTAAATTGCGTGCAGGCAAAACATACTCATACAGATGTTCAAAGGGTTTCTATAAGATGCCTTGGCCTCTATGGCTTGAGGGAGACTAATTTAAGTGAAGAAGTAGTGAGACAATTACGTCTTTCCTTTATTATTGGTTCCACTCCAGTCCATATCATGGCAAGTAAGGCTCTTCTTGATCTTGTCTTGTGGCATGGACCTGATGAACTTGATAGAGCTATTGGATTAGATCAATCATCCCACTCATATCATGAGACGAAGTCTTTTACTGTGTTGAATTTAGTTGATTTTGATGGTGACCCAAAGGTGGGAGTGCTTGATCTTCTTTTTTCTGGACTCAATAGAGATGATTGGAAAGAATGTGCAGAAACAGATGAGGAGGAGACTCTGCAAGCAATTTTAGGGGAAGGATTTGCAAAAGTTCTTCTTTTAAGCAGGAACTATCCTAGTATACCTGTTTCATTACATCCTTCACTATTGGGGACACTCGTGAAGTTGTATTTTAGCAATGAAACTAAGAATTGGCATAAGTACGTGCTTCTTTTTACATGACATTATATTTGTGGTCAAGTAATATATTTGTGTTCAAGTATTATGGCTAAAAGTGTCCGAATTTTTATGTTAATCAGGTTCAGACAATGTTTATCGGTGTTTTTTGAGCATTATCCTGCACTCTCAGCAGAACATAAGGCAGACAACGTCCACATTATCTTCTTGTATTCTTGTTTACTTCTAATCTTTGCCTACTAACAATGAGCTTTCCATGTGCATGCAGAAGTGCATATCCAAGGCATTCATTCCTGTTGCACATTCTATTTGGCCTGGCATTTTTGGTAATCCAGGGGGAGCACCGGTAATGATATCAGCTCAACGAAAACTTGGAACCCAAATATGCCGTTTTATGCTACAAATGATGCAAGCACCACTTTATCCAAAAGCGTCCAAGGAAGACCCAAGTAGTGAGAGGGTTTTAGAAAGCTCCAATATTTTAAGTGAACTTGATATGGAAAGTGCAGAGGAAGGGCTTGCCATTCGTATTGCTGCGGAGGTAATTGTGATTTTTTTGTATCACAATGTTCGTGGCTTTTTCTTTATGTAAATAGAAAAAAAATGGGGTTCTAGTTTCTCTATGCAGCTTTCTCTTAAATATGCCTGAGGTATATGTGCCACACATGTGGGCAAGTGAGGCTCACAGTTTATGAAGCTTGTGTTTAAAGAATTTTTTCTTTTCATAATTTCAGGTGATTAGCTGCCCCATGAAGAAGAGTGGCGCTGGGAAGTCATACATAATTGCGTTGTGTAAAATAGTTGTGTTGTTACATTTCCGACCTTCAGAGCAACTAGCTATCAAGTGCATGAGAGCACTTCTGCCTCAAATGGTTGAATTTGTATCAGGAGATACTGAAGTCCTTAAGGAGTTAAGGAGAATTTCGAGGCATCTTAAAAGTTTAGATGAACATCCCAATGAAGAGCTCTCCCAAGATCAAGCCAATATCATATTCGGTAGCCTCTGATATCATAATCTTTTGATTTATGTTTTCTATTTTGATGATTGAAACACACTTTTGCTTACTCGGTTTAAATTCTCCAACAACTATCTGTTGAGAGGAATCAAACTGGTGCGTACCATAGTTCATAATATCAGTTATAATAGATATATAGGTGACCTAGAGATAAGAAATATCCCTGTTATATTGGAGATATTGGGGGAAAAGATATAGGTGAACCAAAATGACGTTTTTTGCATGTATATTGTTAATCTAAGCATATATTAACATCTAAAGCCTTAAATATTATCTCGAACAATCGTAACACCATGTGAATACACTGACTAATAAAAACTATGCTCATCACAAAGAAATCTAATGACTAACAATATGGAAGAACAAGTTGATGATACTTAGGTTAGCGATAACTGCTTCTTGGAGGGTTTTCACTATTCTAATATGAAATTAGAAACACATAGGATTAACTCTGTGGTTTTATGGTAAAAGTTCTAAACACATAGAAAAGATCTACCAATATCCAAATGGTGAGCAGCATGAAAAAACAGAGAATGGAATGAATTATGAGGTCACATTCTTGATGGAGCAAATTGGAAGGTCAAGAGCATGGTACGAATTGGAAGGCCTAGAGCATGTGACGAAATATCTCATAGAGGATATCGTCGCACGAGAACATGTCTCAGAGACTACCTAAGAAAAGTTAAGACTAAGATGAAGTCCAAATGGTGAGCCGTATGAAAAAATACAGAGAATGGAATGAATTATGAGGTCACATCCTTGATGGAGCAAATTGGAAGGTCAACAGCATGGTATGAATCGGAAGGATAAGTGCATGTAACGAAATATCTCAGAGGATATCGTCGCAAGAGAACAGGTCTCAGAGACTACCGAAGAAAAGCTAAGACTAAGATGCCATGTTAGAGCATAGAGAAAAAGAGAAAGGTCGCCGGAGAACAAATATGAAAAAGAAAAAAAGCATACATTTGTTCCTTGGAAGGTTGTCGTCACCGGAGAATATGTGCAATTTTCACTGGAGTACTTATTTGTCTTCGCCAAATTGTCACTGAGAGCATAGAGAAAAAGAAAGAGGTTGTTGGAGAACAAATATGAAAAAGAAAAAAACATACATTTTTTCCTTGGAAGGTTGTCGTCAGCAGGGAATATACGCAATTTCACCGGAGTACTCAACTGTCGTCGTTGGATTGTCACAGGCCTCATTGTGAGGCCTAAGTAGGGGTGGTAAGACCAGCAGGGAAGGAAATATAAGTCGAGAAATAAAGATATATATGAGATCTATTGCAAACTATGGAGCGTGTACAGTCAGCCACACGCACGAAAAAAAAGACAACAGAAACAAGAAATGCAGATTTTAACATGATTTGACAATCTTGCCTACGTCCACAGCTCGTACTAAATTCAGTATTTTCAAAGATGATTTTTACAAAAAAAACACAGGATAAAGCTTTCAACCTCTAAACGGCCATGCGTCCTAGATGCTAGAGTAATTTTGTTTGTCATTATTGTATATGTTTAGTCTTTAGTGTTGTGTCTTGTTGTATAGAGGGTAGTTCTGAAACGGGAAAATTTCTCTATTGCTGAAAATAAAGGAAGAGAATACAACTAAGAGAGTCGTACCTAAGAGTCGTACCTGCCTCTAACAGAGGTCTGGTTGTCACTTACATGCTCTTGACTATAATACCCTGCACTGAGGGTTAACCAATGACTATCAAGTAACAAACATAAAAAACTAAAGTACCCTCAGTGCAACAAACAACAATAATGACGAGCAATACTATTCCCAACACTAGCAACTTTATATACACCCAAAAAATTAGGGAACAAATTACATAATTAAAAAGCCTTAAAGTACCCTTTTGGGAAGTGTTTTATATGCTCCGCCCTGATAATAAGCCAAGCCTAAGGACAAATAAATACCACACAGGCATTCTTACGCTTAGCTCACAACAAGCAAATAGCATAAAAAACGCTTCGTATATATGCTATTGATTGGTCTCAGCGGTCGACTTGTCCATCAACCGGAAGATGTTCTAAAAAGCTACTGTGAACATCGGTTGAAGATGCTTCACCCAACAGTTCACCAGTCACTTCAACCCTTGGGCTATTTGTCTTAGCAGTCAATCTACTTCCTGGTCCAGCTACAGGTCAACCTATCGTTTTGACGAGTGGAAACAGTAAGTTTCTGTTGACACCAGTCGAATCTTCTTTAATGAAAAGTTACCGGTCACTTCGAACACCAGGCAGTTCGGGCTTTAATATACCCAACACTAGTGTGCTGCATGCCGTTCCCTTAGGGGTAGTAATTATACAAGCTTCAAGTATTTTGGCAGTAAGGTAATATCTTGAAGTTTCTTCATGAAATGCCTTCGCATGAGAGTTGATTATTGGTTCATTTCAGAAGAGATTCATCTTAGGAGCGTCGATCACTTAGTTCTATTCAGTTGAAGATGAACTGATTGTTTGAGTTAGTTTAGTTGATTAGGATTTGTAGGTGAAAGACTTTCTATGGTTGATAACTGGATACAACGTATACTAACATGGTGAAGTGCTTTACCTAAATGTATTCTACATAGAACTTATTTTGAAGATTTATTGAACTACACAGGCAAGCTAGGACTGGATATCAATCTTGCCTCTGACTGTTCGTCATTGTCGATACCACCGACCCCAGCCCCAGCTCCCCGTTCGACTCGAGCTGCTTCTACGAGGAGACGGGCTAGACGTGAAGATGTTTCTACTGATGAAGAAGATGTGGCAACTGTTTCCTCTCTTCCGGTTACTCCAAATGTGATAGCACCCAGGTCTCAGAGGGCTAGCAAGACTGCTGCTATGAGTAGGATAGCAGGTGAAGGCTCAGAGTCAAGTGGTGAAGAAGAGGACTCAGATGTTACTTCAGTTAATAGTTCAGAGGCGTCTGAGGGTTTTTAAGATCGAAATTTGTCAATTATTCGCTGGTTGGACGCGTCTAGCCTGACCGGCTCCCTGACTTAGATCCTCGTGATCAGCCCACATAGGGCTCTGGACATAGTATATATCTGAACATATATAGAAGGCAGTTCGTGATTTATGCCTTCTTATGCACCATAATGTCGGCTGGTCACGGCGGGGTTCTAACTACAGTTGGTCATGAAAACATTTTTCATGCAGGTTTATACATACATTTTCCAGTAAGGGTTTAATAGATTTGAATTCACGAACTAATTACTAAGAAATGTAATTTCAAAAATGTTTAGATTTTAGCAGGTTTTCTGATGTGAGCAATCAGATGGACAACAATCGATTTATTTCTAAAGCTTTAGTTGCACTGCTTTATAAAGCAGATTGAGGGACGACAAAATTTTTATATTTTGCCTATTTAACCCATGTTTTTTACTTGTAATTCATATTTTACCGATCTTTTAAATTTAATTTAACAATCTAATTTTTACAAAATTATAATGTTATTTGAGGATATTTTGATAAAGTTATTTACTTAGATTTTTGTCATGTGTTAACCTAGTATAGGTCTTACATTTTAGGCTATATTAATTTTAACTGTAAGATTATATCTTGTGCTTGCAAACTTTGTTATATGTATTTTTGGTATTGTTAAAAAGTTCCGAAGGAGGTCTAATAAATGAGTTCTCATTTGAATATATTCGTTTGAACTTTTTTGTAGTTCCCATATAAACACTATTTTCTTGTTAATAAATATATATATATTTTTTATATTATATATGTTTGGATTCATGTATTTTTTTTCTTTTAAAAAAATCTCGATAATCTCTAATTAAATGAGATCGATCTCAATTAAGACAAATAATACGGAATGGCTGCAAGCCTAGCCAATAAATTTACGGACTTAGGCCTTAAAAAAATTGGATAGTGGGCTAGACTGGACCTTAAAACTGAAAGCTCGTAATTATTAGGGCTGGGCCTGAGCTTGGGTAAAAAGTATGAAAAGCCCGGTCCATAAAAGTAAAGCCCATTAACTTACAAATTCTTAGCCTTCAACTCCAAACCCATTTACATAAGCCCAACTCTCAATCCAAATCTCAGCCCGAGCCCATTTGCCTCACTTGATAAACAAAACCACTGAATGCACTGAAGTGAAGGCCCATAGGTAGCCTTTCTGTTAAATTTACCAAAAGAGTAGGAAAAGCTCCATGTTCTTCAGAAGGTGCGATTCTTGTAAAAACTACAAACTCTTAAATACAACTGTGGTCTTAGTGTGACTTGCAGCGCGATCTTTTTCATTACAAATTTCTATTGCAGTAGTATATGTCATTTTAGTTATTTTTTTATAATTATCTATCGATGGTATGTTTTTCTGTGTAATAATATCTTATTATAAGCATAAAAATGCATTTGCATAGCGTAGTAGGATTGACTTACAGATTTTGGCTAAGTCTATATTGCAGTAGATGTTGATAATGGATTATGGAAAGCCCGAAAGCCTGTGGACAGCCTGCGCCTGAATATAGGCTGGGCCGGGCCAGAGTTATACTCTAGAGGTTAGAGCCTGGTTTGGTTTTTAATTTGATATTCAATTTTAGAGCCGGGCTTACCCATTGGTCATAAATATAAATATATCATTGTTTAATATGTATTTTAGTTTTATCTAATTTATATAGGAAAAGTTAATATGAGTCTGCGCCCGGGCTCATTGGGTCGTCGGATATAAATCCGATAGCCGAATGAGCCCAGGTGCATGCCGACATGCGTGAGCCCGGGCTCATATAAACGGGACTCAATTTATATTTATATGTAATAAGTATACATTTTTACTAGTTTATTTAATTCTAATTGCTTCCACGCTGTAGGGATGTTGAACTGTAGGCTACAAAATTAAGACCATCTTTGGCTGTTACAGAAGATAATAATGCCCTACTGAATAAAATTATTGTATTAAAAACCAACTCGACCCGGCCAATGAGCCAGGTTTGACCGGGCTCAATCGACTTTTCAGGCTGGGCTATTTTCTAGTTAAACTGAAGTTTTTCTCTTTTGAACAACTCGATTTATGCTCAGTTAAATTGGGAAAACCCGAACCGAGTCTCCAATCCGAATTTTGGCCGTATCAATTTTTAAAACACGGTGCTGAGGAGAGAAAATGGTGACATGCATCGAGTTACTTACATAGGTGGAAATAGGAATGCCCCATAGCAATTCACGTATGCTTAAGATGGCACCCACAATTTCGTTAACAAAATTTCTGCTTATACTTTTGCCTTATTAGCTGATCCCATGGGACTATACGCCCAATCAGGGCTTTCTTAGGAACAAAGATGTTTGAACTTTGAGGGAGGGAGGAGGGTGCTGTGGCATAGAGATCCACCACAAAGCCACAACCATAAGCATAAGTTTGCTTATAAATTAGTCTCATTTTAAAATTTAAGTATATTATTGGGAAAAAAATTGAATAAGCTTGGGCTCACTTTTGGTAGATTTTGGTAGTTCTCTACGTACAAATTAAGAGAATGGATCGAATAATCTTTCTTTATGAGAGATAGAGAAAAACTTTTTTTATATGGGACTACCTTCTCATAATTAATCAAGATTACTCTTTATAATTTGGGGTGAATAGCTGTGATTAATGAATTTTAAAAACCCTTTAATTAAATGAAAAAATGAAGATAACAACTTGGAATTTATTAAAATAAAAAGAAAGAAAAATTGTTAGAAAAAGTGGTTACAACTTTCAAGTTTAGGAAAAAAAAAGAGGAAACAAAGAAAATTCTTCTTGAATATGAAAGCTCCTTTGTAAGAATTCTTTTTCCTTCTTGTATACTATTTATCTTCTAATTCTTCGAACTTCTTCAACTTTCAAAAGGTCAAGGCTTTTAGAATTTCTGAACGTCTTTTGGTTGGTGATGGATTTCTAGATTTCTTTTTAAGGTTCCTTAGACTTGAAAGTTAAAATCCTCTCATTATGAAAACGAAGAGGTATTTGTAATATTGAAGTTGTACGGTTAATCAAAGTAGTGGAGGGTGAGTTGGAAGGATAGTACGCAGGAAGTGGAGAATGAGTTAGTAGGATGGTTGGTGGGAACCAAATTAATTAGTAGGGAGTGTAAGAGAAGTTCAGGCATTATACCTTTAACTTGGTCCCTTCCACTTCATCAATCTTTTTACACATCAATTTTTTTTTTCTAGTTTTACCATTTTATTCATTCATTTTTAATTTTATTTCTTTATTTTATTTTATTTTATTTAGAGTAGGGGATCACGAGCTTCATGGCTCTGACTTAGTCTTCTCACTCTCTATGTGGGGCCCATGGGAGTTTTTTACATAATCTCTTTACTTCTTTTTTTCTTCTTCGAATTTTAAGTTCTTTGAAATTTAACTTTTTGCATTTTTAGCCATTTTGGTCTTTTATGGCTAAATAAGTTTTTTAAACAAGACTTATAGTGGGGTCCACGAGTGTCACTTCCTCTCTTAGCCAATTTAGCAGTTGTAGTTATCTTTGAGTATAAAGGGGCCTCATTATGTCCTCACATAAAACTTTTATTTTTTTATTAAAAGTCGTAACTCATCCCAACATGTGTAGGATTAGATTTTACTTATTCTTTTTTTTCCTTTGGACTTTGTGTACTTTAAAAACTTTGTCTTTTTTTTTTAAGATTTAGTCTCATTCAGAGCTAGTTAAACTTCAAAATCTTGGCCTTTAGAATTTTGACTTTTTTTTATGTCAACACTTACGTGCACTAGTGTGATCCCATGTATCTTGATCCGACTACAAAAGGGGGTGGGTGATGATTCTAACATGCTTGCCCCTTTAGTTATGTGTGTCGTCTGCTAAACGTAACAACCTACAAAGCCCAGGCTCATGCTAACACATATGAATCTAAGCTCATACAAACGAATACAAATGTAATAAATGTAATGTAAATCAGAGTTTATACATCAAGCTACTGCAAAACAAAGTTGGGTATTAAGATACCAAACACCTACTTATCATCATGACTTTATTACAGTTCAAGTTTTTTAAGAGAATCAGATTTGAAAATACATATCTGAACATTTATTTTAGAAGTGGGTGAAAAATTTGTGCTTAAAAGTACAAATTAGTTCCTGTACTCAAGTTTCTATCTCACCTTTCATTTGAAATCAAGGGTCATCAAAGCACCCATTCTAACTCACCCTAATTCTCCACTTACGGCAGTCAAAACTTGAGCCAACTTGTTTTCCCAACTTTATAACTTGACCTAACCCTATATGGCACCCTATTAATATGAAGGTTAGGTTGGGTAATTACTGATTAATCCACCTAAACCCATTTATGTGAGTCTTTTTATTTTCCACACCCACCCCAATTTGTGTCTTACAAGGATTTGCTTTCTTATTGTTGATTAATTTTCAAACTTAAATTAAAATATCATGTCCAGAATCTATCTAGAGTCCAACGCATAAAGTAAATATGCATAAGATACACTTAATGTTTATTGAAATCATGAACTTGAGATTGTTAAAATAATCTTTTATTACTTGCATAACTTGACTTAACCCAAGTAGGGTTAAGGTTTACATGTTTAACCTTTTTAATTAAGAGGTCGAGTCTTAATATAACTTTTTAAGGTTAGAGTCAAGGCCAACCCAACCCAACCCTTTTGATGGCCCTATCTCCACTCTCTTTCAACTCTCCATGCCTTCATTCTACATGTCCTTCCACTCCAACTTGTTGTCTTCAACCTCCGTGGTCTCTATATGCCTGACATTATTCACAACAACTTCAATGGCTCTATCCTATTGGGCCTCCCCGACCTCCACCTCTACCTCCTCCCCATCTTCGACACCTAGAACCATAGCTTCTCTGGCTGCCTCCCCACAATTTCTCAAAGCTCCATCAACTGGGGCCCTCAACCTCAATGGCAACTACTTTGATAGTACATGACAACTTATGTTTCCCTTGCAATGAGGAAAACTACACTTTGAAGTAAATAAAAAGAAAAAAAATCCACTATGAGGATGAGATTGTTGGGAGTGATTTATGGTTTGAGGATTGTGGTCATGGAAGGGAGCTCATCTAGTAGTGATTGTGACCTTAATTAATGGGATGGTGGAGCATGGAATGGGAAAAGACGTTCACGGTAAAGGAGGGGAAAATAAAAAGAATTCCTCTTTTCATCTATAGAACACATTAGAAGTATTTTTCTATGTATGATTCATTACATAAAGTATTTTATATAATGTTATTGAATCTTTGGTATTTATGTGGAGATGATAATTACCTATTTGTTTTGCAAAAAAAATGGAAAAATGTATGGGTAACTCTTTAGTGTAGGAATTGTGTTTTTTTTTTGCAATATAACTTGGAATAATTCTCATAATATACAAATATAGAAGGTATTCCTCCATGTAATTATACTTGGGATCTTCACGTTGTAACAAATGTTGCACATTTTTTTGTGTGATGTTAGTTGCATGGTGGTTTAGTGTGATTTTTATTCTTTTGTAAGCATTATTATATAGCACATCAGTGAGATTGATGTTTATGTTTTAAGTACATGCAACACCAAAGTAGACATGTACTCAAGGGAAATACCTAAAATGTGCTCATGTCTATTGAAATTGCCAAAGTTGACATGCACATATGTGAGCCTACCCACACATGTGGGAAAATGACATAGAATACCCCTGACATCTTTCTCATGTTCTTGCAACCAAAATCAACTGGGGGGGTGCGCAAAGATCTAAACAGAGCATTGCTCCCCACTGTCACGCCCCCAAATTTGCACATGTGAATGAATGTTTTGTAAAATAAAACATGCAATGGAATGAGTTGTACCCTGGGTGTGACATGAGTAGAACAAGAGAATTAAAATGTGTGATCAAATCATGTCTTAGAAACCTTTCAAGGGCATGAGTACCCATTTTCACAATCGAATGTAATTGTCTATCATTACACCACCTTGAATACAAGCTGAAACAAATGACATACCTTTGTGCCTACATTTTACTCTTACTAGAGATTAGAAAGATACCTATGAAGTTGTCATCAATTCTACGTCCTTCCTTACCCTAGTTGCAAATATCTTCCACTTGCATTGCACCTACACCACAAGGATGCTGAGTATACACACTGAGATGGCTAAACAAGAACCCAAATAAATAAAACATTAATAAAATAGAATAAATCAATTAACAAAATAGAATAAATAAATTCATTCTGTCATACTCCACTTAGCCTTATCATATAAAAGAATAAACAACTAACCTCTATGGCAACTTTAAGGAGATCTCCATGACTCACTGAAATGTGTGCCACTACCCTAATCAACTTCAGAATATGACTAAAAACTCTTGCCCACTCCATCCATGTCCTAAAGCTACGGCCTACAAGGGCTCACATACCCAAATGGTTGAGACTCCTAACTTCATGATAATTAAGACCTCATTTATTGCACTGCGCTGGGTCATTCATCTTTTAATACTAACCCATTCGAACCTACTCTCGGGTCAATAAAGCATCTCTATTAATAGAAATCCCAAGCCTTTGGTATCTATGTAGCTAAAAGGACTCACTTTGAAGTTAACAAAACACTAGGCCCATATGTCCTTGAGTGTCGAATGAAATGGTTAAAGAGATATTTACACATTACAAGGATAGAACATAGGGTTTGTATACCCCACTATCATATATGTAATCCTATCATGTAAATTGTACATCCATCATACATATAAATTATGTTATTATATATCTCATGAATAGCATATGCAATAGTAAAATATGTGCTTGAAAATCATAAACTGAACTGATGTACCATCGGTAGACCTTCTACCCAAACTAAAAGTCTTTCAACCTCTACCCAAACTAGAAGTTTTTTTTAGAAGATTGTTGGCAACTAAAGTCCTTTGTGTTTTTCCCTTTAAGCTTGAACTTTGTCTTCTTCACTAGCACAACTTTCTTCGTATCATGGAAAATTTCAATCAAAGTCCTTGATTTGTTCCATCTTGAAAATATCTTGATCTTCACAACAACTCTTTTAGCTCGAACGGCCCTCAATCTTTTCAGTAACAATACAATGAAAATGAAATAAGACTCCAATCTTGAAGCTCTATCTAACTATCTTAACCATTTTGTCCTTCAAGTGTGAATCTTCAACCTCTTTGTGTGAAGTGTGT
The DNA here is from genome assembly GCA_035235625.1 of Saururus chinensis. Lineage (NCBI taxonomy): Eukaryota > Viridiplantae > Streptophyta > Magnoliopsida > Piperales > Saururaceae > Saururus > Saururus chinensis. Next base: position 48,368,173 of record CP141140.1, read on the forward strand.
ATGTGAATAAAAACCATCTCCGACTATTTATGAATTGAACAATTGTAGGACTCCTTTGGCTAAGTTGTATTCTTTATCAAAGCATATAGTTAATGAAATCTCTAATCACTCAAGCTCAATAGAGTAGACTCACCATGTAACGATCATGAATTTTCTAATTTTACAAAGTTGGCCATATGGAAAGTAGTGTGTTAACCCCTCAACTTTCTTAGTTGAATAACTTATTCAATATATGGAATTTATGGTTGATACTATGTGGATAGAAAGTAAAGAGAAAGAGCTTTAAAATGCCCCCAAGAATCAGAGTTTGAATGAGAGAGTTACGGCTGTTCGAAGTTGAACATGACGAGCAATGCCCGTTTACCCTAATTAGATGTGCATTTGGGTAGTTTACATTGCTTTGTGGGCCTAATTAATTGAATTGACAAAATTTAATAAAAAAAATAGCCCAATTAGGCAGCCTATTTAGCTCAATTTTTAAGGCGATTATGAACCCTATCGCCATGAGTATAAAAAGTCTATCTAGGGCTTCTTTAAGAGAGGAAGCTTTTGGCCCTTAAAGGTAGGGGATCACCAGGTTATCCCTAGTTCAATTATTTTATAAAGATAAAGACTACGAGTTCTAGCCTCAATACGGAAAAATTTGTTTTGAAGCAGAATAAATAAACCTAATCACAATGTGCCATTCATGATCAATCTATCTACCAAATTAAGCATGTACACCACACAATCACACAAATATTTAATATAGAAAACCCAATCTCGGGTAAAAAGCTATGAAAACCTCAATCAAGGCTAATTCAATACACTAGTAAGATATATAACTTACAAGACATAAAACAAGTAACTAACCTATAGACCTGACACAAACTCCTTTGTTCAATCTTCTTCATTGCTATTATTGTCACGACCCGGATTTTTCAAAATATTTTTAAATAGCACGAACGGTAGGTAGTGAAAACTTTTTTTCCCTTTAAATACAAAACAAACCATTCGATTAAATATCCAGGTCATGATAACTGGGGTTCACAAATATGAATATCAAATCATATGATATTTTTTAACGTCTGAAAATTCATAAAAACCAGCTCATCCATCTAAGTACAAGTCTGTCACCCATCTGAAAATAAATAACAAGTTGACTCTCACGCTTAAGGTACACTTACGTATCGGAGTTTCAAAAATGTGGAAACCTTGCCTTGGTCTGACTTGTTGTAGCCTGGAGAATCTGCAACATAGCAAACAAAACAACCACAACAGCAACAATGGAATCTCTCTGCTTTCAGGAGAATAGCTTTCAAAGGACAAATAGTTTTATTAATATTTTTTGGATCGGACCAACATCACCCGATGTTAGTTGCCTACGTACTCATCAGACAACATCTCTAATGTTTCCAACAAGATCGGATCCAGATGTAGTTCTGCCTAAAAATTACACTATACTAAGAAGCATAGCATCACCCATGCAATGCTTAAGTATTTTCAAGCAACCTACATTTTATGCTAGTCCTTTAATCGTTCCACTTGTTCTAATTAAACAAGCAATATCAATCAATGTTATTAATTATTTCTCGAATCATTGTTCGATAATTAATATCCCTGTCTAATCCCAATGACAGACAGACTCATCAGATGTCAACCTAAGTGACAAATGACAACGAAACATCCTAGAATCTACCAGGCCCTTGGAATCCACCAGGAAGTGCCATCTCCTAACCTAGCCCATAAGGACCTGACCGGAGTGGAAGGGCATGGCCCACAACTGCACCTGAACAGAAGTGGTCAGAGACGCTAACTAAGCAGGATGTCAGCGACCCTAATTGCGTGTACACTAAATGATCCTCAATAGATCTGCGGTGAGCCCGGCTCACAAAGAACTCCCTCCAATGGGGAGGTGCAACTACACGGTCAAATCAGCGGCTTCTCAATAGAGCTAGAACTCAGGAAACCATTTTGAACCCTATCTTGCTCATCTATAAGCCAGGATTTCGAATGACTATCCCAAACCCTATTAGTCCCTTCTAGACTAAGGTTTACAACTCGAGACATGCCATCAGTTCATCAACCAAAGCAAATCGTCAGGTCAAAGGCTTTGTTCACTGTATGAACTAGTCCCAGACCCCTCTGAGGTATTTTAGTCTTTATCTTGATTAGGTGTTCTTACCCAATCCAAAGCTATCAAACCCCAAATAACTATTCTTTCAATAATTTTCAACCAGTGATAAATTACTATCACAACATCAATATCAAAAATCAAAACAAAGAACAACATAAACAGTTAAAACCACAAAGGTTCAAACAGATCATAATATCAATAATCAAAATCAACAATGATATTATAATTACTTGAGCTTTCATGCCCTAACCCTCCATGGGTTAACTTATTAAATCTTTATTAAACTTATCATAATACACCTAAGGGCATTAGAGTAATTATCTAACATTGGATACAGTCCTCTCTGCACTTGGGTAATTCTTTAACCTCTCAAAAGATTTCAGTATCACATTGGCCCATTAACAACATCCATGCGAATGCAGGCCAGTTTGCATAGGGGTAGTTCTGTCATTTGGTTTAAGGCCTTAATGTCATCCAATGGGACCCAAATTAAACTCAAGGGTACTACTTGACTTCATGGACCCTGTGTAAATTTCCTGGCATGTGACGGGGTCGTGAACCCCTTGAACCGACCCAGGTTGTCTTAACGGTTTACTATAAACCCTAAGGGTAAAATGGTCAATTAACTACTCATTGGTATTTTTCTTCACCAATATATTTGGCCTATAAATATTTTACCTATTAAAATCTCATTGAGAATTTTCTCAATTTTTAAATAAACTCCTACGCCCCTGAACTAGGACCCCGAAGTCGGGCAAATGGTTCTCACACGATGATTTAACTATCAAGGGTAAAAAAGTTATTTTACAATCTCTAGGATTTTTCCCCAATCTGAAACTCGGTCAGAATAGTCCCAAACCACTCCAGGTCCAATAGTAATTTTCTAGGAATTTTCCCACACCTAAACCCTACTGAACCGGACCCGGTTCACAACCCTTCATTTGTTTTTTTATCAAATCAGACCGGACCGAATCAGGTTGGGAAACCCAACCCTGTCCAGCGGCTGACGACCCGGATCGCGGGTTGTCTTCTCCGCGACCGGCCAGAGGCCGTTCGGCCTCTGGCGGCACCGCCAGGACTGCGGTGGAGGAGGGGCGGCCCAGGTGTTCCCGGACCGCTGGCGAACAGCGGAACTGACCGCACATTTTCCGCCGCCGCCTGGTGGCTAGCCGACAGCCAAAGGCCACCCTTTTCTTTCTGTCCCTTTTTTTTAAATCCGGCGGTGCCGTCGGGATGGCTGGCCACTACAGCAGACCGATGGGCCGGGCCTGACCAGATCGCCTTCTTCTGGCGATTCCGGTAGCCCTGGTCCATTCCCCGACCGGCGGCTGCCCCGCGTCGCAGTAAGACTCCTCTCTTTCTTTTTTGTTGTTGTTGTGCTGAACCGGCAGTAGCAAATCTGCCGCCGTCATGGTCGCCGGATCCAAAGCCGCCTTGGCCAGGACCGGCATGGCCCTCCCTCCCTCGCAATAGGTCCAACCACCAGCGGTCGGCCGGTGACTGGCTGGCAGATAGAAAACATCCAAAAGTAAACAGTGATTGCAGATATCACTGTTTACAACATTATAAAAACGATTTATATTTTAATAATAAACTATCTTTGATATTGATTCAAAATCCTACCTCGCAGGCCGATTTGTCGTTGATCCACATCGCCAATGCTTCGCCGGAGTCTCGCCAGAAAATTCTAATGACGACTCATTCTTTTCCCCTCCAAAAAGCCCCAATTCTCTACTCTGATCGGGCAAAAAAAGACCCCCAAATTGTGTCCTAAGAAGGCCTTTTATAGGTATGGGATTAGGGCTCCTAATCCCACGAGGAATTAGACCTCAAAAACCCAATTTCGGAACAGTATTTTATCAGGCCCACATCGCAACTTAAACAAATAGTTCGCACGTTCAATTCTGGTAAATGGGTCCTGTATGATATGTTTAACTTCAGACGGTCGTTTCTCCCTCATTTGGACTCCGATTTACGCGTTCTTGGTGGCGTTTTGAAGCTCTTTCCATCTACTTTCCAATAGAATTAGTTTCAGCCCCAAATTCTATCTAGGGAGAAAGTTATTCTAATAAGAATGTCAATAAGTCAAACACCATAATTTCCACGTATTTAAATTTTGAAACTCGGGGAAATTAGGGATATTACAATTATTGACCTTCAATCCTTCCTCTTTGAATACTTGACGTTTTCCCTCTTCATATTTTGTTCTTCTTCTTCATCTTCTAGTAACTCAAGCAAAGAGTCATTCTTTGTTTGTTGATTCACCTTTTAAGATTTTTCACCTCCCTTTGAAGAAATTTGCTAAAACTTTTCTTGTATTTGCTGTGTAAAAATCTTCTAACTTCAATTGTGCTTCACCATGAATCCTTCATGAATAATTTCTTCAAACTTTTTTTGGATTCTATAGGAAAACAAAGAGTAAGAACTCTCCTTTCTTTTTCAATATTTTCTAGTTTTTCTCTGTTCAAATTTGTCATACTTTAGCCTTTATTTAAGTCTCCAAGTCAATTTAAGTCATTGACTTCAACTAGGAATGAAAATGCTTCTCAAAAGGCTTTTTAAAGGCATCTAAAAATATTAACAATCAATCATTCCAAATAGTGATGGATCACTCACTATTTTCTTAGGGCACGATTCCTTGATTGATCGATCTATGAATGAAGTGATCAAATGATAAACTCTCGGTTTCCTTTTACAAAGGGCTAATTTTGGTGTCAGTCAATCTATTGCCTATGCAATCAATCATATATATATATTTCATGCAACAGTTCATAAGTGACCACTCAATTTGTCTAATGTTTGCTCCAATAATTGATCAATGGCATTGTTTAATTACAAATTTATCCTTTTACCCTAAATTCATATGAAACCTTCAAAATCACTTCTGAAATTTTTTTAAGTAACTTTTGTATGAGAATGTGTACTTAATGATTTTTTTGTTAAAATTCTTTAGTCTTTAGTCTTGATTCATATATACATGTTTGCTCTTATTTTCAAGTCCATTATTCCAAACTTGACTCAACCATAACTAAATCTATTCATATTCTTAAGACTAATTACATACACGAAATTTCTGATATAACATAACATAAAAAATCTTTTCTTCACTTAGCTAGCTCTTCACATCACTCAAAAGTCTTGTATCACCGCCCTTAGTTGTTTACTTGCATTAGCTAGGTCTTCACACCTTGTTTTGTTTCTAATAGATTTATATTTTCATGGCAATTTCCTTTAGCATGAATAATCCTTTTCCTTTGATTTTCTCAACAAATACTTAGTCAAGTGTTTAGTGCTCTCACTCAACTCAAATCACTATTTTGATTCTGGTTGAAATGAACGTGATTCTATTTGAACACAAATGCCTACTCAATCGATCTATTCTTCAAAATGATCCATTGAATAAGTTATTGGAGTCTATATGGCAAAGTGTGAACAATCCATGCAAAAAATGGTTGATTGTTAAAATAATTGTAACCCTCAAGATAGCATACCAATCTATCCCACCACCTAGTGATCATTTAGTTAAGTAATTGGAGAACCTTGTGAGCAATATTCAAGGCTAACCAGTCGATGGATCATGTGTGATCAATCGTTGATGAACAAAAATACAATTTTTGTCCAAAATGTGGACAGTTTAATATCCATCTAGATGAGGATAGTGGATCTCTAGATTGCCCCTAGTATGATTATCTTACAAAGATAAAAACTACGAGTTCTAGTTTCATTGTGCAGAAATTTACTTTGAAGCAAAATAAACAAACATAAATACCTAAACATCATTTATGATCAATCTAACTATCAAATCAAGCATGCACACTACACAATCACACAAGAATTTAACTTGAAAAACCCAAACTTGGGTAAAAAACTGCAGCAACCTCAACAAAGGCTAAATCAATGCACAATTAAGATATAGAACTTACAAGGCACAAAACAAATAACCAACCAACCTCTAGACTTGATACAAACTTCTTTGTTGTTATTGTTGGCATTCAATTCTTCATCTTTGACTACTTGCAGCTTTCACTCTTCATGTTTTATTCTTTGTCTTCTTCTAGCAACTCAAGCAAAAACTCTTTCTTTGTTTGTTGATTAACCTTTTGATATTCTTCACCTCCTTTTGAAGAATTTGTTGACACTCTTATATATTCTATGTGAAAATATTCTCAATTTAGTCGTGCATCACCATGAATCCTTCATGAATAATCTCTTCAAGCTTTCTATGATTCTCTAAGAAAATAATGAATAAAGGACTCTTCTTCTTCCCCAATATTTTTTAAGTTTTCTTCTCTTCAAATTCGTCATACCTTAGCCTTTATATAGGTATCCAAGTTGGTTTAAGCCATTTAATTCAACTAGGAATGAAAACTCTTCTGGAAAGACTATTTTAATGCAATTAAAATTGCTACCGATCGATCGTTCTAAACAACAACTGATTTTTCATTGTTTCCTTAGGGCACGACACTTCAAGTGATGTCATTACAACCTGCTCTACCTCATCATCCATTGACACCTCCACAATCTCCTTCAACAATTTTGTCGATGCCCAAGTTCACCGGTCAATCTTCATCAACTAGTGCACAAGTGCAATTTCTGGCCCACACTCATTTCTTGGAGAAAAAGTTTCTGATGATAAAAGTCAACTTTGATATCACAAACATCTTCATTGGTAACGAAGCCTGTTGTGGTGCCAATGTCAGTCCCTTTCTAGCACTTGCTACATCGGGAATTCATGGGAACTCAAGTCATTCTTTTGGCCTCTTGTTGGGGCAACATAGGCATAGGGGTTCTTCATGTCGTGGTAGGCAATTTGGTGGTCGAACAAGTTTTGCTCTCTTTCATCATCTCCTCTAGGTACCCCAAGACTTCATCGCCCTTGCTGCCTAGTTCTATGAAGTTCTTGCGGTCACCACCTCATAGCGCAACATAAATTTCCACCATACAGGGTGCCGGCCTAAGCCAATTTTGGCAATCAGTCTTGTTCAGTGGTAGTCACAGCTGTCAACTGATTCTTAGTTATTGCCATGGTGATCTCTTCGTTCTATTCCAGACTTCTCAAAAATTGAAGCAAGATTGGTCTTGACCTTGTTGGAAATATCCACCCCTACAGTGAAAACATCGGCAACAACAAATGTGTCTCTACCCCTTGCCACAATAGTTTGCATGGCCACCACAGGTGAGTGAGAAGCCACTGATTGAGTGATTGATGAAAAGTTGGGCTCCATGTGCAAAATTTTCTAGAAGGAAATCCTGCTTAATCAGGAGTTGATTTTCCTATGGCCATCAACTCTCGATGTGGCAAGGATATTGGTACTTATTCGATCCAATTTGTGGTACTTTTCATGCCAAATTGTAAACATGAGGAAGCCTTTTCCAAATTGCATTGGATCTGGATGCTGCGAGATAGACAAGTTGATTGCTTTGTTGGAGCTTCCTCCAATCACACCCCACAAATTAGGAATCTTGCCCATCACATAGAGTTTTTTGCTTCCAAGGCTGGTGCACTGGCTTCACTTTCTCTTCCGATGTTAGCTTGGTAATTCAAGTGCAACAAGGGTTTGGAGGAACTTAAGTTGTGACCCCACTTAACATGACTGATTTTGTTGTTGATTATGGTAGTTGTATTGATGGTGCAATTTTTGGCAAGACTATGAACAACGTCTCCCAAAATCTTGGACTCGTCAGCACCTCCATGCCTTAAATTGCGGCAAACCCATATCTACCAAAAAAGTTATTCACTTGAACCGTTTTATAAGCCACGTCATAGATAAGTCCATTTCTTGTTTAACACGTTTAAATTATTTCTGCGTATTTAAACATGAGTAAATTCAAGTTTTAACTTAAGTATATGTATTACAAGATGAATAGACCTATGCATAGCTAGTTTTACTAGATACCTTCTCAATATCTACATCCTCTATTATCCATCTATAGTAGCCAATTCTGCCAGATCTCTTGGTGGCTTCTTTAGATCGCAAAAAAATCCCAAATTTTTCTCCATTTCTAGCTACTTCCATCGGCCAATGATGATTTCAAGGGACACTGCAAGCTTTACTTAAGTCCTCCAGACCTAGAACTAGCTATTCTATCCACATATAACCCGTTTGTAGACCCACATGCATGGTCCATTTTGTCGTCTGGCCTCCTCGAAAAGTATCCTGCAAAGAATGGATGCTTCCTGTCTATGGCCAATCCACATGTCTTCTACTTGGAATTCTAGTCGGACCCAAGAAGATCTTACTGAAGGTTTCTCAAGGGCTTACTATTGGGCCAGTCTTAAATGGAACACCCCCATTTAATGCGTCATGCATCGCTATTGCCTCATTAATGGGCCTATCTACTACTTTGTTTAGCATGGCCCCTACATGGACCACCTCACAACCGCATGCGATTGGCATGGGTTCGGGTAGTCTTCATTTGCTCGATGTCTATGGGCCTCTTCCCTACTTGCACGAGCCACTTCAGACGCTATCTCTGCTCAATCACGGCTCACTGCCCTTATCTCGGTAATGAGTTGTTTGTTGGGAACCTTCACAAAAAGTCTACTATTGTCCTACTATCAACAAGGTGTGCCTCTTCCCTTGCTCAGCTATCAATACCATTCACCATTGTCCAAGCCTATAGCAAAAATGCCCTACCCTCATATTCTACATCCCTTGTGCTCTCCATCACACATGGCTCCACTCCTTTCCAACCACTGTCTACCGACTCTACAACCATTTCTATCCCTTGTGTTCTCCACTGCTAGGGGATCAAGCACTAGGGTATCAGAAGTTAAAAAAGAAATGATACATTCATCCAAAACGTCAACTCCCTCACTTGATGTTGGATAGATCTTTCTAGCTCGATGAGGAATTTTTCCCATTTCACTTTGTGCAAGTTTAGTTGTGGCATTGGAATTGGCACAAATATTTATAAGACTAAATACTATGTGCATTAACTTGTTCAAGTGTATTGTTTTTTTTTAGCTTTCACTAGTATCTGTTGCTTGATTATTGTTTTTATCCATCACAAGCCCATGTTTCACAGCCTTGGTCCACCCTCTCAATATACATTGCTCAAGAATTTTATTGACACCATTTAAATTCAACACCTCAATGCATGGAAACACATCCCAAAGACTCAAATAGCTTATAATTACACGACAAATTAGAAGAGTCTTTTGACCTTTGTACCACTAGGTTCTAAAAATTCTTTAAACCCCTTTTTCCAACACACAAAGATGCACCAAATAAGTTCCTAAGTACCTCTTTTAAAAGTCTTTTGATCTTTTCGAATGCCAAAGCCCTTATAATAGGGATACTTATTATACATTTCAAATGCCTCTTCTTCACCATGTGCAACCATTCCAACCTTCAAGTCAATTTCCTCATTCTGGCTACTTAAAAGAACATTCATGACACTATTATTGTTCTGATCAGAATTTTTTTCACTATTATTATCACTGAGTTCTACATAAATTTATTTTCCTTTATTGGATGTCATTCTAAATTAGCTATAAGCAACTGCAACACATTTTGTATGAATTAGGTATAAATATTAACTTGAGATAAATCAACTAAAGATAAGCATACTGGCAAATATTGCAATTGTATAAAGAACAAAAAAATGAACTTTGAGAAAACTAAGACACATAGACAAGAATTTCAATCAGAAAGTAGGCATCTAAGTCAGCAAATTTCATGTAGAGCAGTATCAGAATACAGTGTTCTAGAACTTACTAGCAAAACTACAAGCCCTATAGACATCAATGAATAAAAGGAACTACATACATTTCTTCCATGCATTGTTCACAATTGTTTAATCCAAAACTGAAAAAACTAACGACTTTTTGACTTATTGTTGTAGTTAGATATACCTATTCAGAAAGAATAATAGAAATTAGTTCAGCTTGATAATGGAACTAATGATTGATTTATATAGTAGATGTTAATACAGACAAAATAGATTGGAGACATATTAGCCTATAACCCATATATAAATTTCGTGAAGGCTAATTATTTATAGATATAAATCTGGGTTGTAGGCTATATTTGGATAGGAGACAGATTAGCCTGCAACCCAGATTAGACACCAAATTTATCGTGGATTAGCTTATAAAGAATCTATGCTAAGTAATAAAAACTAACTTTAAAACAAAGAGAAAACGAAATTGATAGTTTAGTAGACACCTTTTAGATGAATATGCACATTTTACAAAGAAGAATACAGGCAAATTAAGAGCAGCGAAATACAAATTAGACCATAAAGGAAGCTCATTCCCTAATCTCTAGCTTTGGTTGAGGTATTTGATTCTGAAATACTATACAAGAGCCATTTATATATTAGGGTGAACAATGAGTAACAAAGTAAAAGAAAGTAAAACTTATGCAAAGAAAATTTGTACATTTTATGATCATAATGAAATCTAAGTAAAAATGAAAATTTAGGTAATTTTATTCAATGGATGATAAGAAAACGAAATTATACAGTTCTCATTGTAATTGCAATTTGCCCAATTCTAATGGCCAATCAGATAAGAATGGGCAGTACCAAATGAGAAGTGAGTTCCTTAAAAAAAAACAAAGGATGTCAATCCTCTCCTTTGCCTCAGAATGACAAACACCAAGTATCGGCAAGCATATGACAAAAGATTTGGACATCGATGGGGAAGAAAATTTTGTACTAGATCAGAAGATTTGCGCTCCTTCTCCGAGTGCAAAAAGTTTTGGAGATGAGATATCAGGATGCAAGCAAAGACTGGAAGGCTGGGCGAGTTGGTGAGATAAGCAAAGACTAAAGACTGGGGCAGCCAGCAAAGGGAGATGTAGTGGAGGGAGAGGAAATGGCTAAATGGGGAAGGGTGTTGGGTTTGGAGTAGTTAGGGTTAGGACACGGGTTAATAGGAGAAGCAGGAAAATAAAGATTCACCCTTACATCTATTAACGGTGTCAACAAATAGCAGGTTACCCTAATTAGGATAATATGTCATGTTCTAATTGGTGCTAGGCACACTACCCTGGTGCCGTATCCTCACCTAATATTTTCTCGTTCTCCAGACCCAAAACAAGCTAGTATATCCGCATACAACCCATTTATAGACCTTGCATGCATGGTCCATTCTGTCATCCTGGCCTCTTGGGAAAGTATCCTACAAGAAATGGATGCTTCCTTTCTATGGCCTATCTGCATGTCTTTTACTCGGAATTCTGGCCGGACAGAAGAAGATCTTACTGAAGGTTTCTCAAGGGCTTACTATTGGGTCAGTCTTAAATGGAACACCCCCATTTAATGCATCATGCGTCGTTGTTGCCATAGTAGTCTCATTAGTGGGCATGTCTACTCCTCTATTTAGCATGGCCCTTACATGGACCACTCACAACTGCATGCGCCTGGCATGGGTTCGGGTAGTCTTCATTTGCTCGATGCCTATAGGCCTCTTCCCTACTTGCACGAGCCACTTCAGACACTATCTCTGCTCAATCATAGCTCGTTGCCCTTATATAGGTAATGAGTTGCTCGTTGGGGACCTTTACAAGTAGTCTTCTATAGTCCTACTATCAACAAGGTGTGCCTCTTCCCTTGCTCAACTATCACCACCAACCACCATCATCTTAGCCTATAGTGGAGATGCCCTACCCTCATATTCTATGTCCCATGTGTTCTTCGTCTCACATGGCTCCACTCCTTTCCAACCACCATCTGCCGACTCTACCACCATTTCAGTCATAGCGGTTACATTGTCTACATCTTTGAGTCTATTTGGATGCATCCTTCATGTTTCCGCTAGCTTCTTGCCATATTGTTTGAAGCACTAGCCAATCTACCTTGCATCCTCATGACCATCTCATCTATAGTCTTGGACCACTTGTTTACAATGGAGCTATAGTGGGCCCGATGCAAAGATTTAAGCCACCTTAAAGGCAAGGTGATACACAAGCAAAGCAAGGTGGAATGTCATGTCCCAGCCTATGGAGATTGTGCCCTACCTACAAGCCCTGCCTAGTGAATTAGTTAGGGTGTCTTTAGTTAATTTGAATAAGTGGGCTTTACGGTTATTGTTAGGAAACCTATGAGTCTCCTCTATATATTTTAAAGGCTTAGCCCTAATGAAGATTATTGAATGAATCAATTTAGTATAATCCTGTGTGTCTCACATTCTCCCATTTTCTATGATGAGATGTCATTGTGTACATTGATACATGACAACGTGAGGCCTACTGAGGAACCCTGACTAAGGACCCACTACCTGCAGAGGAGCCATGACCTCTGGAAGAGGCATTAACATAAAATGAAGAGGCCTCTATGTAGGTGGCTACCATTGCAAGGGATCAACTGATGCAAAACTTATTGGTAGGACAAAGAAGTATACAAGACTTCGCAGGCAAGGCCCTTCAAAATGGACTTCATACACCAACCCTAGGAAGAAGAGGTCAACAAGATCATCCAGTCTAGAATGAAATTGAGTACTTGTGATAGTTTTTAATCATTTGATGATTGTATAACATACTTCTTCATCATTGGATAACAATATAACATATTTTTTAATTATTAGATGATTGTATGTCATATTTCTTAACGGTTGGATAACTGTATAACATACTTTTTAATCATTGGATGAATGTATAACTTACTTTTTAATCATATGTGAAAACATTTATGGAGATATGTCAAAACATTTCCATTTATATGTCAAAATTATTGTCGTTCATCTCCTTTTAGCACATACCTCAAAACAATTTTATAAGTTTATGTTAAAATGTTTCAACATGTGTTAAAAGGATTTGACAATTGTATCCAAACGTTTTAACACTTGTGTCAAAGTATTTTGATATGTGTGCAAAAAAAATTTCAAAGCACATTGTTCAACTCCTTTCAGCATATACCTCAAAAAACTTCTATAATTATGACCTAAAACTATTTGACATATGTGTTAAAATGTTTAAGAAATTTATCCAAATGTATTAACACATGTGTCAAATTATTTTGAAATGTGTTCTAAAATTCTTGAGAGAACATTGTTCATCTCCTTTGAGAACATACATGATGACTTGTCTGTTTCGATCCACCAGTCTAAGTGTTTTCTTCTTCTTTTGTCCTTTTACATGACCATAAGGATGAGGTGGAATCAAACTTTTCTTCCAATTGTGTTTGTATTATTGACAATTTTCACACTTTATTGCAGCCTATGGTAGGGGTTAGGACTCCTTGTATCGGGCGATAGGGTTCTATTGTATTGGAGGTTCAACTTTGATGAGATATGTCTATTTGTTCTCCTTCTCCCACTGGCTTTGGTCCCATGTTGGGTGAAGAACCTCATTGTAAGTGTCACGATACTTGGTCATGAGATAGTAATCTTGGCAAAATTGATAAGGTTTTTCAGTGCCCAAAGTCAATTGTTGTCATTACATGTTTGCATGGCTTCCCAACTGCTAGTACCTCTTGCAACTACATATCTTTGATTCAAGATTTAGAGTGTCCTCATACACACCTGAATTAACTTGAAACTCATGCATAGAATTCAGAGTCACAATCCAACCTCTCGATTTTTCCTTTCATTCATCGATGTAAACAACTGCAAGTTGTGTCACCATCTTTGCCACAACTTCCGCCAAATCACGTTGTCGGTAGAAGTGGTTGGAGTTAATCAAATGTGTGTGCTTGATCGATTGGGTGATAGGCATAGCTTGACTATTCTAAGCATGGAATTTGTGCTTTGCTATGTTTGTCGTCAAAATTTTATATCTTACATTGAAAAATTGATGTAGTCTGGTGCTCCACTTGCACCTTTACCACCCATGCATGTGCTAGCGGATTTCCTACTTAATGTCTTTCATATATTCATCAAATCTTGATTTCTTGAATGTTGTTGTGGCTTTATACAAAACATTCTTAAGGTGCTCATCATGGAACTTGTCATCAAAATTTTGACACATATGGCACATACAGTATAAATGATGAGTGTGGGGCAATGTCCTTTTTACAACATTTAACAATCCCTTAGCTATGTTAGATAGAATGGTGTCCAAATGTATCACACCATTGTCAACAACAGAGCAATTCACCAAGGATAGGAACCATATTCATGTCTGCTCAACAATACTACATATATCATAATTAACTACTGGGTAAGCAACATGTATCATCTTGCTACATCCATCCACCCCAGTAGCAATAAGCATGACATCATGGTACTTTAACTTTAAATGGCTTCCATCTACTACCAACAATGACCTCAAGTTACTACAAAATGTCCTTATGGCTAGGCCAAAAGCCCAAAACCCTTACACGAAAGCATTCCTTCTATTGCTACGAGGGGGGAGGGGGGTTAAATTGTTTAAACGAGGATAAAAGCAAAAGCATCCCTTGTTTCAAATAGAGGTGTATGGTGTCGTGGTGCTTGACAATCCTAACATTGATGCCTAGGTTCAACTGCTCCAATTCCTTTGCATAACTTAGCAACATCCTATACGATTCTTCTTGGGTTGCCATCTATTTGTTCACATAGAACCTCCTTCGTGTGCCATGCTTTCATGTACAAAGGAGTGAACTCCCATTCCTTTTGTATGTATGACTTGATTAAATCAACCATAAATTGATGAGATTTTTTATATAAGCTCATGAATTTCCTCACAATCCACCTATACATTATTGATCTCTGGAATGAGTGTCACAACCACATGTGTGCTTAGAAACCAACCTTGTAATCGTCACCCATCATGTCAATCCATAGCCCTTATTCTCCAACCATAGTTCTTGTCAATGCATTTGGCGGCGTACATTTGACAAGCTCCGTCTACAAATTTAATGTGTTTGTTCATCTTCATGGTTCAGTAAGCGAGTTCTTCTCTAAATTGAGCCATGCCATGGAACTTAGCCCCCAACTTAATGAAGCTTTCATTGTCATCTTAGATTGAGTCAAGTATCACATAGTTGTGCCAGTCATCCTCCTTATTGCTTAGCCCACCACATAGACATTTTGCATTTCCTTCACTATTGAGACAAATTGACTAGTCAATTGTTTTAACATAATAGCCAAAACGTTTTCACAATAGTGGCTACACATTTTGACAAATGTGTCAAAACGTTTTAACAACAATTTCAAACAATTTTAACACTATTGCTAATACCTTTTGCTACTTACTTATGCATGAACCTTTGGTTCAAAACTTTGTCATTGTGGACATCTACTGGTTCAAGACTATCATGCAGTTCAAGAAAATCATCATCTCCAACATCCTTAGCTACATCTAATCCCAATTCATTAGCATCTACATCTTCAATGTCAATTGGACTACTATGAGTAGTCCAACAGATAATCTACCTTATCCTCAGTCACAACTCCTTGATCAATGTCTTCATTTGTCATAGGGTCTAATTCTTCAACATCTATAGTCATTACTCCTAAGTAAATGTCATGAGTTGTATAATATTGTCTTATGAGTTCTAAGTCTTCAACACGCATAATCTTGACTCCTAGATCAATGTCCTAAGTTGTATAATTTGAACTTATAATAGGGAAGAATTCATCAACCTCCACATTCATGACTTTTGGATCAATGTCCTAAGTTGTATAATTCCAACATGACTAGTTGATGTCTTCACCTTCTATATTTCCATGCAAGGGATCTCTATGCATTCATAAGTGTATTTCAAATCTCTTGTTCATGTTTTTCTCCTTCCAGCATTCGAGCTATCAGTCCCCTACTTGAACATTCATGCTAACTTATGAGATGGTGGACACCAGTGTGTAATCAACTTGAGTTCTCTTCTGCCACTTTAGCGAAGACATCAACTCTACTTCTTTTGGAACAACAAACAATGTTAATGCATATATTGTGCTACACTAATAATAGCCTACAAATTTTCATCATCAAAAAGCTCATAATTAATTGTGACATTCGGCTCAACTTGCCACTTTGCTTTCAAGGCAACATGCACTCCCTGCTCCCTATTTCTAGGACATTTTTTGACTACTCCGCCAATGTCATATGTCTACTGACCATCATTAACCTTATCTTCCCACCCTCATAGTTTTCCATGTCAAAAGTGAACTGGTCATCATAACGCAGCATGATCGGCCCTTATTTCATACAAAAAATGACTATAGGAACATATGTGGTCATATATATTGTATTAGCTTATTTCGGTGAATAAAACAATGTCAAATAGATGTATGATTTGAGTCATATGATAGAATATTTGTTACTCATGATCACGTAGTGAAGATAAAGCAAATCAAAAAACTCAAAAATATTTTTACATATAAAATACGCATATATATCACATTCACACACTTAAGATAAAAAGTTTTATCATATTAGAGTGAGAAAAAGAATGAGTGAAAAGTTGCATATATAAAACTTTTCATCTAAGATTAATCGGGATTAAAAATGGATTACTCGAGAATATTTAATATTTGGCATTGTAGCACTTTGTAGGAGTTACTATTTATAGATCCATTGGTTATTGTAGCAATCAATCGTTGGAATGCGCAATTTCCTAAAATAGGTCATTTTGAGATGAATTTGATTCATATTAAAGGTCTAACACCTAAATTGACTTAGTTACCTATATAAGAGGTGTTTTAGACATGAGAAAAGAAGAAGAAAGTCATTGTTAGCATAGATAGAGATTAGTAGTCTACTCTATTGAGTTTTGATAGTATATAGCTTTCCTTTGGCTATATTCTTTGAAGATCAATTTAATTAGCCAAAAGTGAAGAAGAATTCACATACACAATACACATAAAAGCTTGAGTAGTTGCAACAAAGTTCTTTATCAAGAAGTGATAAAGAATCTCAAAGGTGAATCAACAATCAAATGAATATTTGATTGAGTCTCTAGAAGAAGAAGAAGAAAGAAAGCTTTAATGATTCAAAAAGAAATTTGAAAGCCAACAATGAAGAGGACTGAACAAAGAAAATGAGTTTTTATTTGTGTCGAGTCTAAAGAGGTTAGTTGGTTGTTCTTAAGTCTTATAAGTTCTTACTTGCTTGTGTATTAATTTAGTTGTTAAGAGGTTGTCATGGTTTTTTACCTTTGTTGAGGTTTTCTACATTAAATCTTTGTATATTCTACGTACTTTATGGTTTGATTGTTTAATATATTGATCATAAATATGCATAGTCATTACGTTTTTATTGTTTCCGCTATATAAAAAAAATTGCATAATAAGGTCATATCTCGTAGTCTTTATTTTTTTAAGATAATTGAACTAGGAGCAATATGGTGATCCTCTATATTGTTTAGACAAATATTAAACTTTCAATGACATGTTAAAACATTTTAACAACAATCTGAAAACCTTTTGACATTATTGCCAAAACGATTTGTATAATACCACGAAGTGCCAAAATGATTTCAGAACAAGAGTATCACCACATTTTAACATGAGAAGGGACAAAAAGAATTTGAATAAATAATAACTTTGAAGACAGTTGTAAAAATAGGATTAACAAAAACCAAGTCATAACAAATATGTTTTAAAAAATATTTGTAAGAAAAACAATTGTAAATACAGAGAGGATGGTGTTGACAGGTTAAGAAGAAACCCAAAACTTAAAACAAAGCCTTATTGCCTAGATGTATTCATGTGAAAGCTATCTTCAATGGATTGTGGGGAAGGTAGATTTGGGAGTTGGGAGAGAAAAGGGGTGATGGACCAAAGGTAGCTATGAAGAAGTTGTTGAAAATGAGAATGATGAGTCACAGCATAGAGAATGTACAAGGAAGGGGTTGGGAGATGGAGAAGGAGGAAAGGGCCGACAGTGAGAGATGGAGAAGGTAGAGATGGGAGTTGTAGTCACAACAAGGATTTAGGGAATAAGGGTAAGAGATAGTTTGACAAATTAGGGATAAATTTGTACATAAGGCATCGTGAGGTTACTGTATATGATGGAGAGAGATTTAGAAAATGGTGCAAATTTGTGCAATGGTAATTCCTGCAAAAAAAATTACAAAATCAAAATTTTTAATATAATGACCTAAACTTTGGCAAAACCTTCCCAACAAGGCCATTTAATTTAACATATCCATGTATTCCTATTTTATATTTGAACTCCATCTTCAACAAAAAAATATGATCATTTATATATAGAATTAACTATATATTAAAGTTGGTACAATTACATTAAAAGATAATCTTAGTCTATTCTTCCATTGTGTACTTAATTTTTTTTTACGGTATTTTTAGTTTACATTTTAAAATGTAGTAAGTTATCTTACAAGTTACAGTCTTTTTCATGTTTAATATGCTCATCAAAGTATTCTAATGATATTTTTTATTTAGATAAATTTAAATTTATATTAAAAAATTTGTGTTTGTCAAAATGTGTACCCAGCATATCATTAACGCCTACCCACATCCATAATTATAGATACCCTTAATCATTCCATATAGGCAAGACCAGGAAGGAGAGGCATCCAGAAAAGAACGAGTTGAGGAAACACCAGGAAGGAGAGATGCCACCAATCCCTAGCTCTCTCAAAGCTCTTCTATTTTCTTCTGTTCTATGTTCGTTACTATCCTCCAAGATATTGTAATAGATTAGAACTACGTATTTGTAAAGAATATAGTAAAAAATAAAATAATTAAGGCTTGAACGGCAGCTTCATGTAACCTCAAACAATTGCCATCTCCCATTGCCCGAGATATTTGAAAGTACTAGATTCAAGCTTGCATTCAACTTTACATGTTGGATGCAAACTCTAGAAATTCCGCCGCCCATATTTAATATTCTGCCTGACGCGTGCAATTATACAAATATAACTTCCAAAAACGATTCGGATATCATTATTAATGCCATCATTAACCGAAAAAAAAAATTGAAATCGTCACTTCGGAATTCCCAAATAACTATCACATAGCTAATTGAAATCTAAAATAAGTACTAAAACTTGTTCCAGTGTTTTAAAGTTGAAGAAAGAGATGCTTACACACGCCTGTTTGCTGGCACGTGGGACCATTGCCTGTCCAGGTTTGGACAAGCTTGGTTGGCAGTGGCTGTAACCAGGCCAGGCTCAAGCATGTCACACAACCCTTCAAGAAACGTTTGGTTTGCACCATAGGTCTGGTGGCTGAAAGTCCAAGTTTCATGCTGTCCTTGGCTTTTAGAAGAAATTAAAAAGTGCTCAGTTTTAAGCAGGTCAGAAATTCAAGAAATAGCTTGCATTTCAGAACTTAAAACACCATTACATCACACTAGACCGGCAATGATTATTAACCTGAATGTAGCAACTTCAAGAAAAAAATAGATAACACCAGCTTTACTAGAAAATGTAATTTGAACGCTGTTTCGCAATAAAAGCACTCGCTCGTAACTTAAAAATTGGCCTAGTTCTATTAGATTTTCACCTGCAACGCCACTGACTGACAAACGCAATATAAAACAAAACTCTTTAGCTGACCCTCAACATGTACCAACTTAAATTTTGTTGAATGCCACAATATCACAGCTTTGAATGTGCTCATTCGCCGGCTCTGTTGTGAGGTAATCCTCAATGAGATTGTCAACAGAGACAAGATCATCCTCAATGGTCATCATGATCGTCAATTTCTTAATGCCATAGCCGACAGGAACAAGTTTTGCTGCACATTATCAACAAGCAATTCTCAGATAATTAATTTTAACTGTACACTAAACAAATGGGTAAAAATCAAGCTACAAAATGCAGGCATACATGCTCCCCACAAGAGGCCAGGCATTTGAACACTGCGTACTGCCTCCTCCAGCTTCTTCATGTCTGTCTCATCATCCCAAGGTTTAACGTCCAATAGAACAGACGACTTTCCACCTCAAAAATCAATGCATTTGACACATTGCTTTAGAAACAGAGAACTCAATAATATGTCATAAAAATAATGGCACAGGTAGTGATTAAACTTGTTGAAGAACTGTTAACTTACTTTCTTTCTTCTTGGTAGATGCTTTGGCAGCCTCCCGTGTCTCTGCCACTTTCTTGTCTTCCTCAGTCTCATCGCCAAAAAGGTCCAAATCATCATCATCATCATCTTCCACCTGCCAAAGAAAGAAAATTTTTTATCCAGAAGGAAGACTGCAACCAAGCAAACCATGCAAGATAGAGAGGTCCACTGAATACAGCAGCTTCAGCAAAGTATATTTCCACAATTCCCAACTTAAGGCACAGAATTCAAAACGAAATCACTCAAAAGAAGCACTAGGAAGACCATGTTACACGATAAATTTAAATTGTCATACCTTTTTCAATTCTTCAGCTGCAGGTTTAGCAGTGAGAGGTTCAACTTGACCAGCAAATCTTACACCAAACGCTTTACCAGGGAACCTGCTTGTGCAAGTACAATATACCATATGAACAAACAACAGTTTGGAGATATCTAGCTTGGTCTAAAGGTAGAAACATTGAAAACAAAACAATGTCACTTTAATAAGCAAACACAAAACAGATAAAGGAAACAACACGCTTTACACAATATAAAGTAGTAAATATGAGCAAACGGCACAAGAATATATTCATAACAAGGAATAATTCAAGACAACCAATTACATAAGTACCAAAAACTGATATATGATTAAATAGAGGAAAAATCAAATGGCACAACTATGAGTTCATCATGTTAAGGGCCTGTTTGGATGGGAAAGCAAAATGGCTTAAAGGGCCTTTGCACTAGAACTCTCCTCAAGGGGAGGGTTAAGTTTCAAAAGTCATTTTAAAATGATGTGATATTTTAAACAGTGATGTGACCCAAAAGCATTTCCCTTTAAAAACTAAAGGAGTACCCAAATGTGCCCTAAAAACGAAAGGGAGAAAAAGAGATTAGTGAAGAAAGAAGGAAACTCATTCACTACAACAGTCTCCACTTATCAATAACCTCATCCTAAGAGTTTCAACCGAACCTAGAAGAAGGGAATACAAAGTTGTATCCGACAGAATAAGATATAACATGCAAATCATCAATATGGCTCAAGAAAATCAGCTTTTGCAACCTCAAATTAAGTTTTATATAGCACTTCCAGTACACTTTCTGCTCATAAGAGGGAGTCACATTGCTATAAAGGAATAATTACTAATCAACTGAATACATTCACATGTAGAACAAGAAGTCTAGAAGCAACGCATGCAATCATTAGATGAAGAACTCTATGTGGATAGTACTACCATTCTAATAACTCAACTGTTTACATATCATATAAAAAGTTCATTCTCAAACAAAATAATCATATTCCAATTCTTGGAGAAAAAGGAAAACTAATAAATGAAAAAGGGTAGAAGAAAACGTTCCGGACCTTGCATCCAGATGGGAGGAAATTGTCTCGTACCACCTTCCCGCGTTGGGAAATTCTTCCCCTGGCTTCTGCAGCACAGCCCCATATACCTTGATATCATCCTTCGTGAATTGATCTCTGGATCCCACAAACCACCAGAAAAAGGAAAAAATAGGCAAATTCATAACGAAACGCAAGGCTCCAAAATTATACAAAAATATATTAGTCCCGCCATTACTTAATTCAAGGTGCGAACTTTGATTTAATAAAAAAACAAACAAAGATTAAACGTTTAAACCCGTAAGCAACATCACTTCAACTAACTAATGATTCCTATAAACCGAAAATCTTCTTAGTTTTTTTAAGTCGTTATAACATGTAAACAGATACAATTCAACCCTGCAACCGGCAATATACATACATCAATGAATGCAACTCCATAAAAATAGAAAACCACCCTCAGTTTCGTCCAGAAGCACGTCTTTTCTCATGAAAACAACAGTATAGCTCTAAATTTAACTTCAAGACCGCAAAACTTATAAACACCATTACTTTCAGCAGGAACAGAGGAGGAATTTATCAGGCAAAAGAATGATTTAAGAGCACAGAAACTACCCAGAGATGTAGGTCTTCCCGGCGAGGAACTCGTCGAGGGACTTGAGACCGGAGTCGGTGTGGAGATCGGTGAAGGAGATGGCCATTGCTGTCAAGGGGAGGGGAGGCAAAAGGAAGCTCTGGGACAGAACAAGGCGTCACAGAAACCCTAGCAAGCTGGCGCAGAAAGAGGGCCAGTGTCTTAGCGAGAGAGGTATATATAGCATATTCCTTCTCATGTGTCGACTTGGGCGATTGGGACCTGCTACCTTTGCGCTGAGGTGCGCATACGGGTCCTTCGTTCATGCGGTTCTCCGATCATTCCTCGGCGGTTTATTTTGGGGATATCATTTTTTTACACCGAATTTTTTTAATAAAAATTTTAAATTAAATTTGTATTTAAAATAGGAAAAATTATTAAAATAATAATTTAAAAAAATATTTACTAAAATATACCACTTTGGGATTCTCAAAGTGGTATTCTTTTTTGCCACGCAAGTGCCACCCAAGCAGCTGGTGTTAGCGTGGCTTTTTTTTATTTTTTAAGTTGATTTCATTGTTTAAAATGACGAAATTGGTTTGAATGCGATTTCGTCGTTCTAAACGACGAAACCTTTTATTACTTGACCCGATTTCGTTGTTTTAAACGACGAAACTGCTACACTTGGCTAATTTCGGCCTTTAATCTCGGAACAACACTGATTTCGTCGTTCTAAACGACGAAATCAAATTAAGTTGATTTCATCGTTCTGAACGACGAAATCATCGTTCTTATATTTCCCGATCCGCTCTGCCTCCAGTCGCCTCAGTGCAGTGAAGAAAACCGTCGAGCGATCCACCGCCGCCTCTGCCGACATTCGGCCCATCACCGCCGTCCAGCCCGCCGCTGACGTCCAGCTCGCCACTGCCCACATCCAGCCCGCTCCCGTTCAATTTTTTTGGTGCGATCCTTTGCTTTTATTTTTTTTTATTTACCTCTTTTTCAATCGTTGCAACGGATCTTTTGTATGTTACATTGAAGAAATTTATCTTTTGTATGCTATATTGAAAAAATTTGAAGTTTTGATTGTCCCATCATTGAGCCCTAGTTTTAGAAGTATTGTTCTCAGTCGTTTCGTGTATTTTTTTTATTTAAGATTATTGAATTGAGATGGATTTTTAATTAATGAGTTTTTGTTTTTTAAGATGACAAGACTCAAATTTTGGAAAATGAGGAGGATTTGAGTTTTTGAATATGCTTTTTTTACATCTTATATGGTTTGTGACATTGCATGTGTTATTGCATCAATTGTGTAATTTTATTAATTAAGAAATTTACTCATTAATATAAAGTATTCATGATATGTTTATATACTTGGTAAATCTATTAGTTTCTATGTGTATATATTTTGAAAATATATTGGTTAGGGTAAATATTAGTATTAGTTTGCTTAATCTAATATTAATTTAATTTATTATTTATGAATTAATTGAATAGAAATGGCAGAAGAAATGGTTAGTTTTTTAATTAACTACGACGAACGCATAGAAGGATTATTAATGAAGAAACCGTCTACATTTGATGAATTTGAGATGCACGTAGCAAGTAAGGTTAGGTTGGATCGAAGAAGATGGAAAATTACTATCAAATGTAATATTATGTCCTATGGATCGAGAATGATACTAATGAACATAAATGATGATTCATCAATGGCTTTTATGTTCCACCACTCATGTGACAAAATTTCTTTCGAGTTA
Organism: Saururus chinensis; assembly: GCA_035235625.1. Lineage (NCBI taxonomy): Eukaryota > Viridiplantae > Streptophyta > Magnoliopsida > Piperales > Saururaceae > Saururus > Saururus chinensis. The sequence continues at coordinate 48,391,846 of CP141140.1, forward strand.
TTTCTCGAAAAAGAGGCCCGAGTGACTAGTGAAAGGCGAAGTAGTTCACGTAGGAGCTCTCACAGAAGCTCACATAGGAGCTCGGATAGAAATGTAAACAATGAAAGTCATATGCAAATGTAGGTGGACGACGAAGAAGAAGGAAATTTATCTATGACAGTAGCTTCAAATAAACGTCATAGGTCATCTGCCCCTATTTACGATGGAAGTGGACCTAATTGGAGGTAAGGTTGATTTAGTTGTGAATACGTTTTTAATCTTATTATCCTTTAATGAAAATACGTTTAGCTAAATTTTGAGATTTTGTGTATAATATGGAAGGTCCACGACGCATGCATACGAGCCATTTAGTGTCCAAATGTCTCAAGGCGGTGCATGGTATGAAACTCAAAGTTCGATGGGCCTTCATTACCCCTACACGTATGTTGGTCATACCGATGCTGGACCATCTAATCAGAGGTGAAATATATATTTATAAATGAATTCAACTTTTTTAGGCTTACGAAATTTAATACATATGCGATGTTTATATGTAGGGGGGGATATGTCTACGGTGAAGATATTGATGAAAATGAGGATAATGAAGGTGAAGATAATATCGACGAAGTAAGTGGAGAAGATTCTGATATGAATGTAAAAGGGGTTAGAGGTGAAAAAAGCGCTCAACAGATGGTTGACGGTGAGGGGGATGATGTGGTAGACAATGCTATTGTTGGGAATGATATGAATGTAGATGATGAAGAGCCGTTGTACTGTGAAGTGGAGTCACTTTATGCACAAATCATAGATGAGGAGATAGATACAGCAGTTAATTCTACAATGGCTATGGACCAACAAAATAAAGATGAGTTATATGTTGGCCGCATCTTTGAGAATAAAGAAGCATTCGTTACAGCCTTGCAGGAATTTTCCATTCAAAATCATGTCAAATACAAGGTTGTACGAACAAATCCGTCGGAGTATACAGTGAAGTGCATTGATAGCACTTGCCCTTGGAGAGTGCATGGCTCAATCAAAAAGGGTGGTGGCTCCTTTAAATTGAAGACGTACAAAGGTGACCACACATGTCGGAATGCCCAGCTTAGCACAGATCATAAGCAATGCAGTGCCTCCTTTATTTCGAAAGTCATAATGCCCGCTGTCCAAGCCAAATTAACTTTCACACCAGGGGATATTATTCAAAGAATGAAGGAGAAGTATCATGTTGACATATCTTATAAGAAAGCATGGGCAGCAAGGAATATGGCGATCAAGGCTATTTATGGAGATTGGGTAGAATCGTATAAATTATTGCCAATGTACCTAAAGGCGGTACAAGAAGCAAATCCTACCACCTACTACCGCTTAGAAGATGATGTTGTACCTCGTGCAGACGGTGGCACTTGTAGGAGATTTACACGGTTGTTTTGGGCATTTGGGCCGTCTATAGCAGGGTTTTGACATTGCATCCCCGTGATTGGTGTTGATGTCACTCACTTGTATGGCAGATACCCCGGTGCTCTTATAGCTGCAACGGCTACAGATGGAAATAATGGGTTATTTCCTCTTGCATTCGGGCTTATCGTGTAACGTCCGGGAATTTTCTAAATTCTTGAAGTCGTATACATGGAAATTATGGTGCTAGACCCCTTGACGTTTTTGTTGTAATAACTTGATCATCAATTGGAAGTGGTGGCTAAAGTATATATGGATGGAAAGTAGACAGGAATAGCTTCAAAACGCCACCAAGAATGCGTGAATCAGAGTCCAGATGAGGGAGAAACGACTGTCTGAAGTTGAACATATCGTGCAAGACCCGTTTACCCGAATTAAACGTGCGGACTATCCATTTAAGTTGCAATACGGGCCCGATCAATTACTATTCCGAAATTGGGTTTTTGATGCCTAATTTCTCATGCCCTAATCCCATGCCTATAAAAGGCGAATTAGGGCTAATAGAGGGGGGGTCTTTGGTCCGATTTGGAGAGCTTTTGGGGGGACGATGAAGGAGATGAGGAAATTCTCCGGCGAAACTCCAGCAAAGCGTTCGCAGCGGTGGATCAACAACAACTCGGCCTCATAGGTAAGATTTCAAGTTGTGATTAATGAAGAATTTGCTAATTAATTAAATTAAAATTTATGTGGATCTCTGCAATTACTGTTCACAAATAATATTGTGAACAATAATTAACCTTCCCGTCACCGGAACAGCCGACGGAAGTGGACTGCACTCGGAGGCCGCAGTGGCCTTGGCCGTGGCGGCTTTGGTTCTGGCCGCCCGCTGGACCATTTATCCCGGTCAGCAGAGGGGCCTTGTCTTCTCTGTTGATCGGTCAGTAGGAGGCGGAGCCTCGCCGGAGGTTGGGACCGCCGCTTCGCCGTGCCCCTGCTCCTTCTCGAGTTCTCTCTGAAATCACAGAGGAAAGAGGGTGCGGACGTTCCTGACGGTGGCGGACCTACGGCTGGACCAGGGGGTTCTGAATCGCCGCTGGACGGCGAATCGAACGGCCCCAGTCCCATGGTTGGGCGAGGCGGTGGTGCAAATCGCCGGCGGAAGAAAAAGCTGGCCGCTTTGCAGACCGCTCGGCAGCCACCGTGCGCCGACGGGACTAGGTCCAACGGAATCGCCTCTCGGAGGCGATCTTATTGGCCAAGCCCGTCGGCTAACAGTCGCGGCCGGTGGTGACTACCGGAGGCCAGCAGGTGTTCCTGCTGGCCGGAACCGAAGAAGACGACCCCCGTCTTCACTGGTCCGGACCCAACTGGTCTGGGCCTGACCCGGATCCGGTCTGGGTCAGCAATTTAAATAAAAAGAGAAATGGTTGAACTGGGTCCGGTTCATGGGCCTTTACTTGTTCTAAAAATTTAGAAAAATTACCTGCAGACTTTGAGAGGCTTATGAGTGTCTTGACTAAGTTTTAGGACCAGGAAAAATCCCAGAGTCTCTAAAATGACCTTTTTACCCCTAGTAGTTAAATCATCGTGTGAAAACTATTTACCCGACTTCGGGGCTCCGGTTCAGGGGTCTACGAATTGGTTTAAAAATTAGGAAAATTCTCAATGAGATTTTAATGGGTAAAATATTTATAGACCAAATATCTTGGTGAAGAAAAATACCAATGAGTGGTTAATTGACCATTTTACCCTTAGGGTTTATAATAAACTGTTAAGTCAACCTGAGTCGGTTCAAGGGGTTCATGACCCCGTCACATGCCAGGAAAATTACACAGAGTCCATGAAGTCAAGTAGTACCCTTGACCCTAATTTTGGACCTATTGGATGTTATTAAGGCCTTAAACCAAATGACAAAAATACCCCTTAGGGTGGACCTGCCCGCATTCGTGTGAATGGATGCGTGTGTCGGTCTGAGAGTGGAGCCTTGTGGGAGGTCAATGACTTAAATTAGTAAAGGGGTAGTAAAATAACTACAATGACCCAAGGGAGGGTATCATACCTTAGGTGGTAAAATTACCCTAATGCCCTTAGGGGCAATATATTCTGTTTCTGATGAAACGGATGACCTAGTGAATCAAGAGTTAAGGTACCCTATAAATGGCTTCAAAAGGAAGGGGTGTGACCGGTAGGTGACACGAAGACCTTGACAGGTCACAGTGTCGTGGAAAACCCTAATTCTAAGGGTTTAGGGCAGTGTATTGCACGTGTCCCTAACACAGCGCAGAAATCCACTAGGGCATTATATATGTCACCCGTGGAATATGTTAATTTACATATCGGGCTTGAATTCTCTAAGCCCTAGTCTTGCAAATGAATGCAATGGGCCTCCGTTTATTATTTATACGTTTGTATGATTGCATGATTATTTATGATGATGCATGCTTTTGATATTGATGTATTGATTTATATCAGTAACTAAAGATTAATGAAGATTAATCAAGAGACATGGTTTGCTGTTGGTATGAGGAGAGAACATCTAATCAAGATAATGACTAAAATACCCTCTTTAGGGTTTGGACCAGTTCATGGAGTGAACGGAGCCCTGACATAGATCTTACCTTGGTTAATGAACCGATGGTGGCTATGGGATGTTCTCTGAGTCATAGCTCAGTGGATGAGCTATTTAGTGGGCCGATTCACAAGGTGAAGAGGACCCACATGGTTGAGTGGTTACTTGACTGGATGAAAATGATCTAGTCTAAGTATCAGATGTTTGAGGGAGGCAGTGTTCATAAGGACCTCAGGCTTCTATTGATACATTAGCAATGTCTTATAAGACATTTTCTCCCAGCGTTGGGAAGGTGGAGATTGCAATATGCATCTTCATCGCCACGACGGTTTGGGTATTGACCAGAGGGTCTTTATCGCGGGTCTCCCGCAGGTCTTCCCAAGACTATTTAGTACATACGAAAAGCGGAGTTACATGAGCATCATGGAAGGCTTGTGTTTCTTGCCAATCTGTGTCCATGAGCACAGTTGGGATCCTCTTCCCCATATTTGTGGCAGGCTATTGAGAGCCCTGGGGATTTGGGTCAAGTTGCTGTTAAGCAGTCTACTCCAAGGTTGGAGTCCTTTGTTTGGAGGTTTCTCGAGGGGCGAGTATCTCTGAGTTACGGATTTTATAGTATTAATTATTGAACAAGAGTTGTGAGATAATTAATAACATTATTTGATATTGCTTGTTAATTAGACAAGTGGAATAGTTAAAGGACTTACTAAAATGTAGGTTGAAAATATCTAAGCTTCTAGGCAGAACTACGTCTGGATCCGATCTTGTTGGAAACATTGGAGATGTTGTCTGATGAGTACGTAGGCAACTAACATCGGGTGATGTTGGCCCGATCCGAAAAATATTAATAAAACCTTTTGTCCTTTGGAAGCTCTTCTCCTGTAGGCGGAGATGCTCCATTGTGGTTGTGGTTGTGGTTGTTGTTTGGTTTGCTTTGTTACAGATCCTCCAGGCGACGACAAGTGAGACCAAGGCAAGCGTGCAAAAGAGGTTTCTACGTTTTTGTAACTCCGGTATGTAAGTGTACCTTAAGCGTGAGAGTCAACTTATTATTTATTTTCAGACGGACGATGGACTTGTACTTGGATGGATGAGCTGGTCTTTATGAATTTTCAGACGTTAAATAATATCATATGATTTGATATTCATATTTGTGAACCCCAGTTATCATGACCTGGATATTTAATCGAAAGGTTTGTTTTGTAATTAAAGAAAAAAAATTTCTCGCTACTTACCGTTTGTGCTATTTAAAAATGCTTTTAAAAATCCGGGTCGTGACAGTCGGGAAGGAAGATGGAGACAATTGGAAATGGTTTCTAATGGAATTGAGGGATCATGTACTGATGGGCATGACGAACATCGTCATTATTTTAGATTAACAAAGGGGCTTCAGAAGGCAGTGCCTGAGGTTCTTCCAAAGCCGGATTACCACCATCGTTATTGCATCCGTCACATAAAAACAAATTTTAAGGAGTTCAAAAATGATACACTGACGGACTTGATTGGGGCAGCAGCTTGTGCACTCACAGTAGAAAAGTTTGATGCTAAAATGGACTTGATTGGTCAAGAGAGTCCTAGGGCAAAACATCTCCTCTTAGGAGGAGAATTGCATCATGCACAGTGGTCCCTTGCACACGGTGGTTTTATGACATTTGGCATGACGACTACAAATATGGCTGAAAGTTTAAATAGCGTCTTGAAGGGGGCACGAGGTTTACCTATGCAGGCTTTAGTGTCAGCTATCTTTTATCGGCTCATAAAAATTTTTGTTAAACGATCTTCTACCGCCTCTGCCATGGCCACCCCATATATTCCTAGAGTGGAAGCCATATTGAGAGAGCAAACAAGAAAAATTGAGGAGTATATAGTTAATAGGATCAATAGGAGTCAGTACGAAGTGACATCAATTTGTGCCCGAAAGGTTATGGTAAATGCTGTGATGCATACTTGTACATGCAACATCCCTCAGGTTTATGGTTATCCTTGCTCGCACCTTATCGCCGTGTGGGCAAAGCGGCGGGGGCCAATCCATGCATCACTGTTTTATACATCTTCTACTTATAGAAATGTGTACTCCGCAGAATTTTATTCTCCTCGTGGTCGGGAGTATTGGGAGAGGGATATACCTTTTGTGTTATACCCACCGATAGCAACAAGGCAACCCGGTCGCCCATGGTATGTTCGCATTAGGAATACTATGGACAGCAAAACAATGGAAAGAGATGGTAGAGGAGGATATAAATGCCGGAGGTGTAAACAAAGTGGGCATAATAGTAAATCATGTAGAAACCCTCCTCTTGATTGGTAAACATATAATCAACCTCTGTATTTATTATATTTTTTAGTTACGTATGCATGTATTCCTTACGATTAATGATATGATCTTCATTTTCCACAGATCATATGGATCATGCAGAGCCTTGTTACAGGCCAGGCCCGAGTGACACTTCTTTACTCGTACAACAGGAGTCACATAGATCTGCTGCTATTTGGAGAGGAGAGGTATGATAACTTTTTTTAAAATTTGTTTCATTTTTTTTGGTTGATATAGTACGATATGTTATAATTTTAAAATTTATTATAGGACCCCGGGTGCCTTGAGTACACCGAACATTTTAAATATCTCCGCCATTGACCCATAGATGAGCGTATGTTACCTTATATTGAGCGAGTGGGATTCGGCCATTTCATTCATCTACAGTATGTCTGTCTCGATCGTCCTCTATTGACAGCTCTTGTTGAGAGATGGAGGAGGGAGACACAAACGTTTCATTTGTCATATGGAGAGATGTCCATCACGCTCATGGATGTGGCAGTTCTATTAGGACTCCGTATTGATGGACGTCCGGTGACAGGCACAATAGGAGGAGCTTATATGGATATATTAGTTAGACTTCTTGGTAGAGCTCCTCCGGCTACAGTGATGCGTGGTAGCCGAGTGAGCCTACGATGGCTCTTACAGGAGTTTCACGAGCTCCCAACCGATACTACAGAGATAGTTATCGAGCAGCATGCACGAGCCTATATATTGCATTTACTTGGAGCCACCATATTTGCGGATACCACGAGCAGCCACGTGCATGTTTCGTATCTCTCTCTCCTTGTCGACTTTGACATGGCTGACACTTATTCATGGGGCAGTGCTACTCTCGCATTCTTATACCGAGAGTTAGGAAAGGCATGTCAGGCCATGACCTCGGGGATTGCGGGCTGTCTGACCCTTCTTCAGGTAATTAATTGTGTAACTTTACTTGGTGTTTTAGTCACGTATAATTTTTTAATTCTAATATTTGTTATCACTATTTTATAACATAGTTATGGTCATGGGAGCACTTACACGTCGGCCGACCAACTGCTGAAATGGGTCGCTTGGTTGAGGGTGCTCCATTAGGGGCGAGGTAGGTTGTATTTATGTTTACCACATTACTTTTTAAGCAACGTTTTATGTACATATGCTGAACTCATTTCTTAAATTTAACTCCTTAAGGTAGAATGTTCGGAAGAAGGGAACTGAAAATCCCCAAGGAGTCCTCCGATTGTATAGAGGGGAGTTAGACCACCAGCGGCCATACTAGGTAATTTTATTACCGTGTTGAACTTTTTTATGTAATGATTTTAAAAAAATTTGTTGTTATTTAAACTAAATTATCTTTATATATTGTATAGAATATTTGGCAACCGTACTCGGAGGACTTGTTGGCTGTGATACCTCCACTCTGCACGGACGGTCGAGAGGTGTGGCTTTCTCGAACCCCTCTAATATGTTATGAGATTATAGAGATGTATGTGCCGGATCGTGTAATGCTCCAGTTTAACCTGGAGCAAGGGGTCTCACCTTCTATTGTCGAGTTTGTCCATCGCATCACTCGACAGGGCCGCCATATTACCGACTGGGCTATATATCATGCGTCGTATATCGCTCGATGGGAGGATAGGAGAGCCACTGTTATTAGAGGGGAGATGACTACGATAATACAAGATGTTCGTAGTACTTATATGCACTGGTATTTACCGATTACACGGCGATATATTTTATTGGCGATGATGTAGAGGAGATGACATATCGACCTAGGGGAGCATCTGAGGCAGCTCTAGTAAGTACAACTTTGTTAATTAAGGCATATATTATTTTCTTATTTTGTTTTAATTATTTATCTAATATTTAATTTATTTTTTTATAGCTTCGTCAGCTTCGACATACTAATGCGTATTTGAGTGATGCACTTGTCACCTGTATTTCGCGCGAGGACTTAGCAGCAGCATGTGAGTCGGTGATTAGAGCATCTAATGATGTCCTTCGTAGCTTGCCACTACTTCATTCGATGATCACGGATGTTCATCAAGATTATCCTGTTGACAAGGCCGCTCAGACACAGCTGATGCACTCTTCATGCCCTGATATTCCATCATCATCAGCAGCATATAGCTCTCCTCCAGGTTCATCATTTCCAGACACTACACATGTAGCGCAGCCAGATCTGATTTTACATTATAGATGACATTGGCCAGCTCGTATTGTACCATCTATTACTTATGCTGAGCCAGAGCCGGAGCCCGAGCAAGAGCTTGACATGGGGTCGCAGCTGGAGCTGGAGCCGGAGCCCCAGCCCCAGCTAGAGCCAGAGCCAGAGCCACAACCAGAGCTAGAGGTAGATCATGAGGAGCTCGTACACCACCGTCGAGGACGTAGGAGATTATGACATTACTTATGATGTATTATATTTGTTACTCGTCTATGATGTACTTTACTTATATTTGTTATGGTGATATTCATGATAGTGATCTTTGTTATGGGTGGAATGAATGAAGTCGTGCATGTAATGTTTTAAATGAATGAACAGGGATAGGTGATAAAATTAGTTTTAAATGGTAATTTTAAAAAAATTTAATTTGATTTCGTCGTTTAGAACGACGAAATCAGTGTTATTCCGAGACTGAAGGCCGAAATTATCGAAGGGTGGCAGTTTCGTCGTTTAGAACGACGAAATCAGCTTAAGTTGATTTCGTCATCTGAACGACAAAACCGGGTCAACATGTGTGGCAGTTTCGTCGTTCAGAATGACGAAATCAACTTAAGTTGATTTCGTCTTTTTGAACGACCAAACCAGGTCAAGTAATAAAAGGTTTCGTCGTTCTAAATGACGAAATCAACTTAAAAAATAAAATAAAAAAGCCACGCTGGCTGGCGCCTGCGTGGCAAAAAGGAAGGGATATCATTATTGCCGAACCCAATGCCTACATTGCTTTTGCGGGTAAAAGAGTAATTGAACAAACATTGAATAAAACAGTACCCGAAGGTTCATATGGATCGACCGAGCAATGATGGAATGTATATTCTTTTTACTGAATCGCATGAAATTTTATCCAACTTCATATATGTATGTATGAAATGCGTATCGGCGGGGCGGGTGAATAAAGAGAATTTTCTACTCAAATTCGAATTTGCAACGGATACAAATGGAAATGAATTAATAAAAGATTCCTGGGAACTAAATTCCATCACTTCCATTCCCAAAGTGGTATATTTTGGTAAATATTTTTTAATTATTATTTTAATAATTTTCCCTTCAAAATAAGAAGTTTTCTATACCATTTTTTTACTTAATACAATTTTACCCCATAATTAAAGAGACACAAAAGATTTATTTTTCTCTGTCTAATTAAAACTTGGTACTTATTTTTCTTTGTTCACTTGGTACTCCACATAGATTAATAACTTTATTTGATTTTTTAAAATAAATTAAAATTAATTTATTTTAAAAAATTAAATAAAATTATTGATGTGGGATAAAAAGAATATAATGTTTTATTAAATAGAAAGTGGCGTACGAAACTATTATCTTATTAAAAAGTTAAAAGTGGGTCTTACATGACTATAAAGATTACACTTTTTTGTTCGATCAAAACTTATTGCAAAGTTTTGTTAGAGAAATTCAGTATAGTGTTATCTTTTTTTAGAAATTTTTTAAAATTAAAATGGAAAGAAAACCTAAGTTTTCAAGTAATAATTTTTGCAAGACTTATTTTTGAGTTGTGTAATTGTCCCTTGCATAATGTTCTTCGTATGGGAATATTCTAGACTACCTTCCACGCCTCCTACTCACTTCAGACGCAAAGGTGGCATGCTGTTTTAGAGGCGCCCAGAAAATGCCTACTGTGCGGCATTCGCAAAGCCAAATAATCAAACAAGTAACTCATTATCGTCAAGGTTATGACCTTATGTCATTCGACTAAGCGTCTAGCCTGCGAAGCCAAGCAACGAACCCATCCCAAGGCAGACGTGCGAATATGCCGAGATATTTCTTAAGCAAGCTAGTCAGAGGGGGACACCTCCTTGCGATGCACGGATCTAACTTAGGCAATTTGGACATCCGAACAATCCAACTCAGCTGAGTGCATGCAAGGGTCATTCTTTCCATTAAGGCCATAAGGTCCTACGATTGCCCCGTAGGTGAGAGAGCCCCATCTCCTAGTGGATGCCCATTGTCATGACCCGGATTTTTAAAAGCATTTTTAAATAGCACGAACGATAAGTAGCAAGAAATTTTTTTTCTTTAAATACAAAACAAACTCTTCGATTAAATATCCAGGTCATGATAACTGAGGTTCACAAATATGAATATCGAATCATATGATATTATTTAACGTCCGAAAATTCATAAAGACCAACTCATCCATCTAAGTAGAAGTCTGTCACCTGTCTGAAAATAAATAACAAGTTAACTCTCACGCTTAAGGTACACTTACGTACTAGAGTTGCAGAAATGTGAAAACTTCTTGTGCTCGCCTGCCTTGGTCTCACTTGTCGGTGCCTGGAGAATCTGCAACAAAGCAAACCAAACAACAACCACAACCACAATGGAGGATCTCTGCCTTCAGGAGAAGAGCTTCCAAAGGACAAAAGGTTTTATTAATATTTTTTGAACCGGGCCAACATCACCCGATGTTAGTTGCCTACGTACTCATCAAACAACATCTCCAATGTTTCCAACAAGATCGGATCCAGACGTAATTCTGCCTAATACTACACTATACTAAGAATCATATCATCACACATGCAATGCTTAAGTATTTTCAAGCAACCTACATTTTATGCAAGTCCTTTAATCGTTCCACTTGTTCTAATTAAACAAACAATATCAAACAATATTATTAATTATCTCTCGAACAATTGTTCGATAATTAATATCCCAGTATAATCCCAATGACAGACAGACTCATCAGATGTCAACCTAAGTGACAAATGACAATGAAACACCTTGGAATCCACCAGGCCCCTGGAATCCACCAGGAAGTGCCATCTCCCAACCTAGCCCATAATGACCTAACCAGAGTGGAAGGGCATGACCCACAACTGCACCTGAACAGAAGTGGTCAGAGATGCCAACCAAGCAGGATGTCAGCGACCCTAATTGCGTGTACACTAAAAGATCCTCAATAGATTTGTGGTGAGCCCGGCTCACAAGGAACTCCCTCCAATGGGGAGGTGCAACTACACGGTCAAATCAGCGGCTCCTCAATAGAGCTAAAACTTAGGAAACCATTTTGAACCCTATCTTGCTCATCTATAAGCCAAGATTCCGAATGATTATTCCAAACCCTATTAGTCCCTTCTAGACTAAGGTTTACAACTCGAGACATGTCATCGGTTCATCAACCAAGGCAAATCATTAGGTCAAAGGCTTTGTTCATTGTATGAACTAGTCTCAGACCCCTCTAAGGTATTTTAGTCTTTATCTTGATTAGGTGTTCTTGCCCAATCCAAAACTATCAAACCCCAAACAATTATTCTTTCAATAATTTTGAACTATTGATGAGTTACTATCACAACATCAATATCAAAAATCAAAACAAAGAACAACATAAACAATTAGGACCACAAAGGTCTAAGCAGATCATAATATCAATAATCAAAATCAATAATGATATTATAATTACTCAAGCTCTCGTGCCCTAACCCACCATGGGTTAACTTATTAAATCTTTATGAAACTGGTTGTAATGCACCTAAGGGAATTAGAGTAATTATCCAACATTGGATACAGTCCTCTCTGCACTCGGGTAAGTCTTTAACCTCTTAAAAGGTTTCAGTATCACATTGGCCTGTTAACAACATCCATGTAAATGTGGGTCGGTTTACATAGGGGTATTTTTGTCATTTAGTTTAAGGCCTTAATGAGATCTGACAAGTCCAAAATTGAACTTAAGCATACTACTTGACTTCATGGACTCTGTGTAATTTTCCTGGCATGTGGCGGGGTTGTGAACCCCTTGAACCGACCCAGGTTGACTTAACGGTTTACGATTAACCCTAGGGGCAAGAAGGTCAATTACCCACTCACTGGGATTTTTCCTCACCAAAAGGTTTGGCCTATAATTATTTTACCCATTAAACTCTCACTGAGAATTTCTCCAATTTTTAGATCCACTCATAGGCCCCTGAACCGGAGCCTCGAACTCGGGTAAGTTAATATTATATGATAATTAACTAATATGGGTAAAAAGGTCATTTTAGAGACTCTGGGATTTTTCCCTAGCCTCAAACTTGGTTAGAATATTCCCACACTTATTGGGGTCCTTGAATATTTTGTTCAAAACCCCCTTTCCTTTTTTTTTAAACCGATCCGGCTCGGGTAGGTTTGGGTCAACGACCTGCAACACGGGTCATCTTCCTCGCATTCGGCCAAAGGCGTATTCACCTCTAGCGGTGGCGCTGTTTGCCACCACAGCTGGGGGGCGTGCTGGGGTCCACTGGATCGCCGCTAGGCGGCGATTCCAATGGGCCTGGCCCCCACTGCTGCCCGGTGGCTGGCCGGGACCAAAGTCGCCCCTTTTTATCCTTTTTTTTACTGCGCACAACGGCATAAGCCGCCGCCGCCAAGGCTAGCATGGCCATGGCTACCGCGGCCAAGGCCAGCATGGCCATGGTCGGCGTGCCCAAGGGGGGTGCAGCTACCACTTTCTGTCCCTTTTTTTAACGACTGGCGGCCTACGCAGCAGCAGGTGAATCCGCCACCGCTAAGGCCGCCGGAGCCAGGGAAACCACGGTCAAAGCTAGGGCCGCTACGCAGCTCTATTCGACCACTATTTTGGCGCCAGAAAATTCAAAATATTGTTTACGTACGTGAACAGTATTTACAGAACATAAATTATTATAATTTTCATACAAATCAATTAACAAAATTCATAATAATCACAACCTGAAATCCTACCTCTGTGGCCGAGTTGATGTCGATCCACCACTGCCAGAGCCTTGCCAAAGTTTCACTGAAAAATTCCCTCTTTTCTTTCACCGTCCACCCCCTTCTCCTCAAAAAGCCCTAATTAATTCTTTTTATAGGCATGGGATTAGGGCTCCTAATCCCATGAGAAATTGGGCCCCAAAAATACAATTTCAGAACAGTAAATAATCGGGCCCACAAAACAACTTAAATGGCCCAGTTGCACGTTTAAATCGGGTAAACGGGCCCTATACGATATATTCAACTTTGAATAGTCGTATCTCCCTCATCTGGACTCCGATTTGCGCATTCTTGGTGGTGTTTTGAACCTCTTTCTGTCTAATTTCCATCCATATATGATTTAGCCACATTGATTAAGTTATTCCCATGAGAAGATTAAGGGGTCTAACACTCTAATTTCCCATGATTGACTTCGGAAATTTAGAAAATTCCCGGACATTACACCCCTGGCATGATAGTTAGCAACACAACAAGTCTTAGTTGTCATCCAAGATAGCCGGTTGCAAGGTTAGGCATCATACCAGCAACTTAACATTTTAGCTCACCATGTCCCCCCTATATAACATAAGAGATTTTTCTCATTCTACTAGAGTAGCAACTAAAGTGGCTATACAGGCATGGTTCCTCCAAAGTTTGTCAAACATCCTCAAAACACTCTACAAGACTCTCCAACACTATTTAGGGGGGAGGGGACATCTTAGGAATTCAGATATGTACTAGTTGACCATGTGTCCTAACATAGCCAACTATATGTGTGCATCGTTGCATGCATTTTGTGTAACAATGCGCACACATATTGCACAATGTTGCGGGCCTTCTTAGCAACGCCTACATACATGGTGTGCAACACTACAGACAGTTCCCGCAACACATGCACACTTAGTATACAACACTTCTACACGTGTGTGCACCCCAACACACATCACGGATAGTCCGTTTCGCTACCCTGTGACAATGCGATCACACTGAATCACATTTGAAGTACAATAAAATTGAGTATATTATTATATACTTTATTCTATAATATCACTTTTCATTAAATCAATATAACAATACCTCTTTGTCACATTTCATTTGATATGGGTCGACAAGACAAATTCAATGCAATTAAGAATGCATTAATTTGAGTTTGATAGCATGATATATCATCTGAAGATATTGTGGCAAAGAAATTGGGAGCGGAGCCTGGGCAAGAAGGGTAGGAGGGTCATTTTGATGTTTACCACAATTTTTGGTAAAATTCTTACTAGAAAACAAACTTAAAAAATGGTACCCACTTGAACCTTAAACTTTTATGACCCTAAACTCTTTTTCCTGATTTCTCCTATTTTATTTATATTAGAATCTCCTATTTTTATGGGGAAAAAATGTATCCAACAAACAAAAAATGTACTCAGGGACAGGCAGGTAGGGAGAAAAGCACAAGTTATTTTTTTGTTTAGACAAATTTTAATAGGTCAAGGGCCCATAAGAGTTCTCAACCAACCTAGCATTAGAAGTTGAACTAGGCAGATCCCTAGGTGGGACCATAGCCTAGGAACTCCCTAGGTGAAGCCCAATGGAAAGGTTTCCTTTATCATTAGTGAACAATTCCAACTTAAGAGGGGACTTAACTAGGTAGTGAGGTGAAGAAATAACTCTTAGATGAGAGATATACTACTGAGGAATCTTTTCCTTTTTTTTATACAACAATTAGTAGAAATCTTATTCAATTGAATTACTTTGGAAGAGCAAGGACTTTAAAATACTATTGAGATGTAGCTTCAAAGTGACTTAAATATGCAAGCTCTTCATCTTCTTCAATGTGTAACTTCAAAGCTGATTTTCAAATTGATAACACACCTTAAGTATTCAGTCAAAGACATATTGTTATATTATTTTCATCATTCTTTCAAACCTTTGAGTTGTATTTTTGTCATGGGATTTGCCAAACACATTGATTTTCCTTCACACACATTTGTTAGAAGTGATCATCACTCCAATCTTTCGTTCCATTTGAGGAGTTTGGCTTCTTCTTATAATGAAGTGTCTTTGTGTAGTATGATCAATACCTCCCGATAAGTTTTTATCTTCTCAATCCCAAAATACTATCAATCACACATAGATAAGCAAAGAATACAAGAAATATAGGCTTGCTCATGGTCTGACAAATATAATCCCAATCTTGAAGTACACTCACATATGATAAGAAAATAGAATTGAAGCTCTCATGGGGCATTAGATCGCCCAATAGGATATACTCTTTAATGACTTTGAGACTAGATCTTGGAGAAGGTTTTGTATATATATATATATATATATATATATATATATATATATATATATATATATATATATATATATATATATATATATATATATATATATATATATATATATATATATATATATATATATATATATAATTGGCAAATTCTATGATAAAAGTATTCTGAAAAAATTTCAAATGATGTAACAAATTTATCTACAATCAAAACATTAGGATTATTCAAAGATTAGAAGATGAGTCACTAAGAGTTGAAGTTTTTCAAAGGACAAGTGTAAGAGAAGAATCAATTAATTCAAGCTACATATGGATTTAGAGAAAGAAACATGTGATCATTTATTAAACCATAGATTCATGATTATAAGATTAATTATTGTTTGGTTAACATCAAAAGGAAAATAAACCAGAATTGAGTAAAAAATTTGAGAACTTGAATGTTCAACTAGCACAACTCAAACTTTGGACCTTGAGTTTGAAGTAATCATACTATCATGGTAAGTGAATGTGTGCTTAGACAACTTCTTGTTGCACAATTTCAAAGTCAAAGGTGTGACCAAATGTAAGGGGACGTTCGACCTTGAAGCATGGACAAGTCCAACTATTAGGAAAACGAAAAGATTTGATTTGATACGATTCTATTTGAACTCAAACCCATACTATTTGACATAAAAATCTATAAATAGATTTCCTACATCAATTCTAAAGAGAATGAAGTAAGAGAGAAGTCTTTTAAAGCAAGGTTTTACTTAGGGAGTATTCTACATCAAGCTGCTTCGAAATTCCTTTACAAAGCTCTTGATTTAAAATTGCTTTATCATGCTATTTGTTTTCCTCTGAATCTAGTCAAGTTTCTTAGCTAAAGGTTTGTTTTTAAACTTGATGAGAACTTGGTTGTAAATCTTAAAGTTTTCTACTTCAAAACCCTTATCCTTAATCTAATTGTTTCTCCTCTAGTGGAATTTTTTGAAGAGTTGTTAGAATGCATAAGTAGATGGTTTATCATAATCACAACATGTAACTTATACATTTTTAGAAATAATAGCAAATAAACTCTAATCAATGTGAAAATTTATAGAGACCTACATCGTATGCTTAATTAACATATAAATAAATATCATATGAAAATAAGTATGAAAAATATTTTTTATGATTTAATTAATGAAACTATATAGTTCTGCCAGAATCATCGACTTTCAAATTTATGATTGTCATTGACTTATCGTGCTCTAAACAACTTGAATTTTTTACAGCATACTCATAACACATCTATCAATCCATCATATAAAGAATGAAATGAAAATCATATGTTTTTATCCTTAAACATGCTTCTAAACACGGAATAGAGAAGTATTTTATTGTACAACACGTATTCCAAAAATTATAATAAATACATAGTATTCTAGAAAATATGAATAATTAGGAATACAATCTAGACATAATAATATATTTCCAGGAAAAATTTGAGAGATAAACTCAGAGTAAAAATATCCGAAATATAATTGTGAATCGAAAATAGAGAGGTATTAGGGCAGTTTTGAACAGCTGGCCGTTAGATCTGCCCACTCGCAATCTAAGAGTGAGGACATAATTGCCAAAAGAAGTCATCTTCTTCCTCGTGAAAATTAAACCAAAAATGCCCAAAAATACTAGAAAAATTCTAAAATCACTCCAAAACTTTATGGTATTAAAATGTAAGCCTAAAACACAGTAGATCTAACCATTCTTAAGCTTAATCATAAGAAAATTAACATAAATGTATGCTTTTAATAATCCCCCATTAAAGTATATAAATAAATAATAACTCACTTGAACTATTCAAAAATGAAATCCAAAGCTTAAAACTACATGAGATGAAAACCCCTTACCTTCAAGAAGTTCTTGGGTCGAAAATGAAGCTCTACTCCTCAAGAATCCATACCCAAAATTAGAGTTTTGATTAATACTTAATCAGAATCAACTATTAAGCTTAAATAACCTTGAAAACAAGTAGATTTATGATTTCCTTTAATTAAAAACAAAAATCTTATTTTTAGGGTTTGAAATCAAATTTAAAAATAATATTTTTAATAGGATAAATCAAGAATCCATTTTGGGGAAAGTAGAGATGAGAGCGATTAAGAGTAAATCAAGAAGATTATGGAAGATTAAGGTTAAAAACTTACCTAAATCGGATTTTGCTCTTTGGGCAGTGGGGTTAGGGCACCACCTTGCCTCCTAACACAACCATTTCCCAATTGGGAAATGGGCTAGAGTTTTCTTATATAGTAAGCTTTTAAGTTATAAATATCAATTGTTGGGTTGTAAATATGAATTAAAACGCCCTAAGTAGCTAATTAGGTTCATTTTATAGCCAAAACGAATTCAAAAATTCTAAAACTCATTAATATAAAATAATTAAAGTTTAGGGTCATGTGGGACACTCGCCATCCAATCGTGGATGTGGGGGCCCACGGTGGGGTCCACACCCTTAATTTATGAAAAATTTCCATAAAATTCTTAAAAATATGATAAATTAAGTTTGATATAGAAACTTATAAAAATAAATTAAACCTTGTTAAAACCATAATTACTAACCCTTAACCTCAAAATCAAGTCAAACCGAGAAATTTAAGCAACACCACACAATGACATACAATTAAATCAAAATTAAACTAGGTTAAAGTTATAGATCTTACACTTATTGATAATCCTAATAATTTAATGTGCAAGACACTCTAAATAAAAGTAAATTCAACAAGTAGAAAGAAAGAGATCAAACAATTAATTAAAAAGTAATTATGAAATTTAAAAGTACTCATAACATGCTCATCATCAAGCCCTAGTCAAGCAGGTTTAGAGCCCCATGGTTACGGAGAATAATACATTAAGTATTAAATCCATGGAGAGGGAAATAAAGTAAGAAAATAAGTATTAAATCATTTTTTAATTATAATATTAATGTTGGATTGTTGTTGCCGTTCCTTTGATTCGTGTGTATTTATTGATGGGGGCCAATAATGCTAAAGTGATAATGTTGAATTGATCTAGTTTTATTGGTATGCATTATTATTGGTATTCCTTGTTATATCCTTATATGTGTTGCTTAATTGATATATCAATATTAGTGATAAGTATATATGTATTGATGCAAGCCAATATGATTTGAAGAAGATAAATGACATAAATCTTTAATGGGTACAAGGAAAAAGAGGAGAGAAACTATGACAATCCCATGCACTCCAAAAGGTCCCTTAGCAATATTATTGAATCAATAAAACATGGTTGAATCACTACAACAATATAGTTGAATCAATATAACAGTATTGTTAAATGAATATAGTAATATAGTTGGATAGATATAACAATATCGTTGAGTCAATATAACAAATTATATAAATAAATACAATAAAATCATTGAATCAATACAATAATGTTAATAAATCAATACAACAATATCATTTAATCAAACAAATATAAGATACCTCTCTCTTATCCATAGCCTAGTGTGTAAAACCAAACCAAAAGTTATACTATTGAGGGGTTGTTTGGGTGTTGGATTTTTAAGAAACGGAAGTGGAATTTTTTGGAATTAATTCTAAAAATTCACCGTCAAATGTGAATTACGGTTGGTAATAAATTTTTTTAAAATAAATTTAAATGTCACATCAAACCCAATTTCAAAACTTTAAACTAATATAACTCTCTCTCCCGAACTCGGATATGCACATTCTTAGTGTCACACCCAGCACATGCCACCCCCAAGCCGAACCTGTCCAAGGAAGAAGCAACATGTAGTGCGATGAAGTATTGTTGGATTGTGGAAGACTTAACCCATCCATGGGTAGAACACTACAAAGTTGCACACGTATACTCTATACAAAAGCAAAATGAGCAAGGAAAAGACTACTAATTAAAACTATTAGTCCACACATACCCACATCCTTAGTCATAAACAACCTCACATGGCCCAAAATAAGTCTAAGCTTATAATAGTTAATAAGAGTCTAACCCAACATTGGTTAATGAAGTGTGAAGTAGAGTCTAAAATATAATCTCAACATAATCAACTAACATAATCAAGACATTTCTATAAAACCCACCCCCTCATGGTTAACGCCATCCCAATATTCCATAAAGAGCCCGTCCGAGCAACTTGCATGACACGACATACAACCCCAAAACAAAACACAAATAAAGAGGGGTGAGCCACAAACTTATCAAGGATTTTAATACGGAAAGTAAATTCATAATGACAACACATTCATAATCACATAATCAACCACAATGCCCATTCATCATGGAATAAACACATAAACTTATGTATTCATGCCATAATTTACAATCCATAAGCATCTACTTATGGCACATGTATGTCATACTATTTATAATATGTCACATCAACACATAGTCATGTTACTTGCATATCTTGTTATATATAACATATTTCATTAACTTATACACATGTCATATGTATAGCATGCTATATATAACATATATCATCATCACATAATCATGCCACTTGCATATCATATTTCATCATCACAAAGTCATGCCACCTACATATCATGCTATATTTAACATATTTAATCATCACATAGCCATGCAACCTATATTATGCTATAGCCCACATTATCTCATCATCACATACTCATGTCACCTGTGCATCATGAGCTCAAATATAATTCATAACACATATACACCTCATGTGTAAACATGTAAAATTATTATCATAATCACATCTTGCATGAATCATTTTCTCAATATAAACATATCATGCATATATATTTCTCAATGAAAACATTCATCATGCAACAACAAGTGCATCAACCACACACACCATCTTGCATATCCATGCAAATTTTACCATAATCACATGTGTAAGATAAGTTCTATTGTTCTTACATAACCTGTGTCAATGAGCATAATCTCCCATAAACATGCAACAATAAATAGTGAATGTCTAACAAATTGAGAAAAATAAACATGCTCATCAAAGGTCTAAAACCTTGAGCAAACTGCTCACCAAGGTCAAAAACCCCAAGCAAACTGCTCATCAAGGCCAAAGCCCAGAGCACACCTGCTCATCAAGATCAAAGTCCCGACCAAACAGCTTATCAAAACCGAACTCCAAAGCAAACTGCTTGTGACACATCGTGTTCTGATTATGCCTAAACTGATAGATTAGGGGTAATTGTGTATTTTTAATTAAGTTTTAGAGGGTTTCAAGGGATGGAACTCTTATATTTAGTTAGAACTTGAAGTAATGAGCATAACGAACCTAAGAACATGCAAAACGGAGGTCAAGAATGAAAGTTACGACCTCTGGAAACGTGCCACATGGGCAGGACCCAATTTGAAAGAGTGAGATAAGCTACTCATGTGAGGTATAGTTTCAAAGGGCTCATCAATACAAGTCAATCGGTACCAAGAACACATGATTCCGACTTTGGGATAAGAAGTTATCACATTTTGAAGTTGAAATTGTATTTGAATTAAAATAATAATAAAATAAGGAATTGATGACGTCAGCCTAGCCGTCAGCATTAAGCCCTGCTGAGCCGATCAATCCCATTCATCCATGCATCTTGGGGCCACATGAACGTGCGGCTCTGCACACAGTGTTCATAGTGCGCAGATGCGTGTGTAGGCACACACCGACCACACGACATGGTTGCTTCTGGGTGTGACACGTGGCAAGCGCCAATGTGAGCGTACCCCAATTCCGTCGTACGCTCACACGCAATCTTCTATAAATTCTCATTTCTATTCAAACTTCTAGAAGAATTTCTGGAGTCATTCTGAGTCCGTTTTCTTCCATTCAAAAGGTGTTATTAGCTAATTCAAGGGTGTTCTACGCAATAGAAGCATCCATTCCTAGAGCTAGCCACTCCATAAGGGAGAAACACCGTAGGACAAGAAGAGACTTTATTTGTCATCTTTGGGAGTGTAGAGGGAAAAGTGTCTTCGGGTAAGGGGAAGTTTTGTTCGTCGTCTATGGAGGCGCAGGGGAAAAAGTGTCTCTGGATAAGCGGAAGTTATGTTCGTCATCCATGGATGCGTAGACGGAAAAGTGTCTATAAGTAACGGAAAAGTTGGTCCTCATACAATTACAACAACATTTATAGGTAATAATGACTCATTTTAATCCAAATGAAATAGATTAATGGAAAGAGAACAAGAGATGACCAAAATACACAAAAATGTCAAAACTCTCGTTTGGCCGTTCGAAGCCCTGTCAGGCCATTCGAATGCTAGGCAGTTTGATGGGCCAGATAGGCCATTTGAGTAGTTGGCCGTTCAAATGTTTGTTGGGCCATTCGAACACCCTTACCAGTTCACTTTTTGACCCATTTCTAGTTCGTCTTCAACCTTTCTAAAATCAAACCGAAAACATCCAAAAATTCAAGAGAAATTCTAGAATCACCATAGAACTTCATTATATCAAAATACTAAGACATGGTAGATCTAACCATTCTCATGCATAATCACAAGAAAATAACCATAAATAACATGCTTTTAATAGATCACCATTAAAACACAAAATGAAGTAGGAACCCACTTTAACCTTCAAACATGAAATCCAATGCATAAAACGACACTAAATGAAATCCCCTCACCTCTATGAAGTCTTTGAATTAAGGAAGAAGCTTCACTCCTCAAAAAATCTTACCCAAAATTAAGGTTTTAGTTAATACTTAATTAAAATCAACTAATAAGCTTAAATCAACTTGAAAATAGGTAGATCTATAATTTTCTTTTGTTAAAAACGAAAATTACCCATTTAGGGTTTGAAATCAAAATTAAAAACAAGATTTTTAATATAAGAAGTAAATAATCTATTAGGGAAAGTGAAAATAAGAATGATTAAGAGTAAAATCAAAATATTATGGGTGATTACGGCTAAAAACTCACCTAAATTGAACTTTCTTCTTTGGGAAATGGGGGTAGAACACTTATTTGTCTCTTAGCATAGCTCTTCCTCATTTGGGCAATGGGCTAGGGTTTTCTTTAAATAAGGGTTTTGGGTTGTATAAATAAATTATTGGGCTGTAAAATATGTAGAAATGTCATAAATGACTAATTAGGGTTATTTTCAGGCTAAAAATAATTTTAATTATCCCAAAACTCATTGAAATGAAATAATAAAAGTTTAGGGTCATGCGGGTCACACGTTGTCCAATTGTGTACGTGGGGCTCACGGTAGGGTATGCACCTTTAATTTAGGAAAAATTACAATAAAATCCTTAAAAATTGGATAAATTAAGTTTAATATTAAAACTTATAAAATAAAATTAAACCTTGTTAAAACCATAATTATTAGTTCTTAACCCCAAAATCAAGTCAAACCGGCAATTTAAGCAAAATCACACAAATTCACATAATTACATAGAAATTAAATCAGGTTAAAGTTAGAGATCTTATACTTGGTATTATTATGCTCCTAAATTCGAGCTCTATCAAACAAGATCCCACAACGGTAGGTAATTTTAAACTAACCCCACTTATATGACACATTTTTCGAGTCTCAAATTGATATGAGGGGTAATCGTTGAAAAATAATAAAATCTATAATTTTTGAAATGGGGGCCAGGAGCCAGAATCGACAGAATCACCTTATGAGGTGATTGGGTGATTCCAGCTTGAAACAACTTGAAATCAACTTCCGGTAGAATTTATAATTCCGCCCACCTTCTACACACAAACATGATTCCGATAATTTGAGCCAAAATCGGGATAAAATCAACAAAATCTTAAATTCAGTATACGAGAAGCCCCTAAGTTAGAGACCTGGACCAATCTTTTTCTAAACCAGGTACACAAATTGCCTTGTAATATATTGGCACACTAAAGAGAAAAGTTGTCTTAAGGCTGGATAAGAGAGGGGGAAATCCACGAAAACTCATGTATCGAGGGTGGAGATAGAGGTAAATGAGAGAAAGATGTATAGCGAAAAGGTATTTTTGTCTATGCATAAGTTGTTTATAATATATAAAAAAAATGATTTAAATGTTAATTAAAAAAATTACCGAAATAACCCACTTTGGAAAATATTTCCCAAAGTGGTCTTGATTTTCGCCACATAGCTAGCCAATCACTGGTGCATGCGTGGCTTATAAAAAAAAATTGATTTCTTCCTTTGGAAGGATGAAATCATCTTTAAGTTGAGTTCGTCCTTCCAAAGGTCAATTCATTTAAAAAAAATTCAAGTAATTCGAAATCATCTTCATTATAAACCCGACACGTCCAATACGTCTTATGCTACTTCCTCCTCCGTGTGTTGCTATTTCCCTTTCCTAAGCCCTATCGTGCTCCACCTAGCTCCATCCGCCGTGCTCCACCCATATCCGTCCGCTATGCCTCTTATTTGAGAGCCGTTGTCCTCTACCCAGACATTGAGTGTATTAGATTTGTCATGTTTATTTTAAACTAAATATTTTATTAACATATGTGATGTTAGATTTATATATTTTATAAATATTTATATCTTATGCTTGTTTACATGTTATATAGACGATAGTTGATGTCAATAAATTTAATGATATGTGAATAATAATTAATGCAGATAAATTTGTTATTATGTGGATGTTAAGTGGGTGTGTGGAATGTACGTAGAATGAACATGGATGATATTAATTTTAGTTATAAGTTTTTTTAAAATTTTTTTTTTAAATCAAATTTCATCTTTTCAAAGGATGAAATTATACTTTAAAAACTTGAGGCTGGAATGAAGCTGGAATATGATGAAGTTTACTTATTTTGTCCTTTTAAATGACGAAGTCAGTGTAGTGTTTCGTCTGTAGAAAGATAAAATCAGTTAAGAGCTAATTTTGTGTTTTATATATTCTTATAAATTTTGTTATTTAAAAAGACAAATTTAACTTAAAATAATTTAATAATTTTAAAAGATAAAATTAATTAATTTTTTTTTAAAAACCAAATACTTAGCTAATGCTCAACACTAATTTAAAAAACATTTTTTAAAATAAATTATTTAAATAAATATTTTTTTAATTATTATTTAAATAAATTTCCCTTATAAATTTCACGCGGCCGCTTAACAGTCGACAAAGCCGACCGGGTCGAGGAGCCGGGTTTAGCCCAAAACAGAGCTTCGTCGGACCCACGGGAAACAAAGCCCAGACGCTTCTGCACTCCCTTCCCTCTCCGTCTTTTCCCTCTCTCCTCATTTTTCTCCCTCCGCCTTCGAAAACCCTCCAATAAAACCTCACTCCCTCGTCGCACTCCCCATTTCCCCTTTCTCCCCCCAAACCCTAAATCCCATCCGCTCTCCCTCTGACCTTCGATCTCCGCTTCAGCAATGGCGGCTATGCTGGTACTTCTCATCCTCTTTCATCCTTTCCTTACGACATTTCATTTCGTTTACAGTCTTTGTGACGACCGTATAAACCGTCGTCTTCATGGCGGAAATGCGCCGTTGTTTCTATGATTGCATCTGGCCTGATGATTTTGTTCTGAGTATTTTTTTGGCATATTCGTTTGTGAATGCAGCAACCGCAGATAATATTGTTGAAGGAGGGGACGGATACGTCGCAAGGGAAGGCGCAGCTGGTTAGCAACATCAACGCCTGTGTTGTGGTGGCGGATGCCGTGCGGTCCACGCTCGGCCCTCGTGGCATGGACAAGCTGATTTACGACGACAAGGGCAACACCACGATCTCCAACGACGGCGCCACCATCATGAAGCTGCTTGACATTGTCCATCCGGCTGCCAAGATCCTAGTTGACATCGCTAAATCTCAGGATTCTGAGGTATGCACTGGGCCTGTTACCATCTTCCTTTTAGCCAGTCATTTGATATTATTTCATTTGTTTCTTGCAAATGATGAAGTGGTTCTTGACTTGTATAGAGGCGTAGTTTTTGGGGGGATTACGAATACATTGGCCGCCTTAGCCTTTTCTCCGTCTTGTATAGTACTTATATATTAGTTTAAGAACAGGATGAAAGAGTAGTGTGGTAGGTAGGAATGAAATTGGATTTCAGTGACTAAGATTTGCAAGGATATTGTGTAGTTTTCCAAATTCTGTGGTGATAGTGAGAATTTTAAGTAATCTAGGGTTTTGCTGTAAATGAAGAGAAGTTGGCTATAGATAGGTAGGTTTTATGAAAATCCTTAAAGGTCCCAGAATAGGTGATGTAAGATGCTGAGGATTTACCACAATTTACTTGAGTGAAAATCCCTGTTGAATTGGATCTATGTATTTTAAGGGGCTGTTTGGAAATTGAATTTTCATGGATTCTGCCCCAATTCCAGTCCAAATTATTGGAATCATGTTTGTGTATGAAAGGTGGACGAAATTAAAAATTCTGCCTCTAATTCATTTCGAGCCTGAATATACCGGAATCACCGAATCACCTTGTGAGGTGATTCTGGCTCCCAGCCCCTGTTATTTTTTAATGGTTACCTCTCATATCGTTTTGAGTCTAGAGAAGCGTGCTATATAGGTGAGGCCCACTTTAAAAGTTCAAAACCACTGACCCTCGTGGGATTTTGTTTAATAGGGATCGAATTTATGAGCACAATAGTACCTAGAACGTGCATATTTGTGTTTGGGAGAGAGAATTATATTAGTTTAAAGTTTAAAAAATAGGTATAATGCGACATCCAATTTTATTCTAAAAACTTCCATTACCAAACATAATTCTGATTCGTTGGTGAATAATTCGAAAATTCTGCTTCCATTTCTACTTTCGTTTTTAAAAAATTTAACACACAAACAGCCCCCTAAATGCAAAGACTGGCTGTCAAATATGTTCTCTGACACTGTAGCATAAAGCAACTTTATTGGTAGTACATCAATATGGTCGCCAGATGAATGGTGATATCTAGATATAGGCATAATTTTAACTCAAACAATAGATTTTCTTTTTTCTTTACGTTGTTTTTGGCATGTTTGAAAATATCTGGTGCAAGAGAGGGACAGTATAACGTTAAACATGTACATGAGAATGTTGTGATGGGCCAAATTTTCTCTTTCACATTTTTGTGATGGAGTTTCTCAAGGCTCTTTAAAATGATGTGATGAACAATTTTGATTCAAGATATCAATGGTTTTTTAGTAAGATGATGTGGTTTGGCTCATTTAGTTTGTTTGGATCAGTTTTAAGTTGGATGTAGTGGGCTTTTAATGCCATGATGTTTTTAGGAATGGTTCTTGGTAGATATGGTTGCCATTTTTCTTTGCAAATGTGGAAAGAAATTGGTTACAAAATTAGACTTGATGAGATTAAGAGTAATCATATGAGGTTGATAATAATATGAGTTGAGTCTGGTTACAGGCTCTTCTGGCAACTTGGTATAAAACTTGAAAGTAGGGCCACACTTGAGAGGTGCCTTGACTCAAATACTATGAGGCTTGATTTGCTATATTTTATATGTATATATACCATAGTTAAATTATTTATACAATTTATGCTAAGCATTAAATTGATTTTTATACATATGTTAGCGTAATAATATTGCTTGACAGTATAATAATTTTTAGCATATATAATTTTACAACTATAATTATAATTATAATTATAATCAAGAAAAGCCTTTTTCCAACAATATGAGGTCGGTGACATGGATCTCAACAATAATCTTAACAACAATAGTAATTAAGAATATATTAATTACTATAACTTTTCATTTATATTAATTAAAATTTCTAGCTATTTTGACTCTGCTTGACTCAGCTCAGAAGATGATCAAACTTGAGTTGAGTTGGCAAGCTACTTGGATTGTATAGGCATTGCATGCAATAAATTTGTACTCTGAAATTAGTTCTAGCTGAAGTCGACCTAATTGTTCGTTTAGGTCTTTTGGCCCTGTTTATTGGGGACCTCTTTCTTTCTTTCTATTGCTTGGAATTATCTTAGTTACGATTTGATAGTTTCTTCTATCATTTACATGTTTACAACAAAGATTTTGTTAATTCTCAATTGGAGCTTTATATCTGACCTTACTGTGAATTTCTACTCCTGTTTTTGTGAATTGATGTTAATTTTTAAGTGTCATTTTCTTTTTAAATTTTTTTGTAATATAATGCTTAATGAGTTTTTGAAATCAGATCTTATATGCTATCTATTGCAAAAAATGATCCTTTTTTTAAATGTTTCACATTGATAATCTGTGCAGCATGTGATGCTTTTGTGTGTGTCTAGTCATGCCATAATTATTCCTGAACATAACCCAAAAAAATTGCTGCAGAATCGGGTTAAGCTGAGTGAAAACAGGTGTATGAATAGACATACCCGATGCTTTTATTTTGTTTCTTTTTTAAAGTTCTGTTTCTGCGTGGTTTTGTTTAGGTTGGTGATGGAACAACAACTGTAGTACTTCTGGCAGGAGAGTTTTTGAAAGCGGCCAAGCCCTTTATTGAGGATGGTGTCCACCCTCAGAATCTCATCCGGAGTTATCGGACTGCTTGCTATTTGGTCTGGTGATCTTTTTTGTAACACTCTTTTGAGTAAAGGTTGGAGATTGGATTTATAATAGTAGTAATTCTTCTGTAGGCTATTGATAAAATTAAAGAGCTTGCTGCCAGCATTGAAGGAAAGAGTCTTGAAGAGAAGAAAAGCCTGTTGGCCAAATGTGCTGCTACTACTCTATCTTCAAAGCTTATCGGTGGTGAAAAGGAGTTTTTTGCATATATGGTTGTGGATGCTGTACTTGCTATTGGCACTGATGACAGATTAAACTTAATAGGGATTAAAAAGGTACTTGTGTGGATTAGGGATAATTAATTGCTTACATATTTCTGTTTGGTTGCATAATATGCAGTTGCAAATGCTGGCTTTTGTCCAT
This sequence comes from Saururus chinensis, assembly GCA_035235625.1. NCBI lineage: Eukaryota > Viridiplantae > Streptophyta > Magnoliopsida > Piperales > Saururaceae > Saururus > Saururus chinensis. Next base: position 48,420,085 of record CP141140.1, read on the forward strand.
TTTTTAGAATCCATATATCCATTGGATTGGTCCATATTGCAAGTTGTATCCCTGTATAAAATGCAATCTAATATGGCCAGGAGTCTTGATCTTAGCTTTTGACGACTTTGAGTGCAATACATTTCCCTATTATAAATTTGTATTTGATGTCCTTGTTACCACTGTGTATTAGAGGGCTAGAAAAGGTGTTAAGCAGCCTATTAAGTATCTTAGAAAAATTATGTTCTAAATAGTCTGTAGATCGTTAGTTCTTATTGGTGTACTCACGTATTCAGTGCCTTCCAACCAGTTAGCAGTATTCTGTCATAATATTTTATTGATAAAGGTCTGAACTCAGTACTTGGATTGTGACTTCATGCTTGTACCTATTATGTATATATATTTATATATATTGTGCACACACAAGTACACATATCTTGACATTGGAATCTTTGAGCATTAGCTGGTCTGTGCATGCAAATACGCTTGTGTGCATAATGTGTATCATATTGTTTGACCTTGCAATCACTGTCATTTGTGTACTATATTGGTGCCAAAGTGAATTGTTTTAAAACTGGATGGGAGGTAAGAGAGGCCAGATGGAACTGTACCTTCTCTCTGATTTTTTCTGGTTATTGCATTATACAAAACCTCTTTAGCCTTTTAATTCTGTACCCATCTGAATTTTTAAACATTACTGTAAGTGCATTGAGAGCTCATACTTTGTAATGGGTAAGTAGTGATATTATTGATGGCATTTGCTAGCAAACAGAATATTGTTGAACTGAGTTCCTAACGAATATTAGAAACTATTAAGATGGTATTGACTTACGATTTTTCTTATTTATAAATCCTTTTTATTCTTTGCCCCTTTGTCTTATCTGTTATTGGGTACCTCATATTGGATTGTGTGGTAATCTAACATTTTTCTGAAGGTTCCTGGAGGTAACATGCGAGATTCATTTCTGGTGAATGGTGTTGCTTTTAAGAAGACCTTCTCTTACGCTGGGTTTGAGCAACAACCAAAGAAATTTTTAAATCCAAAAATTCTCCTTTTGAATATAGAATTAGAATTGAAGTCTGAAAAAGAAAATGCTGAAATTAGGTGGGTTTCCATTTTCTTTTATTGTTTTTGTGCATTCTAAGTATTTCAATCCTTCTTGGCAAAAAAAGGCACTACTGACTTTGCCAGTGTTTACCTCCAGACTGTCTGATCCACTACAGTATCAGTCCATTGTAGATGCTGAATGGAATATCATATATGATAAGTTGGACAAGTGTGTGCTTAGTGGAGCCAAAATCGTCCTCTCACGTCTTGCTATTGGTGACTTAGCAACACAGGTGATTGTTCTTCCCTGAGGCTATGTTTAGTTTGTCTTTTTTCCTCTAACTATAACTTTCTATTCATTTTCAGTATTTTGCGGACCGAGATATCTTCTGTGCTGGCCGTGTGACTGAAGAGGATTTGCAACGGGTGGCTGCTGCAACTGGTGGAACTGTGCAGACATCTGTGAACAACGTTGTTGATGAGGTTCTTTCATGTTAATCATTTAACTCAAAAACTAATACTTCCTCTGTCCCATTTTAATAGTCTGATTTACTTTTTTAAAATGAAAAAATGTTATTTCATTTTGAAAAACCAAATCGGACTATTAAAGTGTGATGAAGGGAGTATTTTAGATGCCAATTGTTGTGCTTTGATTAAGATTTTTTTGACACTTGAGATGAGACATCTATTGATAGCACTTTATTATTTAGGGGTGTTTGGATGCATATTTTGAGGGAAAAAAATGCTTCTTTTACCAAAAGTGGTTTTTGTCAACATAAATGAAATTGGGCTTTTGTTTGGATCTCTCCTTTTGAACACCTCTAGGGGAAAAACTGGGCATTGGGGTGGCTTTTGCTTTTGGTCTGTGAAATGTCTAGAATACACAGAAAAACATGGAGGAGAATAATTACCTTAGGATGATGCTATCTTTTCAAAAAATTCCCACCAGAAAGGGACTTTCTATGGGAATCCTCCTCCCCATAGAAAGTCCCTTTCCTGTTAATTCATCCAGAATTGATATTAAAGTCCCTTTATTGGGTTTTTGGGTGGATAAGCCCATTTCTGCCTGAAATAGCCCATCCAAACAAAAAAAAATGCAGAAATGGGCTTTCCACCCCTAAAAGGGGCTATCTTTTCCTTGGAAATGTGCCTTCCAAATGCCCCCTTTATTACTCACCGTTCTCCCTAAGATATATCTCCATTCACCAGTATTTTGAGGAGGAGAATGGAGTGGCAGTCATTTTTCACGTCAGTCATTCTCTTATGACCATTTTTTTATTGCTAGTTGTGTTGATATGATGTTTCTTTTTTGACCGCCCAGAAGAGGTCTCGAAAAAATTTTCTTGCCAACTTATTGTTCTTACTTTTTGGTGGGTCATAAACTATCTGAAGATATGATCTGTATTTTATGTGGAATTGCCTATTAAAAGCAAAACAGTAGGCAGTAGTGCAGATCAAGCTGGGCAAGGGGGTTTGCGAGTGATTCTGAAAGCTAACATATTATCTATTTTTATCTGTATTTCTGAGGCTGGACTGAACTGAGTGGTAGGATCGACAACATCTGGATTTGGGCCTTAAAAGCAGAGAGGTGCTGGCTCAAGCAGTTGATCTGACGTTTCTAATTGATCCAGAATTGAACCACCAGATGGTCGTCCAACCACCCAGTTTAAGCTTTAAGTTCTACAAATGTGGAAAATCTAAATCACATACTTGAATGCTCTATATACTGAAGCAGGGAATGCAGTTTCACGTGATCTTGCCGAGATCTCAATCTTGCCAAGAGGAATTAAGTTTTTTTCTTTGGTGAGAATTTGCCTGTATCTTGTTTGATCTTGCAGAATATGCAAGCTTCCTTCTCATTTTTTCTATCTATGGCAATATTTTTTCCGTATTAGAATCCATCAAGTAATAATCTATTGAGAATTCAAAGATTAAAAGCTTTGGATTTGATGCCGTTCTGATTGTCATTATCATCATAATATATACACTTTACCAATTGTCTGCAATTGGCTATGCATATCTGCCTTGCCAGGTGTTTCTGTAAAACAATTTTCCATGTCCAGCTCGTTGATATCAATTTTTTTTACTGCTAAATCTTTTCAAGTCAATATTTCCATTTCTCTATTTTTCCTTTTTGAGTCTCCACTGGGCACGGGAACCACCTTAATTTTTTTTTCCTTTAAAAAGTCTGTTGGAAATAATCATAAACTCCTCTTCCTAAGGCATCAGTTTCTACTAGTGTCAACTTTTGTAGGTTTTCCACTCATCCATTTGAACATTCTCATATTTGCCACCCTTAAATCTTATCTGTATGGCTTTCCTAAGTAGTCAACATTTCTTTAAACAAATTTACCTGCCCACAGATGTTGTTTGGAGTCTTGATGGAGAAACTTTGTAGATGAGAAGCTTATGGAAGCCCCTTCTTGGGGTCCCACAGAGGTGGGACTAGGCGAAGGATCATTCTTTAGATTGGGGCCCATTAAATTTCAGTTCAATTTGAGAGTTGAATCTCACTCATCTGCCCTTTCAAATCAGGGATCCTGAAAGGCCCATTTGATAGGCCTGTCCTTTCTGATGCTCATGTAGTTTAACGACACAGCATTGTTTAGGGGATCACCTATTTAAAATTATACTTCTAATGCTTTACTCTACATGGAACCTGTGCAAATGTACTAGATTACATGTGTTTTTTTTTTATGTGTTAGGTGACTTGTTCACTCTTTTCCTTGAATTCTGAATTCTCAGCCATTTCTGAGTTGTTGGATCTTAAGCAGGGAGATGAGTATGACAACTTCAATTGGGCTGAAATTTTTTGGAGGATGCTCTTTTTAACCTTTCTCACCCCTCATCTCTCCATGTTTAGATAGGACATTGGATACATAGTTCAACATGCATAATTTTGAGAAGAATGTCAACTTCTAGTACATGCCTTGACCTATGATATCTTACAGTTATAGGTTTGACATAGCATATTTACGAGTCATAGTTGTATGTGACTAGGTTCTTGGATCATGTGAGGTTTTTGAAGAAAAGCAAGTGGGAAATGAGCGGTTCAATATATTCAGTGGTTGTCCTTCTGGTCAGACAGCAACTTTTGTTCTCCGTGGTGGGGCAGATCAGGTAAGTGATTGTTATGCATTATTGTTTAATTCTGTTTGCGCAATATTGAGATTAAGCATTCGGCATCTGAACCGGAATCCCAATCTGGGGTTGTCTAATTGAACTTTTTGTATGTATACCAGTTTATTGAAGAAGCTGAGCGGAGCCTTCATGATGCCATAATGATTGTACGAAGAGCTGTGAAAAATTCCACCGTTGTTCCTGGGGGTGGTGCCATTGATGTAAGCCTTATTAGACACTTTTTGTCCTCTTTGGAAGATGATCTCTAGTTCTTACTAATTCAATTATTCTATGTGACAGATGGAACTTAGTAGGTTTTTGAGACAGCATTCAAGGACAATAGAGGGCAAGTCACAGCTATTTATAAATGCTTATGCAAAAGCACTTGAGGTGGGCACAATATGAATATATTATACACTTATTTACAACTTCGTATAGAAGGGTAAATTTAGCAGTATGCTTTTCTCAAAAATCTTGATGATCTCTGATTTATTTATGGTCTGTTTCAATCTTGGAAGATTTTTTTCAGATCCTCTACATGGATTGTGTTCCAGACTTTTTTGTTCAATTTGTCCTGCATTGACTGATATTAAAGTGCATAATAAGAATCACATAAAACAAAAAAAAAACGGTTTTTAATGGTTCATAGTACCAGCATTAGAAAAGGAAAGGCAGTGTACTGTTTGTGGTTCTTAGATTTGTATTTGTTCTCTCATTCTGTTTAAGACTTTCTTTAAGCCAAGTGTGAATGTCTTCTCCATGTGATCAGATATGAAACCTGAATCATTTAGTTGCTTAGGGGTAATAATATGGTTTTGACAATGCATTTCCTGGTGTAAGCATGGGGAACTACCTTGCAGGGTGTGTTCTTGTATGTGATACACATGCAATTTTTTCAGTTGATTTCTTTGAGTTCTCATTTATCTTATGCAAATGGCTAAATAATTATCGTCAAAATTTTATTAAATATTTTGTCCTGTGCAGATCATCCCACGCCAGCTCTGTGACAATGCTGGCTTTGATGCAACAGATGTGCTCAACAAACTTCGACAAAAACATGCACTCCCATCTGGTTAGATTCTTTGTGTGCTAAAGTATAACATCTTTTTTTCTACTGAGAAATTGAGCCATGAATAATTTGAGAAATATTTGGAATCAATGGGGAGAGATGTGTAAGTTTAGTAGTCTAGTGTTTTACATATTTCGTGACCAGACTTATATAACTTATTGATGTGTAAGAATTACGCCTGTCAGTAAATGGTTAGTGTGTTTGTTGAGTCATGGGCTGAATCTCGATTTGATGGATCCTCTGGAGTGAAATCGTGTTGAAGATGCTGACTTGGTTGTTAGGAGCCAGTTCCTGCCATTTTGAGGGTAAAGATGATCAGTGTAGAGTGTTTTTGTTTTAATTAATTGCAAAAAATTAGTGGGAATGGGAAATTTCCGTTTGGCAATTGAATTCCATTGAACACGTTTGAATGCCTGTTTGAATGGACTGCATTCTAACATGATTGATAGTTCTGCCCGAGAAGAATGGTCATCTATTCTATTGTTTGCTATCTAATTCACGAACGTGCATGATCAAACTTTGGATACTGGTATGCATTTTTTCATGTTTGAATGGCGAGTAGGCTGCTACTTTTGAATGGGATCAAATGTAAGAAGTACGAGATTCACTCTTGCAGGACAGTTGAATGTGTTAAAAGTGGCTTCATTTGTGTTCAGGTGGCTTTGCACGCCATTGCGCACTGAATACAAAATTTCCTATTTTGAGCCCACAATGTGCCTTCTTGTCATTTCAAATTAGGACTGGAATTTTCATTGACCCAGATAGCTATAGCCTTTTGCTTTGGCTTGTGGCAAAGGCCTTCTATCCATTGTTTTCACCAGAAAAATTTGATTCTTAAGAAGAGACTTCCCCCCCTTTTTCAACTTGTCTATGCTTTAATGACTTGCTTTTAATTCAAGTTTTAGAAGACTAGTTTAATGATTTTGCCTCTTACATCATTGACTGGATTTTGAATTTACACACTATCAAAACAAAGCACACACTGTTTGTGGATCCTGCTTTGGAAGGTGTGTCGGGAGCATTTAAGGGATTTGATCTGCAGAAAACTGAGAGAATGATGCGTGAAATGAAGAATTTGTCAAGTAACATGAAGGTGAAAGACAGGCAAAGAAGTGGATTGCCGAGGTGCATCCAAGGTGGGTAGAAGATTACATGTTCATAGTGGGGTGGGGGTTGATGCCAGCTTATGCGTTGAAAAGTGCGCGAGTTGTGGGTTTGGCCGGGACAAGAGCATTCCACGATTTTTCCCTTTCTGTGTAAAAGCAACTTGTGTGTTGACTTTGTATGTGGTTGATTAAATTAATTGCATATTTCATACTTAAGATAATTAGATACCTAGTTAATAGTAGGGTAATTGCTGCGTGAACTTGTTGCCATTTTGATTGCTAGTTGGTAGCTTAATTAGGTTATTAATTGGTTGCAGTCATTCCAAATTTATCTAATTTGATTCTTCAAAATCCACACACAGTTGAATGGACATCGTTTTGCATGTTTTTCTAACATGTCCTAGAAAATATTTACAGAATGCATGTGAACTTGTAAAATGGATATTGGTACCAATTCAGAGATAGAAATTAACGGGGAAAAACTATGGAAATAGATAACTACAATTTAATTGGAGAAAAGCTAGCCAAAATTTTCTTTTTTATTAAAAAAAATTTAAAGAAGAAAAGCTCTTATAATTACGTGATTCATAATTTATTTTGTATGTCTTTTTGTTTGAATAAATCCCCCTATTAGAAGAATTGAATTGTAGAGGTGCTAACCAAGATAGGGAAGCAAAGTTGTGCTTATTCTATTGTCTGCCTTAAGCATTTAGAATATATACATGGATGCTGTCCTATTGACAATAAATCTTTAATGATTTGGTTGTTACTAAATTATTATTACTTACCCTTACCAGTTGACAATGTTGTTGCACTGTAAATTTAGCGTGCTTGTATCGCTAAGGCTTCCATTGTTGTTAACATTTACTTTTGTTTACTGCAATGCTTGACAGTACACATGGGCCAGAGGACATTGGCACGTATAAAACTTTGCCATGGACTTTTTGCATAATTTATTGCTCATTGGCTCAAATGAATGAGGACAAGAACCTAAATTAGTTGTATAGCAAACAGTGCACATCTTTACGTGAGGGGATGATGGCCATCTACTCTTTGTAGGGTCCACAGGCAGTGTGACGGAGAAGCTAGGTGCAAGACCGCTTTCAGAAGACATTGTCAGATATCAACGTTGTTTGATGTCCAATCATATGCAGAAGGCTAGTAACTATATGATAAATGTCTGCAAAACCCCAAGAGGAGGATGAAGGGGTAATCTTGGGCACTTGCTCATAATATTAGATGGCAGTTGAAGAAATCAGCTAAAAGAACAGAGGCTGGTTGACCTGCTTATGTAACATACGATGCTGAGGAGAAATGGAAATGTGCTTGAAGTTTCCAAAAAGCATATTTTTCTTTTACCAAAGAAATTAGATTGGCTTGTTAAAGTTGATGAAATTTCTATTTAAGTCAAAAGAAAATGGAAAAAACTAATGGAACCACATGCATATTTGAAATATGCACCGTGGCTCATTGCAAGCCATCGGATGGAGATCCGATGACACTGTATTTAAGGGGTTGGGCAGGTTATAAAAATCTGCTCGCTTCCCAGGCCACGTGAATGTAATCGTGCAGCTGCAAGCCACCTAGTGCATGCAGTATTGCGTATGCTGGGCATGATTTTCAGTCTCGGTGAGTTCTTGGATCTTGGATCTCAGTTGGTAAGTGAGATTTTTGGGGGATGGATCTTGCCATCTGGCCCTTCACAGATTGATCATGGTTGCTGTAAAAGTGCAGATTGACGGTGTTCAGTTTCTTAGCTGTTTATTCTTCTTCTTATTATTCATTATTATTACTATTATTATTATTATGGAGAAATCTAGCCTGTGCTGCAGCTTCAGCGCTGGCAAGCCCTCTGGCCGTCGGATCATGACCAGGGCCATGATCTGATGGCCAGGGTGCTAGCCAGCGCTGGCTAGACAACCTCTATTATTATTTGATTTGCGTGAATATGTTATTGAACAATATCCTTTTTACTAAGCGCTTCACCACTGTTGTGATGCTTCTCTAGCTTGAATGAACGCTGTACTTGAACTTGATTCTTTGAGTATAGGAATAATTTCTTTTGCATTAGGTGGCCTGGGTATGCCCTGGCTCTTGTAGGGTTCAAATGGGGCGCTTATTGTGAGTAAAATAATTTGGCCATAGTATATCATCTTCTGCAAAATAACTGGGAGCTGGATTCTTGACTGACATCTGTTTAATTAATGACAGGTGAAGGTGCACCATATGGAGTGGATATTAATACTGGTGGGATTGCGGATTCATTTGCCAATTTTGTGTGGGAACCTGCTGTTGTGAAGGTAGAAAACAGTCTCCAATTCTGTGTACATAGCGAAAAATTTTCTTTTCAAGTTGTGTGAATCTTTCATTGGCTTTGCATTCTTAAGGTGTAATATTTTTTTTCTGTACAGATAAATGCAATAAATGCCGCTACCGAAGCAGCTTGTCTTATTCTGAGTGTAGATGAAACAGTGAAGAATCCGAAGGTAAAACTAGGCCCAATTCAATTTTGCAGGAGATCAAATTGAGCATAATTTTAGCATAGGTTTTATTGTGCGTGTAGCCCTTTCATATGCTTCTCCTCAGGAAATGCTCTTTTCTTTCAATGCTTTTTTCAAGTTACACTATTAATCGATATCTGATCCTTTTCAGCAGAACCCATTTGTTTATTTTGCGGTGAAGGTTATGAGGTTCCATATCACTGTGCCTGCCGGTTTTTCTCTTTGTTTGTTCCTCATTTTGAATGTAGAAGGCATCATTTTAAATGTACTGCTAGAAAGGAAAATAATATAAGTGGCTCTCTTCTGACGGACTGACTCGATTTGGAGGGTCCCTAGGTTCAATATTATGATTGTATATATAAGCATTCTCTCATATGTATAATTTAGGTTGAAGTATTTGGTTAGTTATTAATCGGGTATGCTTGTCCCAGTTTGAATTGACTTTTGGCATTTAAATAATCCCGGGTGGGTGGTAAGAGAGTGGGGATTCGAACTTAGATGTCTTGAAATTATTCTCTTTATATAGGCATGCATCTATAATGAAATGTTTTCTTGTTGGTGGCTTTTGTTGCTTTAATTAGTACCTGAGTTCTTTAATCAGTACGCGAGTTAATGCAGCCTTGAAAATTTCAGATCATCTTGTCCGTTATAGGGCTTAGCTCTAACTTGTAATGAACTCTTCAGGAACCTATGCTTTTAACGGTAATTATCAGATGTGTTTTTTGATGTTTCAGGATTCAGGATGTTTGGCTCCTGGAGTATTATTCTTTGTATTTAATTTCCACTACGACGCCCTTTTTGCTTTTTACCATGGATGTTGGTGAAAGTAATTTGAACTGCTTATTGACTCTTTGAGTGCTTACTAATACTTTAGCCATAGACTCTTGACTCTTTGGTGGTATTTTCATGTCATTGAAGCTTAGCTGCACTACACGTAGCCTGTCCGAGTGACTAGTGTATTCATTCAGTTGGATTCTGATTGGACTTTATAAAGGATGAGTAGTTTGCCGTCGCTTGTTTTAGCCAACCGACCCCACCTATACACATGGTGGATATCCACAGTCTAGATATACACAGACAGTGGATATGAACCAATTGTGTTAAGGGGGTGGGCAGCCTAAAAGAAGGGGTGGTGAACTAATCTCTTTGTAAATGCTGTCTATTCAGTCATGACTATTAGTTTGTCCTTTAATGGTGTAGTTGTAACTTTTGGGTTGTACAAATTGTCTTGCTATCATGGAGATTTAGGCAATAAGAAAATTCATCAAAACATGCTTTAACATAGTACTTTTGCAGTCTGAGAGTGCCCAAGGTGAGGCTGCCGCGAGTGCGATGGGACGGGGACGTGGTGGTTCTGGATTTCGTGGCCGTGGCAGAGGCATGCGGAGGCGGTGATGATTCGACTTCTACCCACCCTTTTCAGAGTGCAGCAGTTTAAGGCGATACTTGAAGAGGCATATGTTCTAATATTTGGAAGCTTTGCTTTCTGCTGTCTACTATGGCATGGTGTTTCCACTCTGTATGTTGCCTGAATTTTGTGATTGTTAATCCTCATACATGGCAATGTTTTGAGCTATGTATTGCAAACAGCGTTGTTGTCTTTAGCAGCAAGTTACCCGTGTGATAAATTAGTTTGGTTTAGGATTTTTGAGCTAAGCGACTGAACAAGCATTACCATTATTGATTAGTAGATTTTGTGCCTGTTTCCTCCCATGGAAAAAGATCATGGATTCTTCTGTCTCTGAATTACACCCATGTAGTGCAAAATGAGATTTAAAACTTTACCCGGTACATGTGGCTGGAAATGAACACCTTTTGAAATACTGTTATTCTAACAGGACGATACAGTGGAAGGTTGGGCGTCTCAATTGCTCTTTCCAATAATTTAATTATTGTTCGTTTGTAACGCTTTTTATTATTTAATTTAAAGTGTGCCCGTGATTTTGAAATTGTTGGGGACTTTGGGCCATAGATTAACAGACGAATTTTTTTCCTGGATTATTTAAAACAGGAGCTGCATTTCTTAATTCCAAGGCTTGGGTCTAGAAAATTCTCCAGAGCCCAGACCTCCCCATCTGGCTTTCCTTCCTTTTTCCCGTCTCTCACGTCCTCATCTCCCACTCCCTGACCTCTCCTTCCCGCTGCTCCCTCTTCCCTACTTCCTTCCCCTTCCAGCGCTTTCATTTCGACCTCCTTCCAGTCTCTTTTGCTCTTGGCAACTCTTGGCTGCACCACTCACCCAATTTTACATTCAATTCACCAGCTTCTTTCATCTGCTTCCTACCCGACAGCAGCATCCACTGAAGTTCAACGCCCCTTTTGTCAGTTGTATCATCTCATTCTTCATTATCCTTGATAGTCAAAATTTTCATCAGGCAGAAGGGCACTACCCCATGGGCTAGGCATCAACATTTGCACCAATGGTTATGTCGGTCTAGTTTCAGTAGTGTTTTAAATATAGTGAATAATATTTGTGTCTCCCTAACTCCAGCGACTTATTGTGATAAATCTGATATTGAACTTACATGTTTCACTCATAATTATTTCATGGCTCGGATTAATTTTTGCCATCGGTATCTTCATTTCTCGAAAGAATGTGGCTATTTAAACCCCTCTTTTTTCCCTGTATCACTTGTTACTGATACACCCTGTACTTAAAAAACAAAAATGCTCACCTAAACCCCATTGTTACAAAATAATACCAATTGGTATTGAAAGAATTTTTAACTCATGTATACCCCGCCCTTCCTCCCTCATGGCTTCATCTCCGAACTCCCTCATCGTCACTGCTCAGTGCCTCCACGGGAACCTGATTTTGTTGTTAGTGCCTCCAGCTCCAGCTCTCCCAATTTCGTTGTCAGTGCCTCTAGAACCCTAGTTTCTTTTCCGCTGCCACCAATGCCTCCAGCTCCAACTCTCCCGATTGCAACCCAACACTAAAAATGACATTTGCTATCAGCCCCTGCCACAAAATGTTTTGTGAGGCATTTTATGTCAGTCGTTGAGACATTTTAGCGTTTGTTGAGACATTTTAGAGTTTGTATGTTTAGAGTGATAATTGTTGTGACTTTTTGGATAATTGTTGTGCTGCTAGAAGAGGTTGTATATTTTTTACTATTAGGAAAATTATTGTCAAAACGCAAAATCATGTTCATGTTGATACTGTCTTTGATTTGGCGGGGGGTACTCCCCGCCAATTGTAGGATACCAATACAGGGGCATAATGGCACCTGTCTAAGGCTTCAATAGTTGGCGGGGGTCTTCGACCCCGTCTAGTTCTTCAAAAAATGGCGGGGGGTGCCCCTGCTACGAAACAGACAGTAACTTTAAAAAGTTTTTGTCTTCAATTTGGTGAGGGGTGGCCCCCGCCCAATTGTGCATTACGTGGGGGGGGGGGGTCTTTGACCTTATCTAGTTCTTCGAAAAATGGCGGGGGTGCCTCCCACCAAGAGTCAGACAGTAACCTCATCAAGTACATCTATAGGTATCTTTCATTTGTATCCAAAATATCATGAATATCTATACGTTTACCCCAATTATATTATCTGTCAACAATTGAATGTACAAAACACTTTCTATACATCCTACCTCAATTTATATCCAAAATGTACTTATAAGTTAGGATTCTACTGTCAACTCTAAAAAACTCTCACATAGTGAAACCGTCACAAATGACGGTGGGGTGCTACCATAGGGACACATCAAAAACTCGATATTTGTATAACTTTTCCCAAGCATCAGCACGTGGTTCATGATAGCTCCTCCAAACAGCTACAATAGGAGGCACTGGGGAATTTTGTGTAACATGGACTTTACAAAATGGTTTCCATTGACATTCTTCACAACTTCTATCTCTCATTCTTTCAGACAACCAACATATGTTCGCCCTTCTCCAAACTGCCCAGGGGGGTGATTGTGACTACTACAAATTACTTTCAATTTCTACCCAAAACATGGTCAATATGTCACGACCCGGATTTTTAAAAGTATTTTTAAATAGCACGAACGGTAAGTAGCGAGAATTTTTTCTTCTTCTTTAAATACAAAACAAACCCTTCGATTAAATAACTAGGTCATGATAACTGGGGTTCACAAATATGAATATCAAATCATATGATATTATTTAATGTCTGAAAATTTATAAAGACCAGCTCATCCATCTAAGTATAAGTCCGTCACCCGTCTGAAAATAAATAACAAGTTGACTCTCACGATAAAGGTACACTAACGTACCGAAGTTGGAAAAACGCAAAAACCTCTTGTGCTCGCCTGTCTTGGTCTCATTTGTCGTCGCCTGGAGAATCTGCAACAAAGCAAACCAAACAACAACCACAATGGAGCATCTCCGCCTACAGGAGAAGAACTTCCAAAGGACAAAAGGTTTTATTAATATTTTTCGGATCGGGCCAACATCACCCGATGTTAGTTGCCTACGTACTCATCAGACAACATCTCCAATGTTTCCAACAAGATCGGATCTAGACGTAGTTATGCCTAGAAACTACTCTATTCTAAGAAGCATAACATCACACATGCAATGCTTAGATATTTTTAACCTACATTTTAGTAAGTCCTTTAACCGTTCCACTTGTCTAGTTAACAAGCAATATCAAATATTATTATTAATTATCTCACATCTCTTTTTCGATAATTAAAATTATCAAATATGTAACTCAGAGATAACTCATCCCTCGAGAAACCTCCAAACAAGGTACTCTAACCTTGGAGTAGACTGTTTAACAACAACTTGATCCAAATCCCCAGGGCTCTCAATAGCTTGCCACGAATCTGGAGAAGAGGATCCCAACTGTGCTCATGGACATAGATTGGCAAGAAACACACCTTACATGATGTTTATGTAACTCCGCTTTTCGTACGTACTAAATAGTCCTAGGAAGACTTGCGGGAGACCCGCAGTAAAGACCCTCTAGTCAATACCCAAACCGTCATGGCGATGAAGAAGCACATTGCAATCTCCACCTTCCCAACGCTGGGAGAAAATGTCTTATAAGACATTACTAACGTATCAATAGAAGCCTTAGGTCCTTATGACCATTGACTCCCCCCAAACATCTAAAACTTAGACTAGATTATTTTCATCCAGTCAAGTATCCGCTCAACCCTTTGGGTCCTCTTCACCTTGTGAATCGGTCCACTATATAGCTCATCCACTGAGCTATGACTCGAAGAACATCCTGTAACCATCCTCAGTTCATTAACCAAGATCAAATTCTATGTCAGGGCCCCGTTCACTCCATGAACTGGTCCTAACCCTAAAGAGGGTATTTTAGTTATTATCTTAATTAGATGTTCTCCCTCCAAACCAACAGCAACCCATGTCTCTTGATTAATCTTCATTAATCTTAAGTTACTGATATAAATCAATGCATCAATATCAAAAGCATGCATCAGTGTAAATAATCATGCAATCATACAAGCCCGATATGTAAATTAACATATTCCACGAGTGACGTATATAATACCCTAGTGGATTTCTACGCTGTGTTACGGACACGTGCAATACACTGCCCTAGACCCTGAGAATTAGGGTTTTCCATTGGTTTCCCGTGACACTGTGACCTTTCAAGGTCTTCGTGGCACCTACCGGTCACACCCCTTCCTTTTGAAGTTATTTATAGGGTACCTTAACTCTTGATTCACTAGGTCATCTGTTTCATCAGAAACAGAACATACTGCCCCCTAAGGGCATTAGGGTAATTCTACCACTTAGGGTATGCTACCCTCCCTTGGTTCATTTGGTCATCTCACTATGCTTTTATTTATTTAAGTCATAATCCTCTCAAGAAGCTTCACTCTCAAACTGACTCACGCTTCCATTCACACGAATGTGGGCGGATCCACTCAAGGGGTAATTCTGTTATTTGGTTTAAAGCCATAATGACATCCGATGGGTTCAAAATTTGGGTCAAGGGTACTACTTGACTTCATAGACTCTTTGTAATTTTCTTGGCATGTGACGGGGTTGTGAACCCCACCCCATGAACCAACCTAGGTTTTGACTAACGGTTTATAATTAACCCTAGGGGCAAAATGGTCAATTACACTATCACTGGGATTTTTCCTCACCAAACGGTTTGGGCTATAATTAGTTTACCCATTAAAATATCACTGAGAATTTTCCTAGTTTTTAGATCCACTCATAGGCCCCTGAACCAGAGCTTGAACTCGGGTAAGTTAATATTATACGATAATTAACTAGTAAGGGTAAAAATATCATTTCACAGTCTCTGGGATTTTTCCCTTAGCTGAAACTCGATCATAATAATCCAAACCTCTCCAGATACATGACTATTTTTCTAGAATTTATTTGACACTTTTAGCCCCCTGAACCGGACCCGGTTCACTCCCTTCTCTCTTCTTCTTCTGTTTTTTTAAAACCGATCCGGACCGGGTCAGTTTGGGTCGACGACCCGCAATGCGGGTTGTCTTCCCCGCGTCCGGCCAGAGGCATTTCGGCCTCTGGCAGTGCTGCCCCCTACCATGGCAGAGGGATGGCGGCTCACCGGTTTTTCAACCGCCTGCACACGGCGGAACCGGCAGCGTCGGTCCCGCTGCCGTCCGGTAGCTGGATGGTGGCCAAAACCGCCACTTTCCCTACTTCCCCTTTTCTTTTTTTATCAAACGGCAAAGCCACCGCGGCCGGGGCCAGTGTGGCCCAGGCCGGCGTCCTGGATATTTGGCCTGGAACAATGCGGCTGGGACTGGAGTGGCCATGGCCAGCGCAGCCACGGCCGGCGCGGCCTCAGCCAGCGCCGTCAACGCCAACAATCTCTCTTTTTTTTATTCTTTCATCTGTGACTCGGCACAGCGGCGGCCACATGCCGGATCCTGACCCTACGCCAAGGGAGTCCAGTGCATGAGAACAGGCCAGTCATTGACCGGTCGGCCGCTATCCGGCGGCCGACCGGCAGGATCAAAATAAAGTACTAAAATTACTTCTTAACGAAATTGTAGAACACACAGTTACGTAAATTACAAAATACATAATTGCAGAAGTGATAATACATTAAAATTTATTGTAATGTTTTACTTATTTCGACTCAAAGGCCTACCTTAATGGCCGATTGGTTGTCGATCAATCGCCGCCAATGCCTCACCGGAGTTTCGCCGGAAAATTTCATTGTCACCTTTTCCTTCACCGTCCAAAAAAAAACCTCTTCTATTAGCCCTAATTCGCCTTTTATAGGCATGAGATTAGAGTTCCTAATCCCATGAGAAATCAGGCCTCAAAAAACCCAATTTTGGAACAATAATTGATTGGGCCCGCATAGTGACTTAAACGGATAATTCGTACTTTCAATTCAGGTAAACGGATCCTGCATGATATGTTCAACTTCAGACGGTCGTTTCTCCCTCATCCAAACTCCGATTCGCGTATTCTTGGTGGTGTTTCAAAGCTCTTTCTGTCTACTTTCCATCCATATATATATATCAGCCACCAAATCTAAGCATTGATTAATTTATTCCAATGAAAAGGTCAAGGGGTTTAGCACCCTAATTTCCACGTGTACGACTTCAGGAATTTAGAAAATTCCCGGACGTTACACAATATTCATTTCCCTTCCTTGTAACTTGAAAGGGAACCCACATTTCTTTGTTGTTGTTTGTCTATTATGAATATCCGACTTGGACTTTTGAATAATACTTCTTTTGTAGTAACCCGCTCTTTCACAAGCTAGAGTAACACATCATCTCTGCTTTTGGTCATCTGATTTTAGGATTATAAGCAGTGTACCATGCCTCATACAAATTTCTTTGGCCCATTTTATTAAAGCCTCTCGTGATGGGAATACCTGCAAGTTGATAAAAATATATTAATATTGACATTTCTCCAATTAATATGACATATTCCTCACAACATTTACAATTAATGAATTTACCTTGTCATCAGAAAATGTAAAAGATATATCAATATTTAAGATGTCGTTGTGGCTTTGACCTTCTCTTTTAGATACATCCTGTTAACAAAGAGTTGTATCATTAGATTTTCATTTGAAAACATTAGAAAATACCAAAATGCTTTGCATTGTTATTCATTTCTCTTTTAGATAGAAAAATGGTCTATACCTCTTTAGAAGACTGGTTTTCTATCTCATTGTATGGTCGATTCACCTCTATTTGTTTCAATGAACATGGAACAATCTCTTCTATTTCCTCATTTGAAGCCGTACACCCACTATTTTGGATAATAGATGACATCAAATACATAAATGACGAAGATTCACCAGCAAGATGATCCATTCTTGATTGACTTAATCAATAAGCTATAGTAACCTAAGATGAGACAAAATAAGGGCAATGAAAACATATGGTGATCACAAATTGACTAATAATACTTGGCAGGCGTTAGTCCCCGTAAACCGAAGTATATTGTGTCAAGTTATCCCCCCCTCCATAAAGCTGACAAAAGTTTTCAGCTTGTGTATATACATTTTTGTACTTAGCAGTGGGTAGTCTCTGTGCAGATAATCACATTGTGGCGGCGTTTACCCCCCACAAGTACACTAACAAAAGCTTTTAGCTAGTTATCAATCTATATGTGGCAGGGGGTTGTCCCCGTGAAGTGAAGAACAATGTGTTAAGGGCTACCCCCTGCTAAAAAAATTAACCGAAGCTTTCTTGCCTCTGACAACGTTCTGGCGAAAAATGTGATAAACATGCCTCTGGAAGTGTAAAGACGCCATTGATGAATAAATACTACTATAAGGGAAGATAAACTTACAAAAAGGGTTCAACTTTTTGGTTGCCGGAGCTTTTTAATCGTTACTGGAGCTACAATGTACGTCGGCGGCTACAGTGCTCGCCAGCGGCTCTGACTTAGCCTGGAGGAGGAGAAGAAAGTCTGTAAGAATAGAACTCACGTTCTTTAGGTTAACTCATGGGGGAAAAAAGTAAGGTAAATGGGGGACAAAAGAGCAAGTTAGTGGGGTATCAAAGAAAAAAAAAATCTAACCTTTTGCTTTTGCTTGGGGGATACAGGGAAAAAAGAGGGGTTTAAATAGCCACGTTCTCAAAATTTGCCGTAAGCAGGAAGTTTTATGACTTCGATTTGTTTTCTGTGATATGATGTGAATTGTGACGTGATAGTAGTATTAATCTATGTTTATATTTGGCTTCCATAATATAATACTTTTAATGAATTTGGCATTAAAATCATAATGTTTTGTGACTTTGTTTTTCATTTTTTTTGCAGAAAAATAGCTTACACTTAAAATCTTTTCTCCTTTCCACCATCCACGACCTTATCTGCATTGGGGCTTTAGTCTTGACAAGCAGAAGTTGCTCGAAGGCGTTGGCCTTGAGGAGCAGGAGTTGCTCGAGACTTCGGTCTCGATAAGCTGGAGTTGCTCGAGGGCTTTGGCCTTGAGGAGCAAGAGTTGCTTGAGACTTCGGTCTTGACAAGCAGGAGTTGCTCGAAGGCATTGGCCTTGAGGAGCAAGAGTTGCTTGAGATTTCGGTCTTGGCAAGCAGGAGTTGCTCGAAGGCATTGGCCTTGAGGAGCAAGAGTTGCTTGAGATTTCGGTCTTGGCAAGCAGGAGTTGCTCGAAGGCGTTGGCCTTGAGGAGCAGGAGTTGCTTGAGACTTCGGCCTTGAGGAGCAGAAGTTGCTCGAAGGCTTTGACCTTGAGGAGCAGGTCTATTTGATAAGTGTTTGCTCGAGGGCTCCGGCCTTGAAGAGCAGGTTTATTCTCTATGTGTATGGACTTGCATGTTGGACTAGTGTGTGTGTGTGTGACACTTATACATGCATGATGAATGAAAATGTTGATGCATGATTGGATATGTATGTTAGAGATACATTTCATGCAGGTTGATATGATGTGACGCATGATTGGATATGTATGTTAGAGATAAATTTCATACAGGTTGATATGATGTGATACATGATTGAATATGTATGTTAGAGATACATTTCATGTAGGTTGATATGATGTGACGCATGATTGGATATGTATGTTAGAGATACATTTCATATAGGTTGATATGATGTGATACATGATTGGATATGTATGTTAGAGATACATTTCATGTAGGTTGATATGATGTGAATGACACTATGTGGATTATACACTATGATGTAGGTTTAGGTGATGTGTATGTGTGATCAAAAAATAATACATCTTGTCAATCTTTGATCTAAATGATTTTATTGCTATGCTATCGTATTTCTGATGATGATAGTTATATTAAAAACCATTGCTGAGTTTGTTAAACTCACCCTTCTTTCTTGTGTTGTTGCTTTGGGGCTGCGTGGTGCGACACGCAAACGGATAGGATCTCCTCTTTGAGGAAAGATCGGAGACGACTTGGATGTGATCGTGGAGACTCTTATGTGACTTATTTTCCTTGGTTTATGCTTTATGTTTAGAACCTTTGTGTATGGTTCTCTGTTGGATTTATGTTATTTTTTACAGTTGTGTTGCTTAAGACCCGTTTTAGAGCCAGAGTGGGCTTTGGTTGACTAAGCTTGTGGGTTTGAGACTAGTCATTTATGTTGAATTAAGTGACTCTCTCTCTTTTCTACTTATTTACTCTTGCTCAAAGGAATGTGCGTACTCCATAATTCTATTAGATCACTCGTATTTAGGGTCAAGTCTTTCGCTAAACCGTATCTCAATTTTTCCTCGTCGCCCCTGCACGCTTGACCGGCCCCTAGACCGGGTTTGGCTCGGGTCGGGCAGTGCCGGGGCGTGACAAAGTTTTTGGTATCGGAGCACATCTTTGTCTAAGAGTAAATAAGGTTTGAGTGACAAGTCTTGCTTGCTTGTTTGTGTGTTTTCTGATTGTTTGGTTGTGTGGTTTTGGGTTATTAGGCTGTATGATCCTCCTTATCTCTCACCATGTTAAGGTGCTACTCGATGCCGATCCTTCTCCTTCTTTCATCTCTCCGCATTTTACTCGTGAGCTTGAATGTTGAATGAGTTGCATGTTGATTTGATTATCTTGTCTATGATTATTTTCGATGTGATTTTTGACATGGATGTGATGTTTATAACATCATGCTCATGTGGGTTGTCGGGAGAGAAAGTGGTGTTCACTTTACCCGATGTTGAACCTTTCATCTTGAGGGATGTTAAGTGCTCTAGTCGAAGCTTTTCGGTGTCTTTCACTAAGGCTAGAAGGTGGACTAATAGAGGGTGTGTAGTTTTCTTCTAAGATCTTGGTGATGAGTGTTGAACTACCTCCTCTTGAAATCCATTTAATGGTGTTGGAGTTTTGGAATGCGTCGTCGAACGACTTGTCGGAATTGCATTCCACTAAGGAGATTGTATGCCTTGTCAAATTTATTTTGGACAAGAGGTGAAGAAGAGATTGACTTCAGCTCCGGTTCTAACCTTTTCTGCCGGGAGTGGTGGTTACGTGGTTTAGAGTGACGTTTCAATTTGTGGTTTGAGTTGTGTACTCATGCAGCGTGGGAGGAATTGCAAACGGTGTAGAGTCGGAAAAAAGAACTGCATTGACCTTTAGTGAATTTTGGAGGACCAAAATTCCTAAGGGGGGGAGGATGTAAGATCTCTGATCTTAAACCAGTTTTCGTTTCACTTTAACTATCGGTTATCGTGAGGTTAACACGTTTTCTGATTTATTCGGTGGTTTCGTAAATAAATGGTGTTTATGATGGTTTTAATCAAAATCAACTTTTCAGTTAGTGGTTTTAAGTGATTTTGAATCAAATGTGAATTTTTGGGATTTTTCTGAATTTTCACTATTTTTCTGAAAATCAGGGTTTGGTGGGACCCCCTGTGGGTCCCACCGTTAAAATTTGAGGTTTTTGGACCAAATGAACCCAGACATCAACACAAGACTTTACAAAATTTTTTATAATTTTTCCAGGTTTTATGAGTGCTCAAATAACTAAATTACCCATTTTTAGCCTATTTTTCTATTCATACCCCACAATTTACCCATACACACCCCAAAACCCTATTATAAAAGGCTAGACCTGAGCCATTCCCATTTTGGGAATAGGCTGAGAAGGAGAGGTCAGGCCTAATCCCCAATTAGGCCCGGATTAGAAGGTGTTTAAGGTAAGTCCATTCTAATTAAGCACTGAAACCTAACTTTTTTCTTAATCTCATCTAAATCTACCATTTCCCCTTTGTTTTGATTCATTTTTTTAAACATCAGAACTACTAATTTGCATCTTTACTTTAAACCCTAACTCTCAAAATCCGATTTTTATGTTCAACAAGCCCTAGATCTAAGTTTTTAGTTAGGGTTTTCTATGTTAAATTAGTTTTAATGGAGTTTAATTCAAACTCTATGTCTTTGTAAGGTTTTCAAGAAAGGTGACCATTAAATCCAAGCCTAATCAAGGGATAAGATAATGGACTTTCAAAATTTTAGTTTCCTATGGTAAAACTCTTGATTTTGTGGTTGTTTTGAATGGAATTACTTGATTTAGTACTTTAATGACATGATTAGTAAATGGTAATCTTTAATCCTGATTTTATAGGGTTTTATCTTGTTATGATGTGGATTAACATTCTAGAAGTTATGGTGGACTTTTAATGTCATTTAGGTTGTTAGATGGTGATTTTGAGTTTTATCAATGGAGTTTCGGTTTGAAATTGCGAAAGGAAGAAGAGGGTCGAATCTTCCTTGTTGGCATTCGAACGGCCATGCAAGGCATTTGAACGGCAACACTGCAATTTTGGTACATATCCTGTGTAGCCGATCGAACGGCGGGAGGGTGTTCGAACGGATACCCTGCAGAATTTGACCATTTTATGTATGTTGTTTATTTTGACATATCTACTCCAAAATATTATTTTTATGTTTATGTGGAGTGTTTTGAGCTATAGTATGCTACTGAAAGGGTATACCATTGATGTTTTGAAGTTGTGGTATATATATATTTAGAGTTATGTGGAATGGCTTGTGGTTAGATATACGATGTTGGAATTGCCATCTTGAAGTTATGAGTGGTTGATTCTCTATGGTTGAGTATATTTTCAGTAGAGCTACAACATACTAATGGACTGATATGTCATGTTAAGATGTGGTTAATTGATGTGTGAATGTTAGTGTTATGTCTTGACTCAAGTATGGAGTGAATGATCTTATATGTGGTTAGCTTGTGGTTAAGCTTTGATTCGAGTTACGATTTTAATGATTCTTCTCTATGATTTTTGCTGAAATTCATGATTAGATGTTAATGCTCATGTGTAGTGTGATGGTGAGTGAATTACAAGCATGTTGATATGCATTGAGTGAAGTGCTTCTACTAGGTACACACACATGTGGGGTTTAATGATGATGTTGAAGCTTGATATTATAATTATGAATGATGCATTAGGGGCTGATGAGAGCATTTATCATGAATTAGGATTAATGTATGCCTTGCCCACATATGTACCATGTTGCATGCATCATGAAAATGGATTTTCAATTGAGACTTTATCGAGGTTAATCGAATTTGATCGATTGGATGCAATGTGGTGAGATTGCGTGCCAGATTGATCAGTTATGACTTAATCGAAACTTGATTGGTCCGAAAGGACATGTTTTGATTTGAGTTCCTGTGTAGAACGAGTGCACTCCCCGGGTTGAGTCTAGTTAAATGGAGTTATGTAGGGACGAGTTGTGTCTTGCAGATTGAGATAATTATGATTATCTGGACCCTGAGAATCCAGTTGTTTTGTCCGAGTGCACTGGCTTACCAGGTATTGTTGCTTGGGCTTTAGTCTTGACAAGCAGGAGTTGCTCGAAGGCGTTGGCCTTGAGGAGCAGGAGTTGCTCAAGACTTCGGTCTTGATAGGCAGGAGTTGCTCGAGGGCTTTGGCCTTAAGGAGCAGGAGTTGCTTGAGACTTCGGTCTTGACAAGCAGGAGTTGCTCGAAGGCGTTGGCCTTGAGGAGCAAGAGTTGCTTGAGATTTCGGTCTTGGCAAGCAGGAGTTGCTCGAAGGCGTTGGCCTTGAGGAGCAGGAGTTGCTTGAGACTTCGGCCTTGAGGAGCAGAAGTTGCTCGAAGGCTTTGACCTTGAGGAGCAGGTCTATTTGATAAGTGTTTGCTCGAGGGCTCCGGCCTTGAAGAGCAGGTTTATTCTCTATGTGTATGGACTTGCATGTTGGACGTGTGTGTGTGTGTGTGTGTGTGTGTGTGTGTGTGTGTGTGTGTGTGTGTGTGTGTGTGTGTGTGTGTGTGTGTGTGTGTGACACTTATACATGCATGATGAATGAAAACGTTGATGCATGATTGGATATGCATGTTAGAGATACATTTCATGCAGGTTGATATGATGTGACGCATGATTGGATATGTATGTTAGAGATACATTTCATACAGGTTGATATGATGTGATGCATGATTGGATATGTATGTTAGAGATGCATTTCATGCAGGTTGATATGATGTGAATGACACTATGTGGATTATACACTATGATGCAGGTTTAGGTGATGTGTATGTGTGATCAGAAAATGATACATCTTGTCAATCTTTGATCTAAATGATTTTATTGCTATACTATCGTATTTCTGATGATGATAGTTATATTAAAAACCATTGCTGAGTTTGTTGAACTCACCCTTCTTTCTTGTGTTTTTGCTTTGGGGCTGCGTGGTGCGACACGCAGACGGATAGGATCTCCTCTTTGAGGAAAGATCGGAGACGACTTGGATGTGATCGTGGAGACTCTTATGCAACTTATTTTCCTTGGTTTATGCTTTATGTTTAGAACCTTTGTGTATGGTTCTCTGTTGGATTTATGTTATTTTTTACAGTTGTGTTGCTTAAGACCCGTTTTAGAGCCAGAGTGGGCTTTGGTTGACTAAGCTTGTGGGTTTGAGACTAGTCGTTTATGTTGAATTAAGCGACTCTCTCTCTTTTCTACTTATTTACTCTTGCTCAAAGGAATGTGTGTACTCTGTAATTCTATTAGATCACTCGTATTTAGGGTCAAGTCTTTCGCTAAACCGTATCTCAATTTTCCCTCGTCGCCCCCGCGCGCTTGACCGGCCCCTAGACCAGGTTCGGCTCAGGTCGGGCAGTGCCGGGGCGTGACAGATCTGATGGACAAACTCTACCGTACGAGGAGGGATATCTTGCTCCAAGTTAAATTGGAGCATCACACGATCAGGCATGTGCAGGTCTACAATCTCAAAACATATGAGCGACATTTGAGAGAGCCACACATCTCTTCCCTTTGTACAAAGAGGAGGTAACTCAGCCAATGCCTTAGGGAGTATGGCTGCCAAATGACCTGCACAATTTATAACCATAATGGGTTTTTAATAACCTTACATTGCTTATATTCATTATATTAAATGTGATAATGAAATGTAATTACCTTATAAGGGTGTTGGTGGTCTAACTCTTCTCTATACAAATGTAGGACTCCTTGTGGATTTTCGGTTTTTCTTTTCTGAACATTCCACCTTCAGGAGTCAAATTTAACACATCCACATAAAACTATGTTAAAAATATAAGTGTAAAAAATATATTGGCTCCTAATGGAGCACCCACTACTGCGTGATCCTTCTCAATGGCTGGTCAACCGACATGTAAATGCTCCCACAACCATAGCTGTGTCACAAAATATCATAAAAGTTATTAAAAAATGCAAACTAATTGTAGGTGTAGAAAATACTAACTTCAACAAATTCCTTTAACCAAAGAAGGGTCAGACAACCTCCAATCCTCGAGGTCATAGAATGACAAGCTTTCTCTAACTCTTGGTATAAAAATGGAAGGGTAGCACTGCCCCATGCATAGTTGCCTGCCATGT
Source organism: Saururus chinensis (assembly GCA_035235625.1). Classification (NCBI taxonomy): domain Eukaryota; kingdom Viridiplantae; phylum Streptophyta; class Magnoliopsida; order Piperales; family Saururaceae; genus Saururus; species Saururus chinensis. Next base: position 48,444,658 of record CP141140.1, read on the forward strand.
CGAAATCCGCAAGGAGGGAGAGGTATGCAACATGAACATGATTACCAGTGTTATTCGTAAATATAGTATCTCTAAGTAGTCTCCCCATAAGGTAAATGAAACGCTTGTGTCTCCCTCCTCCATTTCTCAATGAGAGCTATGAGCAACAACCTATCAAGTCGACTGTATTATAAATAGACAAAGTGTCCAAATCCAAGTCACTCAATATATGGTAGAATACGCTCATCTGTAGGCCACTGTCGAAGGTATCTGAAATGCTCCGTGCACTCAAGGCACTCGGGGTCCTAAAATGAGTTAAAATATTATAACCCAATGTAGCATATAGTCATAACAACTAAATCAAATGCATGAACAATTAGAATACCACCCCTCGCCAAATAGAAGTCGACTTATGGGATTCTTGCTGCACAAGTACTGACTCATCAATGGGGCCTGGCCTGTAAAAGGTTCCATATGATCCATATTATCTACAAGAAAATAAAAATTTGAGGAACATATAGTCATATCTAAAATGGAGAGTAAACAAAAAGTCACACAGTCTAATTGTATATTTACCAATCACTAGCTTTGCCAATTATCTTCACCTTCATTGGCCTCATTTATATCAACGTCATCATCATGGACATGGGCTCCCCTACACATTAATAGCACACATGTATTGAATTTCATATTACCTAAACACTTGTTTAAAAACTAAAATTTTTAGATTCATTTATAAATATATATCTTGGATTGGATGGTCCAACATCAGTATGTCCAACACCTATGTAGGGGTAATGAATGCCCATCGAGCTTTGAGTTCCAAACCATGCACTGCCTTGTGACATTCCAATGCTAATTGTCTAATGTGCATGCGATGTGTACCTTATATATTACGCACAAAATTCATAATTCATTACCCTAATTTTCATCTACAATTATAAGATTCACACAAGATTCATATTTTAAGAAACATTACCTCCAATTAGGTCCACTTCCATCGTCAATAGGTACAGACGACCTTTGACGTTCATTTGATGCTACTATCATGGACAAATTTTTTTCTTCATTATCATCCACTAGCATTTGCATGTGCCTTTCACTACTCACATTTCTTTGAGAGCTCCTATGTGAACTCCTACTTATACTGTACACTTCACTAGGCACTCGGGCCTCTTATTGAAAGAGAGCTCAAATATAAATACGTGAGACTAATGGTGAAATATTTGTCCAAATAAAGACTCATCATCTACACGTAGTAGTCCTGATCTCAATCCAAATATCGGAAGGTGACAATTTATAATAATTTTTAATCTCCTTCGATCCCACCCAACTTTGCTAGCTACTTGCATCTGAAGCTCATCATAAGTAGAAGGTTTCTTGATGAATAATCCATTTGCTACCCCTTCATGGTGAAACATAAAATTAACCATTTCTCCCGCCATCTCTATTCACTTAATTTATAACCAATAAATAACAGAAATAGTACATTAAACAATTATTCAAAATAACTACTTTACTTAATGAAATATGAGATTAATCTATTACTCAAACTTAACTAATCAATTCCACTCAAATAACAAAAATCATAGCACAATTCCACTCTCTTAACATACAAACTTCAAAAAAACAAGAAAATAAAATAACACACCATAGCACAATAAGCTAAAATACAAATTCAAAAGCCATTACTTTGTGAGTAACTAACTTATTGCTATTGAGAACTGATTCCTAAGAACAAATTGGAGCACATGAAGAGACGAAGTTAGCATGTACTTTGAAATAAGCAAATTTAAAGGTACCAAAAGAGTTTTTTTTTAAAGAATACCTCTGTTATGGATTCCTCCAAGCTAATATATGGGCGAGGGATCCTGTCAAATGATGCACTAAAATCCACTGAAATCCTTGATGTAAACAGCGAGGAGGTGGATGGAAGTAGATCGGACAAATGCGAGCACAGAGGCATCGGATATGGGCGATGCATCAAGCCGTCAACTAACACAAAACCACAGCCAACATAGGTAATCAAACCCTTTACAAGGAAAATCCAAGTTGAGAAGCACAATATTTTACACAATTTTCAAATAAAAAAATAAGAGCAAGAAGGCCAAATGGACAACCCTACAAAAGAAAATACATAACATGAAAACATCTAGTGACCTAGACATATGATTAATGCAAAAGAAGCAAAACATTGATAGTATTATAAAAAAAAAATAAACAAGAACAGTAGAGCAGAACCTCCATGCAATAGAGAATCAAATATTACAAAAAAAAACCTTTGGGCAGAGGAACTCTAGGCAATGAGCCGGAGGAGCTTCAGGCATAGGGGCTCTAGGCAGAGAAGCTTTGCGTTGAGGGGCTCTAGGTGAAGGATCTTCGGGCTGAGGGACTCCGGGTGAAGAGGCTCTCGGTGAGAGATGCTCCTGCGATGGCAGAGGTCAAAAATGAAATGGTCGGGAGGGGGAGGGGAACTTGTAAGGGAGTAGTACGGCGCAAATTTTGTCCTTCTGAAGGACGAAATTGGCTTTTAAGCGGATTTCGTCCTTGCGAAGGATGAAATTGGATTTTAGTTGAAAGGACGAAATCAACTTATACCCTTCCTGCTTCAGCCGAAAAGCTACGAAATTAATTGATTTCATCCTTCAGAAGGACGAAATATAAAAAAAAATAGCACGTAGGCACCAGCGCAATGATGACTATGTAGTCTATAGTGATGCATGTAAGAAGGGATTAGGTTGTATATTGATGAAAAATAGGAAAGTAGTCCCTTATGCTTCAAGACAATTACAAAGCCATGATCAAAACTATCTAACCAATGGTCTTGAACAAGGAGCTATGGTATTTTCCCTTTAGATACGGAGACAATACTTATATAGGATGGCATTCCATGTATTTATTGACCATAAGAGTTTGAAATATGTGTTCTCTCAAGAAGATTAAAATATGAGGCTAAGATGATGGATAGAATATCTCATGGATTAAGATTTTTCTATTTTATATAATCATGGTAAGGCTAACATAGTGGTGAATACACTCAATAGAAAATCGGAGGTGATGATTGAAAGAACATATGAGGCATATGTATTGTAATAGGCTAATTTTGATGATCAAATAATGTCAAAACTTCATGTATGTTTTTTAGTTGTGGTCAAGTTGGATTTGAAATTGATTAACTTGAAAATAGGTTATTTTGCACACACTCACACACACAATTCACTTAGATTAGCTTATAATGAATGGATTATGTGAATTTGAGAGTTCCAGACCAAATTAGGGTAAATTGGAAATTTTACTGTACAATCGATTGATCGCTGCAATTTGTACTAGGTTAATCCATCCATCTACACCTAAATTGGATTATGTAAAATTTAATCGATAGTTTGATCGATTGCCATATTTATAGAACAATTGATTGCAATGTCATACCCTGATTGAATCTGTAAACAATTGATCACTATGTCAAATGATCGATCGTTGTCTATGTTAGTTGCCTAGTTTAAACCATTCCAGTGACTGGAGTTAGGTCAGAGTGGCTTAGTATGATGATTACCAAGTAAGATGATTTGGCCATAAGGTGGATAGTGAAGAATGTATGAATACGTAAGGTTACATATGTTGTATTGTGAGTTATGGTTATGAGATGAATAGGTTAACTATAATGCTTGAGATTTTTCATCACATTTATTTAAAATTCACAAAATTTTTTAGCAATATAACAGCTATAAATAGGTAAAAAAGACGAATACGAAAACTGTAAAAGCAACTTTATAATTTAAACATCACACGTCAGTTTTTTCCCTGCAAATTTTTGCTCTTTCGATCAAACATCGTACAACCAAACCAAACATCCTCAAGCGCTACTCAAAAACAAATATACGAAGTAAATTGCTATGATCATAAACTTTAAATACAAATATCTCCCAGGCATCCCTGAGTGCAAATCTTATAACAGTCCATAGTCTAATCAAAATTACAAGTCAGAAAGCATAAACACTTTAATTCTCATCTCACTCAATACAAGAGATTGTGGCACAAATAGTAGTTGTAGTAAGTCAAGGATATACCTGAGTTAAAGGGAATCAATCTACTATGAAAATGAGCATCCATCTCCAGGAGCGCTCCGACACAAACCTGAAAAAGCCTCCTCACCAACGGGGCTAAAAAAATAGGGTAAGTGAGTATTTTCATACTCAGTAGAAAAATCCCCAGTAGGGGAGTTCTAAACAGTGAACTCTGTAAGTTCATACATAGATGAGTTCATGCAACTCAAACATGAAGCAGGTAGGCATATAATAATCATGCGCATACGCATACAATCATGCCAAATACATATAATCAAACCAATCTTACACATACACTTTTAATCAAAGTCTTACAAACTTGCTCGTACAATCGTACACTTACTCATACAACTTACACATACTTGTATGACCTTACTCGTATAATCTTATTCGTACGACCTTACTCATATAATCTTACTCGTACAACCTTACTCATACAATCTTACTCGTATGGCCTTACTTGTACAACCTTACACTCCCAGTCTTGCTTAGAGACATATGCTTACAGTTTTGCTTAAAAACTTATGCTTATAGTCTTGTTCAGAATCATACTCTTATAGTCTTACTCAGAAACATACATACTCACTCATACAGTCGTACACATACAATCGACCACTAAAGCTCATGACATCTAATAAGCTTGAGTGTCGAAATGGAAAGGAATGCCACTTGGGCATCACCTTAACCTCCAGGGAGTGACTAGATGCCATGAACTTTTCCTTAGGCAAGGCACACCAATGCAAATGGGGCACATGATCAAACAGGTAAGAGCAGTTCCATGATACTATTTACCTGAGCGCACAAACATAAACACCCACATGTTAGGGGTAATACAATTGCCCACACTTTAGGAGTCTTATAGTGCCAGTGCCACTCTTGGGCAAAAAACATACAATGCCACTCTTGGGTAGAATCATATAGTAACACTCTTGGGCAGAATTATACAACACTCTCAATACAGCATCAAACATCTGGGCATAATACAACACATAAACCAAGTTAAAAACATACATCGCTCTCAACAAAGCATCAAACATTTGGGGCTCAATATAGCACACATACAACATCCTGCAGGATAAACACCATGATAAGACAGGAGAAATGCTCAGGCGACTCATTATCGACTAGCTTAAACACGGAATATAATTCATTGAACCCTCAGGTCTCAAACTCACGATGCTATCATTAGCTTTGCTTATAATTCAAGTTTGAATTAAGTAAGTTATGCACTACAATTATGCCACAAAAACTCTCAAACATACAGTGCTCCATTGATCAAAACAAAACTGAGCCCGATCTTTTACCCTAGTTCGTCAGGGAAGTAGACTTCACTTAATCCATCCATCTCATGATTATACCTCACCATACACCAAAATTTTACATATTCATACAATCTCCACCATCCACCATATGGCCAACACATCTTACTTGGAAGTCACCAAACTGAGCTCCTCAGAGATAATCCCAATTATCACCCTCTTACTTATACCTCACTTATTATACTTACTTTTCACTTCATAATTTGTATGTTATGCTTGTACACTAACGTAATACTCTTACTGTCTGACAATCCCCCAACATATGCTCTAATCCAAACAAATCCATTCCAATCCTTACCCGTTAAACTTACATCCGCCGTCTTCTATCATACGTTTACACATCCACATCCAACTCCATACGAAACCTTGTGTCACCTCTTACCATCCATTGCCCATACTTCTTCCCACACACACACACATACACATATCCATTGCACATACATATAACTATCATACCTTATGTATGTCCATCACACATACGTATAACATACACATACTTCCATACATAGCTTACCAACAAACTCACTAGCCATCACTAGCACACACATAATCCACATATGTAACTTACCAACATACTCGCTAACCATCACTAGCACACACACAATTCACATACATAGTTGACCAATATACTCGCTTGCCATCACTAACACATACATATTCCACATATGTCAAACATATAGCTCACATGCATGTCATATGCATTTCAATATAGTATAATTTATCCTCTTACATCATGCAAACGGATTATGATTTAACATCTAAAACATTGAATCATACAATCCTAGTATAATACTACACATTCAAAGCATGCTATCTAAAAATTACGAGTTCAAAGCTCCCCTACCTTGTAATCCATGACGTTTGATGGTGAGCACATGACGGTGACAACATCGGTGGTGGAGTTGGTGACAAAAAGCATTGCCAAGTTGAGAGAGCTACTGTCTCAAGAGTTTAGGAAGGGTCAGAAGTACTCATGGCCAAATGGGGTGTGTCACGCCCGGGGTTTTCAAAATAAATTTTATAAAATTCAAATAAAAATTCTGCAATATAACGACTATAAATTGGTGAAAATTGACAAAAATACGAAACCTGTGAAAAACATTTTATAATTTCTCATTCATTTATACTAAATCCATCTCAACACATTCTTTTCAATTCAAAACAATGATAAAACCATAGTAAAACATTCAAAGCTCGCAAATCCTTCATTCCCCGGCGTGAATAACGATCGAAAGACAAAATTTGCCATGGCCATGGGCTTTCAATGTATTTTTCCCAGGCGTAGCTGGGTACAAGTTCCATAACAGTCGAAAGTAATAATATAGTCCGTGTACAAGTCCAAAATTATACATGTAAAAGCGCTCACCTCACTTAATACATGTACTTCAAAATTTATTTACAACAGATCGTGGCATAAATTAATCAAGGAACAATAGAGTCAAAAGTCGACCTGCACTCCAAAAAGTGTATCCTCAAATGCTACGCGGCTCTCGAACTAGGTCCCACAGAAGTCCCTGGAGTGCCTGAGGATTAGAGACAAGGAGAACATGAGTATTTTCATACCCAGTAGGAGAAACAAAATCAGTGGACCATAAAAGTTCACACCAAAGCTGCTCTGCCAGACAGTAGCAAACCAAGAACCAGGAGAAGACAAATACAAACTCCATCAGAGTACTACAATTCCTCTGAGTTTTCAAATCTTACGAATTTTCTTTTCACCTTACGTATAACTAGACACAACCTGGTAAACTCTCATACCTACATACATACTACTTACACTTACAATCTTACGTTTATTATATTGCACTTACACTCGATGAATAGAACTAATTAAATCTCAATTAGCTCTACTGTCGAAAGGAACGAATGCCACTAGGGCATCACCTTGACCTTCGGGGAGAGAAACCTACGCGTTAAAAAAAATTCCGAAGGCAAAGTACACCGGTGCTCATGGGGCACGGGATCAAACAGGTAAGAGTAGATCCATGATACTACTTACCTGAGCACGCAATGCCCACTCTCTGGGGCCATACAGGGCCAGCAAGGGCCTAAAAATGCCAAGTAAGGCAGGAAAACTTACAAAGCCACTCTTGGGCAGAAAAACTTACGATGCCACACTTGGGCAGAAAACTTACGGTGCCTCACTTGGGCGGACAACTCACGGCGCTCTCAACAGAGCATTAAAATCCTAACTTACACCAACCTTACCTCCAAGGTATGAACTACGTTAATTTTATAGGTAAAACTGACCATCCGTCAGTCATCAACCAAACGGAATTTAATCTGTCAATCTAGCTAAGGACTCACTCTTATTATCAACTACATACTTTAATTATGTTGCAGTTATAGTTTATACGCCATGCAGATACCAATATAATGGTACCTTTACTTATGGCTTAAGTCTAAGCTTCGACCCTAATCTGCCTATTTACTAAACCTTAAAGTCTTTACCTCACTTATTAGAAATTCGAATCAGTCGAAACTGATTGTCACTTATTAAGCATACGTACATCATCTGCACATGTGTAACTACTCATAGTTTTGAACTATACACTACACATACATCTTACCCCATGCTTTATAGCCTTTATAGCATGAAAACATAATTCTTATATAAGCATAACGACCACTCATGCAACTAACAGGTCCTTTGCTCATCTAACTATCCGATTCTAGTAAAGTCATCAAGTGAACCTACAACTAATCTACTAATTAATACACAGATAATTTTAAATTACACACATATGGCCATTGAAATTAATCTCTGCACTTAGTATCCTCCGCATTAAAATCCATCTAAGCATCATGCAATTAGACATCTTAATCCTAGCATGTGTCCTATCAGAAAAGCACGCTAGAGTGAATTTTTAAGGTTCAAAGTCTCCTACCTCGTCGATCGGGCCAAAATTGATGTCAGAGTGTACTACGTAGGCCGTGTTGGTGTGTACCTAGCAGCCCACGCACCCTTACACTACAAGAGATAGCCTTGGGAGGAAGCTACAGAGCGGGTCTCCAATAAGCGCTCGCGGTTAAGAACGTCTCTCACACCCCCCCGCACTGGCGATTTAGATGCCTGCACACCCCAGAAGAGCTTAGGTCAGTCCAATAACATGGGTAAAGCATTGTTATGGAGGTGGTCTCTAGCCGTTGGCAAGGTGGAATGGTTGCTAGGCGACTCCCAGTGAATTATTCTAATGGATGAATATGCAAAGATTGCTAAATAAAATTTAAGCGGAAAACAAAATATGCAAGGAGATAAATCAGAATTTGAGGTGGGAAACATGGCGTTGGAACCGGCAGAAAAACGGATCAAAATGCAACTTTCGCTCGTCCCAGAAGTGGTTTGGCCCAAACCGAGTAAGTCTGCGAGGAGCCGTTGATCGGATTGAAAAATCCGATTGCATGGCATCCCACCCGTCACCCCAAGGATTGGCAGGGTGGTTGCCGGCCGGAAAGCAGCTCACGGCGGCCAATCTTGCCGACTTCAGTGTCGGTTCAGCCAAAACAGGGTAAAACAGTGAGGGGTGAAGGATCGGTGTGGAAACTCCGGGTGCATGGCGGGTCTATAGTCGCCCAAAGGGTCGGCGGAGTAGTCGCCGGCCGAAATCAGCTCACGGCGACAACTTCGTCGGCCACAGCAGTGATTCAGCCTAGAGTGAAGGGATTTCCCCCAAATCAGTCCGCGATGAAATTTCTGGGGGAAGGCTAATCGAAGCAAAATTGGAGAAAGGAGTTAGTACCTCCTGGATCGTGGTGGTTAGGCTGTTGCTCCGGCAGATTCCGGCGGCTCACCACAGCTCCGGCGACGCTTCGCTCTAAAAACAGAGCTTTCCCAATTTCCGTAGGTGAGTCGCTATGCAGGGGAGAAACGAAGGTGGCCAAAGGCGGCGCGACCCGAGCCACCGTGACCGGACGGTCGAAGTCCGGCGAAGGCGAGGCGGTGGCAGGACACTGGAGGAGAGGAAGCTCACTCTTTCCTACCGGCAGAAGCACTGTGCAGAACGCAAAACGCGATATGCATTTTGCGCTCTGTTTTATATATATATATATATTTATTTATTTTTTTCGATCGTGCACTTCTAACTTGCACGTCTCCACTTCTTCTTCAAGCGTGGAAACTCTCGACACATGCGGAACTCCCCCTAAGAACACGCCTTGACCCAACCACTTTACATTTAATCTAAGAGCCTTAATTTAAAGAGCGAGTTTTTAAATTAAGCTCCGCAACCCTAACTTACGCGTTTAAGCTCTTGAAAACGTACAAACTTTTTCCACCTACAACCGAGGCTACACACAACACTAACACATAATAATCGAAAAAAATAATAATAAGGAAGCTTAAGACACTAATTAATTTCCCAAGAAGCAAATAAATAACCACTGAAAAGTCGAGGTTATTACAAGGTGACACAAGTCAATGCGGCAAAATTTGCGATCCACGGCGGCACACTAAGGGTGGCTGGGAGAAAGGTTGTACCAACAGAAATGGCAAGTGTGACCAGAAGTCGAAGTGTACTCACTTAAGTACTCGATCGGCCGCAAGACATCAAAATTGGCCATGGATAGCACCCAACAGTGTCGATTTCATGACACAAGGGCCCACATAAGGGCAGAGGGCATTAGGAAATGCTCAAGGATGGAGGACAAGTGGAGGAGAGCTCTGATGGTCAATCCATCGGCGGCGAAACCAGCTGATAGTCATGCGGCACAAATGTGGCGCCTAAACCCTAAAATGCACACATGGCCACATGCGCACGTGGCTAAAAAAGGCCCCTCTAGGGGGAGATGGGTTGGACGGTGGTGGCCCAAGGCCCGCAAAAGGGAAACTGAGCTAGGTCCATGAGGTGGTGGCTGACCAAAATGGAAACATCGCCGATCGCCACCCACAACCAACACATTTGGTGTGGGCAGCTGTGCATCTCACACAATATAGGGCAAGGGGCTAGTAGCCCATTCTGGGCAGAGGTGTAATCAAGCCAAGTGGGGCTAGCTCTTGCTATTGACGAGCCGGGGTAGAGCCCACGATGAGCAAATGGCCCACGGCTCGCCGATGGCATGACTAAAGACACACCCAAAGCGTCTAACTAGCATAAAAATAGAGGAGCAGTGAGGCGGATGTGGAATCAGGAAGAGGAGAGGAGTGGAGGGGGCATAGGAGGTTGATCCGGCCACACATGGAATGGAGGGGTGGTGGCCGATCAGAAACGGTCGATGGAGGTGACAAAACAGTCGTCCCGGCCAAATTCGTTTTTGCACAGTGAGAAAGAAACAAAACCGAGGAAAATATTGGCGACTAGCGGAGGAGCAAGGAAAGCATGTGGTAGCCTTGGCTAGCGCCTATGGGTTCCTGGTGGCTGGACAAAGATAAGTCTAGTGGAGGGCGGCAACAAACGGCGTCAAAAACACCAGCTGGTGGCCCAAAAAAGAATTTACAAGGTGAGAAAAACCAAAGAAAAAACCAGTACCTTGTAGAGGAGCAAGGAGAACATGGCGACGGTCATAGATGGTACCAACATACTCTTAGCAGTAAGGCAAAGTGGATCCCGACAAGAACCAGCAGAATCCGACAACAGAGGAGGCAAGACGGAGCAACAGGAAACTCACTCAGGTTTCTTCTAAAACTTACTAGATGTTTCATGCTTCTGGACATCTTGAACTTTCTAGAATCCGGTCGATAGATTTAAAATTTATATATCTTTTTTTCCTTTTTTGTCCTCAACACATGTTAAACTCCTCTTTACGCGTCATGCCTCTAAAATTCGCTCAAAAAGTGCATGTCAAGGCTTGCGGCCTGCAACTAAGCTCTAGACCTGACTCTATGGGTATAATACTGAGGTCAAATACGCAAATACAAATATGCCGAAGTGTCACATTTTTTGCCAAAAATAATAAAATAATAGGACGGAAAGTTTTCTTGATATAATTGTACCCACATAAATTACTTAATTGAAAATTGAATTGTAAAAGCTAATACGATAACATTGTGAGTTTGAGACATGAGGTTTTCGATAGATAAAGTTTTGTGTTTGATCTAGCCAATAATTAGTCTTGAGCGTTTCTCATGTCTTCCATTAGTGTTTATCCCGCGGGATGCTATATTGGTATTGTATTTAAGCTTAGATGTCTGATGATTTATTGTGAGTGATGTATATTTTTTGATATTGTCTTGGTGTTGTATGTAAGCCCAAACATTTTATGCTCTATTGAGAGTATTGTATGATTTTTTGCCTATAGATGACATTGTATGATTCTGCCCATATGTGACACTGTAAGATTTCAACCCAAAAGTGGCACTGTGTGATTTTCTCCTTTAGTTGGCATTGTATGGCCCCCCTAGTGTGGGCATTTTCTCACTCAAGTAAGAAGTATCATGAATATACTCTTACTTGTTTGATCCTATGCCCAATGAGCTTAAAAATGTCTTGCCTTCAGAAAAGTCCATGGCATCTACTTATTCCCCAAAGGTTAAGGTGATGCCCGAGTGACATTCTTTTCCCTTCGATGCTAGAGTTGATTTATTGTAATGAGCTTTAGTTGTCGATAGTGTGTGTATGACTATATGAGTAATTTTGTAAGATTATGAGCAAGATTGTATGTGTACATTCCTAAGCAAGACTATAATCGTAAGAATTTGAGTAAGATGGTATGAGAATGGTTGTATGTGAAAGAATATTTGCTATGATAGTATAGGTATGTCCATGATTTTGTTGTATGGTGAGACTTTGATAGTATATGTCTTCCTGCTTCATGTTAAAAGTTGAATGAATGTATTTATGTATGGACTTACATAGTTCACTAATTAGAACTCTCCTACTGAGTATGAAAATACTCATTCTCTCCTTTTTTTATCTCCATATGTTCTGGAGGTTTATGCATATCTTTGATCTAAGAGCTCCTTATACTAGATTCTTGCATTCATTGTTGGATTGATTCGATGATTTCCTTTTATATCTTTAACTTATTGTGAGTCCTTATTAGTTGTCAGGATCTAATGTATTGAGCAAGATGAGAGTTGTGTATGTTTATATTCGTTTGGACATGCATATTGGTTTATAGACTTTGAACTGCTATGAGACTTGTACTTAGAGATGTTTAGGATATATTTATGATTAATCTCATGACCACGATAATTTATTTTGTATGGGAAAAACTGATGTATGATGTTTTAAATTATAAAACTGCTTTCACAGGTTTCATATTTGTCATTTTTTTTGTTTTACAACCGTTATATTGTAAAAAAAAAATTCGTGAATTTTTAAGAAAATGTGATGAAAAATCTCGGGTGTTAGAGTACTCTAATAAGGAAATCAAACCTCTTGATCATTGAAACCTCATATATTGCACTGTGTTGGACCACTCATCTTTTTATACTCTGATATGTTCAAACCTAACTCCTAGACTAGCGGAATGACTCTATATATAACTCCTACTTTTAGAGAGATGGGAGACCATGACCATTTTTTATACCATATCATTTCATCTACGTGGCTCAGACGACTCACTTTTGGAGCCAACCAAACACGAGGGTCCTTTATACTTGAGTATCAAAATGAAATGGATAGGGGTGACTATCCATTGCAAGGATTCACATATGCATTAGGGCTTACTTTCCCTTAATGCATGCTTAACATTATTTAATCTTGGATCCATATGCAAGAATAACAATGCAATTATATAATTATTAAATAACATAAACACTAGCACAACTCATACTTGAGATGTTAGATGCCGATGTATCATCAGTAACCTCACCAATGTGTCAGCCAAGGCATCAATGACCATTGATGTCTCGTCAATGTGTCGAACCCTTACTGACAGTGGCTTGACTGTGAGAGTCCACCTAATTGACGTCACTCCGATGCATCGATCACACTATCAGTGACAAGTTATCACCAACACAACTCAATGTGTTAATATTGGTATTGTTCATCTTCTTCTTGTCACCGACATGATCATCAATGTGTCACTGCTAATTGGGAAGAAAAGAAATAGGGACTGTAGTTCTATGAACATTTTCCTTTAACAAAATAGAGTAAAACTTCTCAAACACTAAGTTCTACATCATTTGTACATGAAAATGGAAGAAGCAACTACCATAATATGAAATCGACATTATTTACCACATACAATAAAATATTTGGAGAAAATACCATGCATATGTTTAATAGATTAAATTTTCAAGGAGGAAACACAATTCATATAAAATAATTAGTTAAACAAGGGAAGAAGTGTGCAATCCAACCTTGAAACCACACAAGACTCTTCTTGGTGTGAATCCTCTACTACTCTGCTCAAGAATGTCCCCCTCGAGTTTGGACTCCACATGGACTTCCCTAGAACCCGAAATCTTGAGATTTTCATCCTTTAAATAGGGCATATATAACCAAACAAAGAGTCCATAACCACACAATCAACCATGATTTTGTTGGGTCTGGGTTTGTACCCACGTAAATTAAAACTGGGAAAAGAGTCCCGGTTGAGAGAAATGTGAGTGGAGAGGCTTTGTCAAGATAGGATCGGTTGCGTCATATATAACCAAACATGACGCAAAAACAGAAATCATGAGCTTCGTTTTGTTTTCCCGAAATGAAAAACTAAAAAGGAGTTTTTGGCTCTATTCTTCTCTCCCAGACGAAAGGCGAAGAGAAAAATTAGTTTCGACATTGTTCTTCTTCCCAAAAATGAGAAACAAGTTGCAATTCTTTTTCTTTCTGGACGAAAATACAGAAAGCGGTACTTGGCTTTGTTTTCTCTCCCAGACAACAAACGTAGAGAAAAATTGTCTCTTTTTCTCCAACGAGAACAAAAGAAGCCAAAGAAAATTTTCTCTCCTTTAGTGCGTGGTGATCAAAGTAAAGGGAGCCCTATCTCAAGCTAATAATTCCCAGCGAATTAACAAGAGGAAGAAGGGTTTTCTCTCTTGACTTTCAAGAGAAAGATTCATCACAAGAGGTAATTCTAATTCCCCGTTTATATTTGATATAACAAAGAGGTCGTGCAGGGTGATTAGCCACGTCCTTGGGGCTCAGCCCCTAAAGGTCAGTAGTATTTTATCCTTACTTTAATTTATATTAATTCAAAGTAATTTTAATTTACTACTGCTTATTTGTGTTTATGTGTATATGTATGTAATTTGATTGAGAGGGATACAAAGGTAATATTTTTGCACATCCACAAGGCCAGGCTCACCACAAAGCTTTTGTTACGCCACCCAACTGATTTTTCAAAATAAACTCAACTTATGGTTTCATCGACATGACCCTTTACTCATTGATGCCTACCAACGATTGAAATCATAATTCACCAATGTGAGCACTCACACGCCAGTGGCTTGCCAGTGGAAATAAAATTTACAAAATAAAAAATTATATTTAATCAAAAAAATATAGGGTGTCACATCCCCCCGCCCTAGATATAATTTTATCCTCAAAATTTGAGATGCTTAGAATTTTTTCAACAATTTAGAAACTTTTTCAAAAATAAGATTCTAAAATTCCATCGACACGTTGATAGTATCCAACCGTCGATAAAAAGACCATAACCCAGGCGTCACTCTCCCATTTGAGCCTTCAAACACGTCAATTGGCGACAATCGTGGCCTTCTTACAATAAATGAGGGGCAAGTTCACTTCCAGCCACCAACCTCCGACAACATCTCTGCAAACCCCCCATCAAAAAGGTATGGCATGCATAAGCCCTTCTCTTAATTTTAAGTTTTTTGCACCTCCAAATTGCCTGCCGTAGACACCGATGGGTTGATGCGCTCCCGATGCGCAAAGCTGTAGGGTCCGGGCCCATCCACACCTGCACAAACAAATGAAATAAAAAAAAAAACAACACACGCATGCTAAAAGAGACACCAATGGACCGATGACTCTCTAGCGAGGCAATCGCATTGTGTTGCGCGCACACTTTACCTCATCAACATGCCATTGATGTGTTGTTGAGCTACTAAAAATAAGCACTCTACCACACTGGCATGCTCATCCACGTGTAGGCGGCGATAGTAGAAACACCTAACTACACAAACACATCCATTAACGTGTTGGTGAGCTACAACAATAGCCACACCACCACACCAACGTGCTCATCGATGTGTCGGTGGCATACTAACAATAGGCACACTAAGCTGCACTGATACATCTATCAATGTATTGGTGAGCTACCGACATTAGGCACACCTAGCTGTACACCAAGACCATCATGCTTCTGTGCCCCACCGACAGAACACCCAACAGTCCTCCACCATGCATCCATAACATGTCGATGGCTTTCTCACAATAGCACTACCACACACTCGCATGAGTTTTCATGGCTCGTTGGGTTTTTGTGAGAGCGGAAACATCCCCAGAAACCGTCTTCATTCTTTTGTAGATGCTAACTCATCTGATTCATCCCCAGAAACCTCGGACTATTCCCTCAACTTGAGGGAGGGGACTAGTTTGACGGACGCGGGGTCCTTGCCTTCCACCCGTGTCACGCTGGAGTCGGATGCTAACTCACATCCACTGGCCCAAAGGAGGTCCTCCCTACCAGAAGAGGTGGGGAGGAGGAAGGCTCCTACAACACAAAGGGGAGCACCTGCAAAGAGAGGTAGGGGTGGTGCCTTTACTTCACACCTGCAAGCGCCCTCCACCGCCACACTATCTACCACGCCACGAGCTCGACCCACAAGGGATCCAAGTTCCCCACCTGCTACTCCCACCACCAGAGCATCACCAGCAGCCTTCCCTTCCACCGCCGAGCCGACCACCACCACCCAGCTTGCCACAACCGCCGTGAACCCCACTATAGCTAGGCCCTCAACCACTGCTAGTCCCTCCACCGTCCGACCAACACCATCAACACCCACTTGCTCCTCCTCGGCCTCGGAGGCACCCACTTCGTCGTTTGCAGCCCCACCTCACCAGTTCGACAATGTGAACGGCCGGCTATTCCACGACGAGCTAAGGGTGGAGGTCGTTCGTAGCAGAGCAGCCCGTCATCATTGGGGACGATTCCCTACTTGCCCCTCGTTCCATTTAGTAGGAATCGTGAAAGGGCAAATAAGTAATGTCACAATGTTCATACATAAAAACAAATGGAAACCAGCTAATAGTTGTGCTTTATGATCAAATAAGATTGAGGGCTAAAGATGAGAACGACTGTGTGGTAACGAAATAAATGAACTGTTCAAGTTGCACATGTGGCCATGTAACATAAGAAATAAACTAAAGATTTGTACTCAAGACTTTGCAATTGTTTCTAACATCATCAAGCAAAGTGGCTTCTATGAATTCTTGAAAATTTTAGAGAAATTTTCAAGATATAAGGTGGGGAGAATCGAGGATTTTGAGATGAGGGGACGATCGACACATTGTCCAACATGTCGATGCCGTCGAGAAGTGGTGTTGGTGACTCGGGAAGTAATGTTTATCCCGTGCACTGCTCTATTGCTGAACTTCATTGGCTCGACAAGAGGTCCGACATGTCAATTATAGGAATTTATGGTGTTGACTTGCATGCACTTGCTCAACATGCGGTGGAACTTATTTTTGGTGCTATTTATGATGTGTCACATATATAAATATGAACCTAGCGATAGAAAAACCTTATTCCTATGCATTGGAGGCAGTGGAGCTAGTAAGGAGAGGATTTTGGGTGGAGGAAAAAAGGCTTGCTTGCATGTTGCAGGTGACCGGAGGTTTGGTCATGAGGAGGGTGTTGTGCAAGGGTGAAGACTCGACGGTTTCGAAGTAGAATCAAAGCCTATTATTAAAAATAGAATGCTTTGCATGCTTATAGTAGAAATTATATTAATATGTAAGGACTACCTCTCATTAAGTGGTGTGGGATGTGTTTGGGTTGCAATTCCATTAAAAAGTTGTGTGAGCATGTTAAAAACAGGGGCAAACAGGGTTATGGAGATCAAAATAGACTCTAGTAGAGTTTATGGGTTGACTAGATGTCCATAGGAGCACATGAATTATATAAAATAATTTCCTAAACCACCGACACGGACGTGGACATGGCAGAGTGAAGCATGCGACTAGTTGACATGGGCTCGACCTGTCAACAAGCATGCATGTTGACAGTAGAAGTTAAGAGCTAAAAAAGTGTAAGTAAGACATAAATGTGAATCCTCAGGGAAACTTCACCGAGCTTAGTTAAAGTTTTTTTGAATAAAATCCTTGGGGGGTGTTGGACTGGGAACGGAGATTACTCTGGAGTTATTACTCACGAATTGAGAACTTTGTGGGACCAATTGGGAAATAAGGAAGAAATTAGCTTCATAAGTTGTCAACATGGGCATGGACATGTTGGCATCATGTCAATCAGCTCTGACATGGGATTAGAGATGTGGGGGTGGTGTTGAAGGTCTTCAACTAGATATGTTTACGAGGTGTTGATAGTGTCCATAGCGATAATTAAAAGACATGGAGGGAGAGAGAATATCCCAACCTCGTGAAATAATGGTGTAAACCTGATAGTGGGTAGAAGGTTGATTTCCACTTAAAGGAGTGACATTAAATATTAAAGGTTGGATTTGGTGGTGCCAAAAAGTAGTGTGTACGTGTTGACAAAGTTTTTATAAAAAAAAAGAAGAAAAACCTAAATATTAAAGTATGACCAGACTAAAAAAATAAGATGGAAGAGAAAGAATAAAAAATGATTACCTCCATACGAAGGAATAAGTTGTGGCTTATAACAAAAAAATAAGAGGTTGGGTGAGGCCCATGAGGGCCCTACATTAAAATTATTTTTAAAAAAATTAAATTAGCTGTGTGAACTCCTCATGTGCCCAATCCCCATATTGAAATTAGCTAGAGTTTTTTTTATATTGTCGGGTCAAAGAATGAAAAATTCTATATTCCCTAGATTTTAAACGAAAATGCTATAAAACTTAGAATAACACGATATAAGGTAAATTTTTGACTAAAATACCCTTGACTGGAGGTAGGGTTTTATATTGTGTAAAACCTTCACAAAGTCGCATTCATTGGCATACGACTTCAGAAGTTGACAATTCCTCCGATTGAAAACTCCGTTCCAATTGAAAACTTCATTCCGATTGGAAAGTCCTCTGATTGAGCACCATTCACGCGGTGTGGGAGAAGATTTTGCGACCTATCCGACCAGACATGGAAGATTAGGATTTTTTGTTTTGAAATGAGTTTGCGAAGAATGAGTTTTGAAACTGTACTCCCCAAAGGAGTAAACTTTGTAGAAAAGCAGCAGCTGTACGAGTGGTTAATCCGGCTTGGAGAACAACAGTGGCAGTTTTGTGGTAAGGCATTTTGGATATTTGTATGCACAATTTTTGATTTAGCGTGTATGAGAGCACGTGACATACGCAATCGAAGCAGGCTATCGTTGGGTTAGAAATACGATGAGTCATATATTGTGTGTTCAATAAGACGCTTGAAATACGATGTTCAACCATTATGATATCATGTATGAGAGTTCCTCGTAGTGTATGTTCGATCATATGAGAAATATATTTATCTTATAAATAGAAGTTAGTTAGATAATGTGAATCAACACGGTTATTGATTATAGTCAAGACCTATTGTTGATTGACATATATTTATCCAATTTTGCAGACGTAAAGAGAGTATTACATTAAATGGTGGAGTTAGTTAAGGTTGCAGAAGAGAAGAAGAAGAGAATATGGGAGAAGACGGATCTGGGAATGAATAGTTTCCCTACTGGATTGCGTCTATCAAAAGACCTTGTAGATTCACATCTGGGATGCAAGGCCATATTGGTGGAGACTGGGTTCTACCCAGTATATGATTGCAAGCCCATCATTATCTCCAAACCGCTGTTGGATGAACTCATTAGTAATTATTGGGACGACTCACTGGAGGTCTTCAACATAAGGGGCAAAAGACTACCCCTTACCATGGCTAAAGTGGCTATGATCACGGGTTTAAGTGGAAAAGGGAACCCGTGTAAATTGGAAAGTAGCGAGGGGAAGGCTTCCCTAGGTAAGGGGAAATTCTACAAGAAGTTCTTCCAAGGGAAGTGGCCGGAGAAGACAGAACTTGAAGAAATATTGTAAGAAGTGGCTGCCGAAACAAGGACTATTTCAGACGAGGACTTAGCACGGTTGGTGATCGTGCACATGGGTGTCCTCGTGTTATTCACACAAAGCAATTACTTAGATGACATGTCAGTCGCGGGGAGCTACAATTGGGTTGGCACTGTACATGATATGCTGATGAGAGGCATATAAGCAGCCCACCAGAGCATCATGAGCAGACAGGATGAGCGTTCCGCCACTGCCGAAATTCTAGTTGGGGCTTCATTAGTGCTCAAGGTAACGCTCGTATGTGTTATACCATGCAAAATCTAATATCGTCTCACTAATGCCACGATATGTATACAGACAGATAAATATCGCCGTTTTGGTCACATGATACTAACTAAATTGTGTTATCGGACATATGACATATAACATGCGCATAGACATATCGTGTTCTTGGTAACACGTCTAAGTATAATATCATGGATAGGACATTAGACGATCTGTACATATCGTATTACCGAAAACACGATGTGGCTCAAAGCGTTTTATTAGTAACACGACTAATTTGTCATACTAAGATATATACTGACCATTTACACTAATGACTATTTTCTTTTATATTGTCATCCAGGTATGGTTTTATGAGCATACATCCATATGGGCTCCCAGTGCTCCTCCATGCAGCCCAAGGTGCAAGAGGTGGCCCGGATTTACCCAACTTTTGAGCGATGTGGAGAAGGCCAATAAACTTGACCCGACCGACTAAAAGGAGAGGAAGAAGATTCTAGCTCATCACCGGATGAGGAAGTGGTATGAGGATGTCTTCATGAGGTTGAAGCCAGACTCGCAAATTATTATGCGCATCACACCAATTGCAGAAGAGGTGCACTTGAAGGATGGCCAAAGGGTGACCCCGAAGGCTAAGAAGGCGGGTACGCAGACTTTCCGTCCAATGAGACCCGCCCACGCCCTCCATAGCGAGACATCAGGGCATGTACATTTCGGTCAGGACATCATTGAATCATTCGTCATACCAGTTGATTTCATGATGAGAATTTGTGAAGCTGTTTTGGAGAAGTCTATTCTCTACGGTGAGCGGGGATGGAACACAGAGCGAGTTGAAGTTGCACTCCATTGTGTTAAGAACAATCTCAAGGTGGCAACTAACCTCATAGAACAGATGCACCCCCTGAGTAACCAGAGACATAACTGTCGCCTGAACCCCCCCAACCGGAAGTCACCCAAGCATCAACCCCTCCTCAAAGAACCAAAGGATCACCATCGGTTCGTTTAAAGGCAAGAGCTTCAAAATCTAGAGAAGCTTGCCAACCATCTGCCCCCAGAAGATCAACTAGTACATGTCCCTCAAGGGTGGACGAGAGATTCATTTTGAGTAAGTACGATATTTTAATGTACCATATTTCGTTAGGGGATCTTCGTGTAGTCAAGTACATGATAGACTAAACAGTCGTGTATTAAGAAAGACAATTTCGTTATTGTCGTGTCATCGATCACACGATCATTGAAGCAACCATTACTTTTGAAAACAATCTTGTTGTGGGTGTGTGATTGTGAGCACAATTAGTCCTCCTTTCATTATTCCATCAATATGATATGCAGTTTCATCGTGTTTGGTAAAAGACGATTGTCATGCGTATTGTTTGTTTACTAACATGATTGTTTACTTCTTAAAAATAGAGAAACGACAACTGCAAGCTGCCACCAAACCGAAGAAGAAGACTGGTCCGAAGTTGCAAAGGATAATTAGATTTTTAACGAAACTAAATGTAGAATTCATGGAACAACCACAGGATGTCGTGGACCTACCCAGGAGGTCGAAGAACAACCCTAGGAGGTAGAGGAACTGGACATTCCCCTGGAGGTCATGGCTCAAGTCTATGATATGTGGGAACAACCCCGTGAGGGATCGTAAGAACAATTGGAGATACTAGAACAACCCTTGGAGGGACTGGAAGCACCCCATGAAGCAAATAAAGGAGTAGTTCTGAAACAAGCAATAAAACTCAGATTGAAGCGGAAAGCTACTCCTGGTGCTCCCTTCTTACCCCCTGTACCACGGAAGTCGAGGTCCACCGCAGTTGAACCACCTGCTCAAGGTGAGGAGGCTGTGAAGAAAGTCTCTGCTCAAGGCTAGAAGAAGCCAAAACATTTCAATAGCTACATTGATGAGAAGTTAACCAAGTTTGGACACATTGCCCAGCCTGGTAACGAAGTACCTCTGACATTGGTCCCTGGCCCATGCATAATCCGTCCGGCACATCCAAAGTCTCCCACCCCGGAACCAGCAGCCTCAAACATTGGCTCCAGTGGTAGCACTTTATCGGATACTCCTCCAGTAGATGCGGAAGTAATGGAGAGTATCCGTAATGTGATAGAGGTCGAAGATGATATTGCGACTAAGACGAATAAGGAGGAGCTCAGTCTGCGGCCAAAGGACTATCTTGACACACAGTTGGTGTTCCACATGGAGATTCAGAAGGAGGCAGATAAGGACATTATCATGGAATTTTTGTCAAACCCATACAATACGTGGCCCATAGAAACACTCCTCTACACCAACTACCTATCTCTGTTAAAGCAAAAGTGCATAATGAATGAGGTAATATCATTTCATTGCTCATACGTTTTAACCTCTATCATATTATCAATCAAACGATTGAACAACTGACGAAGATGTACAATTAATTATCGTTTTATCGATTACACAACCTATGATCATATAGTTGTTTTCCTTATACGCTAAGTTCCAATTGTAATGGCTATAGTAAAACTAGTGTGTTAATTAATACATGGCTTATAAATGCGTCATGTTATTGTTCATACGATATCATCACTTATCGTGTAAAAGATGTCACGATTTGTCAACTATCGTGTCATTACTAACATGTATGGTTTTGTGTTGGTCATCAACATCTTCTTCCAACTTCTTGATGAACGAAATTTGAGAAATCCAGGCAGGTACCCCAACTATTTTTTCGGCAAGTTCGCTATTCAGCACTATTTTAACGTTGGCAAGGAGGAAGGGCCAACGGAAAAGGAGGGCAAACTCTCTGGCATATTGTTGAGAGGCCTAAATGTTAACACGTAGAGCGGTTTCATTCTTGTCTACGTCAAGGGTCACTTTCTCTTGCTTATTGGTCACCACTTCGCCTAGGTGGACAGTGTCAAGAAACATGTTGCCAATGGAATGAAGAAGGCACTTAAGATAAAGGGTGCTCGACAGTGGCCGATGACTAAGATCAACAAATGCCTGTACCAGGAAATAAATGAAGATTGTGGTTTGTTCGTCATGTACTACGTAGTGAAACTGGCCGGGGGCGTCATTCAGCCATATTTTAGACAACTTGAGATAACAGGCTTGGTCAAGCTGATGATCTGCACTGCTATACTTTGGGCCCAAATCGACAAGGAATTTGATCCAAGTACAGATGAATTTTTAAAAGAAAATAGACTTATTTTGTAATTATCAACTGAAATAGAAATACATGTACCAAAGTCAGATGGCGTATATTCAATCAAACGATTTGTACACATATATCCGATCGTATAATAGTTCACAAGATCTCCTATTAGGTCGTGTTATTCTATACATGCCACCTCATATTAGGTTGTGTTATCGTATACAAGACATCTACTATTATGATGTCTTTGATGTTGTGTAATCAAACAAACGATATCGACAGATGTCATTTATCCTAACTGATGACCAAACAATCTCGCAAACAAGGATGGTCACAGGAAAGTTTCAAATAATAAACCAAATCAAATAACGTTCTTGACAACCGATGAGATAAAATGTGACAGAACATTCACGATATTGAAATAACACCTGATAGTGAATTGTGCCCTCATTAGTGGCAGGTAAGGACAATCACTGATGGGGTGACGAATCACCATCTGGCTCTATAGCAATGTCCCAAAGGCTCCGTCTCGGTGCCAGCGATCAATGGGCATGCGATCTCATTGCAAACTCTCAAACCCATCAATTCAATTGTGACGGAACATTCGCGACATTCATATAACGCCATGTAGTAAATTGGCCCCCTTCAGAGGCTGGTGAGGATCACATATGAAGATGGGACGAATTACCATCTCATGCTATATGACTGTCCCGAAGGCTCCGTCTCGTCCTCCTCACAAATTTGGTATTCCCATAGATCACCGTTATATATATAGGCAAGATGTGATGGATATGAACCGTCGGGATCGGTGGACCGAACTAGAAGGTTCGGAGTGTAGGTTCGGGTTTCCATATATCGTGTAAGTCTGGGTTATGGAAATTATTCCATATATAGTGTAGGTCTAGGTTACCATATTGTATTCCGAATTTGACACTATGGAAATTACTCCTCGCGAATTGGTGAATCTAATTTAATTGAAATGCTGGAAATTGTGATGATTCTTCGGGAATTGGGTGGTTAAATTAATGCAATTGTCATGTGTTTGATCACACATCATGACCAATATCGTGTAATTGATTACACGTCTAGAAAAAATATTCATTATCATAGCCGTGAGATCGTATAACGGGATTGATAACTCATCGTGTACATGTTAACACGATATTTACATAAGGCGTGTGAAAACAAAATGCCAGTGTATTATTAGCGTGTGGTCGATAGCACGATATACGAGCATATCGTGTTATGACATACATGCTTCAACAAGTATAAAAAAATTATATTACCTACGCGCCATCATTTCTTGTAGTTCGTAGTCCAGTGCAATTGCTATCAATAGTTGTCTAGGATACTTTCCTTTTAAGAAAGTTGCATCAACCGTTAGCAACAGACTCAGTGTTGTTTTGAAAGCTCTCGCAATGGGGCCAAACATCCAGAATACTCTTTTGACATCATACCCACCTATAGGTCTGGGAATATTACATGATCTTACTAGTACAACTACACTTCCCAAATTTATATATTCTATCTGCCTCCCTTAAGTAGGAAGTAAGCGGTAGGATTTGTCTGGGTCACCATCTATTGAATCAGTCAGAGCTTTACCTACACGACCGAATATAATTTAGTAAAGGTTATACTACAGTGGCTTACATTGTGCTCTCGATCGCATGACATTTTATGGTGTCGTGTGATTGGAATTCATACACAATGACTGGTCGTGTTATGGTAACACGATATTGACGTATGTTGTGTGAGTGCAAATTCCAACTATAGTTTAAGCGTGTAAACAATAACACACTAGACTAACATATCATGACACTAAATCAACACTTCAATTATTCTCATGCATTTCTTGCGCGCCAGCATTTCTTGTAGTTCGCAGTTATGCCCCAATGCTTTGAAATATAACTTGCTATGCTCTTAGGTGTAATGTCCACCGAGTCTTTAAACAAGCCATAACATTTTCTCGCTATCCAAATGTGCGATGCTAGGGGATGGTTAGTTGACTTCCTTTGGGTTCCACATGAATGAGTTGGCACTAACCTTGTGACAGTTGCATGATCTCCTATATTTGAAGCCCTTATGCACCAGTTACAAGAATCATTGTAGCACTTTGTGGCGTACGTATTTCAGTTTTCATCCACAACACAATATGTGAAATTCGCCTTTATTGCTAAGTTGATCAAGACCCTCTTGAAATGCAACAGGCTTAGAAAATGTGCACCCAATTCAAGGAGCTTCTGGTAAACCTTAGCTTGCAAACTACCCGTCATTAGCTGGTCTTCACAAATATTCGGTTCCAACATGTTTAAATCATTTATTGTATCCCAATATGCCTTCGCCTCAACATCGATGTTACTGGGAACCTCACTGTTTCCAAATTCTTCATGGTCGGACATACTTTCCATGTCAACTATATCAATATCGTACCACTGATCCTCACCCCACATATTTTTAACTTCTTGGCCTTCTCCACCGTTGTAATTACAAGGGTTGTATGGAGGTTTGTAGTTATTAAATGAAGTCCTTGTCCCACCCATCATTGACAACAATTCCTCTGATCTATTCTGATTGACTTCTATTTCAGGTTCTGTACTCGTTGGA